>CM053415.1:13996276-14071429 GCA_028644305.1 Xerus rutilus | reverse complement strand
TTAATTAACTATTGTTAATTATTGGTAATAATTAGGAGAGGTGATTATTAATAATAAGTGTTCATTGTTAATTATTAGGAGAGGAAAAGGGAAGGTACTGGCGAATACAATTGATCAAATTGTGCTGTGTGCCTGTACAAATATGGAATAATAAATCCCACTGTTACATATAATTATAATACACCAATAAAAAATAAAATTAAAGAGATAAATAAAAATCAATGTTTAAAAAAAGGAGAAAGAAGTGTGATCCTGGAATGAGAGAATGGTTATAAGAGATAAGATCGCTCATTACACTCTCCACAGAAATGATGTACAAATAGATCAGAGATGTAAATATAAATGCAACCCTAATAGGGAGGCTTCCTGGTGAGGAGCTGGCACTGAGCCAGGCACCCAGGGGTCTGCACTGCTCTGCACAGGGATCGATGGCCCAGAACTTTCATGTGTCCAGGACAACTTCCAGGTTTGAAACTACCCAAGAGACTCCTGCACGGTCTGAAATGCCCTAGGTCTTACCACTGTTTCAAAATAAAATGAATTTTAAGCAAATACACAAAACATAAAGGGCCTAGAAAACATGGATGGGATTTTTCCCATAATTTCTACATTAAAAAAAAAAAAACTCTGTTTCAAAAAAATGAAAGAAATTAAATAGAGAAATGACAAAATGGGGAAATATTTTCAAATTATATCATAGGCAAAGGGTTAATAGCCCTGACATAAATAGCTTCTACAAATACAGAAAAAGATTATAGGAAAAAATGGGCCAAAGAAAGGAATAAATAACAGAAAGGGGAAATGCCAATGTCCTTATCATATGAAAATATGCTCAAAAAATAGCCAGTGGAAAAACAAAACTGAAGCAGTTTTATCGAGGGAATGTGAATATTAATTAAAAGGCACTTTGAGGTATTCAAATCAATTAGAAAACCGTTAAGTGGGTTCAGGCCGTCAGGTAAGTGATGTGCTTTTGAACTGTATATTTTATGAAATCTACAAACACATGAAGCATTTCCAAAATTAATATGTTCTAAATGGATACACCAGATTTCAAAGACTTCGGATGAAAAAGAATTCTAATATCTCATTAATAGTTTGTAATTGATTACATGTTGAAACGGTGTGATGTATTGGGTTAAGTGTGTGTTACTAAGATTAACTCCACTTTCTTCCTTTTATCTTTTTAATGTGACTACAAGAAAATTTAAATCACTTATGTGGTCCACATTTTTTTCTACTGGACACACTGAACTTCCCTTCCATGTGAGACAACTGGGGCCCCAAGAGGGTGGGGTCAGCCGCTCACCGCCCCCAATACCCCAGAGTGGCCAGCTCACCCCTGTCCTCCCTCCCCTATGGGCATGTCTGGGCCTGATCAGCAGCCTCTGCAGCCTGGAGATATCAGACCTGGGAAGAAGCGTCCACTCCACCTGTGCAGGCCACCAAAGCTCACCCGGCCACTCTGCAGGACCCACAGGGAACTGAAGCTCAGATGCTACCAGCTCTGTAGTGGCAGATTCTCTCCCCAGTGCCGCTGCTAGTCGGGCACTGGGATGGATGAGCCACACAGGGACAGGAGTTTTCTGTGCCTGCATCCCACAGGGATGCAACAGGGATTCAAAGCCACTGGGGAAAAGGCTGGAGGCTGTGACCAGTGCCCGGCCCAAATGGCCACCTAGCGCATGTTTGTTGAGTGAGTGAATGAGCACAGCCTGAAGGGGCACATGTTACCTCCTGGCTGGCATCTGCTTTCCTTTCTGAGGGGCCTTACTAAATCCCACCGCCATGTTTCAGGAGAGTCCTGAAGCCCCTCTGAGAGAGGGGCTCCGCCTCCACCTCTGTGCACCCTCTGCCTGTCACTGCCTTGGTCTCCCTCTCTCTCTCTTTGTTTTTTCCCTCTTTTCTCTTTCTTGCTCTCTTTCTCTCTGTCTCTCTCCATCTCTCTCTGTCTCTTGTCTGTCTCTCTCTGTCTCTCTCCCTCCTCTCACCCTGGCTTGGGAATAAAGCTAATAGTCATTTCATCCCTGCATTCCAGCTGGGGCCTGGTTATTCCCAGACACAGGAATGAGTTCTCTGAGCTGCTGGGACCCTGCTGCTCCTCGCTGCTGCCTCTCTGCCCTGCCCTGGGAAGGGGAGTCAGGTCTCAGGTGGCCAGAAGGCACCGTTGCCAGGTCTCTCAGTGGGTGTCAGAACCTCCTCCATGCTGTGCAGGTCTAAGCAAGAGCTGGGTACCCAAGCTGGCAGGTGGGACTGCACCTGCTGCTGCCTCCTCCCTGTGGGTCCCACTGGACCCTCCCTCCAACGTGGCTGACTGCTGGAGCCTCCCTGGGAGTGACATGCTGATCTGGTCATTTCCCTGGACTCAGGGCCACATCTACCTTCTTCATCCTAAAGAAACAAACACCTTTTGTCCAGAGCTTCTGATTTTCCCAGATGGGAACCATGGCCCCATCCATGGTCTCTGAGGGAGCTCCTAGCCCAGAGGCCAGCAGGAAGCAATGGGCCTTGGCAGAAAGTAGCAGAGCTAGGACCCCTCAGGGCACATGGGTCACACCTAGCCCCACCCACAGAACTCCTGTAATTTGGGAGTGACGTTTCTCCCATCAGTGTCTGATGAAAAGTCCCTGTTCACAGGAGGGTGACTTGTGGTTATCCAAGAATAGGCTCAAGAGCTGCTGCCACCCCAAGAATGCCCGGAAGCCACACCATGGAGGACAGAGGTCACCAAGCTCCAAGGCCTTTGAGGTTCACGAGAGACTTGAGGAAACTTCCAGAAGAGTGGTGAGATCAGGGCCCCTCCATGGCCTGACCCACGGGAGCCTTGTGAGAAAGTTCTGCTCATAGGATGAATGAATGAGCAAATGAATAAACTCATGAGCCAGGAGCAGACCCTACCCTGGGCAAAGAGGGCACAAAACCCTATGATGTCAACCTCCAGGCCCCAATGTGAGAGGCTGACTCCTGGTGCTTGGGGTCCTTTTTTCAACAGTGGCAGGGAACTCACAGAGTCCCCATGAGGAGCACTTGTGATGGGTGGGAAAGGCCTGGTTCCTAGGCCCTCACAATCAGCAAGGGAAGGACGCTTGTCCTCACCATTTGAGGGTGTAGGACCTCAAGATCTGTCCAAGATCAAATAGTAGCAGACAGGATCAGGGGATCTCAATGAGGGGCCTTGGGCAAGTGGCTCCTGTCTTTGTACCTCAGGCTTTGCAGCTGTAAGATGGGCTGGTCCTCACACCTCCTCTTAAACTGTACAAAGAATGAATAAAATTGGCCAGGGGAGGACCACCATGTGCAGGCCCAGGGCAGGGAGTCGCACAAAGCTCAGGCTCAGGGCCACATCTACCTTCTTCATCCACTGTTATTGCCAGGGCCCAGACACTCAGCAGGGACCCCCTTCAAGCCCTTCAAGACTCAGAAGCCTCTGCATGGCTGTCAGGGCAAGGACTGGCTGTCCATCCACACCTTTGTTCCTTCCTTGCTGAGCTGTACCTGCCCTGGACCTGCAAGAAAACATCAGAATTGAAGACCTCACCTCAACCTGAAGGAAGGGAAGAAAAGGCAGGCCCTGGGGCCCATCCAGTGGGATTAGAATCAACCCCCAGGGAGAAGGGCATGTGGAGGATGCTCCTATCCCTCTCCTGGGGCCTGGGCATTCCCTTCCCAGGTGGTCTGCTGCTGTGGCTAGGAATATTTGAGGACAGTCTTGTGGAGCTGAGGACCCAGAGCTCTGTCCCATGGGAAAGCATCTGTGAATGGGCTGGTCCTTACATCTGCTTTCACAGTCCCACTCATGAAAGCCAGGGGGGCTTGGGGGAACAGGACTGTCTCTAAGGACATCACACAGCCTCCCACAAGACACCTGATGCCCCTCCTGAATGTGCTGCAGGACATGACTAGGATGTGGCTCTGCAGGTAGAATGGCCCCAGCTACGAGAGAAGCTGCCCACCATGTCCACTGAGGCCCAGTACCAGGGCTGCCTCACAGCCCCAGTAGGTGCCACTGGGTGGGAGGCCCAGCAGCACCCTTTGCCCAGGTGCCATGTCCCTCTGTCCTGCTGTATCAGAGCCCTGGAAGAAGCCACAGAGGAGGCTGAGCTAGCCACCCAGTCAGTGGACACAAAGTACTCATGTGCATGAACACATACAGCCACCAACCTCCCAAACCCAAAAGGAACCTATATGTTTTGTTATAATTAGTCATACATGACAATAGAAAGCACTTTGACTCATTATACATAAATGGAGTGTAACTTCTCATTCTCCTGGTTGTGCTAAGATGTAGAGTTACACAGGGCATATAGTCATATACACACAAAGGGAAATAATATCCAGTTCATTCTACTGTTCACACTCTACACCCCCTCCTCCCTCTTCACTCGCCTCTGCCTAATCCAAAGTAACTCTATTCTTCCCTAGCCCCCCCCCCCTTATTGTGAATTAGCCTTGATTATGGCAAGCTTGTAGGTTGTGTCAAGTTCAAAGCTCCTAATGTCTATTCATTGGGCCCCCACTATGATGCCACTTTTATCCATTAACTCACTAATACCCATATTAGACTTTTGAGAGAGGTGCTCTATGACCCCAGTTCAAAGATGAGGAAACCGAGGCACAAAGCCATGTGGGCCATGTTTCCAAGAGCATGTGGTGGTAAGGAGAGGCTGGCGTCTGACCCCACGTCAGGATCCCTAGTTATTGGAGTTGCTCATTTTTATTTCATGCTTCAGTTTTCTTTCATTTGGAGCTAGTTATGGGAGGCGAGGGCCAGATGCAGAGCCCTCTGGGAACTGAAGCCTCTGAGCTCATGGCTCATCGGGTGGCAGAACCACGTGGAGTCCCTGGCATCTTCCCACAGATGGCATTCTTGAGAGGTGTTGCTGTCTTTGGAGTGAAGTGGCTGCCTTACTCAGGCTCTGGTGAGGAAAACAAGACAGGGACAGCTGCGTCTGCCCGTCCCAGCCAGCTCAGGAGTCGCCCTAGAGCCCCTCATGGCTTCAATCCCTCCTTTCCTGAGCTCCCATGACAGAGCTTGCATACCCACCTGTGCCCTGCCACCAACTGGGGTGCATGAGTCAGGAAGGTGAAGGTGTGCCAAAGCAGAGCAGAGCCTGGGTTTTACTTCCTGCAGATCCCAAGTCTGAGCTATAACCACTGGGCCACTCAGTCACAAGGAATTCTGGGCCCCTAACCACCTCTGATTGCTGAGAACCATTACCTGTCTCTCCCTCCAGCTTCCAGGCCCTGAATTTCCATCCTTGGACCCATGTCAGAAAGGAGCCTCATGGCCCCAGAGTGCTTGGGCATCAGGGCCAGCTGGGGCCTGAGGAAAAGGGAGACTCAGGGGCTCAGTGGGTCACAGGGAAATGAAACTTGGACAGACTCAGCTTTGAGTCCTCAGTAATAGGAAAGCAGAAATGTACCTCCCCAGGGTCATGCCCAGGAAGGCCAACAGGTTGGGCAGCCCTGTGCCTAGTTTCTGGACATGCTCCATTCCACCAAGGAAATTTCACAAAAGGTCCTTCCAGAGCCTTCTCGTAACAGGTGCAGGTAGGCCTTGGTTTCTCTACCTGTAAAAGCAGAGGGGAGAGGGAGGCCATATCAGCTCTGACTGTCCTTCCAATGCCAATGTCCCAACCCACTCCCCTGCCCTGTAAAACATAGCACTTCAACCTCTCCAGATCCTTGCCACAGACAGAGGGGACCTTTCCTTGTGGAGGAACTGCACATCACATCTCACATGCCCTGACCTCCCATGAGGTTTGGATCTGCAAGTTGCCCATTTGTCTCTTCCTCTGACCCCAAAGTCAGGGCTCCTTTGCTGGAGCTGAGTCAGTGTCCACAGGGACAGCATCCCACTGACACCCCATTGGCCTGCAGATGCCCAGTAGAGACAGACATCTCCGCAGGGCCTTCCCTCTTGGCTCCAGCCTGGAAAGAGACCTCTAGCCCCAAGCTAGTCTCCATCTTGTCCCACATGTGAGTGTAGGGGCCCTTGGGGCAACCAGGAGTCCTGGGTAGACCTAGCTCTGCCTTCAGTGGCCCTCTCCAGGCCCTGCCCAGGGCAGCAGGAGCAGAGAGTCCAAGCCCTGAGTCACACTGCTGGGATCAACCTGTCGTCAGTTTCCACATCCATAAAATAGGAGCGAATTGGTGTTAACTTAAAGGGCTGTTGGTGCAAAGTTTTACCAGAAATTGCTGTTCACACAGTGAGCTTGGGCAAATCCCTTCACCAAGGTGCCAGGCCTAGGCTGGGCTCTGGGGACATGGGGAACAGATATGGTGCTATCCTCAGGGAGTGCATGAGCTACTATAAATACTAGATGCATCATTACTCCTCCAGCTGAGCCTCAGTTTCCCCAACTCTGAGTGCTGCTCACATCAGAGGCCCAAGATGCCTGTGACTTTTCCAGCCCTGCCCTCCGTCCCCAGGCCTGTGTGGCCCAAATGGCTTTCTGGTGTGGGGATGAGACTAAGCAAAGTGTCAACCTTTCTCATGGTCAGAGCCTGAAACTCCCCCTGTGCTCCCGGGAAGAAGCCTGCTCCATGGGCCCCCTGCCCGCCCGCACACCCACGGGCAGCCGCAGGGACACGTCCTGGCCGTCCGCCAGCTCCCCGACATGCCTGTGGGTGATTCCTGGAGCCCAGCCAGACGCTGTCACACGCCCCAGGGGCCCCTCAGCATTCTTGGCTTTTGTTTCCTCCGATGACGCGGGGTCCTCTGGGAAGGGAGAGTCCAGAGCTGGGAGGGAGCTCAAGGAGTTGCTTGGAATCCCCACTGCAATGGTAGGAGCCTGAGCCTCCCACCCCTGCACCAGGAGGCTGATCGGTGTGTGGTTTTGGATAAGGCTTCCCACCAAGGAGGCAAGGGGCCAGGTGCACTCAGTGCTCTAGGTGAGCAAGACGAGATGGGCTCAGCACCAGCCTTCAGGAGTCCGGTGGGGGCAGGGAAGTGCAACCAGGAGGGGTGTCCACGGGCCTCCAACCGGCTGGCCACAGCTGCTGTAAGGACCAGCAGGAGGCTTCCTCCCACTGCTGAAATGGAGGTGGGTGGCCTTGTCCTCCTGCTGACTGCCAGCTGGGAGAGGGTGAGACTGAGAAGAGGGCCGGGGTCTGACCCCACCCCCATGCCTCCCTCCGGCCCTCCTGTTATGGGCAGCAACAACTGCACCCTATTTATATCACCCGGCCTCGCCTCACCGTCCAGGGGCTGCCTCCACAGAGGCCCTGCAGGAACTCCATGAGATCCGTTTACATTTAAAATAAATGTTTCCTTAACTCGCATCTGATGGTTGGCAGTGAATTTGGGGAATCAGGAGTCGGTGAGCTTAGGTCCAGACACCAGGGCAGGCCCATCCCGCTGGGCACTCAGGGAGGGACCGGCCTGAGTTGTCCCCAGATGGCAGACAGGAACAGAGCCACACAGCAGAGGCCACCCGACCCCACCCTGACTCTGCAGCTTCCTATGAGATTTCCATGCCATGTTTTCTCACCTGGCCAGACAGCCTCAGGGTCTGGTAGGATAGGGCCTGGCTGTGGCTACCTGGATCCCCTGGGAGGCACCTGGAGAGAGCCTCAGCATGTGACCAGCTCCTGGCTCACTCGTTGCTGGCCACAGCCCCACACTGGCCTCCCCAGCTTGATGCCTTATCTCCTGCCCCTTCAAATGGGAGTCCTACCCATTGTACCATCCTGCAGACTGCTCTGGGGTCCTCACAGCAATAGGGTACAGGAGCTAGACACATGGCCTCAATTTCTGGGGGCGCCCCATGGATGCTGACCAGGCGAAGCTGGAATCCACAAGTCACGGTTCACAAGATTTGGGAAGCTAAGGGTGAATAAGATTCCCAGCCCCCCCAGGCCAGCCCTACTCCCAGGCTGCTCCCAGGAGAAGCAGCCGTGCCCCAGAGCGGCTGTCTTCACAGAGAAAAGCTGTAGCTGTGGGACAAGGCCAGGTGGGCTGGTCAGAGCTCAGATCAGCCCTGGGCATCTTTCTATTCAGGTGACTCTGAGGGGCTGGAATGCTAATTACCTGACAAAGGAATCCCACAGGGGCTATGGGGCCTAGAAACCCCACACTCAAGCAGTCCCCTGGGCTCTTCTCTGCCAAGGACGTGGGGGGGCGTGCCATTGCCTCAGCAGGGCTAATCGTGACCCACACGCAGGACTGCTAAGCGCTCAGCTCCAAGCCTCCACCAAGCACCAGTCTCCAGGAGGACAGCAATGTGCCTGTTTCAGAGAAGGAAACAAAGGTCTGAAAGGTAGACGTGGTGGGCTGCAGAGCTGGGCCTGAGGCCCTTCTGACACCAGGCTGAGCAGTCTTGCAGAGTGGAGGGCACTGGAGTCGGGAGCCGCACTGGTGTTGAGTGAGGACTGACCACACAGGTGGGCACCATGATGGTCCAAGGATGCCCTCATCCCTCAGCACCTCTTGGCACCTGAGGGCAATTCACTGAAACAAGAGCCCACATATTTAAGCTCAGTAAACTCTGGGTGTCAACTGAATGCTGGGATGTGCTGGGCACAGAGTCAGACAAAGCCTTGTTATCAGGGACCCCACAGGCTGATGGGGGAGAAAAAGGATTGGAAAGGTGGCCCTGAGGCAGCAAGTCTGGGCTGTAAAACTAAGGAAGAAAAGGGACACACCAACTGTGGGTAGAATGCTTCAGGGACAGCTTGATCCAGGAGCTGCAGGGGGGCAAAGACTGAATAGTTTTTCCACTGAAAGAAGAATCAAGTGGAGAGAAGACTGTATGCAGTGTGACATTAGAAAGAGCATGCAGAATTCCAAGTACATTGAGGGTGGAGCAGTTTCTCAGGGACCTTGTGCACCTAGCAGGGAGCTAAGAAGGAGCTCCAGATAGATACAGCAGAGGCAGGACTCCCTGGCCTGCAGCCCCCTTCTATTTCTGAACTTCCCCCCTAAAGCCACTAGCTGGGAACCGGAGGTGGTGCTGGGCAGGCACCCACCCAGTGGGGCAAGAGCTCCTCCGGCCAAGATACCAGGCACTTCCTGACTTGGCTCATGTCTGGGGGGGGTGGGGCATTCCAGCTGGCATTCCAACTCCTCCTCGACACTCTGTCCATTTCCTGCCCTGGCTGCAAATTTCAACCATTTCCTTCTTGGGCCACCTCCGGCCTCTGCCCACTGCCTGGCCCTGCACTGACCCTAGGGGGACAGAGGCTGGTCTTGTCCCTGCCAGATCCAAGTTTGGAACCAGCCCTTCCCTCAACTGAACATCCTGCTGAGAGGCCCAGGATGCTGGGGACGGGTGCAGAGCCACAGTGTGGGAAGAGCCAGGGTCCAGCTCCCCAGCCCACCTCTCCTTGCACCTAATTCCAGTGTGCACACATGTGGCATCTACTGTGTGCCATACAGCCACAGTGCTAGTATGGGACCTGCTGCTCACAGCTGATATTCTAGGCTGATGCTCAAGAGGAAGCCAGTCTCCTTGGGGACGAGACCTGTAGCCCTGTGGCAATAGCAGCCCCTCAGTGGATGGTGGCAATTGTGCATGGGCCCACCTGGCCAGGATGCCCCCTGCTCAGTTCTGCAGGCCCAGTGCCCAGTGCAGATGTCAGGAAAGACCTTCTGCAATGTCTGAACATGACAATCAGGAGCCCAGCTGAGCCCCAGGAACAGGATAGGAGATGCATGCCTCCCAGACACCAGGAGCACAGGAGGGCCTGGGGAGCTTCATGGGGGACCCAGCTCTGGGAAAAACCCCAAAGGGATCCTCAGTCCTCCAGACCTGGGCTGGAAGTGCTCCTTCCCAGTAAGCAGGCATGGTCCCCAGACTGAGTCCCAGGAGTCTGCCAGAGTGTGTCTCCTGCTTGTCTGGTGTGTCTGCTGACACAGGAGTTTTGGCTGCTCCTGGGGAAAGGGCCTACTTGGTCAGCTGTGTGTTGAGTTCACACCAGGAGCCCAGGGGACCTGGAGACAAGGCTCACCCTTTAAACAAGAACGCGACTGCCAACCACACAGTGTCGGTGAGGTTTGCAGTCCTAACCACCAACTAGCAGCCTAATCTGTGACCTCGTCCCAATCCAGGGTCATCAAGATTCTTCCAACCTAAGGAAGACTTGCTGAGGTACAGAGAAGGACACTTGACCATGCTGAGGCTGGAGAGGGACAGGAGGCTCAAGGTCACCCTGCAAACCACACCAGAGATGCACCCAGAACACTCATCTTCCTGTCCCACCAGGGACAGTGCCCGGCCTGTGCCCTCCCACCCTCCATGTGGGGGCTCCAGGAAGGGCAGAGAATGTCCCCTGATCAGCCCTGCAGGGCAGCTAGGAGAACACAGAAAGCCAATGTGGGGCCCAGTGCACATAAAGGACGTGTTCTTTGTGGCCACGCCGAGCTGGGTGCCCTCCAGCAGAAGCTGTGAACCCAGACAGTCGGCGAGCAGAAGGTTTTCCACCCTGCAGCTCAGCAACCCCAGCCATCCAGCTCCTTAATAAAAAGTCAGTGAAGCTGGCGGCTTGGCCTGGAGAGATGAGGACAGTGTCCCAACACACTCTCACTTAATGATTTAACAGCCCGAACATTCGTGTGATACTTATGCAATAAATCCTCCCATGGAGGGGTTTAGTATGTCACAGGAGGGTTCTCCCAACCCCACCCCATCCCAACCCCCAAAAGAAGAATCCTGAGAAAATCTCATTTCACCATTTCCCATAGAACCAGGTGCAGGGCAGCTGTGGCAGGCGTGGCGGGAGCGGCTCCTCACAACGTCCTCTGCTGCGTCCGTAGTCACAGGGAGCGTGAAATGGAGGCTGCACTGGGCCGACAGGTGGCCACTGCTGCTTGGGCTGGGGTCTCGGATTCCCTGGAGCCTGCTGCCCACACCCTCTGCTCCAGCACTGGGGAGGAGCATTGGCCACCCTGGCCTGGTATCAAATCCAAACTGGAGAATGTCAGGACCCTGCCAGCTGAGCCACATCCACACAAGCACAACAGTGGATCCTTGGTAAAACTTTAAAAACCCACTTATGAGTTAAATACTCAAATAACGTTTGGACCAAATTTCAATCCCAAGATCAGAGCAAACCATGCTAATTTCTTCCTCATTGACACCCATATGACCCCAACTTGCTCTAGGAAATAGATCAAGAGGCCCCAGTATTTGGCTGGAGAGGTCAGGGGCATTGGGAAGCACAAGGTTACCTCTTCAAGAACAATAAAAGCCGGGCACAGTGGCGCACACCTGTAATCCTAGCACTTTGGAAAGTTGAGACAGGAGAATCGCGAGTTCAAAGCCAGCCTCAGCAACGGCAAGGCGCTAAGCAAATCATTGAGACCCTGTCTCTACATAAAACACAAAATAGGACTAGAGATGTGGCTCAGTGGTTGAGTACCCCTGAGTTCAATCCCCAGGACCAAAAAAACAACAATACATCTTGTTTGCAGGTCTGCTTGGCCCTCCAAGAGGGGCTTGGTTCCTGCTTGATCACCCAGGCCCCTACAGGTATAATACCATCTCAGGGACTTCCCCTGTCCTACTGTGACTGCAGGTGGTTAGCCATTGAACACCTACAGGTGGCAGGCTTCCATGCATGAGGGTGAGGAGACCTCGCCTCTCCACGAGGCAGGAGGGATCCTTTCCTATGACAAGGAGCTCCTGTGCATCGCTATGGAGTGACAGATTTGTGAGGCCCACAACCAGTGAGTGGGGACAGGCTTCTGGGCATCCTCAGATGCACTTCACTGCTGGCTGACTCAGAGCTGGGAGGGGCCAATCCCCACAGACAGCCCTGTGGCCAGGGGCACAGAAGAGATGGCAGGAGCCAACCCAGACTGCTGCAGCCAGCAGGGGCTCCCATGTGATCCCAGGAGACAAGACCCAGGGGTCAGCCCTTTCTGGGGGACCATGGGGGCTCTGCCTGAGCTGAGAGCCATCCACATTGCACCAGCAGCCAACGCCCCAGCCTTCCACACACAGAAGGGATGAACTGGCCCAGTGTTCGTGTGGCTATTGGGCGTCTGCCTCCCCAGGGCCGCCAGGGCTGTCGGTCGGTAGCAAACACGATCTCCTCTAATAACACAAATCATCTAAAGCTGTGGAAGCCACGAGAGGAAACAGCTGTGCGCTGCTGGCTGCGAACACGGGCTTCTACGCCCATCGCTCAGCTCGCCCGCTCCAGTTCCTGCGGAATTCTGGATTCCTGGCCATTTTCTGACAGAACGCTCTGGGCTATAGAGAAGAGAGCCAGGGAGCCTTGGAGCACCCCACATTGTCTCACACACCCCACATTGTCCAGTAGACCACCACTGAGCACCTATGCATGCAGGGGACCCTTGTCTCATTCCTCACAGCCACCAGATCCCTCCACACCACTATCACCTCCTCATAACCAGCACGTCCTCACAAACACCACCATGGCCACCAAGTCCTCGTGACCACCACCATCACCTGCTGAAAATAACCACACCCTTATAAGCACCACATCCTCACCACAGTCACAGTCACCATCACCTCCTCATCTCATCGCCTCCTTCTCACCGTCACCTCCTTGCATCACCTCTACCTCCTCTTGCCACCATCTCCTCCTCATCACCATCACCTCCGACATCGCTGTCTGTCCTCTGCATCACTGTCACACACTGTCCCACCATCATCATCAAACTCTTGATCCTATTTCCTTTAATAAGGTGTGGCAAGTCTTCTGGTGCCAGCGAGTGGTAGACCTGAAACTATGGCCAGCTCTCTGAACTCCACCTGCAGAGATGCCCCTGCCTGGTCCCACAGCCCTCCCTCCCGGTCCTGGCAGATCAGTGGCAAGGGCCTGTGTGGAAGGCCCCATCTTCTGTGCCGATGCCTGTTCACTGGAAGCCCAGCTGAAGGTCATTTCTAAATCCTGTTTTCAAAACTCTGCATATGCCACATGAATCAGGGAACTCCTCCCTTCTCCTAATGAAGCCAAAGTGTTAATTGCATGGTAATTATATAACTACAAAGCACCCTGGCTCTCAGAACCAAGATGGGCATTTCTGCTTTCTGAGAACCAGACTCATGTTTTGCAAACCTGAGATAAGGCTGATGAGAAGCCTGCCAAAGAATGACTGCCACCATGAAGCTCTCCCTGGAGTTGGTAACCGTCTGTGAAAACAGTCCTGTTAATCCCTAGGAAGTGAACGCTCATAAGGA
The DNA here is from genome assembly GCA_028644305.1 of Xerus rutilus. Lineage (NCBI taxonomy): Eukaryota > Metazoa > Chordata > Mammalia > Rodentia > Sciuridae > Xerus > Xerus rutilus. The sequence goes on along the minus strand of CM053415.1, from coordinate 14,058,278 downwards.
CCTGGAGCAGCTGCCCTTAAATCAGAGTTTTCAGCAAAGCCCTGGGTATTTTAAACTGAAGAAATCAAAACTGCATGGCAGGAGCTGGGATTGTAGCTCAGCGGTAGAGCGCTTGCCTGGCATGCGTGAAGCCCTGGGTTCGATCCTCAGCACCACATACAAAGTAATAAAATAAAGACATTGTGTCCATCTACAACTAAAAAAAAATTAAAAAAAAAAAAACTGGATGGCAAAGAAGACAGGCCATTTCCACAAAGCTCAGACAAGGATGTCTGCATCAGAGATGCACCTGAGCCTGAAGACAGACTGATCAGGGGCCAGCTGGTTCACGTGTGGCAACACACAGCATAGAAGATGGGAAGTCCACGCACCTGCCCTTCCCTCATGGGCACCTTGCTGAGCTCTGGGGCTGAGGTCCTTGCACAACTAGGTCTTCCAAAGCAGCAATTGTCTCCCTGGGACTGAGCAGCCACAAGCTCGAGAGTTGCCTGGTCCAATATGGTAGCCCCGAGCCATGTGTAAACCCTTGAATAAGTTAGTATTAAATGAAGTTTTAAACATTCAGACCCTCAGTCCCACCACCTGTACCAGTAGACACATGTGGCAGTCGCTGCCATACTGGGCAGTGCAGACACAGGGTGCATCCTAAGCATTTCTGTTGGGCAGCACTGGTCTGGAGGCAGGGAACCTCCAGACTCCTAGAGTTGTGGAGTCCAGAGCTGAAAGCTCAGGCTACCATGATAGAGGACCACAGACGATGGCTTCAACAACACATTTATTCTTCACAGTTTTGGAGGCTAAATTCTGAGACCAAAGTGATGGTGGGGCTTCTCCTCCTGGATCTCCATGTTTCTGTCCATCATCTGGTGGGATTGCCAGCAACCCAGGGCTCCTTGACTTGCATCATCCCAACCCTGCCTGCTTTCTCACACCTGTGCATGTGGCAACATACATGCACGCGTATATGTTTGTATGCATGTGTGTGTGCCTGCATGTGTGTGCCTGCATGTGTGTGCCTGCATGTGTGTGTGCCTGCATGTGTGTGTGCCTGCATGTGTGTGCCTGCATGTGCACCTTTGTCTTTTCTGTCTTCCTGGAATAGAAGGGGTGGATTCAAGCCTACCCTCCTCCAGGACAGCTTCATCTAAGGTCATAACTAGTTACATCTGTGCGTGTGCATGTGCGTGTGTTCAGGGACATGTGTGTGCACCTGTCTTTTCTGGGACAGTGGTCATGTGACCTTCCAAATAAGATCACATCCACAGGTTCTGGGTGGGCTTGAATCTGAGGCAATGGCTCCAGCCAGAACATAAAACACCACCTGTGGCTCCCTGTGCCCTTCATCACCTTCTGAGCATTTGATGGCATTTTGACCCCTGATGCCCATCTGTCTCCCTGTCCTGAATACGGGCTCCTTGGAGAAGGTACGTGCCTGACTCACCTCTGCCCACCCAGGGCCTGGCCATGATGCACTTTCTACAGATTCTGGATAGATAAACTGATAAATAAGTGAACTAAAGAACAAATGGGGAAACACAGGGGCCATGACATTTCTGACTGCCAGATCTCTAGGGATCCTCAGTAATGCCATTGGTCCCCAGCAGGAAAGTTCTGGATCCACAGATGGGAATAGCCTGGGGTCAGGTCTGCTCAGCTGGGTGACCCCAATCAACCTGGTCACCGTCTGAGCCTCATTTTCCCATCTGCACAATGGAGCAGGGGGTTCACCTCACTTCCTTCTCTTCCTCTTGTTCTTCCCAAGTTGACGTGGGCAGGGCCAGGTATGTTGGGAGCCAAAGTCTATTGGGGATTCACTTGGGTCTCCAAAATGGCCTTGGACAAGGACAGTATCAGAGATGGGGAGACAGGAACTCTGGGCCTGTGTTTGCCCCCCAGCCCATATGTCAGGACGAAGCTTGTGCAGCACCATGGTGAGAAGTTCTGGAAACTCCCACTGCAGGAAGTCATCTGTCCAGCATGGTGGCTAGGCAAGCTCAGAGTTGGGTTCTGGGATTGCTCCACTCCTGCCTGCTACTCTGGCTGGAGGGGAGGGAACCCCAAGGAGGAGGCAGCTGGTGCCCAGTGTTTTAGTCAGCTTTTTTTTTTTTTTTTTTTTTTTTTTTGCTGCTGTGACTAAAAGACTGACCAGAACAATTTTAGAGGAGGAAAAGTTTATTTAGGGGCTCACAGTTTCAGAGGTCTCACATCCACAGATAGTAGGCTCTATTCTTCAGGGCTCAAGGTGAGGCAGAATGCCATGGCAGAAGAGTGTGGTAGAGGGATGCAGCTCACATTATGATCAGACAGCAGAGAGAGATTTTACTCGCCAGATACAAAATACATACCCCAAAGCCATACCTCCAATGACCACCTCCTCCAGCCACACCCTACCCGCCATCAGTTACCACTCAGTTAATCCTTAACAGGATTAATTTACCAATTGGGTTAAGGCTCTTACAACTGAATCATTTCACCTCTAAACCTTCTCGCATTGTTTCACGCATGAGATTTTGGGGGAACACCTCACACCCAAACCATAACACCCAGGAAGTTTCCAGAAGGGAGTCACCCTGGAATAAGATTTGGAACTTCCTCACACAGCCTGTTGAGGCCAGACTCCATATTCTTCCCCAAAAGAGAAGCGAAGGCCAGAGGGCTGGCAGCAAAATCAGTCCTGGCAGCTCCCTGGGACTCCAGGGCAGGTTGGGTTTCTAAGGAGCATAAACTGCCTTACAAATTCAGATGGTGCATCCAGTAACTGGAACACCAGGAATAGCCCTGCTGACTCAGTCCCTCTCCACTCTGTGGGAAAGCACCATCCGCCGAAGCTCTGGCCCCACAGCCCCTGCCAACTCAGGCCACAACTCATGAGGAAATAAGAAGGGATTCTGCGTGGCAGTGTCCTGTGGCTGGGAGCAGCCATGAGGCACACCCTGGATAGCCTCTGGGTGACAACAAGGGACATCCCCCGGAGGAACCCACCATGGCATCTGTACCATAGAGCTGGGCAGACTTGAGGCTCAGGAACAGGTCACAGGCTCTCTGGACCCTTATTCTGACATTTCCTCTCTGGAAACTGCCTTCCCTAGCCCCCCATCTGCACAGGGGGAACCTCTCTCCCCATCATGATGTTAAGAAGGGAAATTTCGAGGCTGAGACAGGAGAATCGCGAGTTCAAAGCCAGCCTCAGCAACGGTGAAGCGCTAAGCAACTCAGTGAGACCCTGTTTTACATAAAACACAAAAAATAGGGCTGGGGATGTGGCTAAGTGGTCAAGTATCCCTGAGTTCAATCTCCAGTACCAAAAAAAAAAAAAAAGGGAAATTTCTAAGCACATGTACGTGCTCATGCACACACAGAGACAAACCTCGGTCATTCTGGGCTTTAAGTACAGAAACACCAACTGCCAGTGACTAAACCAAGGCAGTACATTATGTCATGTCACAAGAAACTCAGGCTGATGCACTCAGCAGCCATGTGACATTCCAAGACTGAAGATCTCTCCTCTCTGCCCTGCTGTCCTCAGTGGGCCTCAGATCTTAGAATTGTCCCCCTGTGGTTGCAAAATGTTGGCCACAGCTCCAGGTATCACATTATCATCCACCAATATCTAAGGGATCTTGTGCCCCTTTTGAAGGGCTGATGTTTCTAAAGTCCTCAGCAATCATCTCTCTGGTCCTGGAGTCTGACTACCAGCACACAGGAGAGTGTCAAACCTGGGGGCAGCCAGCAAGACTGACACAGAGATACAGAGAACAGATTGGAGGGGAAACCCCAAACCAGCCATTTCTGGTTAGAAGGATTATAGAAAATTTGTCTTCAGGCTACTTAGTCTAAAATGAATATGTATTCCATTTGTATTAAGAAAAAATATTAATTCAGGCATAGTGGCACATGCCTGTAATCCCAGCAACTCAGGAGGTTGAGGCAGGAGGATGGCAAGCTTAAGGTCAGCCTCAGCAATTTAGTAAGACACTGTCTCAAAAAAATAAAAGGGCTGAGGTTGTAGCTCAGTAGTACAGTATCCCTGAGTTCAATCTCCAGCACCAAAAATAATAACTTTTCTAAAGAAATCCTCTTATTAGGGTGTAGCAGTGAATGCCTGTAATTCTAGCAGCTTGGGAGGCTAAGGCAGGAGAATCACAAGTTCAAAGCCAGCCTCTGCAACTTAATGAGGCCCTAAGCAACTTAGCGAGACCCTATCTCTAAATAAAAATATAAAAAGAGCTGAGAATGTGGCTCAGTGGTTAAGCACCCCTGGGTTCAAAAAGAACAAATCCTCTTAGTAGAGCACAGAGAAGCCCCCATATTGGCATTTGGAGGCTGGTGTGGGCCCAGACAGCAAGTCTCTGGTCACCTTGGTGCAGGACAGCAGTCAGCTCCTCCAGCTCCTGCTGGACCTCATCCTTCAGTTCTTCTGGGTCCTGGACCTGAAGCAGTCTGCTCCATGGTCCGTTCTGCAGGTGGCCCTCATAAGACAGAGGTGACAAGAGAAATTGGGCAGTTCTGGAATATTCTCAAGGACTAGACTCTGCTTCCCCCAATTCCCCTTTGCTAAGGGCTGATTGTGGCCCCTGGAATCACGTCAAAGTCTTAACTTCCATCATCTCAAAATGTGACCTTTTTTGGAGACAAGGTCTTTAAAGAGGCAATCAAGGCCAGGCACGGTGGCGCATGCTTATAATCCCAGCACTCAGGGAGGCTGAGACAGGAGAATCGTGAGTTCACAGCCTCAGCAATGCGAGGCGTTAAGCAACTCAGTGAGACCCTGTCTCTTCAGGGCTGGGGATATGGCTCAGTGGTTGAGTATCCCTGAGTTCAATCCCCAGTATTAATTAACTAATTAATTAATTAATTAAAAAGAGGCAATCAAAGTAAGACAAGGTCACACAGACCGTGCCCTCGTTAGAAGGGAAATGTGGACACAGACAGATGTGAGCCACAGGAATAGGTGTAACAAGGCAGGAAGAGATGGCACGAATAGCCCTACCCACACACCTTCTCCAACTTTGGCTCCAGGCTGCAGGAGAAGGTTCTGTTGTTTAAGTTGCCTGGCCCCGGGTGCCCTATAATGGCACCTCCTCTGTCCCCTTCTCTACTCTCCCAGCCCTAAGGCCATCAACCATCCTGCAGAGGCCTGAGCATCTCTCTTAGGCCCCAGTGACCTGCTCCTGTGTGCAGACTCATCCGTGGGAACCTTGATGCTAGGAAGCAGGAATGTTCCGATGTCCTCGTGCTCAGAAGGCAACAGACATCCTCAGGTGGCGGAAACACCTCCACGGGTCTCCCAGGAGAGCAAGAGCCACTGTGGGTTTGCAGGAGCACAGGGAACCAGGGGGGCTGTTTCTTGTGGAGTTGGGGCCATTGGGGCAGTGGGCATTCAGGGAGGGCTGGGTTCCCACCACCTGCCTCCCCCAGGGAGTCATCCACCCACCTGCTACAGACAGGTGGGGGCAGGGCGAGGGGTGGCTGCATGAGACCCCTCCACAACTGCCAGCAAGCATTCAACAGGACCAGGATGGGCACACAAGTACCCCTGATTTGCTCTTGTTTTTGTCACTTTAAAACACAAAATTAATTCAGCCATTTCTTCTGACCCCAAACTGTCTGAGGAGGAGAGCAAGTGGAGAGATGAATTATTCATATCTTTGGAATCTATTATCCCAACATGTGCAAAAATAAATTGGGTTTTCCTCCTAAAACAGGCTGTTTCACCTGAGGGCTGCGGTCGGAGGGGTGCCGTGCAGACACCACAGGCTCCCTTGGCGCCCCAACACAGGGGAGGCGGCGGGACTCAGGAAATGAGACCCATTCTCCTCTCTGGGGGAGAGTGGCCCCGGGGCAAGTGGGCTCCACACAGCAGGGGAGGGAGGCCGCTGCAGGGGCCCAGCAAGGCCTCACCCTTGCTGGTCTCTCATGTAAGATGAGTTCCTGAACCACCACTTACAGGCTCCTGAGGGCTCAGGGTCAAGTCTGTGGCTCTAAATCAGAATGTCCCTGTGATCTTCCTCATGCCCAGGAAACCTGGGTACCTGGAGAGCAGAGATGTCACTCAAGACCAGGAGCCCACCCTTCCCAGTCACACTGGGCCTTCCACTGGGACATCCCTGGGAGGGTTGTGAGAAGGATCAGGGTCACCATAGGAATTCACAAGGAAGGAATGGAGGGAGGGAGAGAGAAAGGAAGAGATGAATGAATCGTGCTCAGCATTGTTCATTTGTCTCTCAGGTGGCTGTGTGGCAGGTCTCGTGGTGGCACTCATGTTGGGCCCAGCACACTGGCAACAAGGGGCAGCTTCTTCAGAGGCTGGGACAAATACTGGGAAGCATGGCATGACCAGCCCCAGTCACAAGCAGGGACGGCCCTGGACCTCCCTTGCTGGAAGCCACAGCCCCTTCTTAGGGCAGACTTGAGAAGGATGAGCCAGGCCCCCGTGTGGGGCTCAGTCCAGGATGCCCATCGGCCCCACTGGGGGTTCACTGAGGAGGCCCATCCCCACCTTCCCTTGCTTCTGAGAAACATTTTTAGCTGCTCTGGTGAAAGGGGCCACAGGAGCCTGTTTACAATGGGGAGGCTGCTTTCAGACACGTCTGGGGTCCAGACACAGCAGAGGAGGTGTCAGGTGTCCCCACCCCAGTTCACTGTCTTCAGTAGGAAAAACAGGGTCAGACAAGGCCCCCAGGCCTAGGGAGGAGCCCAGGTCACAACCATGGAAGGGTGCAGCCAGCCAGCCAGCATTCCCAGGACCCTGAGAAGAAAGTCCCTTGCCCAAGCAGGCCACCATCCTCTCTCCTGGGCCCAGAAAGCAGCCCAGGAAGAGGGGATCAAATCACACAGGAACTCAGACAGGTTCTCCAGACTGGCACATGCTGCCTGTCCCCAGGACAAGCCTCTTGCACCACAGCCTAGATGGATCAGTGCTTGCTCCCTCACTGTGGAATTTGGGCTGAGCCTGGGGTCTGCCCCCAGTTCTGTGCAGGGGTCTCCAGCCTTCATTCCCAAGGGCTACAGAGAGAGGGCGCTTTAGTTCCCTGGAGCAAGCAGATCTCCTCCATGCCCACCCTGGGGGCATGCTCAGGCACAGAAGGGTGCTGAGGCAGGGTCTAGGGGGTCAGTCGCAAGGGTACAAAGTCCTGCCCAGCCTGTGCAGCCGGGGCATGCTGGGTCAGGGCGAAGCCAGAACTGAGGCTGGTGCAAGCCCTCCTCCCCTTGTCCCCACACCCCACGCGCTCATTCCCGCCCAGACTGGAGACAGGACTTGCTCTCGGCTGTTTTGTGGAAACCCACAGATCGTCTTTACCGCTCGGAAAGTTCTGCTCCCAGACTGCAGCTTCCCAAGGTGTTGCCATGGAGATGAAATTTCTGTCATAGATGAAAGTGTTCGGGGTCAGGAGATCTCCAGCATAACTAGGACAGATTTTGAGGGGGAATGCCAGGATTCCGAGACACGTGAGAGGATGCTATGCGCACTTTCCCCGGAGGGAGCTTTCGGGCTGCTGTGGATCTGGCGCGGGAGCCCAGCCCCCTCCAGTGTGGCCTCCTTCCCCCCTAGCTGCGGACAGCCATAGCCTGGTATTTGAGATCCAAGTTGCATTGTGCATTGAGGTCTTGGGGACCTAAGATGAGTCCACTGGCCACCAGAAGGGCTGGTGGAGTTGCTGTGTGTCCTCAGGCAAATCTCTTCCATCTCTGACCCTGGACACTGCCTGGAAACAGGCCCTCCCCACCCCGAGGTTCCCCACACATTGCTTAGGCACCTGTCCAGGCCAGCAGTGCTCAGATGTCTTCCTCTGAACTTAGAGTTGGGAAGGGATCCTCCAGCAACATGACAGGCACTTCCCAGGCCCCAGCCCCTCCCACAGGCCCCTTCCCATAGCCCATGGGATCAGCACTAGAAATTTCTTTTTGTTCCAGGTCACTACAGGTCAGTGTGTAGGAAAGGCAGATGCAGAGCCCTGGGGAAGGGGGCGGCGCTCAGGGAGACTTACACAGGTCTAGGGGCCCTGGATGCCACCCCAAGCCCACAGCACAGGTCAGCCACCAAGGACTCCTTGTCAACCTCCTCCAACACCAGCACCACACTGAGTAAACAGAGCCCTCTGCCCATGTGGGTGCAGCCCACTCCGGGCACTGCCTAGGACCCACTCTAATCCTAGAACTAGGTCCCCTACCCCCAGTCTTTACTACCCCCATGTCCCCAGACCAGCTCCAGAAACCTATCACTCCAAATCCATGAGAGTAGAGGGTGTAGAGCGGGGAGGAAGGAGGACTGGCTTCTCAGATGGGAACCTCTTTGGAATTTGGACCCAAACTGGGGTCCTTGTACATCCCCACTTCCCCTGGGCTGGCACAAAGTTCCCTAGTCAAAAGGTCACTTCCGAATAGGAAAACCATGTAGGCAGACCTTCAGGATGCAGAGTGGAGGGGCATGCAGGAGCCCCACCTGCAGAGACTGCATGCAGGCCTCCGCCGTCATTCCCCTTACTCTGAGCCAAGGCCCCTGCCCCAGGACACAGCCAGGAGGTGGCCAGCTCCTTCTGTGAGCTTCCCTGGCCTCCCCAGACCTGCTTCCAGGCAGGGTCCTTTGCTTCCTATTTGTGACACTTTATTTGCTCAAACCCCTTGCTGAGGTGTAAATCCAGCTCGGGGCAGTGTGTTTCGTGGGGCCCTGTGTGGAGCTGCTGGACATCAACCATGCATGGACTGCCGGGCCACCGCTCATTCTGCAGGAGAGAGACCTGACCCCACAGCAGGACCAGAGCCATGCTAGCAACAACGGCTCCTGGGATCTGCTCACATGCATCCAGCCCTGCCATGGCCCCATTTCTATAAGCTCCTGCGGCCCATGTCAGAGAAGGCACTGAAGAAAAACACAGCTGGCCAGGCCAGGGCCACTGCCATGGGAAGGAGACAATAGGGCAAGACAAGGACACAGTACTGTGCCATCATCCCACAGCCAATGGCATCCTGGATGCCAGCAGAAACCCTGGCTTTGGAGAATATTTAATAAATTGCAAAGGAAACAAACATATCCAAGGTCACCCATGTCATCTGCACTGAAACATGATAATAGGTTTCCTTTACTGAGTCTTGATATTCTGGATCTGGTGTCTGACTGAAGCAACTTCTTGCATTTGTCTGCATGTGATTCTTACAAGTGTCTATCTGTTTTTGTGGCTGTGACTCGGTGTCTCTCTGAATATTACCCTGATCCCAAATGAAAGACACCACAAGAAAGAAGTGCAGGACTGAGACTGTAGCTCAGCGGTAAAGCGCTTGCCTCGCATGCGTGAGGCCCTGGGTTCGATCCTCAGCACCACATACAAAGCAATAAAATAAAGACATTGTGTCCATCTACAACTAAAAAAATATTAAAAAAAAAAGAAAGAAGTGCAGACTAATATTTCTCTTGAGCATAGATACAAAAATCTTTAACAAACTATTGACAAATAGAACCATTTTATATATATATATATATATATATATATATAAAAAATACCATTATGTATTTTATATATATATAAAATACATAATGGTATTATCTCAGGAATTCAAGGCTAATTTAATATTTGAAAAAACAATCATAATATTAATAGAAATTAATATTGCAGGAAAGAAATCACATGGTAATTTCAATAGATGCAGAAACCTACAATGAAATCCAATAGACACAGAAAACATACTTGATAAAATTTGACACTCATGGTTTTTTTAAAATTCAGCAAACCAATAGCAGAAGTGCATTTCCTCAATCTGATTAAAAACATTTACAAAAATCCTTTTACAGCCCAGTGCAGTGGTGCACACCTGTAATCCCAGCAACTCAGGAGGCTGAAGCAGGAGGCTTGTGAGTTCAAGGGCAGCCAAGGCACTAAGCAACTCAGTAGACCCTGTCTCTAAATAAAATACAAAAAAGGGCTGGGGATGTGGCTCAGTGGTTAAGCACTACTGAGTTCAATCTCCAGTACAAAAAAAAAAAAAAACCCTTTCACAACATCATACTTAATATTGAAATGCTCAATGCTCAATAATTCTACTTAAGAACAAGAATAAAGAAAGATTGTTGGAGCCGGGCGCAGTGGCCCAAGCCTGTAATCCCAGAACTTAGGGAGGCTGAGACAGGAGAATCGCGAGTTCAAAGCCAGCCTCAGCAATGGCGAGACGATAAGCAACTCAGTGAGACCCTGCCTCTACATAAAACACAAAATAGGGCTGGGGATGTGGCTCAGTGGTTGAGTACCCCTGAGTTCAATCCCCAGTACCAAAAAAAAAAGAAAGATTGTTGGGACCAAGGGTGTAGCTTAGTGGTATAGCTTGTGTGCTCAGCATGTGCAAGACTCTGGGTTCAATCCCCAACACTGGAAAGTTTTGTGTTTTTTTTTGATCACTTCAATCTGTTCTGGTGATCCTAGCCAGTACAATAGGCAAGAATTAAAAAGCATGCAGAATGGAGAGAAAGAAATTAAATTGTTTCTATTTCCAAGTAACATGATGGGACATGTAGAAAACTTGAAGAGTTCTACAAAAAAAAAAAAAAAAAAAGCCAACTAGAACTAAAAAGAGAAGGTTGCAAGGTTGCAGGATATAAGAAAATATACACAAATGAATTGAAATAGAACAACATGACAGAAGAGTACCAAGGAAATAGAAGGCCTAAATGATATACTACTTTGATCTAACAGAACACTCCACTCAACATAGAACACACATTCTTCTCAAGAGAACATAGACTATATATTAGACCATAAAGCAAGTCTCAATAAATCTAAAAGAATTTGAAATTACACAAAATATGTTCTCCGACCGTAGCAGACAGCATTAAAAATCACTAATAGATGAAAATTTAGGAAAATTACCAATGTGGAAGTTAAACAACATATTCTTAAATAATCAATGAGTTAAAGAAAAAATCCAAGAAAACTAGAAAATACTTTCAGGTAAATGAAAACATACATACTCACACACCAAAACTTAAGGGATGCAGCTAAAGCAATGCTTATAGGGAAATTCATAGCCATAATGTCCTACATTTGAACAGAAGAATTAAAAAAAGATCTAAATTCAACAACTTAATCTTCCACCTTAAGAAACTGGGAAAAGAGGAGCAAAAAAGCCCAAAACACGAAGAGGAATAAAATAATAAAAATTAGAAGGGAAGTAAATCAAATAAAGAATAGAAAATAATAAAACCAAGAGTTAGTTCAACTTGGTCAATTCAACAAAATTGACAAAGCTTTAACTACATTGACCAAGGAAAAAGTAGAATCAAATTACTAAAATCAGGAATAAAAACAGGGCACTTTACTACAAACCTCACAGAAATAAAAGTAATCATTAGAGAATACCATGAACAAATGTGGGACAAAAATTACATAACCTAGATAAAGTGAACAAACTCCTAGGAACACACAAGCTGACTCACGAATAAATGGCTCCAAGAAAAATGAAGACCTCTAACAAGCAAATAGATTGAACTCACAATCTACAAATACCTTTTGGGCATGGTAGGTAGCACATGCCTGTAATCCCAGTAACTTGGAAGGTTGAGGCAGGAGGATCACAACCTAGTGAGACCCTGTCTCAAAATAAATAAAAATGGCTTATAATGGGGCTCAGTGGTTAAGCACCCTTGGGTTAAATCCCTGGTGCAAAAAAATTTTTTTTTAAATTCCCACAAAGAAAAGACCAGGGCCAGACAACTTCACTGGTAAACTCTACCGAACATTTAAAAAGGAGTTACCAATGCTTCACAGCTCTTCCAAAAAAACAGAAGCAGAGGACACCCTGACAACAAAACCAGATAAATACATCACAAGAAAACCACCAAACCACCACTATCCTTCATGTTTAAATATAAATTTTTTTCAATAAAACATGAGCAAACCAAATCCAACAATACGTAAAAACAATGACTATACCCTGTGACCAGGTAGCATTTATCCCAAGGATGTAAGTTTTGTTCAACATACAAAACAATCAATGTAATACATGATATTAATAGAACAAAGAAAAAAACACATGATCATCTCAATGCAGAAAAAGCATTTGATAAAACTCTAGTACTCTGTCATCACAGGGGGAAAAAATGAGTAGAAGAAAACCTCAACCTGATAAAAGGCATCTACTTAATACCTATAACATCATACCTAAAGATGCAGGACTTACAACTCTGCCCTGAGATCAGGAGCAGGACAGGGATGTCCATTCTCACCACCTCTGTTCAATGTTCTACTGGAGGTTGTAGCTAGTGCAATGAAACAGAAAAAGATACAAAAAGCATATAAGTTGAAAAGAAAGAAATAAAACTACTGCTAACTGTAGGTGACATACTCTTATATTCAGAAAATCTTAAAGAACACACACATACATATTTGAGCTATTAAACAATTTCAACAAAATTGCAGAATACAAGATCAATATACAAAAATCAATCAACATAGACTAGCAATGAACAACCCCAAAACAGAATTAAAAAAATAATTCCATTTATAATAGAACTTAAATGAACAAAATACTTAGTAATAAATTCAACAAAATTAGTACAAGACTTGTACTTGAAAACAAAATGTCATTGCAAGGAACATACTGTTAATACACTGGAAGATGAAATGTCAAGATGGCAAAACCTACAAAATGATCAACACACTCCCTATCAAAACACCAGCATCTTTGTTGTGGAAACACAAGCTGACCCTAAAATCCAAATAGATGCAAAAAGGTCAAAACAATCTCAATAAAGAACTAAGCTGGGGCTGGGGGTTGTGGCTCAGCAGTAGAGCACTTGATTAGCATGTGTGAGGCCCTGAGTTCAATCCTCAGCACCACATAAAAATAAAGAAAAATAAAGGTATTGTGCCCATAAATTAAAAAAAATAAAAGAACTAAGCTGGAGGACTAACACTTCCTGGTTTCAAATTTACTGCAAATTTCAAAATTGAAGAGTATAGAATTGGCATAAAGATAAATACATATTAACAGAATAAAATTGAGAAGCCATAAACAAAACCACACATTTGTCAGTTGATTATTATGGAGAATAGTCTTTTCAACAAATGATGCTCAGACAACTGGATTTCAACATGCAAAAGAATGAATTTGAACCCCTACCTTACACCATATACAAAAATTAACTAAAAATGGACCAAAAACCTAAATATAAGAACAAAAACTATCAAACTGTTAGACAAAAACATGGTCTAAGAAAAAATAGAAGAAAACATGATCATAAACCTTCATCAATGCATTTTATATACAAAATTTGGGGCAAATTTGGGGCAAATTAAAACCTGGTCTAATCTGATTTAACTGAACAGTTGAATCACCTTACAAATGAAGATACAGAGGCCAAAGAGAGGTAAGTCCCTATGCAAGGTCACTGACCCATCAGGAACAGAGCTGACTTTCAGTCTACTTTCCTCTCTCTGTCTTCTACACCAGGCTAACTCAATGACCATCTTGGTGTGCATTCTCTGTTGAGTCAAGGATGGATGGTGGATGGTGAATTGTGAATGGATGAACAGATGGTGGATGGGTGGATGGCTAAATGATGGATATTGGGTAGGTGAATGGATGAATGGATAGATGATGGTAAATGATGGTGGACAGTGGAGGGTAGATGGATGGAAGACAGATGATAGATGGTAGTTAGAGGATGGATGGATAGATAGTGGGTGCATAGGTGGCGAATGCACTTCTTGAGACCCATGGCTCACAAGAAGCAGGTCTCTCCTGTGCAGAATATAGGTTTGGCTTTTCTATTTGTCAGTCCCGGAAGTCTTGGGTGGGTGCTGCTCTGTGGGTGAGTCCTGGTTCCTGGCTGCTGAGGCTCAAGGGAGCTGGAGGATGGGGCAGAGGGCCTGGCCCAGCAAAGGATGGGGGAAATGGTTCTGGGGTCAAGTAGGGTTCACTGGTGCCTGTGGGGCTTAGTTAAGAGCCTCCAACTTGACAGGTACTGGAGCCTCCTCTCCAGGTGCTGTGCCTCTGTGGGATCAAGTCCTGGCAAGTCTGCAGCGGCCGCTTTCTCCTCAAAAATGCACTGTAGGGGAAGGCCCAGGTCCTGGGGATCCAGCAAGACCTTAGAACCTCTTAGAGGTGCTGGGGGTTGTGCATGAGATTCCTGCCCCTGCTCTCCAGGTACTACAGCCTCTGGGACCTGCAGGGCTGAGCCAGGACAAAGAAGCCTCAGAGGTGGAGGCAGGGGTCAGGGGATCTCAGAGCCTGTTCTCACACAACCTTGCTAGTCCCCACCCCTCAAAACAAGAAAGTGTATTCTCCCAGCCCAGCCCTGCCTCATCTTCCATGCATCTGCCTCATTGCCATAGGACAACCATCCAGACCCCCCAAAACTGTGAAACACCCATGCACCTCAGAAGAGCTGGAACAGGGCTCCCAGCATTCTCCCCACAGGCATGCCGACCCTCACCCCAGCAGGCAAGCCTGGCCCTGCCAGCTGTGTACTCTACCTTTGTCTCCAGGGTCTGAAGCCCTAATGCCCTGGAAGGCTCTTAGGGCACAGAGTCCCTCAGGCAAGATAAGGGGGTCACCACTGTGCTCCCCAGCTTGAAGCTGGAGCACAGGAGGGGTCTGTGTGTCTTTCTGGATGATAAAGAGCTTTCTGGGCAGCGTGGCACTTGGTGGAGCCCCATGTCCGGGGTCACGAAGGGGCAGGAGGGTTGCTTCCGCTACCCTCACAGGGGCAGGGACTCAGGGCTGCGGGCACTCTGGGGACGGATGCCCAGTGCGTGGCAGGGCAGCCCTCCGGTCAGCACTCCAAGGAACGCTGCCCACTAATCGGCAGGCTGGGGGCCAGATAATGAATACTCCACATTTTTTGGCGGCTCAAAGGCATGGTTGGAAACAGTCGCTGTTTCATTCTGCAGAAACCACACGCTTTTCGTCTGAGTGCCTGCAGGGAGGGGGTGGACTCCAGAGGTGGGGGCATGCTGGGGGCGGGCTCCCTCCTGCACGCTGCGGTCACCTCCGAGGCCAGGCTGGCCCTGGCTCCCACCCAAGGGTGAATGCTGAGGGCCAGACCCTGGAACCTGGCAGAAAAGGACTTGTGCTGAGCAAACAGCCTGCTGCCCCTTGGCATCTGCCCCCTCAGAGCTTACTTGGGCCAGGGTCTCTTCTGGTGGCACTGGTGGACACAAAAAAGACTCAGACTCCAGCCCTGAGGGTCTGAGGCCACAAGACTGGTGAGGTCACAGACAGAAGCTCAAGATGTCCAGGGCGAGGCTCTGCCTGGGGGTAAGTGGCAAGAAATTTTCCGGAACTTCCCTGTCTAGAAACTGACTGGCCCAACCCTGCCTGTGTCTCAGTGCACAGCTCTGTGCTCCAGGAAGGGACCAGAGCGCAGTTCTCACAGGGAAGTGCACGGTGCATAGAGGATGGGCCTGTGGCTGGACCTGGAACAGCCCTCTCTGCTCTTCCCTCACACTCAGGGACCCCAGGCCTTCCCCAGACACAGGTCCAAGTCTCTTTTTGTTTATGATAGCTGACCAGGACAGCATCCAGCCCAAGGTCATAGGAGGGTCATCCAAGGTCACGGTGAGGCCACCCAAGGTCATGGTAGGCTCACCAAGGTCATAGTAAGGGGTTGGATAAAGACCGCACAGTAAGTGCACCCAAGGCCATGGGGGGGTGGGTGTCCAAGGTCACACTGTGGGCAGAGCCCACAGAGTAGTGTTCTCATGCCCACCCTCAGAAGTTACCCATGTTTCCCAGGCACTCTGCCTCCCTGACCCAAATTCAGACCTCTGAGGAAGGCACTGCTGGTTGGCACTCCTGGAAAGGCCCACTAGAGACCCTGAAAGTCCAGCTCACTCCATAGCAAAGTCACAGGGTACATAGGGACTAGGGACAGCTCCCAAAGAATTGTTTGTGGCTGCAGACTTGTCCAAACGGCCTGGCTGGCGGCATGCCATTTTTAAGCCTCCCCTTGAGCCCTGCTCCTTCCACCAGGGCCCACTGTGGGCTCCCTCAGACCCATTCCCATGCCACTGTGGACAGCTCATATGGCTAGGGCCTGAGCAGGCAGGCAGGAGCCAGCAGGGAGCCAGGGCCACTCCACATCCTCCTATAAGCTTTATTGTAAGAGGCAGAACACGGCAGGTTCTGCGTGCAGGAGGGCGCCGCTTGAGGCATGGGAAATCCTCCAGGTAACGCTAGGGTGGAGCTCATGGAAGGCCTGGCCAGCCAGTGGGCACAGACATACACGTGGCATGCTGGCCACCTTCCACACAGTTCTGGGCTCCACTGCACCTTCCCATGAGGTGCCCATGAGGTCAGAGGTGCCCTGCAGGGTCCCCCATGGCTTGCTATCTCTGCTGCCCCAGGACCCAGGCAGTCTCTGGGTATGCACATGCTCGGCTGGGTATAGCTACTGGCCCCTGGCCTGTGGGAACAGGCCCTACATAAATGCATCTTTCTGCCACTGAGCTGACAGTTCTGAGGTATTTCCCAAGGTCTTTAGGGATCCTGCAGCGTGAAGCTAGGGGTCTGACTCATTCTCCCCTCAACCCCTATTCCTGTTCCATGAGCTCTGTCAGTATTTCAGGCTCCACTTTGGGGTCTTTGAGGCCAAGGCACCCCAGATGCCCACTTTGCAGCCCCATCTTTGAACAGGGCACCCCTCCCACCTCCTATCTATAGTTCCCAGTGCAATCCCACCCTGTAGCAGAATGGACACAGGACCCAAAGTGCAGGGTCCACCTCAGCCAGCAGGTGAGCTCACCTGCGCTGTGGGAATCAGGGATTCATGTGAGCATGGAGCAAATGCCAAAGCTCCAGGGCTGTGTGTTCAGCTGCCTCTGGGAATGGAGGAAAGTAAGCCTGGCCTTGTGATGAGTGACAAGAAGCTGGGGGCCTGAGGGAGATCTGCCCCATCCTCCCTTCTGCTTCAGTCAATCTGACTAGCTTTCCATTCAATGCCCCTGTCAGCTGGAGAATGTGGAAGACGGGGCAGGGCTGTGTAGGGTGAGCAGACTCCCAAGTGTATATACCTGGAAGGTGCTAGGCCAGTCCCTGAGGTAAGGGCAGGCAGCGGGGAGCTTCCGTGTTCTCAGGCTGGACCCAAAGTCCAGCACAGGGAGAAAACAGCCTAAAGCGACATGGGGTACGGAGACTGCAGCCTGGGGGTGTCTTTGGTGAGAACCATAGGACCGCGGAGCACCAGAGAGGCTAGAGTCAGAGGTTGGGGCCAGTGAAGGTCCACCTGCCCCAGAAAAGTAGCCCGTACAGAGGCCCCAATGTCCCACAGGGCCCTTTACATGGCCTCTCAGGGTCTCCTTCCTGTGGAGACCTGAGCCCTGTGGTCGGGCCAGGAGCCAGGCACAGAGGCAATGCGGGCCAGAACTGCCAAGTGGGCTAAGGGTCTGATGTGGCTTGTCCACATCCTTTCCCTGGGTGCTTCTTGAGAGTCTCCCACAGGCTCATCAACCCTCTCAGTCACCGTCATTCTGGTTTACAGATGAGGAAACTGAGGCTCAGGCAGTCAACCCAGTATGATGGGCACTGGGCTGCGTAGGCGGCTGGGCCCCACAACAGAAGCCTACCAACCACCTGCACATCAGTCAGTATCGGAAGGGCCGCGCAGTGCCCTCAGTGCTGGACAGTGTGGGAGGAGTCTGCCCCAGGTAAGAAGCCCCGTCAGCCACCAGCCTCAAGACAGTTCCTCAGTCACAGGAAGCCACATGCCAAATCCACAACAGGCAGGCTGCCTCCGCCCTGAACAAGTGAGTTTTTAATTTAAGTCAATATTCTTTTAAAAAATTAAATCAAACTATTTTAAACTTTCTATCAGAGCCAAAAATGAAATATCACAGCATTGTCACTAATGTACTTTAAATCCAAAGCACAGCTTAACGCCGAACCGTCTGTCGCAGCTATCTGGTAACACAGGCCAGGCCACACGGCTACCATGGAGCGCCCAGCACAGGGCTTGGCCTGGGAACTGGAGACCTGTTATTTTATCATCATTCTCAGAGCTGAGGCAGTGCTCCCCACCCCAACACTCGTAGGAATAAAGGCCCTCGACAGAATAGGCCTTAGGGTGGCTGCACCAGAGACCCAGGATCCAGGCATCATGCCCTGAGGTGATGGCCACTAGGCCAAGTTCAAATCCCCCCTGAGCACTTTGGGAGGCTGCCTGGGCTGGAGCTCCTCCATCCCCTCTCCTCACCTCACTAGGGATGATATTGAAGGCCTTCCACTCCCTGAATGCACCCCTGAGCCCAGGACGCTGCTCACTGGCCTCAGCCAGGTTCCAGCATGTCAGGGAGGTGCAGAAGAGGCCATCAGCCCAGGCTAGAGACCAGACATCAGGGTTCCTAGGTTGAAGACTGGCCCCTGGGATAGTCCCAAAGCCTCTGTGTGCCTCATTTTCTCAGCTGTGACACAGGATGCCCCCATCAGGAGAACAAGCAAGCAGGGAGCCTTGTATGCCTGAGGCTTAAGCTCAAAGTCAGCTTCTTCCTGTAAACTTGAGCAGTGTACTGTCCTCAGGGTCCCTGCTATAGCAATTCTTGTCCCATTTCGGGAGGATCCAGACACACGTTTCTTTCAAACTGGAGCATGTGGTTGTAAGTGAACAGCAAAGGACCCCCATTCCTGGGCTCAGCAGCCATTGGCTGCCCAAATGCAAGTCAGGACAGTTAGCCAGCACGGGGGCTGCCAAGGCCCACACCACAGCGGCTCTCAGCCTCGGTCACACTGGGGCAAGAAGTCCAAGGCCCAGAGGGATAGCAGGGTTACTAGACACACCTGGCCTCCACAGAATTCCTCTGCTGCCTGCCCCAGGAGAACCATGTTTCTGGGACTGTCTATTCAGGGTCCCTCCAAGGAAGTCACAGCATTTCAAAGGCACAGCTCCATCTTGAAAAGGATCAACCTCTAGTAGGTGCAAGTTCCCATCCCTAGAATCTCTGGAGAAACCCAAATCTAAGTACAAAGGGGTCACAGGTCACCTACAGGGTCCACACCAAGGGCACTCCTCTGAAGACTCAGGCAGAGGTCCAGCTATTCCTGACTCTGGGACCTGGCTTCACCTGGGACAGTCCCAAGGACAGTCCCAGGCAGCTGGGACAGTTGGGGTTTGCTGGTTGGAGCCAGCCTGGTCCAACAGCTCACAGACCTTAGAGCTAGAAAAGGAACCTAGCAAAGGCTGGGAGAGCACCAGCCCTTAGTAAGACCAAGCTGCGAGCAAGGGGCTCAGAACTGCAGGCAGGAACAGGGATGCATCTGCACCACTGCTTGGCCTCTGCAACCTCAGGCCCAGAAACACCAGAGGTTAGTGTGGCCTGCTCCCAAGGTCACAGCACCAGGAGATGGGAGATGCCAAGACCCACCCACTCCCACCCCAGGAAGTCCCAGGCACATGACAGGTAGTGTCTTCACCCTGAGCTGTGGTTCCACTCTGCAGCTGTGCACAGAGGTGCAGGTGGAGGCCCTGGCTCAAGGTTACAGCTCCAAAGATGGAAGAGGGTCCTGAGCAGAAGCTGTCTTCTTGGGCCCACACCCAGGTGCAGCCGTAGGCCAGGCCAGAGGGGGGTGCAGGCAGGAACAGAAATGCCAGGAATGCAGGACAGACCCGCAACAAAGGCTGCAGGCGTGGGTGGAGGCTTGGAATCATCCAACCACAGACCACAGCCTCCCAGGCCTGCAGCCCCACCTCCACCCTGCCTGCCAGGCCAGCACTCCCCAGCAGGCCACCAGGGCCCTCACCTGGGGAGCAGTGAAGCAGCCCACAGGCCAGGTCCCACCAGCGCCACTCCTCTGCAGCAGCCCAGGACTCCAGGCTTCTTGCTGTGGGATTCTCTTCCCCACATCTCCAGGTTTCCCTGCTCCACTGTTTTAATGGACAGCCAGATGGCTTTGCACACACTAAACAGTACATCAGCATCTCACAGAAACACAAAGACAGGTTCACACATCTGATGTGTCAGAGGTAGGTCTCAGGTGCAGCATTGAGATGGTAGAGGGAGCAGGATAGGGTCTCAGCACCTGGCACAGCATCTGGTGGGGACACTCCTGGCCTGGCTCCAGCACACGCCCTCTTGCTTTGGTCACTTAGATGGAAGCCCAAAAGCTACAGCATGAAGATGAGCCGTGGAAGACACTTAATAAGCACCAGCACTATGGAGACAGACACCAGCCTCCATCCAGAGACAGTCCCACAGGCAACAGGGACAGAGAGCCAGAGGCACCTGGAGGGAAGCGGCTTCCCAAGTTTCAGGCAGCCTGCATCAGGCCAAGCAGTCAGATAGCTGAGCTCTCTCTCTGGCCTATGCTTGTTCACTCTGGAGCCCATGTGCAGCCAGGTCCAGGGGCATCATCCGGATGGTTCCAGTTCCCATTTTACCCAACAACTGCCCATGCAACAGGACACAGGGACAAGACTCCAGACTCCAGGAAGAGACAGAAACATATGACCATAAAAATGCTGTCCACGGCATAAGTCTTGATGTTTGTTTTTTTTTCTTTTGGTTAAAAAACAAAAACAAAAACAGCAGGTTCGCAGGTAGATAAATCAGATAATATTAAAAATACAAACTTCACTTTTACAAATCAAAATGAAAAGGACACAGAAACCACACACACACATTTCTGTTAATACAAGCAAAGCACAACATTTTACCAAAAATAAAGAATCTAGGTTCTGCCCCGATACTGCTGCGGTGGGGAGCCCGCACTGGGAAGCCACTCTGCTGCAGGCACCGAGAGGCCATCGATGGCTCGCGTGGAGTCCTCTCAAAATGGCTTAAATCGAAAAAATAGGAAGTACGTGGGGCAGGGGAGAAACACAGGAAAGTCAGAAGCATGTAGGAAATGATGCATAGGTGGCTATACCACGTTTATTTTAATACATCTCATTAGTTTGCATCCTGCTAGGAAAAATACCGTCGCTCTGTCCTGACAGTTACAACAGCCTCGTGTGTTATCGGCGTAAATGTCATCCAAGAGATAATTAAAAAAAAGGGTGGGGGGGGGAAGCTAGGCAAAGAGTAAAAAGGAAAAGCTCCATCACTTTACGGTGTAAAAAAAACCCCCTTAAGGCTCCCGGGAGGGTCCCACAGACTCGAGTGCTGCAGCGAGGAGGTGTCTGCGTGGTGGCTCCAGGCCTGGCTTCCCCACGCCCGGCTCCGTCTCAGCGAAAGCACCGCGGCCCAGACAGATCCACCCGCGAGCGAGCACTCGGCACTTGACCCCGCGGGGCGGCCCTTCCGCCGACTGCTTGGATGTTTTGGAGTCCGTTTTTGTTTTTGTCGTGTTTTGTGGTTTGTTTTCTTTCTCTCTCTCTCTGACAAGGAAGCTTACAGTTTCTCCGAGTGCTACAATACTTGCTTTGCTGTCACACTGAACAAATGTACACTGTCTCTTTGTTCTCCAGAGTGCTCTTGGACACAGTTTTTCACGGAGGAGAACAAAGACCGCACGCCGGCAATAAAGCACCGTACATAGTAGGTTCAGGAATGTAACACGCCATGTACATCCGTGTCCCAGGAGAGGGCTGCTGCCGATCCTCACCTCACATCTGCAGGGAGAGCGGAGACAGAGGCTCAGAGGTTGGGCCACCAGGCAACGTATCGCTGAGGCAGTTGACCCAATCAAGGGCACACACTGTCCAAGTCTTAGGATTTAAACTTGCCATGAAATTTGAAGAATCAAATTTGCCATCTTAACCATGTTGCAATATCCTGAAAGAATTGGGACTAGGCTCGTAGCATCTCACAGAAGAACATGTCTTGAGAGCAAATCCCATGCTCCCATTGTACAGATAGGGAAACCGAGGCCCAAAAGGGTTCTGTTGCCCTTCTCCTCTGCCTTCCTTTCTTCCAGCATAGGTCCTGGACATGATTTCTGGAGCTCTGGCAGCTATTTTGGGCCATGCAACTAGCTGAGGATAGATGCCACCTGCCCCAGAGGGATCCCTGGGGCCAGACTGATTTATTTATTTTATTTTATTTATTTTTTTTTTTAATATTTTTTTAGTTGTAGATGGACACAATATCTTTATTTTATTGCTTTGTATGTGGTGCCGAGGATCGAACCCAGGGCCTCACGCATGCGAGGCAAGCGCTCTACCGCTGAGCCACAATCCCAGCCCCTTATTTTTTTTAAATATTTTTTTAGTTGTAGATGGACACAATGTCTTTATTTTTTATTGCTTTGTATGTGGTGCTGAGGATCGAACCCAGGGTGTCATGCATGCGAGGCAAGCGCTCTACCGCTGAGCTACTGTCCCAGCCCCCAGACTGATTTATGTTGGGTTCTTCTTTTGTTTTTGTTTCCAGTGCTGGCAATGGAACCAGGGCCTTATGTATGCTAGGCAAGTGCTCTTTCTGGCCACACCCTAGCCCCAACCAACCTGGCTTCTGCATCCCACATTCCAGCACGTGGTCCACCTGTGGCTGGAGACTGAGTGCTCCCTGTCACTGGAGGTAAGTGGACCCCAGGGGGCAAGGAGGGAACCACCCCTTCACCACACCCTGCGAAGGCCCTGCTGAGCACTGCTAGGCTGCTTCAGGGATGCCAAGTGGGTGCTTTCCTCCCATAGGGTCCTCACAAATAGCCTAACCCGCAGGCCTCCAAAACCCCTTAGACTGGCAGACATCCCCAGCCACATGGCCCAACAGGAGCCAGGGCTCTCAGACACACTATCTCTGAGGAATCTCCTCTAGTCTACAACAACTATTTGTCTTGGATGCCACAGAGGCCCACGTGCCAGGAGGAAGGGCCAGACCAGACGGGCTCCAGCCTCCTGAGCCAGACAGGCCAGCCAAGGTTGGGAAGGCCCAGAGCTGCCCTCTTCCTCTGGGAGGCAACATGCCTCCAATGTCTCCTAGGATGGCCCTGCCTGGGGTTTCTGGGAGAATCTTCAAAGGAGCTACCTTTGCCCTTCTTTCTCCCCACCTTCCTTTAATCTTCCATCCTGGAGTATCAGTATGACTTCTGGAGCTTGGGCAGTCACTTTGGCCCATGAGGCAGTTCTGACACCTAGGAGTGCCAGACCTGCTTGGCTCTTCCCATCTCTACCTGAGAGAAACTTCTACCCTATCTCCATCTCTGATGTTGCTGATGCACAAGAGGCACTAGCCCTGTACGTTTACTTTCAGACCCACCGAGCCTTCAACAACCCATATCTATAACTGGTTAGGCCTCAGTTTCCCCAACTGCCAACGGAGTAGGCAGGAGGTGGTCCCAGCGAGTAAACACTGGAGCCACCATACTGCTCCAGCATCCCAAGCCCTTCCACTTGTGTGTGATGCTCTGCAGCCCAATCAAGAAGAGCAGAGCCAAGCTGAGGAGTGGGGAGCTGCAAGGAGCCCACACCCAGCAGACACCCAAGCACGCAGTCCGAGGCCTCGCGCCCGCCCCAGGGAAGCTGATTCGCTGCAGTGATCGGTGGATCGGCCTCCCAGCCCTGCAGCATCCCAGCGCCCGGCTGCGGGGCCTACCTGGCTGGCGCTCTAGGTGGGTTTTAACCTTTTTCTTTTCCGTTTTTTACCTGACTCCCTACGCCTTCCTGTTAATGAAAGGGCAGGGACCGTGAGCAGGCGGCCTCGGGAGGCTATGGAGCAAAGCTGCAGCAATAAATACCTCAAGTGTTTATCTTTCTGAAAGAAGCTCAATCCACCTTGGTACAGAGACATTTCTGAATCCCCTCCTCTGTGCCCGGGGCTGACCGAAGAGCCAGTCACAGCACCTCGCTCGCAAGAGTCGACACTGCCCCACAGGGTGAAGGCCAGGACCCCATCACAAGGCCACAGCCACGTCCAGCTCCGCCCCCCTTCCCATCTTCTCCTCCTGCCCACCCAAATGGGCTTGGCTGTCTCACCTGCCCGTGCCTAGCACCCCAGAGAACCCAGGGAAATACCCCACCAGCCTCACGGGCTGAACCATCCTCTCCCGCCCCACCCTGGGGGCTCATCCTGTGCTCCCTAGGTCTCCTCCCAGATGTCCCCAGAAGCCAGGCCTTGAGGGAACCCTGACAGCATGATGCAGCCACTTACCCGTCTCCTCTTCCCGGTGGTCTGGACTCAGGCTGGAGGGTGCGCACGCACACTCCAAGTGCTCCTCCAGCCTCACCTGGACCTCTTTCAACCGCGGCTTCTTCCTGACGTATTCCACCTTGGCCACCTGCCAAGACAGCAAAGACACTGACACCTGGGAGCTTTGGATACCATGATGTAGAGCCTGGTGGCTTGGCCCTCCCCAGGCTAAGGACAGAGAACAGCCCGAACTTGACCTCCTATCTCCAGCCTCCTCCCGGGCATCCTCCCTTGAGGTGGGAGGGCAGAGGTGCAAATAAACCTGGTCTTATTTTTGTTTAAAATAACCCAAAGGTTCACGTATGCCCATGGGGTCTGAGGGCTGCACACAGCTGAAGTGGGCAGGGAAGGCGACTACTTCCATGTTTACCTGCACCAGGAATATTTCCAAATATGCGTTGTATCACTAGTAAGGAAAATGAAGCCCAGGCTGAAGACACAGCCCTACTGCTGAGCTGGGTGGTGCTGGTCCTCCTGTAGGGGAATCGCTAGCCCCACCTGCCTTCAGCCCTCTAAGGAGTTTTGACTGGACTCCAGGGGCCAGAAGATGACCCCATGTGGTCCTGGCCACTATGGAGACCCACAGCCACTGGCTGACTCCACGCCAGGCCTGAGGCTCCCTTTGAGCTCAGAGAAGGCCTGCCTTTCCCGGCAACATGGGGCAAGGATCCCAGGGTGCCACAGGGGCCACACAAGGTAGATCCAGGAGTGGGTGCAGGGCCATGATTTCAAGTGCAGATGGATTGGAGGCCACCCAGAACTCATCAGGAGCCCCCTCTACCAACAGGCTCATCCATGTGCACCAGACCCCAGCTCCCTGGGCACAGACACAGAGCATGGACCTGCCCCGTGGCCCCTCTCCAGAAGCTGCAGGAGGAAGCACAGGGCCCCTGGCCCAACCTATGAGTGGTCAAAAATGGGGGGTCAGAAGCCAATCCCTCAGCCCTGTGGGATAGGCACTGCACCTTGGACCACACACACTGGGTCACAGGAACATAGCTCAATTTCCATATGCACATGTATGTAACACACACACGTGCCCACCCTGAGAAGCAAGTCCACCCCATGCACCCCGGGCAGCTTCCACTCAGCAGCTCCCTTCACCCCAGCATGGATGAGGAGCCATCTGCCCAGAGAAGCAGTTCTCTCCTTGGTCAAGTGCAAAAACTAACACTCATTTAGCCCTCATACCCTGCAAGGAGACAGGAGTATCATCTCCATGGCCAGAAAAGGAAACTGAGGCATGGGGAAGCCTCTTACCCAAGATGGTCCTAAAAGCAAGAGTGGCAGCCTGCCCCTAACCACTGGGATGTCCTACCTGCCACCTGGAGTATAGGCTAGGGAGTAGCTCCATCCCAGCCACAGAGCCCTGTACACAAGCACCCATCTGTGCCTACACTGGGAGGGCCCTCGGGGCTTATTTACTCCATCCCTGAAAACTGAGGCTGGGAAGGGCATGGCCCACCTAGGCTACCCTTGACCCCTGGAGGTCAGGGAGCCCTATACCTGGCACTGGCTGCAGGTGAACAAGGAGCTCTAGCCCAGGGGCCTTGGCTCTGCAGCAGTCAGGAAATAAGGAAGGGAAGGCTTCCCACCGGCAGGGCTTCCCAAGGGGCTTGGGGGCCAGGAGTCAAGAGGACCCCAGTCAGAAGGGTTAGCCCTGTAGCGGGCTAGCAGCTGCCCTCAGGTAAGCCAACCCTGAGGTGCTGGGAAACAGGCTCTGCTGAACCCAGCCGTGGCTGCCACCCCAGCTGCGTTAATGATTAACCTGGAGTGCAAAGGGTGCCGAGTGCCTGGCGGGTGTACGGACTGGTGTGGGTTGTCTCAGGTGTGAACACAGGCTGCCAGGTATGAGCTCAGACTGCAGGGCGTGGCTGGGGGCCAGGGGTCAGCCCTGGAGGTTTCGCTACGTCAGGAGGTGGGAGAGATGCTGCCGGGAGAAGGCGTGCAGGCCGTGCCCTGGGCTTCTTGGCCAGGGTGCTCTACCAGCGGCTTCAGCCAGTCTACACCTGCCCCCTTCCCAGATTCATAGCCCAGGAGGAGGAGCCTAAGGGCTGTGCTGTGCCCTCAGACACACAGCCCCCCCACCCCCTGCAAAATAGGGACATCTAGCGCACCCACCCAGGGAGCTGCAGAGAGGTAAGGTGCCTAGATCCAGGACAGAGCCAGTGCCACAGGTACAACGTCTCAACATGAGGCCCATCCACCTCCTCAAAACCAGCCCAGGCTCTGCTCAGAGAGAGGCCAGGCCTGGAGGGCCCCAGGGTCTCCTGCACGACCCAGTGTCCAGTCCTCCAGCTCCACACAGCAGTCCTGGCAGACAGAGCAGGGTCTCAGAGATGTTCCCTTTTGAGAATGGGACAGTCCCCCTACAGATGAACCTCAGCAAGACCCCAGAACAGCAGAAGCTCATCTTGCACCAAGCCATACCCCTGCTGTCCGGGAATCACATTCCAAATCTGTCTCCATGCTAATCACCTGGAGACTCTACAGTGCACAAAATTGGACCCAGACACGCTGGCCTCCACAGGGTACCAGGGAAGCAGGGCAGGGATATTAGAGCCCTGGGGCCTGGCTTAGGCAAGACATTTGTCTTGGTCTTGGCCTTGGCCCTCAGGGTGGCACAGCCTCTTTGGTCAACAGTAGTCTCACCTAGATCCCCCAGCAGGCAGACACCAGGGCTTGCGCTAGGCCAAGACTACCACCAGGCCAAGCCCCAGCCCTCAGGCCGGTAGCAGGCTCATTCTTCTCCAGAGACAGGCAGGTGCTGTGAGCAGGGTGGGTTCCCAGGACACCAAAAATGACACCCTCGTGGTCCTCAAAAGGACACAAATGGGGCCACTCCGGTCTGGGAGCCCATTTTCTCTCCAGACAGCCCCATGTTTATCAGAGAAAAACAGACAGTGATTTATGATTGCACCTGCTCCTGGGTCTGCAAGGGTTCTGGCTGCTCCGCCACCTCTGTCTGGCCAGGAAATGGCTACATTTTTCTCCCAAGAACACGGTACGAATATTAAATTCTCAAAAACCTTCTTCACAAAAGCCAATTCTGAAAATAGACACTACAATGCGCTTGGGATCCCCACTCAGGCCCCGAGGCCCCACCTGGTTCCCAGTTTGGGTCACCGTGCCCTCGTCCCTCCCCTCCTCCTCTTTCCGGGACACATGGGCTGCACCTTCTCACACCCAACATTCTGATTCCTACTTCTTTCAAAGACATCCACTTATACCCACCCTGGAAAAGCCATCAAGATCCCCCAGTCACTGTCACCCTTCAGAGACCTCCCTAAGGGCTGGTCCTGACCATTCCAGAGCTTTGAGACAGAACAGCTACAAACTACCATTTACTGAGCCTAGCAGTGTGGCCCTTACAGCAGGCACGAGCAGAGTGTGGCCCATTTTACAAGCAGGCAGCCCCACTCAGGATCCCCAGGCTTTGAATCCCAGGCCCTTCTGCTTTCTAGGGATGGAGGCCAGGACTTCCGTAGCCCTACCCCACAGACCCTGTGCCTGCCAATCAAATGGAGATCTCTCTGAATTCAGAAGACCTCTGCTTAGCCAAACCCACACTGGAGCCCTGCAGGAGTGAGCCATGGGTCCAGAGGCCCCACGTGTGTCCTCCCCCAACCCAGGAGGGAGGCCAACACCAGACTTCAAACTAGTATGAACAGGAGCCCTGCCCAGCCTGCTCCTAGGGCCCAACCAGCATCTCAAAATGCAGTGATTCTAGACTCCAGTGCTCATAGCCTAATGGGTACCATTACCCACCATGCTTACACTCAGCCTCCTCATGCCCCTGTGTCCCTCACACAGGGAAGGACACTGAGACTCTTTCACCTGAGACTAAGGCGACTACCACCATTCCCTCTCCAGACCCTACACAGGACCCAACAATGACTGATGGACCCATTGGGAACTCCCTCCAGAATACCATTCCAGCCTCCACCAGGGAGGGAGGCCCATCCTGGGTGCCTGGTGTGCAGACCCTTCCAGAAGCTTGAGGTCCTGCCCAACTGAACCACAGCCCAGCCAGAGCCAGGTGGTAATACTTGGTTCTGCCTTGGAGACGAGTTGACTGAACCGATCCACTGATGCCACCGGACCCTGGCTTTTAAGGCTGCCTTAAAAGGCACCAGCCCAAAGCTTTCCGGTGCAGCAAGAGCAGCCATCAGTTCCATCAGGAACAGATCAGATGGCAGCTCAGAGCTGGTCCCCACCCTGACCTCAAATGGCCCCCACTCAGTGCAGGGCCAGGGGTGGACACTGCCAGGTGAAGGCCATCACAAGCTACTCACTCTGGATTAGTACTTTGGGCCTTAGCGCTGTCCAGCCCAAACAACCCAGGTAGCTCTGTGGGCCAGGCTTGTCCAGCAGCATCCACACCCACTTCCACTCCCCTCCCAACCCCTGCAATGGGGTCTGAAGGAAATGCTGACAACGTGAAGTGGGACAGAGAAGCACGGCTAGGTGACCCTCTGTGGCCTCTCCCCAGGGCTGATGGCCAGCGGTGGCCTGGCTACCCTTACAGGTGCTAGGCCCATACTGAGGCCTCCTCTCCACACGTCCCAAGAGAGGGAAGCCCAGCCCAGGTCCCACACTGACTTGGGGCAGTGGCCAGCACACCTGCTTCCTTGAGCTTCCCCTGTAAAAGTCACAGGGGACTGGCCATCACCCCATCAAGACTGCCAGACACATGGAACCTGATTCACCAGCCTGGGCTGCACTGGGTGGCCATTACCAGCCTTGCTGCCATCTGAATGACAAGGGGCTAAAAATGTTCTTCAGAAGTCCATAAAGACTGGAGTTCCAGGTGGACGGGGATGCCATAGACCTCTCCAGCTCCACCTGGGCCCTGACGACCTCTTGTCCACACACACAGGTGCTTGACTCCAAATGAATCTGTGTTCCAGGCCCATGTCCCTCTGTCCAGGTGATCTGCCTCAATCCCATATGGAGCAGGACAGGCCTCCCGCTTGGCTTCCACAATAGGCCTCCTGTTCCTGCGAACCTCTGTGCCTCTGCCAGTGCCCCCAGTACCTGGAGTCAAATGTTCCCCTGCAGACTTATGGGTGGGTAGGGGGAGAACCTTCCCCAAGAGGGAGCTTTGGAAGGGCCGGGCTCTAGCTGCAAGACTATCCTCTTAGGCTGACCACAACCCTGCTGGGCAGACAAGACCCAGAGGGCCAAGGCATGACCCTTACATAGTGCACAGAAGGGGTCTCTCCCAGGGAGGGCACCACGTCAAAAGACCTTGAACCCACTGGCTCACTCGGGACCAGGGAGGGAGGCATCACTACCTGGGAATGGACACTCTTTGTCTTCACCCCAAAGGAAACAAAGGTAGGAACGTGGGAGGTCCCAGAGGCTGAAGGCCATAGGAACAGCCCAGCCCTTCAGTGCCCAGTGCCCACATGAGACATTTCATTTGGATCTGACCTTCCCCTGTGCCCAGGAGACAACAGGTGTCTGAGCCTCTCAGGACTATGTGATCCCCCCCAACCCCCGCCACCAATATACCACGGATAAGAGCCCTGAGGCCCAAGAAAAGGGCCAGGGTCACACAAAGGGACGGTGGCATGGTGGAGAGACAGCCTAGGCTCACACTAAGAGAGGGATCCGCGGCCACTGGAGACTGGAGGACTGAGTCAACCCCCACTGTCTACTCTAGAGATAAGAGATTCCCCAGAGAAGCACTGAGCCCAAGGAAACCCTTGGGCCCTTTAAGGGGAGTGCCAGCCTGAGAGATCCCGCAGTAAGATGTGGAATTTGCTCACTTGACTCTCAGGGCTCTGCAAGGACCAAGTCCTGGAGATCAAGATAAGTCTTAGCTAGCCAGGCACGGTGGCACATGCCTGTAATCCCAGCAGCTCCAGAGACCAAGGCAGGAAGACTGAGTTCAAAGCCAGCCTCAGCAACTTAGCAAGGGCCTAAGCAACCTAGCGAGACCCTGTCTCTAAATAAAATATAAAGAAGGGCTGGGGATGTGGCTCAGTGGTTAAACACCCCTGGGTTCAAACCCCAGTACCAAAAAAACGATAAGTCTCAGCCATAAGTCTAAGGCGTCCCACCCTGGGTCTAAGACCTGGTGAGGGGTCCTGTAAGCAAGAAAACACTTCCTGGCATTCTCTCCAGGGACATGTACATGGTGGAATCTGAAATGGTTTTTTCTTAGAGTCAGGAATGGGTTTCAACATTGGCCGAGAAATAAAACTTCAATCATAATTCCAGGAATCTCTTTATCCAGGAAAAGTGGCCCCTTCATTAAAAGCTTGCTAAGCTAAAGTAGCCTGCTCTGCTGATGGGAACCACACTTGGGAGCCCTGCCTCACCCACAGCCTGGACCTGATTGTCCTGGGGGTCATGTAGGACATAATGATATCTCAACTAACTGGAGCCTGTTTCCAGGTTTCAGAGCCCTAAGGGTGTCCATCCCCTGGACAGGAGCCCCAAAGACTCCAGCCTCTGCTGGCCTCAGAAGAAGCCCAGAAATGCCCAAGACACCTGCTTTCCAATGTCGTTCTGAAGACAGAGGCCATGCCCAGACCCTGGCATAGGAAATCTCCACCCAATGGGGAGGCCAGCCTCCCCAGTGTCAGAGCCACTCAGACCTGCTGCACAGAGAGACACATGGGGTCAGATGGGAACAGACCCAGTCCCCACAACCATAAATCAGGCTCAAAACTCCCAACCTGATCTGGCTGTGCAGAGGGACCTGAAGTGGCAAAATCTGCCCCTAGGACTGAAGGGGTCAAAGAGAAACAGTGACCATGCTGAATCCCTTAGGGCTGACCCTGGGGTCACCGTAGCTTGCCCCTGTCTAGAAGACAGCTTTGTAGCCAGCTGTGTGCTGGCCCTCAGTGACCACAGGCTGGTGGCAACAGTGCCAACCAGGTTACTGGGTCCCAACTCACTTCCACCTGGGCCTTCCCTAAGCTGCTCCTTACCCTCCACCACATAAGAGCACCTAGTAGCTGGGAGTGTTAGTGCACATCTATAATCCCAGAGGCTGGGGAGGCTGAGGCAGAAGGAGCACAAGTTCAAGGCCAGCCTCAGCAACTTAGCAAGACCCTAAGAAATTTAGTGAGACACTGTCTTGAAAATAAAGAGGGCTGGGGATATATGGCTCAGAGGTAAAGCCCCTCTGTATTCAATCTCCAATTAAGAGAAAGAAAAAAAAAAAGCAAGCAGACTCTGTGCCACACTGCTATGGTGGCTTACCTTGACGCTCCGGTGGTGGACCCGCGAGGGCTGGCACTTGACACTGCTTGTGTTGCAGCAGCCGGTGCAGCGCTTCACCTCCACACACGGGGGCCAGATCAGGAAGTTGGCAGATGTGGGGTCCACCTGGCTCCGAGGTATCTCATAAATGACCGTCCTGGTCTTGCAGACTGCAGGAATGGCTTCCTCTGCGGAGGCAAGAACACGGTGACACGGAGGCCACTTCCATTCCTGCCAGCACAGCACAGGTGTGCATGCTTTCCCGACCCCATCCAGCCCAGCAAGGAGCTGACACCACATCACTGATGCCTCTCATGTGAGCTGGCACACTGGTCCCAGCAGCCACTCAGGAGCCAGGGAAGAAGACAGGGTTGCTGGCAAAGGGAATGACCTGACCCCAAAGACCCAAAGGAAGCCCTGGGCAGCCCCTGGGGAACAGCTTGGCCATGCTGGGCCCACCTCACACAGCAGCCCAGGGGGAGGAGAGCAGGGGAACAGGCCCAGCAGCAAGCCCCACACTACATAGGCCTAGCTCACAAAGGTCACCAAGAGGCCACCCAGCTGACCCCCACTTCTTGCCCTCCTGTCCTCAGTACAGCCCACCACAGCCCTAAGGATCTCATCTGTCTACTAGGTGTGAAGTCCTCACAGGACTTGTGTACATACCTTCCTCCCCAGATAACCCTTACTAGGCCACGTCAGCCACCAGGCCCAGCCAGTCACTAGGTCATGGGCGCCTGGTGATGTCCAGCCACAGGGCTTGCCAGTGGGAAGTTCTGCCCCCTCAACATGCTTAGGGAACCCAGCCAGGGGCCAAGGAGCCTGGACAGGCTCTGGGGCTACCCACAGCCTCCTCCCTTTGCCTCCAGCAACACTGTGGGCCCATTTGGACTCTAGGACAAGAGTTGGGAAAGCTGGAAGCAGCTAGAGGCAGGAGCCCCAGCCCAGCAAGCCAGCCAAGGGAGAGGCGGGCACCCCCAGGGTGCATGACCCACATGCACACCCTACAGCATCCACACTCCAGGGCAGGCAGCCCCATCTTTTGCAGGCTCCCTCAGGAAACAGATATGCCTGAACTGGAATCGAAGGCTCTAACAAAAGGCCAGGGGAGATAGTTCCTCCACCAGGTTCCTGTCCACAGGGTGAGGAGACCCCAAGGTCCTCTAGACACAGCAGGCAGGAGTAGGCATGAGAGTCCTCCAGAGAAGTCCCCAGGCTCCGGGATCCACATACTGCTCTGGGCATTTGGGAGGAGCCACCCCACACTTCCCACTCAAAGCCCCCCAGCCCAGGGCCCTCCAGGGAAAGGCCTTCTACCCACCCCCAGTCTGGACTAGGAATCCTGAGCACTGGATGGAGGGACATGGCTGGAGTCTGATCTGAAGGGTGTGAAATGAATGGTCGCACTGGTAATGTCCCCTGCTCACTGCACCTAGAAATCACCTACATACTACACCCAAAGGTGAAAGATATAAAAGTCTACCTTCTTGTGAGTGCCTAAGGCTCAGAGAAGGGATCTATTGCCCAGAGTCACACAGCCATGAGCAGCCCTACAATAAGTGGCGGCACCCTCAGATGGAATGGGACCTAGTGGGTCACCCCCAACCCCAAGAGCACAGGCCATGCTCTACAGAAGACTATTCCCCAAAGAAGGCCCGCCTGGAGCCTCAGAGATAAAGATGAGTGGGGTGGGGCCCTGGGGAAGGTGTCTCCAGAGGCCCCAGGCCTGGCATACCCGGCTGCACCCGTCTTGTGGCTAGAGGCCCAGAGCACTGGCGCTTCACATTAGGAACTGGAAATTAAGCTCAGCCACGTTTTCCAGCAAGGCCTCCACGTAGACAGGCCCCAACAAGACAGGGCACTTAAGGAATTTATGATGGCTCTCCTCTCCTGGAAACTCTTGGCCCGGACTACCACTGCAGCACAAGACAGGCGGGAGGCATGGAGGTGGAGGAGGGCGGCCTCTGAGAGGGCAGAAGGCCAGAGCTGGAGGAGCAGGCCCAGCCTTTGTCTCATGGCCAGCTCCTCCCACCCGCGCAGCTCCTGAACCCACCGATGCTCCTTTTCCTCCGAATGGGCACGGGCCGCTTCTCTGGCACATGCTTGGTGGCGTGGGCCCTATGGGCTCTCAGGCTGGTTCCCAAGGCATCCTCAGCTCCTATGGGTAAAAAGAGAACATGGCAACCAACTGTCCACACCTGCATGGTCTGCCCCGAGGGCCTGAAAGCTCAGCCCAATCCTCCCTTAGCAAGACAGGTGGGGTCCCCTGAGCCTTCTACTTCCACTCGAGGCTTTCCAGGTGTGCAGTGAGTGAAACATAACCAGGTCAACAATGTCCCATCAATGCAGAGGTCTCCAAAATGCAAGGGTCCCTGCTGGAACCATGGCAAAGCTGAGACCCTGTCAAAAAGGGACTCCAGGTGGTCTCCCTGATGGCATCTTCTCCAGTGAAGCCAAGCTGAGGGTTCAACCAGGTCAGAAAGTCCCTGAGGCCATCTATCCCAGAGCCAAGAGGCTGGGCCCATCTCCTGGGCTCCATCCACCACAGCCACAGGAATGAACTGAAAGACGGGGCTACTGAGGCTCCTGCTGGTGTCAAGCGGGCCCTGCCCCCACAAACCAATCCTGGATGAAGTGTCCTAACCTTGGAGGGGCATCAGAAGCAAGGCCAGACTGGGCTGTGGGCCAGCCCCTACTTGTTCCTGAAATAAGTCCGCTCTGAGGGCCAGAGGCCATGAGAAAATGACGGGAAGGCTGTGTGGCCACTCATGGAGTATAAGTGAGGAGCGGCCAAAGGCCTGAGGCAGGAATCCTGGTGCCAGGCAGAGAAGGGAGGTGGTCTGCAGAAAGGAAAGCAGAGAACACCCATATGCCTGTAGCCGTGTCTAGACAGCAAGGGCCACTGGTGGCTCCAGCCACAGAGCAACAGCTCAGCACTAAGCCCACACCAAGAATCCTAGCCCCTCATACTGCAGAGGGAGGAGGGCCACAGAGACAATAGCCCTGAGTCTCAGACCCTCCAATTTCTGGGGTTGAGGAAGGACACAGCCCTACCACCTGTCATGTGGACGGACCAACCCACCACCACCCATACCTGGGTACAGTTGGTCCTACTTGGCCCCCCAGCGTGGGCCCTCCAGGTGCAGTGGGGAAGTCCCAGAGCATGTGCCCAACAGCCAGGACTCTCCAAGATTTACTGGGTCTTATCCCGCAGACGCTTCCCCTCTCCAACCCAAGGGACCTCTCGGCTCCTAGCTCAGGTAGGAGCCCACCCCAGTGCAGGACATGCAGCCCAAGATTGCTCTCGGGTCAACCCACCCAAGCATCCACAGCCAACTGCAGAAACCCTGGCCTCCTCCACTTCCCTGAGATGTCTGGAACCTGCACAATTAAAATGAGAACTAAAAACCTTGCATAAGATATGACTGTCCGAAATGAAGGCTGAGCAGAGCCCAACTTTTGGCTTTTAAAATGACTCAGTGTTCCAATGTCACTGATTTTTTTGAGACCCAAAATAAGATCAGAACATAACTACTCATGCAATAAGAATTTCCCATCAACCAATTGTTACAAGGAGCACTTTTTTTTTAATGAAAAAGTGACATGTGAATCTTGTCCTAGTGGTGTCCATCTTGCTATGGCCAAACCAACAAGATCCACTCTCAGCTTCTAGAGACTCAGCAAGGGCACCAGCACTCTGACACCTTCCACCATCCTGATGGCTCAGCTGCTTCCCTGGGTCTTAATCTTTGCAGGTATACAGTAGGCTCTATCAGCCTTTCTCACCCAAGGAAACCTAGGCCCAAAGAAACGGAACAAGACAAGGACAAATGGCTCATGAAAGGACCCTCAGGACCAGCATCCAGTGGCTCAGACTCCTCTTGGCCCATTAATGCACTGAGAGAATTTCGACCCTCAAAGCTCAGCATTGCTGACACACTACCTCCTTAGAGACAAGACAGTGAGAGCTCCTACTCAGACAAGCCTGCCCTCTGTTTCCCAATCAAAATGGGTGGTCACAAGCCAAAAGCAGACCCTTGCTCAGGGGGATTCAGCCAGTCTGATTTATGGTAGTTGATTTATGCTCTGGCAGCAATTCAGATGAGAATCCTCACAGCCCCACGTGAATCATCCCCTGAAACTGCTCTCAGGACAGTTCACCAAGCAGTTTCCCTTTGGTCTTCCATGCAGGTGTCCACAAGACACATGGTAATTCACAAGACAGAGACTCCTCTTGCCCTGTCCTGGTCAGGTCTTAATGGCCAGGATAGGGATGTTTGTGTATCAGTTACTCAGTGACCCATGGGCATCCAGCTAGACCACTCTGGAGGACAAAGCTCCTGCTGCCACACCACTACCCACACAGGCCCCAAACTCCATGGCTGCTGATTACTGAAAAACACATGCAAATCCTCACACTGTACACTGTAGAATATTCTCAGCTCAGTGACATCCTGGTGCAAGCCTGAGGAGGTCTGGCCACACCAGGGAGGAGCTATTAGGTTGAAAGCAGTTTTCTCATCTGTAAAATGGGGAGCAGCTGGCCCATTGGATGCGTTACCTGCCTATATCACAAAGCTCCACCCACTCAAGGTGGGAGCTGGAACATCCAAAGCCTCTTTCCTGCTTCTTATCCTGTGGACTTTCCCTGGAGGAACCTATCACCAAGAGTCCTCCTAGGGACCACCCCCTAGGAAGCTCCACAGGGTAGTCAACCTGGGCTTTTCCCAGCACAAGGCCTTTCCTCATCCACCCCAGCCTTCTAAAGGGCTCTTGCCAGACCAGGGTACCCAACAGGCCAGATGTACCTGAGTAGACCTAAAGCGGAGGCCAGGGCCGAGAGGGCAACCAACTCCCAGAGACCTGGCCACCACGTGTCTACAACCTCCAGCAAATCTCCTCAGTCAGGAAGGAGGGGGGGCAAGGAGAACCCAATACAAGCTCAGGAGCCAACAGGGCATTCCTGTCCTCTGATCAGACTAGACTCTTCTGCTTCCACATCTGGGGGAGGGGAGGTGGACCAGGGAGAGAGAGAGACACTTTGGGGTTTTTAATCACAAAGGGTCCCCACCCCAGGTCAAGATGGGCTCCAGAGGCCCTCATTTCATGCTCACAGTTTCCCAGGCACTTGGAGAATCCTATTCAGACCCAAATGTGTGACAGGTGGACAGGAGCACTATGACCTACATTCCCCAGGGCCCAAGAGAGAGGCAGTCCCCCTCACCCGACATTTTTATAGGAGCAATTTGAAAACAGCCTGAGGACTATCACTGCACCCCTGGCTTTTTCCCTTTGGATTCTCCAAAAGAGGCTCCTGCCCAGAAGCCTCCAGGTCAAGAATTCCATCAGCAAACCCCACAGAGCTGCAAAGCTAAAAGTGTTAATGGGTGGGGGTGGGGTGGGAGGGGCGGAGCTGCAGAGACCAGAATAAGAATGGTCCCAGCACAAAGTGAATGGCCCATTTCCATGCGGCATCCAATGACAGACCTACAGGAGGTCCAGCCCTACAAGGTCTCACTCCCACAAGCCAGGAAAGCAAAGCCCAGGAACCTTCTAAGAAAGGCAGTCTCAATGTCTCCAAATCCACCAGGGACCAGTGAAATGCCGAGCAAGTGTTTCCCCAGTTTCCCAAACCAAATCCTTCGCCTCCAGCTTGCACATCAAGGGACTGGGTCAAAATCCCCGGGCCCAACTCTGATCTCCAAGTGAAATCCTACCCCACTCCTGATAAGGATCAGAAGGATTTCCTGGGTCAAGAAACTACAGAAACCAGCCGCCTTGTTAGAAAATGGTTTTGGCACGGAATGAAAACAGTTTGGGCCTCTCTACCATCATAATTAGGTACAAATTTCCAAATGACTAGACCATGTGATTCTACTTAATTCCCCCACCACCTCCTTTTTCAGAGTAGTTGCAGTGAGAGAAAAATCTTCATTTCACTTAAAATTCCTCACTTTGGCTGCCTTTCATTCCTCTTTTTGACAAGTTCATCTCGGGCCTTTTTTAAAAGCCCATCAGTACATTTTCCCGCTTGAGTACCTCCCTAGTTCACTCAGGATGAAGTTCCAAAGTGTTAATTTTGAAAATGGCGCCATAACGACCTAGAGGAAACCTGGTCCTCCAGCACTGGCTCTCTCTCCAGTCCTCCCAGCACCACCACTGCCCCCCACTGCAGAGACCCCTTTAACTCTTGCAACCGTGGGTCTAGCCCATCGCTCAAACACAGCTTCAAAACTCTACATTTACAAATAAACTGTTTTCTGAAGTGGCTGGGCTCCAGACTCCTGGAGTGAGCCCCAAAAATAGCCCCAAGCACATGTGTCCTAGGCGTGCCTTAAAGAAAGACACCGGCCTCCAGCAGCCAGAGGCCCAGCCCCGCAGCAAGCGCAGCACCAGCACGCAGGGCTTACTAAGAGGCCCTGGCCCCACCGGCTCCGCGCCCCTCAGGGTCTAGCCAGGTGGTCGGCAAGCCGGGCGCGCGGGCCAGGGCTTTGCCCACCCCAACCAGCCCCGCGCTCCGCAGCCCGCACACCTGGCGGCCGCGCCGGCGCCCTATCCGCGGCTGCGGCTGAACTTCTCCTGACACGCGGCGTTTTCCTTAACTGCAAAAACAATCCCCCCGTGAGCAAGCAGCCCTCGGCCGCCGCTGGGAGAGAAAGTGGCGACTGGAAGAGAAACGCCTGACTCATGCGCCTGGGCATTTATGGCCGGGGAATGGATTCTGACCTTTCGGTGCGCTCCTGAGCGACGCCCGGCCGGGCCGCGCGGGGGGCGGCTCCGCGCAGACTCCCCGCCCGCCACCCGCGCCCTCCCCGCGCCAAGGGCAGGGGCGCGATTTACCTACGGAGTCTATCTCCAGGAGTCGCTGGAGGTCACGGATGCTGTGGATCTCACTACGGGCCAGCCGCTCGATCAGCTCGCGAGGGATCTCAGCTTCCTGCAAGCAGACCACACGGTCAGCGCCCGCGGCGCGCGTCGGGCAGCCCAGGGCCTCCGGCCAGACCCGAGGGAGCTGCAGGGCCGCAACCCACACGGACCCCGCCCGGGCCGTGGAGTGGAGTCCCAGGCGAGGGTAGAGTGGCTGAGTCCCCAAGTTCTCCGCCCCCATCCCTGTCTGCCCTTTGCAAAAAGAGACCCCACCACCGCCTTTACTGCTGGAACAAAAGCCCCCACACTCCAGCCCTCGCCCAGGGTGTCAGTTACAGGTCTGGGGGAGGCGAGGGGGCCGCGGAGTTTCTGGTTTAATAGTGTAATCCACGTCTAGATAAAGCGAGTCGAAATGCGTCACGGATCGACGACGAAAGTCGCGGCAGCTCTAACACTTTAATCTAGCCAGGGGCTTAAATTTCACGCCCTGGAATCCCGGGCCGAGCTCCTGGAGGAGAGGGTCTCCCCTCACCACACACACACACGCACGCGCGCGCGCGCGCTCGCCCCACCCGACTCCGGCCCAGCCGCGGCCCTAGCGCCGACTAGGACGCCCAAATCCAGCGGCGGCGGGAGAGGCTGCAGGGAAAGCGAGGGTTAAAAATCCACCTCCGGCTCTCAGGTCCCAGCCCAGCCCACCCCCACCACTCGGCGTCCCCCACTCTCCCTCCCGGTGTTTAAAGGGAGTCGGGGGTCGCTGGGGGGCTCAAGCACTAAGTTCCCACGACAGAGGCTGTGGAAAGTCATTCATCACGGCAAAGCTCCTGGGGACCCAGGGGCGGGGGGGGGTGGGGACGCCAGCGGTGGGAGGGCGCGGGCGCCTGGCTCAGCCCCAGCTTCCTCGCTCAGCCACCTGTAAGCAGGGGCCCAGGCGGGCCGGACTGCACGGGCCCTGCGCCCGGCCAGACGTAGGGATCGCGAACCTGGGGCTGCGACTCGGCGATGCCCACCCTGCCCAGCCTGGGGCTTCCGCCGCAACCGCCTCTACCTGTTTACTAGCCGCTCAGCTTCCCTCCCAGGGCTCCACCGGCTCATACACACCCCCTTCTTTGCTACCCGCACCCCGTTATTGCATTGCCCGCCACGACCCGGCTACCCCTCCCTGAAGACGCGCCCGCGCCCCCCGAACTTTCTCCCCACTCTGCACCTCGTCGCTCTGCCGTCCCTTCGAGGCAGAGCGACGCAACACGCTGTAGACTCACTAGACACACTTGGGCATGGCAGAAAATAGAACCCAGTTGAGAAAATTTTAAAATTGACCAGTCTGGTAGAAATAAATATGCTTTCTGCAGAGTCTGGGGCGCTCGGGCCCGCGGGGGGCGTGCGCCGGGGGAACCAGAGAGGGGACAGGGCGCGGGGGTGGCACCCACCTCGGCCAGGGCATGGGCGAGGTATCCGCAGCCGAGGAGCAGCAGGCAAGCCCAGGTCCTCATCGCGTCCCAAGGCGCTGGCGGCTCGGCGGGGAGGCGAGGCCGCAGGGCGGGCGCTCCAGCCGGGCTCCTGTGGCGGCGAAATTCAGTACCATCCCTCAGGGAACGCGGCCCGGAGGAGGGTGGCGCGGAGAGCAGGGAGCAGGCGGAGCGCGCCCGGCGCGAGCAGTGAGTGCGGCGCCAGCGAGGAGGAGGAGGAACAGGGAGAGCGCGCCTGCAGCGCCGGGAACCTCCTGGGCCGCCGAGTAGGGGGTGGGGACGGAAGGGGCGGAGGGCGGGGGCTGGGCTTCTTCCTTGGTGCGTTCCGGGTGCTGGCCGCCGCCGCGCTCGCTCCCCGGCGCTGGCTTTAGGAGCGACTGGGCCGGTAATTCCGCATATTTGCGGGCTTCGGCCCCAAGAGGGACCCCGGAACGAGGCTGGGGCCGCTGCCGCACCACCGATCACCTGTCTGGAAGCCCAGCCGAGCCCGGCTGCCGGCTCGTGCTCTCCCTGTGGGCTGCGGGCAGCTCTGCGCGCCCACCGCCGGCCCGCGCTCGCCTCTGGCCTCCTCTTGCTGCCGCCACCCGGCCGGGCACAACGCGGCCCAGCACGGCGCGGCCCGGAGGCCTGCGTGCGCCCCGCCGCGGCGCGCCCTCGGCTACGGCGCTGCGCTCCGCCCTCCGCCGGCCGAGAACGGGCAGCGCCCGCGGCCGCGCCGCCTGGCAGCCGCCGACCGCCCGGGGCCTCGCTGCGCCGCCCGCGCGGGCCTGAGGGCGGGCGCAGGGCCGAGCCGGCGCCGCTGCCGCCGCCGCCGCAGCAGCAGCAGCGGGGTGAGGAGGAGGAGAAAGAGGAGGGCGGCGCAGGCAGGTCCGTCTCGCCGGAGTTCTGCGGGCTCTGCAGGGCACGCGTGTGGAGCCGGCCGGCGGCGGGGAGGGGGTTATAGCGCCGCCGCCGCGCTCCTCCCCCGCCCCCGCCCCCCGCCCCCCGCCTCCCGCGGATTCCGGGCCCCCGGACCCGCACCTCGGAAGCGTGCGGGAGTCCTGCCGGCCGGGCAGGGCCCGGCCGCCACCGCCACTGCAGTGAGCACACTCGCGTTCACGCAGGCAGCCAAATCCATCAAAGCCCCGCGCCGGGCTCCGAGCACAGGCGGTAGGGTTCCCCGCGCGCCCCTCCCTCGAGCTTGCCCACCCTCCAGTGCCAGCTGCAATCCTGCGGCACCGGGCGGGGAGGGGAGGAGGCCGCCGCAGAAGCGCTGCCGCCGTCGCCGCCGGCTTGCCTCTCTCGGGCCCCAGCAGCAGCAGAGGGCAGCGCCCAGAGCTGCTGCGCCAAAAAGGGCACGAGAGCCGGCCCGGCCCCCGCCCCGGCGCTCGGCCGCTTTCCACTGTCTGGATCCAGGGCCCCTGCCTTCCCCTCTCCATAAAAGGAGGGGGAGTGAGTCTCTAGGGAGAGGTGGGGCTGGTTTAAGGGCGCGTCTGGGGCACTCACCTGGCGGCTGCCACGCGCCTCCGCCCAGGATCCGAAGCCTGGGCACCAGAATGAGGAACCTCCACCCACATTTCAAGGTGGGAACGAACCCAGGTCAGGAAGGGGGCTGCAGCCTGCCTCATCCCTCTCTTGTGACCCCCGCCCCCCCCCGAGTCCCCACTCCCTCGCGGAAGACCGGACTGCACCCTCAGCCAGGAACTGAGAGGGTGGAAAGAAGAGAAAAGAGATGCTCGCAAGGAGCTCCTGGGCTCTGCGTCGGGAGCCGCGGGGCGCACAGAGCGCCACCTCCGGCCATGGCTCAGCACCGGGCGCGACGCGGGGAGCGACTCGCACAGACTAAGTCTGAGCGGGGCTGGACCGCTCCCCCGCGGCGAAAGAGCCGGTGTGCCCGGGCGCGGTGGATATCGACAGTCTAGACCAGTGGGGTTGGACCCGGACGGCAGCACCAGATGCCTGCCAGTGTCCCGCCCTCGAGGGGGCGTACTTCCCAGGTACCAGGGCTGGCGGGTGGTGGCTCTTGGGGACCCCAAAGGTAGACGACCTAGACTGGAGAGTAAGAGACGCCGGGTGGGAGAGGGGCAGCCGAGGAGAATTCTGCCGGCTCCAGCCATCACCCCCATCCTGTAGATGAACCGTGCCTCCTCCGGCAGCTCTCCCTCTGGACCCGCAGGGGAGGAGCGCAGCCCCGCGGGCGGTTCCCGCATTTCAAAGTCTGAGTCGAGAGGGGTTTTGGGGGCGCTCGCCTTTCCCCAAATGCCTGGAGGGCGGAGACTCTCCCGGCGCTTCTGCGGCGTCTAAATAGAGTTTTCTCGGGTCTCCACAAGCCCGCAGCCCTCCACCCTCACCGCAACCCCGCCGGGTGGTCAGAAAAGCAGAACAAGGGAAAACTTGGACACGTTGAGAAGCACCTGAAAACCAGGCCTGGTCCGTCCAGATGGAACCTTCTGTGACCTTGTAGAAGCAACCCACTGGATGGTTTCTGGAAGGTGGCCGAAAGCGCACTGCCTGGACCCAGGTCGAGCCCTCACCTTCTTATCCTGGGAGCTGTGCGCCTCGTGTCCCGCTGAGCCCTGGGCTCCTGGAGGGCAGAGGGGACCTCAGGACACCTCGTTGGGGTTCGAGGACCCGGTGTGACAGTGGGTGTGGGAATCCAGGAGGAAGGTCGCGTTGCATTTCGGACGGGGTGCCGCACCCTCCGGGCCTCAACCCCCTCATGGAGGCCGCTGGTTCCTAGGAATCTTTCTTGGAC
This sequence comes from Xerus rutilus, assembly GCA_028644305.1. Lineage (NCBI taxonomy): Eukaryota > Metazoa > Chordata > Mammalia > Rodentia > Sciuridae > Xerus > Xerus rutilus. The sequence goes on along the minus strand of CM053415.1, from coordinate 14,015,943 downwards.
CGGCGCTTCGCTCTACTCCCTTATCCGCCCTGCTCTTCATGGGCGCCCAGCTGGAGATAAGGACGGGGCGGGGATGGGGGGTATATGGGGACGCGGAAGGGGACGCCCTGAGCGGCAGTCTGTGTTGGGGCCAGGGTGCACCACCCAGACACAGGAGCTGCGGGAGCATGGCGCAGGCATCTCTCTAATCGCTGGCCGCTATTAAAAATAAAGCCGCGACCTGTCGTCATAGCGACCACAACAACAGTGGCCGCCGTGCGGTGGCGAGAACTCGTGCGGCCCGGCTAGAGCCGCTGGGGGGACGCGGGCACACGCGCCCTGAACTCCCAGGTACCGTGGTGCGAGACACGGACCCCTACCCCGCCCCGTTCCCCTCCTCCAGATCTCGGAAAAAGCCGACCCCTAGACGCCAGGTTTCTGAGACCTGGAGATGAAGGCACCGCAGGACATAACCAAGAGGCGATGGACTTGGGTGTGAACCATGCCCGGTGGTAGGGGTGCTCCTTGTCCCTCCTGTGTTCCTCCCCTGACTCCCGCTCATTGGAATTCCAATTGTGCTCTTTTCAGCTCCAGAAGGGAGCTGAGTAGGTGGGTTCCGGAACTCCGCCGCAGGAGGAGACCGTGCAACCGGAGCCAGGCCGGCGGGGTTTTGCGCGCGGGGGCCGCAGCACCTGTCCCGCCAGCACTGTCGGTGGGAGTGGTCACATGCTTTCTTCTGGCTGGGAATCGAGTTTCACTTCCAGCCGCTATTAGGCGGTTCACACGGTTCACTGCAAACATTTGATAATGAGGCTAAATATACTTTAGAGTTGGAGGAGGCGTGGGCGGCCGCTGCCCAAGCGCGTGGGCGCGGCGCTCCAGACTCTGCGGGGCATCCCCGCCCAGGCTCGGGAAACCCAGGCGCCGACGCGAGGTACACTGCGGGACTCATGAGCAAGGAAGTCGCGTCCCTACACCGCCCCCAAGACAATTTGACCTTGGCCGCATGTGCGCTCGCGGGAGGCTCTGGGCGCCAGAGTTTTAGGCAGAAGAAGCGGACGCAGCCGGGAGCTCCGGAGGGCAGGGAGGAGGTGTGAGTGAGAGAAGAAGGTACACCTGGCGGCCCGGGATGTCCGGTTGCCCCCAGAGCTGGTGCTTCTGGGTTATCTCGGGCGTCCTTGGCGCGCCCCGACGTGCTTGTGGGCCCATAATTATGGTGTCAGGTGCTCCAAGTAGGCCGAGTGGGGGCGCAACCGGGGTGACTGGCCCGCGTCTGCCCCTTGCTGGTTCCCTCCGACACAATCCAAGACTGAAGGCACTCAAGGAAGGGCGGGCAGGGCCTTGGCCTTTCCTCAGGCAGGCGGCTGGAAGGAGTTAACCAACCTTTATTAAGAAACAGGCAGAGCCCAGCGCTTTGTGCAGGTGTAGTCTCATTTTACCCTGAAGCCCACCTCACACCATCCTCACTGCTTGGCCACTGTCCTTCCAGGGCTTGGCACCAATAGGCATTCAATTACTGCTTTCATTATTGTTATTTATTAGTAGTGATGACTAACACTGAGGGCTTGGACTTTGGCAGGATGGTGCCAAGCCCTTTCACTATATAATTTCATTTCACACTCAAGTGGCAACCCCAAGGCTTCAACTCCTTCCCATTTTGCAGGTGAGAAAATGAGGCCATTTACGAGCAGTGAGGCTCCCAGTCCCTGAGCTCCTCCATAAATACACAACCTGAATTACTTGATATCACTTGTACCTAGGGTTCATAGGCAGGAATGTGAAGGTTGATGTGGCCACCCAGCGATGCAGGTGGCCCCAGAACTGGAGTCCACACCCACCAGAGCCCCAATTCCAAGGGGCAAGATCCTGCTCTGTCCCTTGATCTTGCCTCTTTGGTGTGAATTGTCCCTAGCCTGTCCTAAGCTCAGTTCCCTCATCTGGAAAAGGGAAGGTGGACAGCCATCATCCTATACCATGGGGTCCCCAGTAAGTCAGCTCCCTCCAGTCTAGTAGGGCCCTAACATATACCTACAGGCCACAAGACCCTGACTGTGCAGGTGGGGCCATTGGAGTACAGAATCAAAGCCTATGCCCCAGTGTCAGTGAGGGTCTCATAACAACTGGCAGTGGTGTGACACCAAGTCCCTATTTATCTCTGGGCAAAGTTTCTTGGTTCTGGCAATTAAGCCAGAAGCAGCTTCAGCTGTGTGGGCTCCCTCCTTGAAGATCAAACAAGCCGGGTGCAGGCGCTAATTAAGTCATTACCTCAGGCCCTGAGGCTAAGGATCAGGCCTTTCCAGTTCAGGCTCCCCAGAGAGAGAGATAAGCTGCTGCAGAGTGGGAAGGCACCTCAGTGTCTCAGTGCCGTTCTTAACTCCCTAGTATTTTTATTCTCTCTTTTAAATACACCAGCAGAAATGAAATTTAATGTAGCACATGAGCCCACAATCATCTTGTGAATGTTTTGTGAATGAAGACCTGTATTAGGAGATATTTGGTAGCTTCAGGAAAAAGTCCAGAGTCTAGGTAGAATCCAGATGGGAGCACCAGCCAGGCGTGGCCCCAGAGCATTTAAATGCAGCTGGCCAGAATTCTGTTGAAAGTGTAAAACACACCAGCTTTAGAAAACTTGATGCAAAGGTAGAAATGTAAAATTTTTCGTTAGAAATTTTATATGAATTACAATTTGAAAATAGTATTTTGGATATACAAAATTAAATAAACAACATGATTACAATTCATTTTGCCTGTTTGCTTTCACTTTAATGTGACCACTAACACCTTTAAAATGACATATGGCAACATGCCATATCTCTCAACACCCGGAATTTATAGCTGCATGGCTGAGCAGGCAGGTGTGGGTGGACCCGGAGAAGACTCATTGTGCCCCAAACCTCAGGTGTAGGGACCAGTATCAAGTAAACTCCCCCCAGTGCCACCCCTCCCCAACCTCACTGCTCTGTGACCCTGAGCAAGTGGTTTAGCCTCTGAGAGGCTCAGCCTCCTCTGGGGAACAGCCAGCTCAGAAATTTGCTTTGAGGAATATTCACCTGCCCACTCAACAGGTGAAGGTGCTGGGCTGGATGGGAGGTGGAGGACCAACATCACAATAAGGCCTTCCCAGAGCTCAGTCTCTCCAGAGCAATATGCACACACGTGTGTGCCACTTCAGATAGCCAGCAAAGGACAATCAGAGATGAAGCCAGTCATGAGAGGGTCTGAGAAGATCTAAGCCAAGCATTCTAGGCAGAGACCAATCACAGCAAGTGCAAAGGCCCTGAGCAGAGACCTCTTTGACATGTTCAAGAACCAGCAAGAATAAGAGAGGGTATGTAGATAGAGTGAGGCTGAGAAAGTTAGGCAGGGGCTGGACACCAGAGTCAGGAGTTTGGGTTTTATTCTAGGGAGGATAAAACCGCTGGGGTGAGTCCAGGAATGTGGGAGGTATGATCCTCCACCATCCAGTTGGCAGTGAGTCACTTGGTTTGAATCCAGAGCCAACCAACTCAGGGCCTCCTTCCCTTGGGCTTCTGTCCTTGACCATGGGCAGGGTGGGAGGGACCTGTGGTCCTTTGTACCTTCAGGGTTTGGGTTTTTGGTTTTTGTTCGTTTTTTAGTTTAGTTTCTTTTTGGTACTGAGGATTAAAGCTAGGGATGCTTTACCACCAAGCCATATCCCCAGCCTATTTAAATTTTTATTTTGATTCAGGGTCTCATTAAGTTGCTGAGGCTGGCCTTTGACTTGCCATCCTCCTGCCTCAGTCTCTAGAATCACTGGAGTGCACCATCACAACTGGTTTCCATCAGGTCTTGATGGGACTTACCCCCAGGCAAAGACACAGGTGCCCAGGAAGGGTCAGGGAGTCAGGCTGGGCTTGGGCCTGACGACTGGCTGGGACATGCCGGGATGGCCACCACAGCCTCTGTAGAGAAGCCAGTCTCCATCCGACCTCAAGAAACAACCCCTAGCAATTGAAAAGCTTCTGGAGGATTCTGGAGCCCAGCAGTTCTTATAAGTAGAAGCACAGATTGGACGGAGTCTCTGCCAACCATGGAAGCAGGAGTGCCCTGGAGAGGCTGGGCCTGAGGGGCAGCCTGAAGCCATGCATGTACAGGGGAAGTACTGAAAGGCTGGGTTAGGAGAAGCCTGCCAGAATCTTTCCATCAAAGAAATGAGGAGGGGAGAGAATGAACAAGAGAAGAGAACAGAGAGACCTCACTCCCTGCCTGTCTTTTAACCACTGTGACAGGAAGAGTTTCTGCCACAGGTCATCCCAGCCCACCTGGTCTACATTTTAGATCTCAGGACTCTAGAACACAACTTGGCCTGGACCAAGGGAGCAAGAGGGTATATAGTGGTTCATGTAACATTGGGCTCAGGAGTGGCAGCATCAGGAATGGATGGATCAGGGTGCTCAGCCCAGGTCTGTAGAACCAGTCTCCTGCCTCATTTGCGTCTTTAGTCAAAGTGGCCAAGCTTAGTGCATCATACACCTCACTAGCTCAGCTCAGTCTGGGCATGTGATATCCTGAACCCCCATTGTATCTGGGAAGAAAGACACATGCTTCCATGGCCAGACATGGACCCAATGCCCAGGCCTGTTTGGTTCCAGGAAAAACACAACCCTCCAGGTAGATAGAGCACCTACCATTGTAGCCCTCTGGCTTCAGACCTGCTGAGGAGCCTCTTTGCCCCATCCAGTCCTGCTCTGTCCTGCCAGGGAAGCCTTCTGTGGGAGTTGGGGTGGGGAGCTTAGACCTCTGCTCTGCATAACCTTAGGAGGTCTTTCCTTCTTGGAGACTTTGTTCCCTGCCCTTCCCACTCTGCCTGGTCCTAGCGCAGGGAGCCACTTTACCCGCAGGTAGTCCCTGAGGGCAGAGACAGAGTCCTGTCAGGTAACCTCAGCCTCTCTGCTGCTTGCTCAGGGTGTGGGGAGGTACAGAGCATCCCTACAGAGGCTGCCTCTGTCTGATGGGGCAGTGCAGGGGAGCCTTGCAGAGCCCCCAATGTGGAAACACCAGCAGCAGGCTTCCCTGAGCACCTACTATATGCTGTCCTGTGGGTACCACAGGGCATTGGCCTAGTGAGTGAGAATGAGCTCAGATAAGGGGAGGCAGAAAGTCCACAGGCTGTGCATCTTCTACCTGTTGTTTCCCTCTCTGAGCCTCCAGGGCCTCAAAGATGATAAGGGGATAATAAAGGAGAAGTAGCTGCTAATTAGGGTTGTTTGAGGTGATGCCGATGACGTGCTCACATGGAGCCTGGCGTGTGGCCCAGTGTGCAGAGGGCTGCGTATGATTGGATATGCACAGACTCGGAGCCTGGTGTACAGCAGGTGCTCAATAAACAGAAGTGGTTCCCCCTGCAGCCCAGGGACCCTCACCCCATGTGGCAGGAACTGGACAGAATGCAGGCAGAGTGGCCCTGCCCTCCCCAGGACAGGGTGTCACCAGGCAGCCCCACAGGCCACCATGTGCCAGTGACTCTGACAGTACTGCTTCTGTGTCCACCCTCTCAGCCCTCAGGTGTCACCAGGGGCATAGCATCCCTGGTCCTGTGAATCCCGGAACAAAACACATGGCAAACTGGCATGCACTGGATTATTTGTAGATCTGCTGACGCGACGTTCTGGATGTGAAGACGGCCCCTCTCTCTCTGCCCCTTCTCCCTGCGTCTCCTCTCTCCAAGTCCTCGCCTTTACAGTGACCTGAGATGCATCCCTTCACCAGGTGTTTATTTTGCACCTACAGTGTCCTACGCATGGGCCCCATTGTCTCAGGGACACAGCAGGGAACAGCACAATCCCTGCCCCATAGAGCTGTCCTGGGCAGTGGAAGTGGGTGGAGAGGGATCACAAACATGGGACCAAGGCTTATCCATGTTTAAAAGTCCACCCATCTCAAATGGATGCCATCAGCTTCAGGGAGTAGAAAACACTCATATCACAAGGGCCATCCCTGGGAGCCCAGAGACTAGCTCCAGGAAGGGTTATCTGAGGTCTTCTGATTTCCTCATGGTGACAGAATGGCTGCCATCAGGAGCCCAAGTGGAAGAGCAAAAAGTTCCTGCTCCTGTCTCCTTGTGGGACTGACGTAGCTCTTTCTCAGAACACTCCCCTCCACTGGGAAGGTTGGGTGCCATTCCTAAAGCTCCGTGCTATCCACCGTCCTGTCATTGTGACAAGTCCTCAGCCTTACTGACCAGCCAACGCTACCGCACCTCTCAGGCTTATCCAGCATGTCCTGCAGCAGTGTCAGACCACCCCGACACACTCTCTAGTATCTCGTGTCCCGCACTTCCCTGTTTTCTGAGTTCCCTCTGGCTACTCCTTGGACTCCTGGGCTGAGCTACCTCTGGCCCAAGGATTCTGGTCTTCATCTCCAGTCCACATCCTAAGACCTCCTTCAGGTGTCTGACAGACGTGTTGGCCTGTACAGGGCTCCTGCTCCACAGTCATCCCTCTCAGGTGACAGGGACATCACTGTCGAAGCTGCTCAGACTGGTGCCAGCAGTGCCCCCATGCACATGCCTCTCACAGGGACACAACCTCAAGGAGGCTTGCCGACCCAACCTTGGAGATGCCCCACTGGCGAGATGGCACCCCAGCACCACAACCTTTGCTCAAGTTGACATCCATCTCATGGTCGTAGATTGAGCCTTGGTTTTGAGCTGTGATTCTGCCAGGTCACATCTCCTCCCAGCCATCCCAGCAGTGCAGGTGAATAGAAACCCACCAGACAGTGCCTACAGGGAGCTTGGCCAAGTCCTGGGTGAATCTGCCTTCCAGACTGTCCATGCAAAGGCCAGAGGGGGAGAGGTGACAGGGAGGAGTCCCCACCTGAAAGTGCCCTTCCTGCCAAGTCCAAGACCCTGCCCTATTTAAGTCCCTTCCTGGCAGGTACAGGCCACTGGTCATTCTGCTGTCCCAGCTGGGCTCTGCCTAGCTGGGTTGATGTGGACAGGACAGCACAGGAAAGAATTGTCCCTGTAAGCAAGCCTCAGGTAAGTCTGGCCTGGCCTACAAGCTCCCGCTCTGTCTCTGAGAACCTCTGGCGAAAGGACCACCACCTACCTGTGACTTTTAATGCCATATAGTTGTCTGACTGCATAGACTATCCTAAGCAGCATGGCCTCAATGGAATGAGGCCAGCTGAAAACCTCAAGCATCCAGAAAAGGATCTGGGAAGGCCATGGGGTCCTGTGGACAAGGGCAATGTCACAGCAGGGCAGCCCAGCCTCCACCCAGGCTGTCCCTTCCTAGCATGGGTCTTGGGTTTGTCACAGGACCACACCAACCCTGTTTTCCAGAAACGAGGATACTTGCTTTCAGAGGTAACTGTGCTGCATAACAAATTACCCCAAGTGACAATGAAAACATCTTAGCTCACAGTTCCTGAGCTGGGGATTTGGATGGGCTTAGCTGGGCCAGAGGTGGTGCTTGCCTGGAGCCAGAGTAGCAGCTTCTGAAACAGCACCTTAGGGGCTGTGGGCAGGAGGCCTGTGCTCTGGCTACCTATGCTGACTCCAGAGAGCAAGGCACAGCCACGGTGGCGGCTTTTGTGACCTCCCCAGGAGCCAGAACCTTCCTCTGCACTGTACTCACCGGGCCTACAGTCACTAGGGCCAGCCCTGCTGTGGCCACACAAGGGCACAAAAACCTGGAAGGGGCAGCAAAGGACCTGACATGCTGACTTCGGGTCGCTCTGGGGTCTGTGAGCTTCTGCCTGCGCAGGGCTGGCTGCTGGGCACTCTTGCCTCTCCTATAAAACAGCAGGGCCTCCAGGAAGGGCCCCACTGTGCCTTCCAGAAGTAGGGGAGCCAAGGGGTCCTGCTGTCAGAGAGGACAACTCTGTGGGTGATGAAGCCCCAGGAGGGTGACCCTACCTGGCCACTCTTCCAAGAGGGTTCCCTCACACAGCCCTCTGGGGACCCCCAGGCTTGCTTTAGCCTCAGGTCTGAAAAGGAAGCACAGCTCCATGCCTCCAGCCATGTGCACCTGCAGAGCCAGGGTGCCAGCCTCCTTGACCAGCCATGTGGCCTTCAGCAAGGCCCTTGCCTCTTAGAGACTAGCTCAAGGGTAGCTCCTGCATCCCAGGGCACAGGAGGGAGTGAGGGACTGGCAGAAAGCACTTAGAACAGCGCCTAGCAGCGGTTGGCCCAAAGCAGCTTGTGGCGTTGTGCACAGCAAACTCCCAGCCCCTCCCTCTCCTCCTGCGGCCCCTACCCACCAGAGGAAGCCCTGAAACCTGTCATGTACCTGGGAGCCTCCAAAGACCTGGCAACCAGTGTGGATGACCCAGCCAGGTCCTCAGGTCTCTGGGGACACAACAAGTATGGGCTGAGCATGATGAATTTGCTGGAGAGGGTTTATCCCAGGCCTACACCAGGTGGCTTGGAGGGAGCCCTTGATCCAGGGCCAAGAAACCTGAGAAGGCTTCCAGGGGGAAGCAGCGCTGGTGCCCAGCCCTGAAGGACAGCAGACAGAGGCAGGAATACCCCCAGGGCAAGGATTTTTTCTTCCCTCCAGATCCAGCCCCACCCACCTCTCCCAGGGACCTTCCCCACAGGGCAGCTCAGCTTTATCCCCTCCCCTCCCTTGCAGGGCACGTCACCAGTCTGGAATGCACTTTCAATTCCTCTGCCCTTCCCCTCCTCCCCATCCCCACTAGATGCCCATCATTTCCTGACCCAGCCTGGCCAGACCCAAGAATCTGAGCCCTGGGACCTCCTGTCATCCCACGGGTAGGCAAGGAGGAGGAGGCGGGGGAGGAGGGTTTCCTGGAAAATCTCACCCCAAACCCTCACATTCCCTCTCACCACCACCAGGTCCAGGGAAGGTAGCAACTGCAGCAGAGGTCCAGGGAGAAGCAGGGCTGGCTCAGGGGCAAGGTCAGAGGGTCATCGGCATCTGACCAAGACATCTTCAGTTTCTGCCCACCTGCCACCCCAGTGCTGGGGATAGAATCCAGGCCTTATGCATGCTAGGAAAGCTCTCTACCACTGAGCTGCACCTTCAGCCCTTTTTATTTTGGGACAGAGTCTCCTTCAGTTGCCTAGGCTGGTCTTGAACTTGCAATCCTCTGGCCTCAGCTTCCTGAGTAGCTGGGGTTACAGGCATGCACCACACCATCCAGTACTCTCTTGACAGCCTCCTGCTTTCTGGTGGCTTCCCTGGAGGAGAGGGCAGCTGGGATTGCTGCTCCATCTCTTGCACTGGAGGCCCCACCCTCTGCTGTCCCTGCCTCTTGGCCAGTTGCTTCACAGGTGAGTCCTGCAGTTTCAGAGCCTTCTCCCCAGTCGGCTTCAGAAGCTTCTCAGCACCCACGGCTTTCTTTCCTTGGCTGTGACTTCCTTTGGGAGCTGGACAGCTAGATGTGGCCCTTGGCAGCTCAGCAGGCCAGAGTCTGAGCGAGGACTGCCCTGTCCCCTTGCAACCCACCCTGCCCAGTCTCAGGAGGTTTCCCTGGACTTCAGGTGAAGTCAGCCTCTGCTCACCACCACCTGGCTCATGGCAGAGGCCTCCAAAGGTAGGGAGGGGTGGTTCTCCTTGCTGACTTGAAGGGTTCCCCAGCTGGGGTGAAGAGGACCCCAAGGCATGTCCCTCCAAAACCAGTGTTCTGCAGCCCTCGTGGCTCCTCCACCTGTTTACAAGCTCACCTGACCTTGGGACCCTCAAACACAGTCCTGGCCTCCTCCTTACTCCAGGACAGCCCTGGTCAGGCTGCCCCAGCCCCAGACTAAGCCAGGTCTTCTCACACAGCTTGGAAGCCCCCAGGCACTTCAGTGCTGTAATGGGGGGCTCCTGTGGGCAAAGCCTGCTGCCTCATCTGCTTCTCAGACAGACCTGGTGTCCCCACCCTAGGAAGAACCTGGTGAGCTCCCGAGGGCCGCGGCAGCACTGCACGGGGGCACTGTGGCACTCCAAGGCAGTTCCTTGTCCATTTCTAACACTCTCCATAGGCCCGTGCTGCACTCCCAGCCCAGAGGAAGAGGTGCAGCCAACGGCCCAGACCAGAGGACAGGCCTTCACTGCACAGGGCATGCAGGGTGGAGGAGAACAGGGGCTGGGGAGTCGAGCCCCTGCCCAGCCCACACAGCCAGTACCCGGTGCGGTCCCCTGGCCCCCACCCAGTGCTGATCAGTGCACGGCACTGCCTCCCACACAGGATTTCCTCCTCCCTTGGGTATTCCCAGGGGACTCCCAGGGAGGCGTGGCTGCCCTCTAAGAGGAACCCGGCCAGTTCCATGGGGTGGTGACCAGGACCATAAACAGGATTTACAGCCCAAGGACCGACAGAGCTGGCCAGGGCAGGCCCGGGCTGGCAGGGAAGGCCCAGGCCCAACTTCCCAGGGCCTCTCTGCTGTGTGGCCTGGCAGATGACTTCCCTGTTCTGACCTCAGCGTTCTCATTTGTTATTGGACCCCACAGGGCTGCTGGGTGGATTTGGTGCCACAGGGCCTTGACACAAGCTGGCATAGATTCTGCAGATGAAGCAACTTCTGATCTGGAGAAGATGTGGGGAAAGGACAGGGGGGCCACCCTGGAACCCCTCCCCCTGAGCTAGGTGCTCTCCCCAAGGGCTTGTGAATGAATAAGTCAGTGAGTGAGAGGACTGGGCAGTCAGTGGCAGTCTCACCTCCAGGGTGGTATCAGGGTACCTTTATAGGACACTCAACACGCAGCTGACACTGTCATCACATGGGCTCTGGTGACATCCTTGCTGGGACACAGACACAGACTTCTGAGATCCCTTGAAGGGCCTGGTGGCCCCTGCTGGGGGAAGCAGCAGGAACTGGGTGGCCCCTCCCTGGTCCTCCCCTGAGCAAGGGGAAGGGGGCCTCAGCACCAGAACCCCAACATCCCGCCTCCCATGCCACGCCATAAAGATACCTGCAGTCTGGGAAGCTGCCTGGTCCAGGCCACGTTGTGTAACTGAGACTGGGCTGAGAGGGCTCCCAGCCTCCACCTGGTTGGCTGGGACCAATCTTCCCTCAGAAACTTAGCACATGGGAGCCTGACTGGTGTGGTTGTGTCCCAGGAAGGCCTGGGGCACCCCTACTCCAGGTGTTCTCCAGCTTTGTAGAACAGACATGCCACCCTGGCCCTATCTGCAGCTTCACCTGCAGAATCCATTAAATAATACAGTAGTGTTTTTAAGGTCATGAGGTGACTGGGTGATACACTTGGCAATTGCAGACCAGACTGAGGGCAGGTGGCTCCTGCTAGGACATCACCACCTCTGCAAACAGGCCTCTGAGCAGCACCGGATATCCCTCACTGGGACCAGAATGGTGGGGAGGGTATGGCTGAATGCAGAGCAAGAGGCCAGCAGTGGACAAGAAGGGTAGCAGCTGGCCTGGAGGTGGGACCAGAGGGCAGCAGCCAGGCCTGTGCCATGGCAGCCACATGAAGATGAGGGTGACCCTCTTGGAGTTGCGGTACCAGGATGCACGAGCTCCATAACTTACTTGTCCAGGTGACAGCAGGACATGGCTGTTGTCTTCTGTATGATGTAGTTGGATATTGCATGTAGCGATGGCTCTGAGCCCGTGGGCTTCATCTGTATCTGCCTGTACAGTCTCATTTCAAGCTAAAGTCTAACCCTAGAGGCAAACATTCCCACTTCAGACATGAGTCATTTGAGGCTCAGAAAAGTTAAGAATACTGTCTGAGGCCACACAGCTAATAAGAACTTGGATCCGAGTTTGAAGCATAACTGCCCTACAACCAACACACCACACGTCAGCTGCGGGGAGGTCAGCAATCACCAGGCTCCTCGACAAGTGTGTTCCTGAAATACCCCAGCCTCAGTTCTCCAACAAATGTTTAGCCAAGGAAGTTGGTGCGGAGGCCAACTGTCCAAACCATAGGCAAGTCTCTAGAATGACGCTGGGCTCCGTCCTGAAGGGAGGCCTGACACTCAGAGGCCTGCCCTAGAGCAGACCCCCTACTGTGGCCAATGTTGGGGGGTGATTGGGGGAAACCAATCCATTGACCTTCTGCCCAACCAAGTAAAAGTCTTCAATGTGGATTTAGAAACCTGCTGTATATAAGCAAGACCTACCTTGGTTAAGCAGTCCCCATGAAAAGTTTCTGAGGACCTAGGTGGCCCACAAGAATGCCATTGGCCTCAGGTCTCTGGCCCACATGGAGAGTCTAAGTATCCTTGCCCTAGGGATACAAGTTAGAAGCAGACTAGACTAATCTGGAAGGAAGGAAATCCTTTGGTCACTTGGAGGTAGAGCCAGGCAGCTTCCTAATTTGGTCATATCCCAGAAGGCAAGAGGGGAATGGGAGAGGTCAGCACAGCCAGGGGCATCGGCCCAGCCTTCCTGGCAGCGCAAGGAGAGAGCAGACCCCAGAGACTCTGTCTAGATCAGAAAGCAGAGCCCTGGAGGCCAGATGCAGTGGCCGTGGAAAGGCAGGACCCCAGGTCCCCAGACAAAAACTCACTCCCTACCCCAGGCCACATGAGGAGGGGCCGACCTCACAGTGAATCACCACAGTCCAGCGGGTTTCACTGAGCTGGAGAAGTTGAGGCTGTGGCTGTCCAGTCTGGAGGGGCCCCATTGCAGGCCATTGTCCCCACAAGACATGTAGATGGGGTCCTACTCAGCCTCTTCTTGCCAGTAATGATCTCATTTCACCACAGGGTTTTGATGGATCCTTATACCCATTTACAGATGGGAAAGGTGAGGCTAAAGAGCACCGTGCTAGAGGCCCACAAAGGACAAAGCCAACACAGCCCAGATGACCTGGACAAGGCTACTAAGCCTCAAGTGGCCAGCAGCAAGAGGCAGCCTATGGCTGCCACTGGTGTCTGAACCCTCAGAATGCATCCCTGAGTCCCTGACCAGAGCTCTAGCCTCCAGAAAATGATTTCTGGAGAGCTAGGTCGCCTCCCAACTGTCAGCAGCAAGTGAGGGGCTTAGACTTGAGAAAAGGACCAAGGAGGACGAATCAAGGGATTTGTGACTCACGAATCTGTACCTGGTCCTCCAGGCAGCCACCAGAATGAGGCTGCCCAACACTATGAATGGAATCAATGCCACCTAGCTGTGCGTTTGGCAAATATGTTGGGTCGTGTATATGTTACAATTAAAAAAAAAGAAAAGAAAAAAGAAAAAGACCCTTATCTACAAAAGATTCCAGACGGAGACCTCCCAAGTTGGGAAGAGGTATCTCATTGCACATTTAATAGTTCATGCAGCACTCAGCAAAATGAGCAGGAGGGCACACAAGTCCACAGAGCCCACGGCACAGTCAGGACAGGCATGGCCAGGGCACAGGGGGTGCTGGCAGCCAGCGGGGAGGGCACTTCCACAGGACACTGCAGGGCAACATCAAGTCGGTCACATCATTTCAACGGACTCTGCACTCCCTCAGCTCCGTATCATCACGGCACTGGAGACGCGTTTAAGAGACAAGCTGGTGGATGGTTTAGGGGTATGGGACCTGCGACTGGGTTGACTCAACGTATTCCCTCTCATCAGGGGAATGGACAAGGGACATGGGGCTGGGACTTAGGCTGGACGTAGGCAAATCTGTGGGGAACAGCTCAGAGGGCCTCTGGTTCCTCTCACTATCCAGATGTCTCTGAAAGCTCACTCTCCCTCCATGTTTCCCAAAGGCCGCTTGGCAGAGCAGTGGCCTGACCTTGCTTGGCTCCCCCAACTCCAAAGAGCAAAGGACCCAGCACAGTGCTCACCAGATCTTGGAAATTCCCAAATTCATCTGTGTATTCTGCCCCTTCTGGGCACCAGCCAGTGAGGGGCCACCGACTACCAGTTGCCCAAGGGCTGGTGGGTGTGGTTGGCCCATCTGGAGATGGACTTTCCAAGAGGTGAGGACAAGCCACCAGATTCAGGCTGGCTCCTCCCAATACTCTCAGCACAGAGTGGTCTATGAGTCTGTCTGAGGCCCGTGGACTGGTCCCCAAGATAGAAGAAGGGATCCCCGGCTTCCTGTGGGCCCTTGTGGGAGTGGGCCTCAACTTCTGCCCCAGCCTGAGTGTCCCTCAAGGAACACCCCCACCTGACACAATCTGTCCCACACTCATGCCTACGCCTGATAAGGCTGGCCTCGCAGGGTCTGCAGGGCCCCATGGTGGCATCCTGTGATTCTGGGGACAGAACTACAAGAGTGGCTGGGGCCTCTCATGTCCCTCCTGGGCCTCAGCAGGACCCAGGGCTGACTTGGTTTCCATGGCCTGACCTGTCTGCCCCTGGGGCTGGGGACCTGACAAGTGTAGCCCAGGAGATGTGGAGAAGGTCAAGTGGGCCCCCTAAGACAAGGGGTGGGCAGGAGGAAGTATGTGGGTGGGAGGCTGGCCTGTCACTTCCGGGGTCTTGGGAGTTTGCTTGCCCTTTGTTTTCAATATGCACACGGTGGATATTTATTCCAAAAAAGGAGTCCAGAGGAAGGGGAGGTCCCCTGCAGGGATGCCAGCCCCACCCTGCTACCTCCCCATGACTCCCAGGCCCCAGACACAGGGAGCAAGGACTGCAGCCACACGGGGAGCGCTGCGGCATGGCGCGGGCTCAGACGGTGAGGGAGATGAAGCTGTTGTAGCGCTGGATGTTTCTCTTGAGGATCTCGGAGCAAGGGCCCAGCACACGCTCAAAGCGGGGCCGGTCCAGCTTGACGCATTTGAGGGGCCCCCGGGCCACCACAGTGGCCGCTCGAGGCCGGTTCAGCAGCAGTGCGATCTCCCCTAGAGGAAGAAGAGAGTGGTCAGGCTGAGGGCCCCACGCCAGGGCCTTGACACCCTCTCCTTCAGGACCAGACCTAGAGAACCACCACTACCAGGTGTCAGTGAATTTGAATTTCAAATATATACAAAAAACGTGTTAGTATAAATATCTCATGAAATATTTGGGAGACACAGCACACACATATAAATTTTGGGTTTTGTTTTTGTTTTTTTTGCTATTGGGGATTGAACCCAAGAGTGCTGTATCACTAAGCCATACCCCCAGCACTTCTTATTTTTTATTTTGAGACAGGGTCTTGCCAAGTTGCTGAGGCTGGCCTCAAACTTAGAATCCTGTCTCACCCTCCCAAGTCACTGGGATTACAGGGGTGGCCATGTACCCACTGGGATATATTTATATAAATTAGCAAAATATTCATTGTTCATCTGAAATTCAGATTTATCTAGGCACTGTCCTGCAATTTGTTGAGAAATGCTACATGCAGCAGGCACGGTGGTATATATCCCAGGTCTCCCCCACGATCCAGCACCCAACCGTGCGAGTGCCCAGGAATGCCCAGGTGCGGCTAAGCCTCCCTCAGGACCCCTCCAACACAGAGCTGCAGGAAGCCAGAAGCTGGTGTTCCCTGAAGCTCTTGCCTAAGCCCTGCCCCTGCGGCGGTCATGCCCCCCTAGGGTAGCCCCTATCCAGGACTTGTTTATCATGGGTCCCAGTGATAAACCCTGGCCAGGCCCAGGACCCCAGTTTGAGGCCTCTCACAGCAGCATTGCACTGATTCGCCTGTGCCCATGCGGCTCCCTACCCAGGATGTGCTGGCCTATGAGGGAGGGACCCCAACTCACCGAAGTAGTCAGAAGGCCCGAGACGCCCCACCTCCACGTACTCCTCACTGGGGGACCGGCGCTGCAGGACAGAGGCTGTGCCCTGCAAGAAGGGGGCATGTAAGAATCATCAGGTAGGCGGCAGGGGTGTCACTCAGTTGGGGACCACATGGTGGGGATCACTTGCTGGGGTCATGCAGTGGGCATTGCTGCCCCAGTTCCTATCTCCCGCCTTCCCTTCCTACTGTGCAGCCTTGGTCACTTCACATCTGAGTCTCTGGCTTCCCCTCCTCTCCCTGGACACACATGGCCTCAGGACCAGGTGATGGGCCTTCCCAAAGGTCCCTTCCTTTCCTGGCCAAGTCCCCATTTTCATCTGGATTCACCAAGACCCAGCACCACATCTGCCAAGGTGGCAGGCAGGAATCCTGGGGATGTTCCAAGGGGTTAGTATTTTGTCACAGGCACCAGCGTTTGAAGCTGACCTTGGATTAAGACTCAAGGACGGGGAGCCGTCCAGCCGTGCTGGGGCTCCTGAGGCAGCATGGTCTCAGGGTCACACACCTGCCAAGCAGTGTGGTCCCCTCCTGACCCTCGACGGGGGAGCGAGGTCTGCAGACACCGCTCGCTCAATGATTAACGCAGAGGCTGTGGGCAGAATATCACTGGACGCCGCGGAATGTGGTACACATTAGAGATTTGGTGAGGGCATACAGGGCGTCTGGGAGGCCACACACCCGATGCCATGCATCCCTCAGGGGTAGTACTATAGTCCCACTTGAGCAAAAGTGTGGGCTCTGACCCTGGACTTTGGGCAAGTCCTTCTTGTCAGAGATAGTTTCCTCTCCCGTAGCCTTTAGGGCTCTGGGGAGGGTCGAGAGAGGCAACATTGACTGGGGCAGTGTGTGAGGTCAGCCTCCAAGGCTGCCCGAGTTTCACTCTGACCAGCCCCATAGAACTGCACCGGCATGAGGCTGCAAGTCCCATTTTACAGCCAGGGAGACCGAGGCTCCTGCTGCCTGGCCCTTAGGACCTGGGGTTGGTGTCACCCACGTCCCCAGGGCTACCCATCCACAGCCCCTGGTGCCCAGCAGCTGGGGGCCCTTCACACACCTCACTTGATTTCAGGCGAGCTCAGTTCACCCTGGTTCACCGGACTCAGCCTCACCAGCTCTGGCCAGGCCATGCCTGGCTTAATGAATAACTCCTACCTCTCCACAGTCTGGGAGAAATGGGTCAGGGTCCTGCCAGTGCCCGCCAGGCCCAGAATCCCCAGACACCCATCAGCAGACCCTGTGAGCCGGATCCATCACCCAATTCCCTCCAGGCACTGGCCACTCAGCTCCTGAGCTCTGCCTGTTTATGAATTCAGCTGAGGGTGGATGCAGAGGGATGTGTAAACATTAGACCCAGTTGGTTCCCGCCAGGGGGCAGGGAGGGAGCCAGCCCCATGCTCCAGGACAGCTCTTGCCTTCCTCACCTGGGTGCTGGCGCTGGCCCAGCCAGGTTGTTTTTGCTGTTGTTACGGGGATTGAACCCAGGGGTGCTTATCCACTGAGCCACATTCCTAGCTCCCCACCCGTCTCCCTTTTTGAGACAGGATATCACTAAGTTGCTTAGGGCCTCACTAACTTGCTGAGGCTGGTTTTGAACTTGCAATCCTCCTGCCTCAGCTTCCGGAACCACTGGGATTACAGGTGTGCATCACTGTACTCAGTGGTCATTCATTTTTTAATCTATCTTGGTGAGCCCTGTATTAGCCACAAGGTGAGGCACAGGGACACGTTCAGAGCTTGGTTACTTCCTACCGCACCGAAGGTGTGAGGCTGCAGGGGCATGCAAACCATTCCCCCACACACTTTTGCGGCCAAGTTCACCCAAATATGGCTGTGGCTTGAGCTTGGCTTCCCAAGTAGAGGCTAGGGGGACACTGTGTGGGTCTTGGGGCAGTGAAAGGCTAGGTCATTGCAGATCCTGAGCTGTCCCAAATTCCCAGGACACTGAAGGGTCTCTCCATGCAAAACCACGGGATTAAAGAGCTAAAAGTTGCCACTCAGCTGGCCCCTCACCTCCTTGCCATGACCCCCCTGTCCACCCACGCCCTCCATACATCCCAGTAGCAAACAGCTCCCACAACCACTGCCCACTCTCAGCCCTGTGACTGTGGCAGCCCTGTATGTCCCACAAGAGTGGATGAGGATTGGGAGGGTGTCAGTGGGCCTAGGATCTCTTATCCCTACTCTGGGCTACCTGTTTCCACCAGGACTCAGCATCCCAGGAGTGAGCTAAGTGGGACCGGAGGACGTGAACGTGGAGTTTGGGTCTGGAAAAGCACATTTGCCAAAACTCTGGGTCACGATCTCCAAATCTCTCACAATGAAATGGGTCACAAACCCATGGAAGGTCACCCACCCGGAAGCAGGGAAGGCCTGGCAAGTTGTCACTCCCACTTGAGTGTGAGGTGTGGATTACTGATACTCGACTTACCTTGGATTATTTTAATTTTTAAAATTTTCTATGAAATTTGTCAGGTACACCTGTAATCCTAGCGGCTTGGGAGGCTGAGGCAGGCCTCAGGAAGATTGCAAGTTCAAAGCCAGGCTCAGGAACTTAGTGAGACCTTGTCTCAAAAGAAAAAATAAAAGGGCTGGGGAAATGGCTCAATGGTTAAATGCCCCTGGGTTCAATCCCCAGTATATATATATAAAATCTACAAAATTAAAAACTGTAGCCTGGCATGGTGGTGCAAGCCTGTAATCCCTGCACTTTGGGAGGCTGAGACAGGAGAATCGTGAGTTCAAAACCGGCCTCAGCAACTGCGAGGTGCTAAGCAACTCAGTGAGACCCTGTCTCTACATAAAACACAAAATAGAGCTGGGGATGTGGCTCAGTGGTCGAGTGCCCCTGAGTTCAATCCCCAGCACCAATAAATAAATAGATAAATAATAAATAAACCATAAGAAGGAACCCACAAGGTTTTGGTGGAAGGA
Source organism: Xerus rutilus (assembly GCA_028644305.1). NCBI lineage: Eukaryota > Metazoa > Chordata > Mammalia > Rodentia > Sciuridae > Xerus > Xerus rutilus. The sequence goes on along the minus strand of CM053415.1, from coordinate 13,997,437 downwards.
CAGGCCTCCCGGTTTCCCTTTCCATCTCACCACTGGCCTGGCCATGAGCCCCAAATGCTTCAGGCTCTGAGGCCCAAGATAGCTGCTTAGATTTGTGAGCCAGGGCGGTGGGAAGTCTGGGAGGATGCATGCCGCAAGCTTGTACCCCTCAGTCCATCCACGGACTTTGGCCAATTATGCACCAGAGTTCTTCCGTGTGTTTTTCTAGGCCCACCTTGGTTAGCTGAATATCTGTTGAACAACAGCTCTCTGCTGAGCACTGTTCTGGGGGTGGGGGCACAAGAGGGAACATGGTAGATACGTCCCTACGCTCTGGGGATCAGCATCCCTGGGGAGGATAGTCATCATAGGCTCAGATGCCGCGAGGGCAGAGGAAGTCAGTGAGGGGACAATGGCAAGGCCTCACCACCAGCAACCATGCAGCTGAGATCTGGAGAACAGGAGCCAGGTGGAGGAGCTGGGGTCTGCCGGCAGCAAGGAGGCACTATGGGGGTGGGCAGGGGATCGGGGATAAAGAGTGGCGGGGTCTGCTCACTACTGTGGGGTGGTGACCTGGACTCACATCAGGCTAGGCACAAGAGCCCAAGTCCATCAGAGCCTGGATACAGTCAACACCACTCAGAGAAACGTGTGGAACTGTGTTGATATTCCCACAAGGGAGGCTCAGACATATGAAAAACAGCCGAATCTCTCACAGGACTGTCCAGTCAGCCCAGACCACACTGGCCCAGTCTTCCACTGTGATGTTCTGGAAGAAGCAAACTATTGCTTTATGTTTGTTTGTTTGTTTGTTTGTTTGTTTTCTCACTGTAGATTGAACCCAAGTGCTTAACCACTGAGCCACATCCCCAGCCCTTTTTATTTTTTATTTTTTAGACAGAGTTTCACTTAGTGGCTTAGGGCCTTGCTGAGCTGCTGAGGCTGGCCTCAAACTTGCAATCCTTCTGGCTCAGCTTCTTGAATCACTGGGATTATGATGTGTGCCACAGCAACAATTTGCATTATTTAAAGAAATATATTTTAAAAGAGACTCAAGCTCACTACCATACATAGACTCAGGCCTCACTCCTTTGTAAATGAAAAGTGAAAAGAGCAGCAGGGGACCCAGCATGGTGGTGCTTGGATGTGTGAGGGGACATGGGCTCCCAGAGGCTTTCTCTT
>CM053415.1:13957942-13995776 GCA_028644305.1 Xerus rutilus | reverse complement strand
ACCTCTAATGCCTGTAGAAAAGCAATCCTTGCGACTACAACTCTCCACGCTCAACTACAAATCCCTTCCACACAAATCCATTTTCTGCTCCCTAAGGTGGGGGCTTTTCAGAGCCCCCAAATGCATATTGCAAATGTCTTGGAGCCAGCAGAGCATTTTCTCAGTGGTTCGCTTAAGGAGCTGAGCCTCGTGCCTGCAAAGGAGCTCTGCGCAGCCTCCCTAGGCCCAGCCGCCTGAGACGGCAGTGTGTGCATGTCCTGGGAACAACTGAGAAAACACACCTGGCTGGTAAGCAGCCGAGGTCAGTTTTTGTGCCAACATTTAATGTGTCCTCCGTGAGGTCTGGGGCCCTGGCAAAGGCACGGCCCAGCAGCTTCTGTGGGAAAACAAGACATTAACATAGATTCTGGCGCCAGGACTCTGAAGAAGGAAACAGATGCCAACTCGGCACTATCAGCCCCCTTCCTGGGGAGCACATGGGAAGGCCCTCATTTCTGCAGAAACGTTTACTTGCTGCTCTTTGAGGCCAGGCGCTGCCCATCAGGTGAACACAAAATAGCTGTAATGAAGCTCCCATGCACTCCAGGAAAGGACGTCGGGGGCAGCGCTCAGATGTCCCTGAGATGTTTGGTGAACTGGACAGCAGAGTCAAAGGGGCTGTGGTCCCTGCTGACCATGTCAGGCCTGGCTCCCAATGCCCTTCTGGGGCCCAGTTCCTCCCCTGCCATCTGCTTGGGAACCAGGCCATGAACAGGCCCCAGGTGGATATGGCCATAAACAGCTCTGCTGTGTGCCAAGGTGGCATGGGGGAGAGCAACCTGGACTTGCCCTAGGGCAGAGAGGTAGCTGGCTGTCATCACCCACCTAGGGTCCCTATGGCCCCAAGTCCTGAGTGAAGCCCCCAGACACCTGCTTCCTCACAGGCATCCTGATTCATCCTCTGCCCTCATCAAAGCACCTGCCAGGCAGTGGCTGCTGAGCACTGCCCATTTAGCCTCCCAAGAGGCTGGATCCTGCCCTTCCACCAGCACAGTCTACACCTGCTGTCTGTGAGCCCAGCTCCATATCTTCCCCGCCATCTGGATGCTTACAGAGGTTCCAGAAGGAACTCTGGGTCTCTGTCATCCATGAACAACATCCTATCTCTTTCATGGCCCTCAAGGCCCCCAGACAGGACCCAACAATGTTTTGACCTCAGCTCTTCCCACCTATGGCCTGGCTGTGTTCAACCTTGCCCTGTGAGGCCCGGGCATCTGCCTCCATGGCCAGGGTGTCCCCACTCCATCACTGGACGCAGACTCCTTCCACAGGCTGACCAGTGTGCTGGACCCAGAGACCTCACGGCAGGTGGGGATGCAGTCCACTCAGCTTAGCAAAGCCTGCCTGACCCCAGCTGTCAATCTCAAAAACCTGGGCTTTGAGGGACACATTCTCTCCCTCCCCAGGGGCAGCTGGCCCAGGGCAGGTGTGGGCAGCTAGGCCTCCAACCCACCTGGGACTGACTCCTGTACCTCAAGGTTGGGGCACAGGGGCTTTGGTCCCTGCCTCTACCAGATACCAAAATTTCCTTTTCCAATTAGAGCTGAATGGGCCTGAGAGACTGTCTTGACAGGCTGTCTCTGCAAATGCTGGGCCTCCCACAAGAAGGAAGAGAAGTCAGTGGTTGAGTGCCCCTGAGTTTAATCCCCAGTACCCACTCAAAAAAGAAGGAGGAAGAGAAGGAGGAGGAGGAGGAGGAGGAAGCTGGGTGCGGTGGCGCACACCTGTAATCCCAGCCGCTGGGGAGGCTGAGACAGGAGGATTGTGAGTTCAATCACAAGCCTCAGCAACAGTGAGGCACTAAGCAACTCAGTGAGTTTCTAAATAAAATACAAAAATAGGGCTGGGGATGTGGTTCAGTGGTCGAGTGTCCCTGAGTTCAATCCCTGGTACCAAAAAAAAAGGAAGAGAAAAGCAAGCAGAGCCTGGAGAACCCAGGCACGGCTGTTCACACAGGGTTCCCGCAGCTGGATGTGGTGTTCAGACGCAAGGGTCCTGCCAGACACTGAAGCTTGTGGCCCTAGCATGCTGGTATGTGCATGTGTGCACACCAGTGTGAACATGGTGTGTGTTAGTGTATATATGAGTGTGTGCTGGTGTTTGTGTGCATGAGTGTGCATGTCATGTGCCTGTGCATCTGCACACTGGAGTGTGTGTCAGTGTGTACGTGAGCATGCACGTGTGTGTGCACATGTGTGCACGTGTGCGCACATGTATGTGCGCGAATGCACATCATTCGTGTGCATGTTGGTGCGTGTGTGTGTCAGTTCCTACACTGAGCATATATGAGCACACACAGTGATGTTTTAAAGTAGGAAAGTAGGAACCAGGTTCAGCCTGGGAGAGGAGGGTGACCCACCATAGGCTATATTCTGTTTCTTTATGGTTTAGTGGCTGATGGAACAAAGCAAGAACAATTACAGGGGATGCTCTGGCTTTCCCTCAGGGGCCACTCGCACTGTTGGATGTGGACAGCAAGGCCAGGCAGACCAATGGCCTAGGGCAGCCTTTGGAGGCCTTGGAGGGTCTCTACCAGCAGATCTTTCTGGAAACCTAGAAAGCCAAGGGAAAGCACAAGCCCTGGTTCCCTGGTCCTGTTTCTGGTTGTGCATCCCTTAGATCCAGAGGAGGGCAGTTCATCTCGGAGCCCAGCCTTGGCTAGCTCCCACCTTCCTGCAGCCCCCGTGAAGTGATCTGGGCTATGCTGCCCAGCCCAGGCCATGCCAGGTGCCAAGTGTCATGCTCAGAGAGGCTGTGAATACAGTGGAGAGCACCATCACAAAACAGGAGCACAGCAAGGGGTAAAAGGAGCCTCTTAACTGACCTTGGTCTTTCCTCTCCGACCTAGCCCTGTCTGAGCCTGGCCCAGCACCTTGAGGTGGGAAGAATTCACACTCCACGCTGGGGGCAAGTGCCCCTCATTAGGAGCCTTTGCACTGTGTCCCCCTCCCTGAAACCAAATGCAGGGAAGGGCAGTAGGGTACGCCAGCACTGCCCAGGAAATCCAAGTGGAGACTCAGAAGGCCAAGTTCAGAATACAGCAGGACATCCTCTACAGCTAACTGTTGGCTCTGGTGGGTGACTTTCCAGGACAAGGAGCTCAGGCCTGCTCATGGCATCCCCAGGCCTGTGAGGAGAGGAGCAGAGAAGCTACACCCTAGGTGTGAAACCCACAACCCGCTGCTGGTGGCCACAGCCACCTCAGCAGCCCTGCTCTGGGTCAGACACTGTGGCTGCAATGGATGGAGGCCCCACAGATGGACTTGTCCAGGACGCTGCATCTGTTAGGATTTTCCCCGGCCAAAACATCCGTTGCCATGGCAACAGTCTGCGGGCGCTTCACCCCCCTCACTGTGGTGCCAGGAGCCGCGTCCGAGGTAATCCAGGACCTTGGAATCCAGCACACACATTCCACATCTGTCTAGTCTGGACGCCTGCGTGTCGGTGGGAGGACGGGTGGGAACCAGGATCCCAAATGTCTGAAATGGGAGGCCTGGGCCTGAGGGGTCTGCCTGGTGTCTGGGGAGCCAGGAATGAGGGAAACCATGCTTTGTGCTTATTTGGGGGGCACACTTTCTAGAGGCTTCTCATGTTAACATCAGAAAGACGACACGAGAAAGGCATTGTCAAGAGAAATGCACATGTGGGGCGGGGGTGCGTCTCCCTTCTGAGTAGTGCTCTGTCACCCATATACCCATGGTATATTTTCCTCCTGTAGATTTTTTTCTTATTTTTTATTTGTTCTAATTAGTTATACATGACTGTAGAATGCATTTTAACACACTGTCCACCAACAGAGCACAACTTCTCATTCCTCTCGCTGTACATGGTGCAGAGTCACACCAGTAGAGTAATCATACATGTATAGAGGGTGATAATGTCTGTCTCATTCTACCGTCCTCCCAACCCCTTTAAGGTTGTCACCTCTGGATGCTGAGCCCTGAGCTCAAGGCCGGCCACTGCCTGCAGCTTCCTGCCAGCTCCTCCGCTGCACGGAGCTCTCAGAGAACAGCCAGCCACAGGTGCCTTGATTCACACAAAAACTAGCCGAGTTTCCAGGGCAGAGGAAAAGGCACGGTGCACACTTGGGAAATCAGCCTGTCACTACGAGGTAGCTAGAGGCTCATTGCAGCTAGAGGTTCTCCTGGCTCCTCATGGGCTGCAGGAGTAACATCTAGCTCACTGGGAAGGGGCAGTTGGGATTGTACTCAGGACAGAGCCTATGGCACACAGGCCAGCGGGTTTGCCTACACTGGGACGTGGGACATGCAGCCCTTCCAGCCTCTGTATGATGAATTGTCCTGAGATGGGAAGAAAATGGGACATGGGCCCATGGACCTTCTTGGCAAATATGTCCCTCTGGGCTGCCCAGGAGCCCCCAGAGTGTCTGAGGCACCAGAAAAATATCTGGTGTGGTGAGCCTGAAACTCCCAAGAATCCTGATACCTCATCATAGCTACCCACACCCATGTGCCAGCAAACACCTATGACAGTCCAGACAGCACCAGACAAAGGACCCAGACAGCATACCCAACTAGCTGGAATCAGGGCAGTGCCAGGCGTGGGAAGCTCCTCAGCCAGCCCAGAGGAAGCTGTAGCCTTGCTGCTAGAGAGGGCAGGTCTCAGGGCACCAGCCAGGCTCCCCTACTTCTGGAAGATGCTGGGATCCCCCTCAGACAGGAGGAGCAAGCACTGCCCATGTGGTTCTGAGCAGGTACATGATCCCTGGAGAGGGCTCCCGCTGCTGCTGAGAGCCCTGCCAGGTGGTACAGAGCTCTTCCAATGCATCCTGGAAGGCCAGAGCAAGCTGCTCAGATGGCCTCACACAGAGCTCATCCCAGCACAGGAGCAAATATGGAGCTCCAGGAGGTCAAACAGAAGGCTCCCTGGGAGCCAGGAGGCCAAGGTCAGGGAGGACATGGCAGCCTGGAAGCCTCCCATCAGCTCCCCACCACCAGTAGATTGTGGCCTCAGGACAAGACATGACTGTTCCACAGAGGGCGTCTGTCTGTTGGCACACCTCCAAACAAGCCATCTTTCAGCATCCGCGTCACGGCCCCTTTCCTCCACCATACCTGGTGCCTCACGCTTCTGCATGTGCCACCACAGCTATAATCGCTTTCAGCCTCCTCTTTCCACACCTGGAAAACTTCTGCTTGTACTTCAATACCACAATCCCCCTGCCCACCCGCATCTTTCCATCTGTCAGTTGCCCTCCTCACACCTGTGTTGGCACATCTGCAGAGCCCTGCTGCTTCCTGACCCCCACATCGCCTAGGTGTGACTGCCCACCCCTGACTGATCGATCGGCTTCTTCCCTGATCCCTTCTACAGTTTACTCTCCATGCAAGACCCAGCATGAATCCTCAGCAAGTAAGCATCCAACCCCCACGTGGCTGCATCATACCCAGAGTAAGACTGCACAGTCTATCTCTGGCCAGAGGGTCCTCCATCAAACCACCTAGCCCCGGACTCCTACCTGCAGCCACACACCCCAATGGTTTCCTCCTCAGATGCAAACCCATGGCCCCCTGCCAATCCCTGCCCAAAGCCCTGCACCCCCTGATACCCACCAAGCTCACACTGTCCCAGGCCCTGTCTCACTTCCCTTCAAGCCCTCATGTCCTCTCATGTCACCTCACTTCCCCTAGAACACAGACTCAGTGGGGTTTGTCTCATGCCCAGCCTGCTCCCCTGACCCTAGTCAGTGGGGCATTCCTGGTGCTCACATCTCTCCAGCACCAGGAACCCCACAGGCAGGGAGCTCATGCTTGAAAAACGTGTGTGGCATGGACTCACATAGCTCCTGTAGGCCCCAAACCCTCCTCCAGGCAGTGGCCCCAGAGGGACACATAGGAACCAAAGGAATGGCACTAACAACTGTCAAAGGAGCGGGGAAAAGGACACAGGAACAGCGAGTGACAAGATGCTCCAGGTGTGAACATGTTCATGAAGCCGCAGGGCCACAGTGTCTGGAGCAGAGCCAGTGAGCACAGGCCAAGACACAATGACGCTGAGCAGAGCTGGACATGTGCCGGGGGCTCCTGGATGCTCCCATGTAGGAGCCTCCTTCTAAGTTTGCAGAGTGACCTCTGGATTTTGAACAATCTGCCGTTTGCGGGGAGTAAGGAGGGGGCTGGGCTCCGGGAGTGGAGCGTTCCCAGGCCTGAGGGCGGCTGTGAAATGTGTTGTTTTGCAGTTGCTTCAACATTGTGGACATTCATAAAATTAATTTGCTAAGTGAGGAGATAAATCCAATCTACTGTTTCTATGGCAACGCCTCCCAGGCCTCTGGCTGGGAGCAAGCTGGGGAATTTCAGCCTCAGGATTTTATGGGGAACCAGCTCTGGGCCCAGCTGCCTCCAGGCGCTCCAAGGTCTCAGGCCCAAATTGAGGAATGCACGGCGGGAACATGAGCTCCTGCCCAAATCCTCCTCCATTTTCCTGGAGAGCACAGTTGGAGATGTGAATTCTGGTGAGGTCACAGCAGCAGGGCAGCCGGCAGCCTCTCCCTACCTGGCATGTCCTGGACCCATACTACCCTTCTTGCCAGGCCCCAATGCACCTCTCCTGGGGAGGCAAGTTGAGCATGCATCTTGCCAGAAACAAGGACAGTTCCTAGAGTCCCAATGCTGTCTCCCCAACACTGTGGCCCACCTTGAGGCTCCCAGCTTTAGGACACAGGGGGGCGTGGCATGGGAGGCAGCAGGGCCGGCCCTTATCCACTGGTGCCATGGCTTTGTGCTGCCTCTCCCAGGTTCACCCAGGCAAACCTGAAGAGGGTCAGTCCTGCTGCTATCTGCTGACCATGTTCTCTAAGAGTACTGGGGTCAGTTGTCTGAGAGGTTGGCAGATCCAGTTGCTCAAACAACCAATATGTGTGCACAAAACTGGGAGATAGGAGAGATGCCTCTGTCTGGTGAGGGGCACCCCTGCAGAGACTCTCGGGATCATGTAGGCCAAGGATCCTGCCATCCTGCCCCTTGCCAATCACCTCCAAGAAATTGGCTCTGTGGCAGAGCTTAGTTCCTAGAAGCCAGTTTCCTGTAGATTTGCCCACACATAGTAAAAATCATCCCCCTAAACAACCACATCTTCCTGTAGAGCAGAGCAAGGCATGCACAGGTAGTCACTGTAGTGTCCTAAAGGCCCTGGGAGTCCACCCATTAGGAAGCCCAGGGGACAGAGCAAGTCCAGCAGATGGAGCAGGAGGAAAGATGGACGGCTCTCCAGAATGAAGCCTCACAAGAAGGGTACCTATGACCCATTAAGGGCAGGTTTGCGGATCCACTTGCCTTCGAAGTGCACACCTGCAGAAATGTGACAACTAAGCAAGTGTGAGGAGTGGCTACCAGACGGGGACACTCCACCCAGTGGAGGGAGGAGACGAGGAGGCCTCTCCACGTGCTACTCCAGGAAGACAGGGAGGCAGAACCCCGGAAAAAAATCCTTGTTGCCAAGGCAACCATTTCATGTACTCTTGCTGGGTTGCGAGAAAGGCCTTGGTTACACTGCAAAGGCCACAGTGCTGTTGCTGTGAAGAAGCCCAGCCTGCTCCCCTGACCCTAGTCAGTGGGGCATTCCTGACAACCCAGAAGTCACTCCCAGAAGCAGTGATGGTCACCACTACCTAGTTGCCTTCTTGGAGACCTTTTTGTACAGCTGCCCTGGAACAGATAAACCCTCAGAGGCTGCCAGAGCACCACGGGCAGAATCTCACAGGTCAACCAGAGGCAGAAGGAGAGTGCAGTGGGCAGGAAATGCAGGAAACTGTGCTTGCGAGCTGCTGCTACTCTTGGAGGGTACCAGATGTCCTTGCACCCATGATGCATGCTTGTCATGCAGGACAGGGCTCTGGGAGCAGGATCCAGCTCAAGCCCACCCTGTGTGTTGGGCAGATGGGGAGCCCCTCTGCTCCCTCTCCCAGAGGAGACTTGCAAGGGCCTCTCTGCAGTACATAGTTGATTACTCAAGGACCCTGCCCAAACCCTAGCACACCTTAAACCTCCCCGCACCAGGATTAAGAACACAGTTTCAGCGACAGCCTCTTCTCGGTTCCAGGGCTGACTTCTGTGTCCTGTGAAGATGCACTCAGTGACTCCAACCCGTAACACACATTTGTGTGATTTTTCTGCATGGGGTCTTGGGCTCAGCTGGAGAGCCCTCAGCCACAGGGAATAAAGGTTGATTGTCTGCAGTAGCCAGAGTTACTTGCTCCCTGTCTCAAGACCATTCAAACTGAGGCTGCAGACTCTCAAGACCCAGGTGCTGTGGAGATCACTGATCAGGCAAAAGGACCCACAGGGATGGAGATGAGCTGGGCAGCCCGTTGTAAGGGGTATCTGCCTCTCAGACAGGATGAGTCCAGCATGGCCAGATACAGACTTCTAAAGAGATGAAAGACCTAGACTTTTAGGAGAAATCTGATTTTAAGATATCAACAACAAATCCAAATGTTTAACCAAGCACCATGGTGGTCAGTGCAAATTTGCCTCTGGGCCAGGTTCTGCCCATGAACACCAGTTTCTTACCAGAGGATGTAAAACAGAGACAGCTGTGGCTTCACTCACACTGTCCTCTTCCCATGGCAGAGCAGCCAGCAGAGCATCCCACTGCCCAGGCAAGGATGACATGACCCCGGAGAGCTATTCTGTCTCACCACCCTGGAGCTGGGCTGAGCAGCTCTCTTAGGAGGCTGCACCAGGCAGTAGCTGGGCTGGGCGTCCACCATAGAGCACCCCTGGCTGGCTGTTGGCACTGGGCACTCAGGGCTGCTGTGGGCAGAGTACTGTTATGGAGGACCCCAGAGCATGGCTGCTGGACCCCAAGAAGAGGGCCCCAATAACCAGCCTGAGAGCCTGTGGATGGGCAAGCTTCTTGTGACCCAGCCTGAATGTCTTGCCAGGTCATTCCTGTCACATCCCATGGGCCAATTCCAGATCCAAGAGGAGGGAACTAAGGGCACTTTTCCATGGGAAATACAGCCAAGACCAGCGGCCATCTTTAATATTTCAATTTTGAGGGTGTGGGTGGGAAGCTAATGGCTAAGCACAAATCTTCATTTACTAACTGGAAGAGGTTGAGCCCCTGTAGACACCCAGAACAGTGTAACACTAAGGCCACAAATGCAGACAGATCACTCATGGAACTTCAAGGGGGCAGGACATGGCTTCGGGCAGATGGCCAGTGGGAAAAGAAATGCAGAGAACCTAGTGGCAGAGGGTCATTGGATGGCTCATGCAGGCAATAGGTGGAACCTCTGCATGCCCTCAGTGGGGAGGCCACTCATTGTCCTTTGTGTTCCTCAGAGACTGAAGGATATGAGTGATTTTCTGCTGGACTGTTTTTGAAATGGCTATGCTGGCCCCAGGTCTTTTCCACAGTGAAACTGCAGCCTCAGAGAAGCCCTGCATGGAGAGGCGGCTCACCCCATGTAGAGGTGACAGAGTGCTGGCCTCGCCTACACAGGGCTGGGACAGACTTGGGAAGGCAGGTGTGAGCCTGTGGCATCCCGTGGGTGCCAGAGTGAGAACTAGGCCCACTTCCCTCTCAGGATTGTTGACCGGAGGCCGCCCTCAGTTCCTACCAGAACCATAATTTGCTCTGCCTGTGGTTTTATTCTTTCCTCCTCTTTTCTTTTTAAAGAAACCTTGTTGTCAAATGAGTTCCCTACCTACCCTAAGGACTGAGGACCTCCTGAGGATTGTCCCCTTGGAACCCTTCAGAAGCCTTCTTCAGCTCTAGGCCACGGGTTGAAGCCCAGCCTCATTCACACAGAGTTCCGCCAGCACCCTGGCCCACATCCATACCACTGAGCTCTGCAGGGGTCACTCGCCCTGTCCAGACCCATCCTGGGGTTTCATTCCAGGGAAGAAAAAGCTTCCAGAGGCAGTGTAGGTGCCAGGGGTTTTGGTCTTCTTCTGCTCTTTCTCCTACTCTACTCTGCAGCCTTCTGGATCTTTCCTAAGGGGAGGACCACACTGAGAAGGGACAAGGATGGAGACAAAGAGACCTTTAACATGGCCCTGGGAGGGCTGGTGAGGGTTCCAAAGCCCAGGACCCCAAGAGGTGAAGTCCCCATTCTGGATCTACAGGGCTCTACTTGTGCGGTCCCTGCCTCATGGCCTATTTCACAGAGCAAGTGCGTGTCCACACACAGGGTCCCACTGCAAAAGCATTTTTCTTCTGCTTGTTATTTCAAACCAAGAACCTGACCCTTGAGTTTGGTCATACTGGCCAAACATCCAGAGAGCTCAACCCATTTCCTGTTAACAACCCCATATGACAGTACTGGCCATGCAAATTCCACCATGCATTACTGGCCATGCAAATTCCACCCTGCTCTTCTCTGGAAAGTTGGAGAATGGGCAAGAGAGAATGTGAGCAGGGGCTTCTTCTCACCTTGGGGACCAAGAAGCAGGAATCAAGACACATGTGCTAGGCTTTGCAAAGTCAGGAAAGCTCCCCATGTACAAGCAGGTATTCACCCCTGCCAGGGTTGGGGCTTCCTCCAGAGTAGACCACAGCCCCAGGGTGGATGTACTGCCCTGGCTAGCCCTGGGCAGCTCACTCATATTAGTGGACAGGGAGAGGGTGTCCCCCTGTGGGGACAGGCACCTCAGATCAGGAGCTAGAATTCCCTCAGCCATCCCCCAGCAGACATTCACATACAAGTAGCTTATCTCACAGATCCTCTGTTCTTACAACAGTGGCACACCATCCCACACAGGTTTCAGGTTGGCGGTCACAAATTTCAGCCCTCACATATCCCAGGGGCTCCAAGGAACCAGCGGGCTGCTTGCCCTGCTGAGGGTGCAGTGCAGGCCACAGTCAAAGTGACTCGTACACTTGGACAGAGAAACTCACCATCTCCTTCTTAAACTAAACTTTAAATTTGGGAATCATTATAGATTTCTGTGCAATTGTGAGAAATAATTCAGTGATCCAGTACACATCAAATGTACACAGGTCCCCCAGCAACAACATGTTGTGAAGCTGTACATGGAGCACGGGCCACACCAGGGCTTGACAGGGACATGCTCCACCGATATCACTCTGACTCCCCAACTCAACCTGCGCCGTGTGCGTGCTTTGTGCTGTGTGGTCACACAGGTGGGCCTAGGTCTCCACCACCATCCTTGAGAGACACATCTACATCCGTGGCAGGCACATAAGGCCATCATCCCACCAGCTCCAAGTGGACTTCTGCATGGGGCAGACTTATGGGTCAGAGAGGGATGAAGGCCCAGGGCACTCAGGCAGCTCTGTGACTGGTATAGCGCCCTCGAGGTACCAAGCAGGACTCACCTCTGTGATGATGTAGAAACCATCCCCAGGCTCTCCTTGGACCACGATTTTCTCTCCATCTTCAAACTGCACAGGCTCCAAGGCATCGGCCACAGTCAGGCGCTCCCACTTCTCCAGGGACTCTGTAGAGGACAACAAGGTGTCAGGGCTGGCCCCTTGCCATAGCAGCTGCTCTCCTCAGGATATGGCTCAGGAAACTCCCCTGGTTGGCTCCCAGTTGGTGAGCTGAGTCACGGATGGAGGAGAGAGCAGAAAGCTAGCTCCCAGGTGCTTCTGTGCTTGGGACCTGGACATCTTGCTATCACACCCCACCTTCTGCCACAAGATGCAGTTTGAAAACACTCACCACCAAGCACATCTTGTAAATAACATGCCGGGCAAACTGAGTCTAAGTTCACTTAGTTTGAAAATGCTTTTACTTATCACCAAAAGAATAGGGCTGCCTGTATTTTTGCCAACAACGGAGTCACGGCTGAGTCCTACAGCTACTAAGCAGCTGAGAATAATTCAGAGTGGTCAAAACAGCACCATCCATTGCAGGCTGATCAAAGAATCTTGCTGGCACTGCACGAATGCAGCTATGTCCAAGAAGAGCAGGCCTTCCACTATTTTAGGCCAAAACTCCTAATTCCAATGCCAAGTTTATCTTTAAACGTTTGCAAACTCAACAGTGCTTTCCACCCTTCTCACACCATCCCTTCCTGACATTATCCATCCCCAACACTCAGAAGAAAGAAAAGAATAATAATGTGAGACTTTTATACAAAAATCATGATTGTCTGATTAACTATTTCTTTTTTGGCGAAAGAAATTGGCCTATACTTAGATGCTATCTATGTAGGTCAGCTGCTAAAAATAATTTTTAAAAAAGCATTTATTTTAGATCTAGGTTGGCAGGGGGTTTCTCTCCCTAGGATCTGCTTATGCCACACATTTCAAAGCTCATTGCTGCCCGCTAATCTTAGGACCACAGCAAGTTACCAGGGGCTCAGGCTGCCAAGTGCTTCAGCCAGGGTGTGCAGCCCTGAGTTGGTGAGACCAGAAGCTGTTGGGATGGGAATGTGCCCTGAAGGCCACACACCACAGGCCTGTGACTATAGACTTTGGAGTGAGATTATAGCTTGTGTTCAGGAGGAAGCGGGTGCAGAAAGAGACTGTGGGAGCATGGCCAGTTTTGTTTACTAGTGTCCTCACGAGGGCCATGATAAGTCGCATTCAGTTCTGAAATCAGTTTGCTTGAGAGTTCACCTCCACCTGTTTGATTAGCATATTTTTTTTTCTCATGACATTTGAAACCCGCAATAATCTGAGGTCTGGGAATTCGGATTTGGAGCAAGCTCTGTCTCCCAACAATTTAAATCTTGGTTGAAAACTGTCAGAGGAAACTGTAAGGGACGTGGTAATTTCTTGGCCCCTAGTTTTTTGTTTGTTTGTTTGTTTGTTTTTAATATCTCAAGGCTCTGAGGCGATTCATAAAACATAGGACATTTGTTTGCTGTTATGGTTGTTTTTAAGCTACAATTTAGGATCCTTGTCCCTTAAGACACAGGGTGCTAACAGTCAACCCTGAGTAGGAAAACACAGTGCTTGGGCTACAGAAGTCTGCCTTTGATGGTGCCTTCTAAAAGGCATTTCCCACACTGATCATGTGAGCAGGAAAACACAGGCGAGTGTCCCAGGAGGTGCTGCAGACAAGTCCACCTGCCGCCAGCTGCACACATGAGGTGGGTGCTCAGGGCCCAACCAGAAGGGGCCTGCAGCACGGAATTCCCTAGAAGAGACTCAGAGACCTTCACCATTCAGCCAGCTATGTAGAGCTGGGCAGTCTCCCACACTGGGTTGGCCTCAGGTTTTCATGTGGAGAGGCTGGAAATGGAGGCACCAGGTGCACTTACCTTTCCTGCATACCTCGGGGGTCGGGGGGAGGCCCTGTCCACAGCAACACATTCCACCCAAGCTGCAGGCAGACAGGCAAGGGGAAGGCCAGCTGCCTCCCAAAGCTGGCCACCACACAATGTCCACAGGCCATGTTTGGAGGCCCTTGTGTGGCTTGTGGTGACCAAACAGAAGAGGGGACCAGAGTCTTATAGTTACTCTGCCAGGGCTCTGGAAGAGCCAGTCACACTTGGATGCTTTGCATTCATCAAAGAAAACAGAATGAGCGGGCAGAGCCAGACAGGAGCTGAGTGTCCACAGGCATCTAAGGCTTGAGACATTAAAGGGAAGAAATCGGCTCCAGTTGGCTGCCTATACTAGCCTGAAGACCTGGGGTGGTCAGCAGGGTCTCCAGGAGGGCAAAAAGAGGGCTGTGTTTGGCTGGATGCCACCGTGCAGCTGTGGGCTTGAACGGCAGCAGCAAATGAGTGCATTGGCAAGTGACAATGGTCCAGGCGGCCCCACCACTTCCTGCTCAAAGGCAAGGAGACCCAAAGGCAAAGGACAGGCAAGTCCTTGGTTTCCATTTTGCATGGGAATAAAATGTCCCTCTCTTGGCCTCTGAAAAATCTTAGGGATCAACTCAGGAGAGTGCTGACTTTTTCTTTTACCAGGTATGACATGTTTAAAAAGCCACAGGAAAGAAGCCAGACATGGAAGGCCACAGATGAGATCCCACTCAAATGAAATGTCAGAGCAGGAAAGTCCACAGAGACAGGCAGGGGACCCATGTGGCCAGGGCAGGAGGGGCCTGGAAGGGCACTAACGGGGACAGATTTCTGCTCAGCGTGATGACTAAGTGCTGAAACCACAGAGCTGACAAGGCATAACACCAAGTGTGTGCTTCTTTTCCCTGAAAGACACTTCTTAAAATGGTCACATCGGTCCCTTCTATGTTATGAGTATCTCAACATCTCACAAAAGAATTCAGAGAGGATGTGGTTCAGGGTAAAGTCCTCTCCCAGAAGGAGGGAAACTACCATCACACTGAACTTGTGATGCACACGCACATAGACACACACACACACACACACACATATGCACATACATGCACAGGGGTCTTTGGCTGCTCTGAGGCTGAGGGAGTCACTGCGGGTGGGAGATGCAAGGAAGAACATGTACAGACCCAGATCTTTGCCTCCCCAGCCAGCTTTGCTGTGTGCAAAACAGATTCAGCAGTGTCCTCCCCACATGATGGCTGAGGGTGCTCACCTGGGTGTGCCAGCCCAGATGCACCTACAGCTCCTGCTGGCATCCATATCCCCCAGGGACAGAGCACTAAGTGCATCAAAAGCATAGGGATATCACCAGGATAGCCATGCCTAGAGTAAAGCCACCTGGCAGGGGAAGAAACCCAAACCCACCCAGCTACTAGGAAGCAGAACTGGCTTCCAGCTCAAACTGAAAGACCACTGGGTGCCATGGTACATGCCTGTAATCCCAGCGATTGGGAAGGCTGAGGCAGGAGGATTGCAACTGCAAAGCCAGCATGAGCAACTTAGCGAGGCCCTTTCTCAAAATAAAAAATAAAAAGAATAAAAAGGGTTAAGGATGTAGTTCAGTGATTAAATGCCGTGGGTCCAATCCATAGTTCAAAAAACAAAACAAAACAAAACAGAGGGACCTAGGGTGACAGCCATAAAGGCAGTGGGAGAGATGGGCCAGCACAGCTCCAGGGGAGACAGAGACACTGATGTAAGAACTGTCATGACAGAGACCATAGTGTGACAGATTGTGTGTGTGTGCATGTGTACATGTGTGAAAGTGTGTGTGAACACGTCTCTAACCTCCTTAATACCAAGAGTATGTAACTTGCCAGCCACGTGAGGAAAGGAAGGCATCTGGGGCTGGAGGGCAGGTGCCCACAGGAGGCCACAGAGGTCACCGGGGGACAGGCAGAGCCACTGACCTAGGATGGAGACCTTGCTGAGGAACTCTTCATACATCTTGCGTTTTCTCAGTGTGCTGCCCTGTTTGGAAGGAAAATGGAGAACATGGGTCTTCAAACCTGAATCATTTCAACATTTCCAGACCTCCCCAGAAGACTCTGAACTCTGAACTCTTCAGAGTAGGCCGCTGAAGCATCCCAAGCCCTGAAAGCTGCAAATGGCCATGAATCTGTGCCAGCCAGACCATTTCCTGCACCAGCCTTCTCCCTCCCTAGGATCTTCTGAAGGGGCTTCCATGGCCCAAGGAGCGCCAGCCTTTATGGGGACCTGACACTATAAAATGGAGTTGTAAAAGACTGTGGTGCCTGCCATTCTGCCTCCATGATTCAAAGGAGGAACAGGGCCTCCTGTCAGCCACCAGCACCATCGGAACAAGACATCGCAGAACAATCCTCCATCCTTCATACCTTCCAGCAAACACAACCCCAGAGAGTTCCAGGCCAGAGCCACCCAGCTAAGCTGCTTCCTTGAGACCCACAGAAACTGCCAAATGCTACACTGCTGTTGGAGGCTGCTAAGTTCAAGGGAGGTTTGTTACTCAGCAATAGCTAACTGTGATGTCCAGCTGACCCTGATCCTAACAGAGATGGGACAAGTGCTTCTAAGGCCTGTGGGCAGTTGGCGGGCAGTCCTCCCAGCTGCCTCAGACATCCAACAATGGCAAAGGAGGCTCATTCATTCTGCTTGGCCATCAGTGAGATGCCATTGACATCCCCATGGGCTCCTCCACACCCACTTGCAGTAAATAGCCAGACCCGCCTGGTCCCTGAAGCCAAAGCCAGCCTCCGACACCAAAACACACCCACTGTCAGCTTATGAAGTATGAATCTATGTTGGAAGATGTCAGGCAAGGGGAAGTGGATCAGACATGAGAGGCATGGCCCCCTGACACACAGAGGGCCCCCAAGTGCCTGTGGATCTCTCAGAATCTCTTATCTCTGGAAAGGTCTATTCAGAGCATCTGTCCCCATAAAGTCAACAGCCTTGCCAGAGAGAGTGGAAACAGTCACGTTGGGTGGCATTTACAAGTGTGCTGTGCAAGGCAGGTGCTCATCCCTGTGTACATTGTCACAATTCACAGTGGCCCCAAGAAGGAGGAGAAAGGGGAGAGGGGAACACACCTGAAGCACAGGCCCACAGCTACCCCACTGAGTGTAGGGCAGGGTCCTCCTGCTCCAGGTCCCCCCCACCTGCCCCGTCTCTTCAGGCCTCCCACAAAAGATGCACTTTGGCTTTGTGGTTCTCAACTGAGAGCAGTTTCAGGTGAAGGCTGCAGTCTCCTCCAAGAGGTCCTAGGTAGCTTTGTTGCATGGGAAAATGAGAGGCTGCCAGGGGAGCTCCTCAACAGTGGGGCAGTGGGGAGGTGTCTCCCAGACTTCCGTCCACACCCTCCTTGCTGGGTCAGACCTTGCGACAGGCGTGGGAGAAGGTCAGGGAAGGGAGAGGGATCTGCCGTAGAAGGGAAAAGGGCTCTCAGGGGAAGGGCTGGAGAAAAGGCACTAAAGGCCTGTCCCCAGAAAGCTATGACAAAAATGCAAGCAGCAGTGAAGTGGAGAAGGAATGGCTCTCGAGTCCCCAGGGCACAGCAGCAGTTTCCACAGGACCAGACCAAGGGTTTTTCCACAGTTTCTTATGAGCCAACCTTTCCCACCCATCCCAGGCTGCTCAGGTACTCCCTGCCTGCTGCATCCCTTCAACATCCAGAAACACAGACTGCTGAAGCCAAGCCACCCCCCTCACAGTGGCCACTCATGACAGGGACGAGGGCCTAGGCCACCATGCCTCCTGTGCCTCCCAGGGCCTCAGTATAGAGGACATCCAAGCCATATGCCTGAAAGCAGGCAAAGTATATATACTACATTCAAGTGGGTCAAGGACACATACGGATGGGCCACCAAGCCATTAAGCCCTGTGAAATAAAATGATAATACTCCTGCCTTTTGGGTAGTTGTAAGGACTAAGTCTCCATCCATGTTCCTTCCCTTGCTGCTGGTGGTGATAGTGGTGATGATGGTGATGGCGACAATGATGTTGGTGGTGTTGATGGTGGTGATAATGTTGACAGTCACGGTGATGAGGGTGATGATGGTGACGATGTTGTTGATGTTAATGGTGGTGATAGTGATGGTGATAATAGTGGTGATGATGGTATTGATGATGATGAAGATGGTGGTGATAATGTTGACAGTCATAGTGATGATAAAAATCATGGTAGTGGTCAGGCGCAGTGGTGCACACCTATAATCCCAGCGGCTCAGGAGGCTGACGCAGGAGGATCATGAGTTCAACTCAGTGAGACCCTGTCTCTAAAAATACAAAATAGGGCTGGGGATGTGGCTCAGTGGTTGAGTGCCCCTGAGTTCAATCTTTGGGACCAATAAATAAATAAATAAATAAATAAATAAATAAATAAATAAATGAATAAATAAATAAATAAAAATAGAACCTAAAAAAAAAAGGATACTGATCGTGAGAGTGAAGATGCAGAACAGCCTCAGGATAGTGTGGAGCCCAATGTGGGCACATGAATGCTGGAATGAGACTGTCCTTTTCAAGCCTTGGTCCCACCCCTTGGTAGCCCGGGGAGCAAGAGAAGGCCATGTCTCTTCTCCGTGCTTCCATTTCCCTATAGAGTGGAGATATAACAGTGTCACTTGTGGAACAGATTAAAGGCTGTAACCACAAGAGTCCAGGTTAGCTGTGCTGCTTCTCGGATCAGTGGAGGAGGCTGAAGTCTGGTCAGTGCCTGTCTGCAGTGGTCTCTAATCCCATTTCTGATGACAGGGATGTCATCTGAGGCTAGTGTCTCACTATATCTCCATGAGAAACAGACAAGGAACCACGTGGACTAAGGCAGAGAGAGCACCACCATGGCAGTGGTAAGACATCTCAGAGAAGGGAGAGGAGCCCAGGTCAGGGACACAGAACATGGAGCCAGCCTGATTACTGTTCTGATGGAGAATCTAAGGCCCAGAGGGGACAAGACTGGTTTAGGAGTGTGGGGCGTTATGGGCAGGATCAAGTTACAAATAGAGTGTGCTGACCCTCCCCACTGGTTCTCCTTCATTGCACCCAGGACCACCACCACCACCATCCTCACCACCATCATCATCACCATCATCTATATCATCATCACCATCATCACTATCATCACCACCATCACCTTCACCATCATCGCCACCATGGTTATCACCATCATAACTATCACCATCATCACCTTCACCACCATCACCATCATTATCACCATCACCATCATTATCGCCATGACCATCATCACCATCATCATCATCCCTGGGGAATCATCATTGGAAGCAGAGTTAAAAGGGGCTACATGGCTATCTGTGCAGCCATTGAAATCTAGGCCAGTGGGCCAACTTTACTGCTCTGATGTCCAGTCCAGGAGGTCAGAGAACAGGAGGGTAGGGATGGGGTGCCCCAAAAGGCCACTGATCAAAGCCCAGATGGTTAGGTTTCCAGAGGGGAGATGGTCTTGTCTAAAAGTCAGAGCAGACACCAGAGGTGCAGGAGGAAAAAGGGGAGGAACATGGAGAACAGGTTGGGGAGGGGCTGGACAGACGTGGGACGGAGCAAGGACAGGGTGGAGAGACTGAGGAGCAGAGCAATGCAGCAGGTGTGGTTCCCAAGGCTCAGGGCCTACCAGGAGCAGCAACAACTACAGGTTAATAGAAGGATGCCCTCAAGGCATGGGTGACATGTGGCTTTCCCTCCACCAGTGACTAGCCAGGAGAGGCTGAGGTGACTTGGAGCACAAGCCAGCTGTCAGACAGTATGAGCTCACACCTCTACCTCCCACCTGCCCCACTGCCTACCTGCCTCTTTGGCAATAGGAATATATTTTTGGGGAGGTGAGTACTGAGGATTGAACTTAGGGGCACTCGAACACTGAGCCACATCCCCAGCCCTATTTTGTATTTTATTTAGAGACCGGGTCTCACTGAGTTGCTTAGCGCCTCGCTATTGCTGAGGATTATAGGTGTGCACCATCATGCCTGGCAGGAATATCTTAATGCCTTCCCCCAAAGGATCCTCATGAAGATTACATGGGACACCATGAAAGGACCACAGTCCTCCGCCCAGGCAGGCCTCAGCTTCTCCATCAGCTCTGGGCCAGACAGTGCTGACACAGCTGCAGATCCCCATATTAGGAGCCCAGAGTCCCTTCCCCAAGCTATCCTCTTTCCAGCAAAAGTCCTAACAGGGTTGAGGGCTTGCAGCCCAATGGGTCCAAGAAAACCTCATTAAGTTGCCCAAGACCATCTGGACTCAGACAAGACCTGTGCCCTGCAGGCAGCCTGAATAAACCATGTCTCCATAGTGACAAGAAGGGCACTCCTAGCCGGGCGCAGTGGCCCAAGCCTGTAATCCCAGCACTTTGGGAGGCTGAGACAGGAGAATCGTGAGTTCAAAGCCAGCCTTAGTAATGGCGAGGCACTAAGCAACTCAGTGAGACCCGGTCTCTACATAAAACACAGAATAGGGCTGGGGATGTGGCTCAGTGGTCGAGTACCCCTGAGTTCAATCCTCAGTACCAAAAAAAAAAAAAGGGGGCATTCCTGGAAACAGGCAGTGGAACGTGGCATGTCAACCCATCAGAGTGGGTCTGGACAGCTTCAGTGGTGGTGGCTTGCACAGCGACCCAGTCTAAGCCACTTTAGATCCCTGCTGGCTCCAAAAAAGGCATTTCTTTTGAAAAATAATTTAAAATCCTCACTGACCACCCAGCAATTATGCCTAGCCGGTGGAATGCAAATGTTTTGTCCCACAAACCTCAGACATTGAAGTCAGCGCCATCTCTCTCTGCAGGACAACCGGAGGTGGCTGCCTCGGTCCTGGGGAAGCAACTGC
The DNA here is from genome assembly GCA_028644305.1 of Xerus rutilus. Taxonomy (NCBI): domain Eukaryota; kingdom Metazoa; phylum Chordata; class Mammalia; order Rodentia; family Sciuridae; genus Xerus; species Xerus rutilus. Next base: position 13,975,680 of record CM053415.1, on the reverse strand, counting down.
CTCCATCGCTTCCTTTTGGGATGGACAGTAGGTGAGGCCATGCTGGAGGCCTGGCCATTTGTTCCTACTCTGGGGATCTGGGAGGTCCACTCTTGACCTGGGATCACTGGGACCTCACTCTGGGGGACTTGAAGCATGTTAGCTAACATCCCAAGGAGGCCTTGTGTTGGGGAAACTGGCACCTGGTGCTGACCCAGCCCACTCCCTGAGGAGCTTGGGACCCAGCCGGCTCTGCTCTAAATCACTGGCCCCTGCCGTGTGGAGTACAAGTTGATGTTTTGGGAAGTGGTCCACTCCCTGGAGACACCGGTGTCCCCTATCTCCTGCATCCCCCACAGCACATCCCAGCTTAGTGCTGAATGGACACAGGGTGAGGACACTGCCTGACAGACACATCCAAATCTGCTTAGCCAGAGGACGAATGAGAACACCGTCCCACAGGGCACTCCTGCCCGAATTTGCCCGGCACTGTCATTTTCTTTCCCCATACGTGAGCTCTGCGACTTCCGAGCCCCACCGCGGCTATCCTTAGCACACAAGGATCCAAAATTAAAACAAAGGAAGTGCCAGCTCCCTTGGTGGTTTGAGAGTTTCCCTGAATATAAGGTTCTAGCCACAAAAATCCCAGCCAGGAATGACACAGGGGAGACGGCGGCAGAGAAACGATGGTTTATACAACACCTAGCCAGGTGCACCCAGAAGGGACAGGAACTGTGTGGCCCTCAGAGGCAGGAGGCTCCAGAGCACCCCTCCCACACAGAGGGCTCTGCAGAAAGGAGCATGCACATTTAAGACAGGAGAAGGGAGGAGCCAGAGAAGTCCTCTCGAGGGTCCCATGTTCATCTACTCTGTGCCCTGGTACCCATGGCAGTGCAGCAGCCCTGGTGCATGCTGGGCACTCAACCAGCGCCCAGTCAGTGTGTGGATAAGGAGCTCATGGAGCTTGGTGCCTGATGAAATGGTTGCCCCAAAGACTGCTGACCCCTGCATGCAGTATGAAAGCTGGTTCCCAAAATGGGACCAGAAGAGGGCAATGGGCAGGACAACAAGCCTCTGTGATTGAGCCCAGTGGCCCTGTCCTGAGGCATACCATGGGGACCCCCAGCTTCCTCTCAGGTGTCCTAGCCACAGGTCCCCTTAGAAATGCTCTGTGCAGGCCGTCCTTTGGGGGTCATCCAAGACCCCAAGGAAGCTGTCTCAGACACAATGCTTGTCTCAGGCATGGGCTAGAGTCCATCCTGTGGCATGAGTCACCCTGGGGGGTGAGCTGAGCAGGGTCCAGTTCTGTTAGGTGTTTACCATAAACCTCCTTCTTCAAACTCCAGGTTTGCTGGAGAGGGCTCTGACCAAATGCTGTCTCGGGGACAGCCCTCACCACAAGCCCACCCATGGTTCTCCTGACCTCTAATCAGGTAGGAAAAGCTCCTGGCCCAGCGGTCACCACTGGGTAAGCACAGAGAGCCAAATGATGTGGCTGCCCTAGAACAGGCACCCTGTTTCCAGCGGCCTCTGTCCAAAAACAGAAAAGAAGGGGCTGGAGATGAAGAGCTGACCACAAGTGGACCCCCAGACCAGAGCAGCTAGGCTCAGACTCTCAGGAGGCTTCTCACCACAGGCTACTCTGACCTCGCCAAGATGGCGCAAGCTGGCCCAGAGATAACTAGGTCCAAGCAGGCTCAAACTCTTGCCATGGTTCTGGGTGCTCCAGGTCAGAATCGGTTTATAGGCCCAGTGGAGGCTGTGGGGCCTCACTGGGGAGCATGCCACCACCTCTGGACAGAGCCCTTGATCCTATCCAGGGCAGTGTCCTCGCTGGCCACAGCCCTCCAAGCAACACTGCTCAGGGTTTTATCCTCTCTACCTGAGTGCTTTCCTGCATAGCCTGAGCCCTGGCCTCCTGCCTGAGGCCTCTGATCCAGTGTTACCTTAGGGCAGGTTTCTGAAGGCTTTTTAATAAGACAGTGACTCTCCCTGCTCCTGGGCACCTCTACCCACTTCTCTGTGCTTTCCTCCCAGGAACCATCCATACACAAGTGTCTGTGAGTTCACGGTGTGTCCACCACAGGCCGGATCATGCCTTGTGCTCCTAATGTCCCCTGCCGGAGAACGGAGCTTGGCAAGTAGCGTATAGATGAGCACACAGCAGCTTCCTCCCACTGGGAAGGATCTTTGCAGTCTAGAAGCTGCCCAGATGATCTGCCCAGGTGACCACATCAGCCCGAGGTCCCAACTGCCCCAAAGGGGGCTGCACATACATACATTCACAGTGTACCCACGAAGAATAGACATGGCTGCATATAAGAACAAACCTAAAATGACAGTGGCTTAAAACCACTCTATGGGTCAGTCCCCACAGGAAAGAAGTATGTGAGTAAGTGGTCCAGCCCTGCTATGATGGTCCCACTGAGTCAGCAGGAAGCCCTTTCTCACATCTCTTTGCTCCATTCCCTGAGTGAATGGGTTTCATTCTACAGTTCATGGTCCAACATGGCAGCTGGAGGTCCAGCCATTACAACCATGTTCCAGACAGTTGGAAGGAGAAAGAGGAAAAAAGAGGACTTCCCTAGCCATCTGCCTGTCTTCTAAGAGGCTTTACAGAATCCTACCCAAGACCTTACATTCGTCTCATAGGCTGTATCTGTCAGGGAGGCTGGGAAGTGTCTTGCAAGCACATATCTGCCTCAGGTAAGGCCAGAGTTCCTATGGGGTGTTGGGCCACAGCGTGGGGTCAGACTCAGCCACTGCCCTCTGCCCTGGCAGAGCCGCCTTCACTCACCATGAGGATACGCCGGTAGCTGTCACGGTCGATGCCCCAGAGCTTGAGGTCCGTCTTGGCCTTCACTGTGGCAGCCCTGGGAGTACCGTAGATGAGTGCCAGCTCTCCAAAGCTGCCCCCCTCGCTGATGTTGGTCACCCACTCTCCATTCACATACACCTGCAGGGAACATGAGAGAGGTGACATCATGGGGGATATGTGGGGGTCACATTGGCTGCTCCCCACCTGGAGGCCTCCAAGCTCTCCTAGGGATCTCTTGCTTGAAGTGGAGCCCCACAGTCCCCACCCAGGAGGTGGCCTCAGGCTGGCATGGCCTGTGGTCCAGCTGCCCATGCATATCAGCCTGCACAGAGGCATGGCCAGACAGCACCTAGCCCCAAGGGAGGGGCCAGGACCAAGGTGAAAGCAACCATGAGCCTGGTCTGCATCAAGCACACCCCAGCCCTCCCCCAGGCAGATCTTCAGTTCAGCTGCCTACAATCAACCCTCAGCCTCTGTGGGTGTCAGTTTCCCCAGCTGCACACCAATGAGCTGGACCCTCACCATATGTGTGCTGAGATTCCATGTGGACACCTAACCTCTTGCTTTGCCCATTCATAAACTGCTCCTTGCCTTCCTGCCACTCAGCAACTTCCCAAGGGTCACTGTCCCTTTTGCCCCCACCTCCATCAGCACACTGCCTTGGGTGCCATGCCAACTATCTTTGGTGCAAAGCTCTTTCCCCCCAGGGCCTTTCCTCTCTCAGGGCAGCACCCAAGACCTTTGGCCTGGAGCCTGAACAGGAGCCCATTGGCCAGACGCCGCTGCTGAACCGTGCTGAGAAGGGACCCAGACAAGATTCCCTTTCAGCCTGTGTGGCCGTCGCGCCCTGCACAGCGTGCCTACTATGCATTGACCGTGCGCACGCAGCCCACACCCATGCAAGAATGGTGCAGATTGTTCATTATGCGGCGATTATGCAGATTCGGTTACTATAAATTGACACAATGCACTCTTTATTCCTGCAGCGTGTCAATGAGCTTACAGAATAGTTCCCATTGGCAAAATGGGTGCGTGTGGGGAAAGAATGGATTGTGATGAATCATGGAGGCAATTCTTATGAAATCAATGACTCATTATCCAATCATAAACCCTGCACAGAACTTTCTATCTCAAGGAAAACGCCACGCAGGTGATGGATAACTGCACATTCAAGTGTGCGCAAGGGCGGGAGAACCATCCACCACCAAGTCTGACAGGAGCAGGACGCAGTGGCTGGTGCGAGGATGAGACTCCACCTGGCGGTGTGTGCTCCTCCTGCCCGGCCAGTCACAGCGGCAGGAGAGCCCAGCTTCCCCTCAATAAGTCCTTGAGGAATCTAAAGACAACCACCCGGTGTACCCTGGGTGAGGGTACTCCTAGATGTGAGGGTCATGGGATTGGCAATCCCAGGATTTTTGGGGTGAACTTAAAGGATCTCAGAGAACACATCCCAGAGTGTCTGCTTCTTGTTTTCACAAAGGGAACCTGAGCCCAGAGAGGGTGGCAGAGATAGCATGGGTACAGCTGGAGCTGCCACTCCTGCTCTGCTTCTATTTCTGTAAGAACCTGTTTATGGAGGTATAACTGGGAAACATGCATTAATATCAATGTGCAGCTCAGTGACACCACTCAAACACATGGTACCCTGCTAGGACACCTACCAGTGCCACCCTGGCCACTGGCCCATCCTATCTGCTGCATAGTTCATATCCATCTAGGGGGTGGACCTTGGGCTGCCATACATCATGCTACCAGGGACACTCTTGAACCCAAGGGAGCTGCCTCATTGCCCTAGGTGGTCTGGGGGTCTGAGGGTCTCCTCCGCATCAAGGTGTACCTACTGTCTCCGTTTTAGCAGGTGTTGCTTAACCTCGATTTTCAGCAGTTGCACCAACCAGCCCTCCCTTGGCATCCACCACCGATGCTCCCATGTGTGGCCTCTGGCTGGCTTGTGAATGCAGTGTAGACTGGGGACGTGGATCTGAGGCTTGCAAAGGTTTGCTCAACACAGGAGTCCAAGCAGGCAGGTGACATCTGCAGCCTAGGAGGTGGGCAAGTCTCCCTCCTGGAACCATAAGGAACCAGGAGCCCTCAAATGGCTGCCCAGCAGGAGACAAGACACCCAGCCACCTGCCACAGAGCACAGGACCCTGGGAACAGAGAAGGGTGTGTCCTGGCCCAGCCATGGTGGTAGCCGCACCCCCAACTTTCCTGGGGCCTATCCATGAAGATGGGATGGGGTGGTGGCTGCCTCAGGGCATGACCAGGGAGCCAGGACCCTGTACCCACGAAGACCCTTCCTCACCAAGGAATCTAAGCCTCCCAGAGCTCCGTCCTTGGCATCAGAGAAAACCATTGTGCAGATCCTGCGGATGGGCCCAGGGCCACCCCCCAGAGGACAAAGGGGCCATCCTTCTCGGGACACTGGCCTCTGTCACAGCTCCCAGAGCAGCGCGGGCCCCACCCAGCTGGTACGCAAAGGGGCTACTCTTGTTTTGTTTCATTTTTTTTGTTTTTGTTTTTTCTTCTTTTAAAAGAAAAATGGTGGGAGGCCCCACTGGGCTGCATTTATGCTCCACAGTGACTGTGGCTTCTCTGCTGAGCAGAGCTCCACCGGCCCCTCTTTGCTCCTTCCTTCCCTTCCTCCCTCACTCCCCTCAGTCCACAGAATGTCCCTCCATCCCCAAGTTGATCTCATCACTAGGGACCCAGCGGCGGATGACAGACAGGTTCTTGTCCACGGGGGACTTTCCAACCAGTGGGGACACAGGACACAGGCAAATCACCATACAAACATGTATTCATTACAGAACATGGAAGAGCCACAAAGAAACTGGGAAATAATGTCCTGAAGAAGGGGCTGTGCCGGGGACTGCATTGACAGGGCCTTCCTACGGAGGCAGACTTGAACCCAGTCCTGAACAGCAAGGGCTCAGACCTGCAAAGATTTGTACAGAGAATTCAAGGCAGAGGGACAGGTGTGCTAAGGCTCAGAGGCAAGACTGGACATGGAGACCCTGGATGCAGCAACACAGGGGGAGATGTTGATGGGGCAGGACAGGTGGGGAGCCACACCTTAGCACCAGAGAAAAGGGCTTGGGTGTGAATCCTAAAAGCAACAGAGCCTGCATGCGCTCCCAGGAGACACGATCTAGTCCACACTCATGGAGCTCTCTGGGAGCCATGCAGAGAGTGGCCAGGGACATCCAGAGGGAACCAAGAAGACCAGAAGGCTTCATAGCCTGCAGCCCATAGGTCAAGTGCACCCGCATCCATGGACAGTCAGAACACAGAGCCACAGTCCCACCTGGATCCCTGCATGAGGCCTGGTGGGCCAGCAGCCTGCATGCAGACAGGGGTAGCCCCCTACATAGCTAGTTCAGACTGTAGCAGGGCCAAAAATAGAGACAGAGTATCCATTGGCTGACCAGCCACGGTGCCCTAGCATCAGGGTCATGAGGCAGCACTGGATTTCTGTCCATTTTCAACTCCAGGCCTAGTCCAGGGTACAGCAAGTGTGGCCTGCCTGGCTGGGCTTACCTCCCCACCTCAGGCACACTGGGCTACAGGAGCCCTAAGTGCCTGGCCCAGGGTAGGGGCTGCTTGGGTTGCTCTGCCTTTCCAGGTATTTCAGGTCAGGTTTGACTCCATAGAAAAGCACAGCAGGCAAACTCACTGAGAGAGGATGGAGGCCAGAATACTGGCCTGAGCTGTCAATTAACAAAGGTGAAGGCAATACGTGGTCTCAAGTCTCCTGGCCTTGCAACAGGACTTAAGGGTGCTGTCAAGCCATTGTTCTGCTTCATGGAGTGGTAAGGGGAAAACCCTGTCCCTGTCCTCCTCCAGGTCCACAGAGAGTAGAGATGGGGCACCTGTGTCCAGGTGAGCCAGCTCCCTCCCCACCCCAGTGCCCACAGAGCCTACTGCCCTCCTGCTCCCTCCACCACGCTTCTCACCACAGCAAGCCTGGTCTGCCACCTCGATCCTCTTCAGTCCCAAATACCAGGTGCTGAACTTGATCAGCCTTTACTGGTGGCTCATCCAACCTGGGGTTTCTGTCTGCACAGCTAGATCATGTGGAACAGCCTCACAGGTTGTTTTTATTCCTCTTGGTTGCCAGCCAGTTGGCAATGATCCCCTATGGATCCCAAATCCCAAATCCAGGCCATGGCCCACACCTCCTTTCCCCTGTGACCACACACAGACTGAGGGCACCAGAAGGCAGGATTTTTGTCAAGACCTTGAATCTAGAGTTTGCTGCTGATTCCCTGGCCAATCTTGAGCACTGACTCACACTGTTGCTCCTTAGAACAGAGCTATATAGGGTTTGCTGGAGCCTAACATGCACATGTCACCTGTCCCCATGTAAACACTGCTGCACTTGGGGTGGCTCACAATCTACTGTCCTCAACTCCGGCACTGTCACTGCCAGGCTGTATCCAGCAGCCTGTGACCTTAGGCAGGGCCACCAGGGCCTCAAAGAGGACACCAAAGCTATTCTGGGTCCCTGGCTATGCTTCACAGGTGACATACATTTGGGAGGCTCCAAACTCCACAGGAAATCACAACCAGCTTTGGGCCACAGGCTGTGTGGCCCTTGATAAATCACTAATCAAAACAGAATGTGCTGAAAGCAGCGTCTCCCAGAGACATCTGCACACCCAGGTCCAAGGTGGCTCGTTCACAGCAGCCAAAGATAGAAGCTGCCCAGTGCTCTCCATGATGACAGGTGTGTGCATACAAGGTATGCAACTGCCTTGAATGGGAAGGACACTCAGACATATGCTACAGCATGAACATAGGATGTTCAGTAAAATACATGGGACATGCCAACGCTGTGGGATTCCATTTATGTGAGGCCCCAGAGATAGAAAGCAGAATGGTGAGTGCCGTGGGCCGGAAGGAAAGGGGTGTCATGTGCCAATGGGGACAGAGCTCCACTGTGGGAGCATGGGAGCTCTGCGGATCGTGATGGAGATGGCTACACAGCAGTGTGAGCTGTTCATTTCGTGATTCCAGCAGTGAACTTTAAGTGTATTTTACCAATTTAACCACACAGGCAAACACTGGATGATAAGCCGCCCCAACCATGGGGCCAGATGGACCAAGCTGGGGGAGGGAGACTGGGCAGCCAGGGAGGGCTCAGTCCTGCCTCCAAGCTGGAAACGGTTCTTCCCTGGGGCTCTGCAGCCAGCAGGTCCAAGGCACACCTGGAAGGACGTGCAGAGCAGGGAGTTCCCAAAAGACAAGGGCCTGAAAACAATGAGGGTGGAAACCCAGGCTCACAAGGCTGGAAATGGAATCACGCTCCTGATCCCGTACAACTGGCAGCTGAGCGTCCTTTTAAGTAGAAATGCTGTGTTCCACGAATAAAATAAATTGGAAGATATTTTTATACTTAGAGAAATGGATTACAGCTCTTGGCAACGCACCCACTGTGGCAGACTTTCTCAGAGTCTCTGGAAAACTATCATTTAAAGCTGGTCCCTCTGGCATTCAGTCGCCTGGTCACCCTGGAGTACCACTGGTCAGAGGGCAGCATCCATTATGTGGGGGTATCCAGAAACCCCCACCCGGACTCTTTGGGATCCTGGGGGAGGCTGCCTCTGGCCTGGGGATTGATGCTAATGATAACCCCACCCTTATAAGCCCAGTGTCCCTCAGTCCCCCAACATCTATCCCTTAGGATATTAGAGGTATACACAGCCCCTGGGCACCCCAAACCTGCAGGCTGTGCCCTGAAGATGTCAGTTCCAGTGTCCCAGAGGCAGTTAACAGAAAACAGCAAACAGAAGACAGCACAGGTCTCAAAAGTGTGCTGGTGACCAGGCTGGGCTCCTCCAGAGTGGTAATAACAGTAATCATTATAACATACACCCCATAACTCACACTAGCTGCCACACACCATCTGTTCATTCCAGATCCTTTACTGAGCACCTTTTAATTCCTTTAAATCTGGCCTTTGCCCGTGCCCTTAGTGTTCACCCTGCATGCTAGGGCTCCCCACCAAACAGCTCCCTGTACCCAGCTCTGCTCTGGCCCTGCAGGGCACTCCCTGCCACCCACCCTGTCCTGGCTGGAAACTCTGAGGTTGATGAAGGTGCTGGGCACTCGCACAGAGCCCTGGTGGGGCAGTAAGGCTGGTACCCACTTCCGGCACAGCCACCAGGTCACAGCTTTGAGCCATTAGCATCTTGGATGTCCCAAACTTGAGGCTATCACAGGAACCAGACAGCCACCAGTGGCACCCAGACATCCTGGCCCTGGTGAGCAGGGGTCCAGCAAGGGCCTTAGTGCTACCTTTGTACCTGAGCCTGGAGCAAGGAGCATGTGTAGACTGGAGGAGGGAGGGCCTGGATCTGCCAGACAATGTACTTGGGGAACTCCAGTTATATGGAGTGACCTCACTTCTTCCTTCACAAAATTGCTTCCACATGTCCTGGGCTGGTGGGGAGCCAGGTGCAGCACTGCCCACCATGATCACAGGGCAGCAGGGATGGGACTTGGCTGAAAGGGTGGAAATCTCCCAACCCCATGGCATGGTGCCACAGGGCCGGGACCCTGTGGCAGGCCCTGAAGTGGCTGGGATGAGCCTCAGGTTTAAGAAGACTCAGACTCTGCTTTGAAGGGAGGGCTCAAACGGTGGTGGGGGCCATGTCAATCCCCTGCCACTTCATGCTTGATGCTCAAGGGAATCAGGGCACAGGGTCAGGTCTGGTAAATGGCACAACACATCACAGTTTGCTATAAAAAGAGGAAGAAGTGTGAGTCCAAGGGATGTGGGATGGATAAGGGCTTCTGCACCAGGCGGTGTGGCTAAGAGGCTGACACCCCCTGGGACCCTGAGCCTGCCTGGGTGCTCTCCCACAGCCAACCAGCTGAGCCAACTGGGAAACGGCCCACCAGCAGTTTCTCATGGTCAGTCACAGCCTGTGGGCCACAGGTGACAAGACAAGCTGGCATTCTCTCACCTCTTGCCTCCCCGGGGCCTCCTACTCTCAGGTACCTTCAACGGGCCTGACATGTGAAAGGAGAGTGACCAGGACAGGCTTGGGCCACCACAAGCGGTTGGGCTGTTGGTGGCACTTGTGTGGGAGGCAGGCATGGGTGAGGCTGCCCAGGAGGGCAGGAGGTGATAGAATGGAGGGAACAGGAGGGCTGCAGGCACAGTGCCTGGACTCTACTCAGGGACTTTAGGGAATCCCCTGTTCAATGTTCCCAACCTCTATGAGCTCTGTGAATGTCCCTGTGAGTAATATAGAGATGAGGTGGCCCAAACAGGAGAGGGCAGAGCCCAAACTCTCCTGTAAAACCCACGTGCTGCTTGGATCCACCCACCATCTAAGATACGTGTTGGGAGAAGTATCTCCTGGGACTCCCAAATGGGGCTCTTCGGGCTCCATGAAGGAACTCTGGGGGCAACATCTGCATCTCCCACATCCATTCCCTTAGGAGAACCAAAAATGTACATTCGGAATTCCCTGGGGTTGTCTCAACCCCTCTATTCTGCCCCAAGTTGAAGGTGTTCTTGAGTGGCACTGGGAGATTCACAGAACCTCAGTGAATACGGAGAGGGAAGAGCATTCCACAGGAAGAAGAGTGTGAGTCGAGGCTGGGACCCTTGAGGGGCTGCCAGGCTCCAGAGGCAAGGAGGACCTGTCCTTGGTCATCTGCCCAAGTTGGCGTCGACCCCCACAGGAGGCCGAGGAGCAAGCCTGAGGGGTCTTGGAGGAGGTGCAGGAGCGTGCAGTGCACATAGGAAGAAGCAGAAGGACAGGAAGGCCGCCGTCCTGAGGCCACAGACTGTTTACTGACTTTCTATTCATCAAAAATCCCCCCTTGGGCAAGGCTGCCCTCCCTCCCCAGGCACATTCACAGGCCAGTGCCAGCAAACATTTAGGCAGAATAGAGGGGAAGCGTGGGGATGGTTTGGGGGCCAGGAGCTGAGAACAGTGTGAGATTAGGAACTGGGAGGGAAACTGGGTGGAGCTAGGAACAGCCTCCGACGCTCTGCCCTCTCTGCTCCTTAGCATCACTTACCAGGCAGCAAAGCAACGGAACCTTCAGACCTGCCCTACCCAGCACTGGAGTCTGAGCTCACTCCTGGTCTGTCCCACCCCACCACAAGGCCTGGGTTTGGATGGGACCCACACCCCATGCCAGGCATGCAGGCCACCCCTGAAACAGGCTGAGGCGAGGTGAGGCGGGTGAGGCAGCCCCATCCTCCCATCTCCTCTGCTAGTCCTGAAGGAGGCAGCAGGAGGTGCCTATGGCCACAGGTCGGCCACCTCCTCCTCCTCTTCCTCTCTGCACATCCTCCGCAGCCTGGCAACCAGGGGCCGTTAGCTCCTGCCTCAGTTTCCTTCTCCCAAGACACAAAGGCTCCCACAGAGACCTGGTTAGGACAGAGCTGCTAGGTTTAGCTCAAGACAAAGCCCCAGGCCTCATGACAAAGAAATCTTTGAGGGGACTCAGCCTGAGCCCCCAGCAGGGCTTCAGAGGTGAGTCACTTCCTGTGCTGCCAACTCCGGAAGCGGGTACGCCCTCTTGGTTCCCAGAAACACGGCAGCGAGTGGACACAGATGGGCGCTGGGGAAATAAGTGACTAAGTGCCCTTCCCCAAAATAGCCCGACTGGACAGAGGCTAGGGGACTGGGGGCCAGGCCCTGAAATAGCTTACCCTGCCTGGGGCAGCTGGGCGTGGCATGGCTGGACAGCCACGGTGGCTATCTAGAAGCAAGGTGGGTCCTCTGCGGATGGTGGCACAATCTGGTTGGTGGGGGGAGGCATAGCTAAGCCACATCCTGGTCCAGAGGAGACCTGGTGGCTGGCCTGAGAAGCAGAGGTGTCTAGGGCCTTGGGATCTCCCAAAAGTGGGACAGACTCAGCCTCTGCCTTCAGACCGCTTCCTGGCTGTAGTGGAGACTACTTTAAAAAAAAAAAGGTCACAGGAAAAACCACAAAAATCACAAACAACTACAAAGGAAGGGGTGCCTGCAGGGTGAGAAATGGGATGCGTCTGCTGACGCCCAAGCTGAGGAAGTAATATTTAAAAGGACACCAAAAGGAGAAGTGGACACTCACAGTGACCCTACCCAGGGGAGTGAGAGGTTGTGGAAGAGGGACAGCACAGTGCCAGGCACCAGGCGGGCTCCAAGGGGCCTCACTCAGCCCCACCCTGTGGATCACATCAGGAGCCCAGCCTTATCCAAAGAGAAACTAACTCATGGCAGGTTTGGGGAAAGACAGGCCCCTCAGCTCGGAGGAGGGCAGAGCAGCCTGCAGGGCAGGAGCCCAGCAAAGGGACTCCATGGCCTTTTAAGCCGGGGCACCGGGACTCGGATGGGGTGGCCGAGGAGGCAGGAGGTAGGAAGGTGGGGGAGGATGGATTAAGGGCCAAGGTGGGGTCTCTAGAGCAGGGGACACTTCTTCCTTAGCAGTGAGGGCAGCTCAATTAAAGTGTGACTCTTGGTTCTTGGAACAGTGAAAGTGGGAAAAACCATCCATGAGAGCATAGTGCCGCTCAGCTGTCTGAATGACAACATACTGTCAGGAAGGTGGCATCGCCCCACAGGGGTTGGCACCTCAGGGTCTGTGAGCCTGTGACTCCCTGTGGCAAATGGCCATGGATGCGAGACTGGCCTGTTCACAGGCTACTGATTTAGAGGTAGCTCTAAGTCAAGCAGAACAGTGCACACCTGCCCTCCATGCTCGGGCCCTCTGCCAAGAGGACAGCCCAGGGCCATGGCTTCTGCTGGCACTGCCCACAGCTCTATCGTGAACTGTGCTGCGGTATTCTTATATTATCTTTTAAATGAAATGTGTTGTTTTTTATTGATTAAAACGTTAGAGATAGGGCTGGGGTGCAGTTCAGTGGGACAGCAATTGCCTAGCATTTGCAGGGTCCAGTTTGATTCCCAGCACTAGGAACAAAAAAATAAACAAAACATTGGGATGACATCACTCAGAGAAATGCTTCAGGCCTATGCTTGTGACCTAGTGTTGAATGGTGTAAAGTCTTCAAATCAGACATGGAAAGAAGGCTGTTTTCCAAAAATAGTAATGAATACTCACATCCACTTCCCCTTGGTCAATTACATAGAAATTATCTCCTTCATTCCCTGTAAGAAAGAGGGGAGAGGTATATGAGGCCAAGTTCGACACACATGGGTTACAGTGTTTCTGTTTCTCTTACAACTCTGCCTACATTGTACCCACCAGCCAGCAATACCCTGGGTCTCATCCAGGTCAGATGAAAGCGAGGCCTCTCACATGCTAGGTAAACCCTCTGCCAATGAGTCACATCACACTCTCATCCAATTTTTTTTTTTGGCGGGGGCGAGTACTGGGGATTGAACCCAGCACTGAGCCACATCTCCTGCCTTTTTTATTTCTTATTTAGAGACAGGGTTTTGCTAAGTTGTTTAGGGTTTCACTAAGTTGGTAAGGCTGGCTTTGAACTTGTGATCCTCCTGCCTCAGCCTCCCCAGCCGCTAGGACTACAGGAGTGTACTACCATGCCCAGCTTCATCCAATATTTTTAATGACAAGTAGATTATGGAAACATATCAGGTTAACTAGAGTTTTGCTAGTTTCTCAGGTTTCACCAGTGAATTTTCTCAAGGACAGCTGATGAGTGGTTCATGCTAATATGTTTCAATGTCACAGTCCATCTCCGCCGTGGCTCTGAGGTGGCAGAACGTACCTTGCTGTATGACTGTCTCCCCAGCGATGTGAGTGACAGGGAACATGGCATCAAAGATGTCACTGAAAAACAAAGCATACTGATTAGGTGCTGCAGGTGGCACAGTGAGTTACACCAAACCCTCTTGACGCAAAAACTCCCATTGTCCACTTGCCAGTTCATGGCCTTGTTGAAATCAAAGTCATCAGGGAAAACGAGAAAATCCACAGAAGTTGAGGAGCAAGGTTTAAAGCCCACTATAGTTCCATGGTCCAGAGGCAGTCACTATGAGCCCCTGGCATCCCCCCTCCAGGTCCATTCTGCATAGACACAGCTCACTCTCTATGACTTCTTCCAAAAATGGGATCTCATTATACCTTCCACTTCGGATCTGCTTAAAGAACAAAAGTCACTATAGATTGTGAACATAAATCTATTTGAGCATGGCCATCGATCTCCCTTTCCCCCCACCTTTCTTTCTGGGAAGACACTTCTAGTCCAAGTGGAATTCGGGACTCTGAATATGGAAATGAGATGTGAGTTTGGTGCCTCTGTGATGAGAACACAGATCGTCTTCCATACAGTGACCCCATGAGCCAGTGAGGCTAGGACATGGGCTATGCCAACTCAGCAGTCTGGCCATCTACTTCTAAATTTGGAGGTGAAATGGGCCATTTGAACAGGATGCCAAAGGAAGTGCAGAGGAGCTGGCACATCCCTGAGCTGGCAGAGGTGCTGGGGAAATAGTGAAGTGGGGAAGAAGTCGTTGGCTGGGGTGGAGAGCTGTACCTGTTCCTGGGCCCTCCATCTTACCAAGACTGTCACCAGAACATGGTCAGAGACATCAGCAGTGCTCCCCTGAAATGCAATAACCACCCTTGGAATGCTCGGCTCCCCAAAAGACAATCTGTGGAACCAGCATGGGAAGGGACAGGGTGCCAGAGACCCCAGGAAGGACACATCACTCTGAAACTTCAAGGGTGGCTTCCTTGACTGTTTTTAAAGGAGATTCTTGGAGGCCTCTGCAGCACTGGTAAGTGGCAGGGGACCTTAGTGCTCACAGGCTCCAGAATGTACAGAGCTGCCTGGGAAGGAAATGCAAAATTAAGATCCAAACAGTGCTAGAGTCTCCGTTTTCCAGGGTCCAGAAAATATAAATAAATAATTCTTAAAATAGTGGCTGTTTTCTATTTCAGAAATGCTTCTTTTGAGTTTTTATTCCTAACTTGGGTAACAACCCAGTTTTGTTTCCTGCTTTCCCTGGGAGAAGCAGGGCAGTGCCCCAGGGGGCTGTAAGGAGGTCGCAGTTGCCCCAGGCATCTGTCCCCTGGCGGGTGTTTCCTGGCCACCGCACCCCAGTGCATCTGCAGCAGTCATCTTAGCCCTGCTTTTTTAGGCTGCATTTCTTTAAAACCACAAAATAAGGACTCTCGGAAGGAACAGATCTTTAAGAAATGATTTTACAATTCCTCTCTCATTAAAAAAAAAAAAACTATTTTTTTCGCAATGGTAAAATATTTTTTAGATGCCATAAATAATCAAACAGACACTGCATACCCTCCACTGGCTTGAGCCAATGTCCTCGTTTTTACCACATTTCCTGCAGACCTCTGTCCTCTGCAAAACTCTTAGGTCTCAAACGCCCCAGGGCATGGTGGGAGTTGCTGACACCCCAAGCCTGCTCTGAATTGTCACATCACGCATGTGCACCCACAAAAAAGGCCATTATTTTTCAATCTTTATTATTTCCACAAAAGCACCTTTTGCAACTCTGTTCTCCCTCTTGGCCTGTGTTCTGAAAGTCATCTAGGTGAAAATGCACAACGCTAGTGCTGTCCTTTAACTGCTCAGAATCATCTGTGCATCTGTCTCTGCCCATATCCACATGTCTGCAGTCACAAATTGGGCCACGGTACATATCCCAGAGCTCTCCAGGATGAGGGGGATCGAAAAATACAACTGCATCCCCATCACATGGGGCTTGCACTCTGCCATCTGGGACTGGGCCAAGGCTGGTATGGGCTGAAACCTTTTTCTGGAAGATTTAGATCTCCAAATTTGGAGGCTTGGTCCTTGGTATCAATCCCCTCAGATTTTTCTGCACACCCAGGTGGGTCTGCCAGGTGACAATCAGTCTCCTCTGAATGACTACACAGGTGTCCCTGCACTGCATCCTGGGGAGATGAAGAGGCAACGAATCCCGACTTTGAACAGGGAGGACAGGAGAGCCAGCCCTCAGAGCCTGGTTTCCCTTCAGAAGAACCTTTGTTGTCCTTTGGCTCACAATGGATGAAGGCCTGAGGCTCTGGACTTGAGCTCAGGTCACCTCTGCCCTCTCTCTCCACCCAAAGGCTGGGCCTCCTTCTCCAGTGTCTCCATCCTTTCAGACAAAACCCAATCCCTTCCCCTCTCTCAGCACTAATGGCATTAAAAGGAATTGGACTCCTCTGGCCATAAAAAGAAAAACAGTTTCTATCCTGATCCAGAAGATACCTCTGGAAGGTCTTACCAAAGCCGCTGGCACAGATCTTAAGCCCCACCACATTCAGGCCCCCACCCCTGCCAAGAGGAACTGGCTTCACACGTAAGCATTAGGGGCTATGCTGGATTCCAGGGGTGCAGAAAGCCCTGTGCCCAGGCCTGGTGGGAGAAAAAAACACACTGCAGCTATCGCCTCCAGCAGGAACCCAGGGCCAGGCTGGGCACTGCCCCAAGAGCCCTTCATTTGCCCCTTAGTCCATCTACCCACCTCCACAGGTCAGAAATATAGTAACCTCTGTTCTTCAGACAAAGAAATGGGACACTAAGTAACTTTGCCTAAGTTGAGCATCTGGAAAGATGGTAAGGCTGGCTCTAAACCCTCCCCCGAGCATTAGGCCTATGTTCCTAGTGTGTCACTCTCTCTAATGCCCTGGCCTCCCCTGATGTAGTGTTCTGCATGTCCTGCAAACAGAGCAGGTGCATCTTCCTTCTTCCTCCATTTCTCTGTCTCTGACTCTCTCCAACTTTCTCTCACACTTTCCCTCAGCACCCTGGACGGGTCCCTGAGCTGGGAGGTTAAGGACCTGAGTGTCTGAGGGTATAGCCCAGTTCTCCTCAGGCAAGTGCCCAGAAAGGAGCCCGGGCTAGCAAGGACAGGGCCAGCCAGTGGTGCAGGATCAGATGTTGTCCAGGGATCTGACTGTTTGGGGTCCTGGCCATACCCTGGCCTGGACACAGATGGAGCCACTGTGACCACATCCCAGCTCTCACGTGACACACAGCTCAGAGACTACAACTGCTAGAAGTTCTCACCCAAGCCACTCTCCATCTGTGCTCACCTCCCGTATCACCTCAGTTCTGCTACTTCTTACCCGCAATGGTGGTTTCCTGGCTTCTGCCTCCTGATTCTGAGTTCTAAGAATGAAGACCATGTCACTGCCATCTGCCATGTTCAGCCCTAGGACCAACTCACAGCAGATACTCAGTGCAATATGATGAAAGGAAGGAAGGAAAGAAGGAAGGAAGGAAGGAAGGAAGGAAGGAAGGAAGGAAGGAAGGAAGGAAGGAAGGAAGGAAGGAAGGAAGGAAGGAAGGAAGGACAGGTGGGTAGATGCATGGACAGATGAATGGATGATTGGATCAATGAGTGGGTGGCTAGATGGGTGAGTGGCTAGATGGGTGGGAGGATGGATGGATGGATAGGAGGGTGGATGAGTGGGTAGATGAGTGAGTGGGTGGATGGGAAGGGAAGGAGGAAGGAATGGGAAATCAATGGAAGGATAAATGATTATGAATACCCTTTCTATGGATATCTGTAGCAAATAACAAAAGCTGTTGTACTGCCTGCCTTTGAATTATCAGCTCCATTTAGAAACTCATTTTGTTTATTTATTTATTGATACTGGGGATTGAACTCAGGGGTGTTCAATGGCACAGAGCCATATCCCTAGCCCTTTTTATTTTTTATTTTGAGACAGAGTCTTCCTAAGTTGCATAGGGCCTAGTTAAATTCCTGAGGCTGGCTTTGAACTTGAGATCCTCCTACCTCAGCCTCCTGAGCCACTGGGATTACAGGCATGCACCACTATGCCCAGCAGAAACTCATTTTAAAGAAATAATTGAATAAATATGAAAAGATATATACAGTGATATTCACCAAAGCACTACTTACATAAAACAAAACCTCCAAATGTCTAATTAAGGATCTGTCAAATTAATCACAGTACCTCTAAATAATATAGTAATGTGTGGTCATTAAAAATAGTGATGTCAGCT
>CM053415.1:13945768-13957442 GCA_028644305.1 Xerus rutilus | reverse complement strand
GCGGTGGCTCACGCTTGTAATCCCAGCACTTAGGGAGGCTGAGACAGGAGAATCGCGAGTTCAAAGCCAGCCTCAGCAACGGCGAGGCGCTAAGCAACTCAGTGAGACCCTGTCTCTACATAAAAACACAAAATAGGGCTGGGGATGTGGCTCAGTGGTTGAGTGCCCCTGAGTTCAATCCCCAGTACCAAAAAAAAAATAAAAAATAAAAAAAAATAAAAAAATAAAAATAGTGATGTCGATATGAATGATAAAGAAGAAAGATGTTTACCAGTGAAAAGATGCTGCCAGTTGGGGGGAAAATGTGGTTGAGCAATTCAGTGCAATTTGAAAAAAAAAAAATAACCTAGAAGTGGTACCATCTCGGTGACAGCAACTGTCACCCACTGAGAGGGATGCAGCTGTCATTCTAATGTGTCCTTTCTTTCTCCTTCTTTGATTGTGTGTACTTAATGTGTATTTTCTATGTTCTGTAATTAATTTATGTATCTATGTTTTTTTAAGTGATGCAATTCCTCATTGGGAAATTCCATACCTACTACTTAGGGTAGACTTGGGGACTCAACATTTTGAAAGCGTCCAAAAAAGGCAAAATCTAGATTTTAAAATGTTAAAACATGCTCAGATGAGTGTGGTACAGATTCCAACCCCATAATGCACTTGGGTGCATATGGGACAGAAACCAGCAGCTTATTCACAGCCAAACACACTTTCAAACTGTCCAATGTGCCAAACACACCTCTAGAAATTACATATGCTAAATTTCACTGCCTCTCCTCTAAATTGCTGCAAGTGAACAATTTGGCAAAGCTTTTTGACCTTTAAAAGCTTAACATGCTTCCAATACATGCAGAGGAGGCCCAGGTTCCCCAGCAAGGGCCTCACATGTGGCTCACAAGTTAGGAGGTGGCAACTGAATCTCCTCCTCTCAGCAACGCTCGCATACTTCTTCTTGGACAGATGGGGATCCTGGGCCCCAGCAAGTACTCACACAGGAATCCTTGGATAAGAATGTGTTTCCAGAATCCCCCTCCCAACAACTCTCCTCCAACTCCTTAGACAGGTATGGCAGTGGTACAGCACAAGGATAGTGACCAAGCCAGGGGACACATGCATGGCCCAGGAAACATGACGGTGAGCCTCCTGTCACTGGGCCAGGACAGGGAATGCTGAGAGCCACTTGTGCCAACCGTGCCTTCCGTGACCAGCCAGGACAGACGGACACAGGCTCAGTACCTCCAGAGATCCACAGAAAGCAAGTCCTGGACCACTGTCAGGCTACATTCTGTCAAACTTCAGTCGAGACTGTCTATGCATAAAACAGAACTGCTCTGCCTCCCTGGACAGCTCCAAGATGGGGTGACACGTGCTAGGACTCCTAGCTTTGGACAAAAGCCCCTGCTTCCTGAAGCAACTCTGTTAGAGCACCAGCACCAGACTCCAGTCCTGGGCTGTACCCAGCACCCTCATCAGCATTCCTCACTCACCTTCACAACTAGGGGCCCTTATGTTTTCCACCCTACAGATGAGGAGATGAAGGCTCAGAAGGCAGTGAAAGTGAGCCAGAGGAGCAGGCTCTATGCTCTGGCCAACAATGAGGGCCCCAGAATACACCAGGGAGCATGCCAGGTAGGACTCTTGACCCTTTGGTGCAGCAGGTCCACCTTGAGGATCCTACCTCCTTACCCCCTGAACTGGAAACAGCCCCTCACTCTCATAGCAAGATCAGGTCTCCCCAGAGATGCTCCAAGGACCCAGAAATGTCAGAGGCTGCCTGGACAGAACTCTCCATTGACCACAGACCACTGCAGGTGGGAGCAAAGGTGCATGAAGGCAAGAGAGGCAGGAGGCAGGAAGCAGGAGGCAGGGCTAGGCCCAGGAACCATGCCCACAGACCCATTTGCTCAGCACGCATTAGAACACTAGGATCAGGTCTCCGTGTTCCCAATAGCATAGACAGTGCATCCGACCACACCCCACCTCCAGCACCCTTTCTTAAACCTCAGGTGCAAACATGCAGCCCTCAGCTCACAATGCTGACTGTTCTTGTTTTATTGATAGAGTTATTCCCCTCCACTCCCTTCCAGTCCACCTGAGCTAAGAAGTTTGTAGTATCTGCTTTTGTTTGTATGCTTTCTCTTAAGACAGATCTTTTTAAAAAATATTTTTAATACCTTTATTTTTGTTTTATTTGTTTTTATGTGGTGCTGAGAATTGAACCCAGTGCCTCACCCTTGCGAGGCGAGTGTTCTACCATTGAGCCACAACCCCAGCCCTTAAGACAGATCTTGATCCCATAAATAGTTTTATGCTGCAGGCCTCAGGGGCACTTCTCTTCCCACTAAGCACGATGCACCTTGGGTCTTCCTGGGTCAAGGCAACACACCTGGGCTTCAGCGTGAGCTGCCATTTTATTTTTATTTTGTGTTTCTTATCTCTAAGTCTGGACTTCTCTGCAAGGGTCTGTCCTTTGGCATGCTTTCTCTCCTGTCAATCTCCTGTTCTATCTGCCCATCTTGATAGCAGGTTGATTTTTTTTCCTGATGATTTATAGAAATCCTTGTCCATTTTAGTTTTTGAAAATTTTTTCTTTTTTTTGCAATTATTTTCCTGTTAATGTTTTCATGTGCCCTTGGTTAGGCAGATCTCTTTCATTTATTTGTCCACTGTGGACTTAAGAGACTGCTCCCCATAAAAACATCACCAAATACATACCTTTGTTTCTGCGCTATTCAGCTTGGGCTGCTATGACAAAGTACTACCAACCAGGCAGCTTAAACAAGATATTTATTTCTCACAGTCTTGGGAGCCAGAAGTCAAGGTGCCAACAAGTTTGGTCCATGAGGACCTATGATGGCCATCTTGTTGCTGTTTCTTCACATGGCAGAAGCAGCTCTGGTCCCTGTATCCCCTTATGTGGCCACTAACCCTGTCATAGGACCCCATTCTCATGACCTCTCCAAAGGCTTCATCTCCAAATGTCACATTAGGGGTCAGGAATTAAGCTTATGAAATTGGGGGAGGGGCACAATTCAGCCCATAGCAATTACTTTCTGCTAAATACATCATTTCCACATCCATTTTTGGTCTCTAGTCAATCCCATAGGGTCCAGTCGTGTTTGTTCCTAGACAATTTCCCTTTGCAGGTTACTCATCAGTCCATCACTATAGCAAACGAAGCACAGTATCCAGGGGCCACTAGAGCTGACTTGGTCCCTGGAAGCCCACATGGTGGAGTTCTAACCTCCAGGACCTCAGAATGAGACCTAACTTAGAAACAAAATCTCTACAGGTGTCATTAATTTAAAAAAGGTCATACTGGAGGAGAAAGCACCTAATTCAATATGTTCCATGTTCTTACAATGGGGGACATACATACAGGGAGACCACCCTGTGAAGAAGGACAGGAGAAGATGGTCATCACTGAGTTGAGGACAGAGGCCCAGAACAGAGCCTCCTTTATAGCCTTCAGGAAGGTCAACCCAACCATATCTTGATCTTGAACTTCCAGCCTCCAGAACTATACCACCAAGTTTGTGGTATTTTGTTACAGCAGCACTAGCAAACTGATACATGGTTTCCTGTATAGTTGCTCATTTAATTCTCACAATAATCTGTAACATTTATTATCCTCTTTGGGATAAGAGGCCAACTGAGGCACAGAGAGGCTAAGGAACTGGTGTGAGAGTCCACAGCTATTCAGTGGTATACTGCTCACACAGCTAGTAGGTAGATTCAAAGCCAAGCAAAGCCAAGCAATGTGGCTCCAAAGTCCTTGCTCCAGCTACTGCCTTGAATGGCTTCTCCCATCTATTAAGCATTAAGTTCCCACCTGTTCTTTCGGCTCTCCATTCCATGTCATTGTCCTGTCATCCCTTCCTGCACCTCCCCCCTGCTCCACGTATGACATGGCCTCCTCGTGTGCCTTCTGGTAGAGTGAGTCCTCTTCTGCTTCAAAGATGACTGAGCTACCTGCAGAGTGTGTTCTTCATTATATTCTAGATTGTGTTTACTGCCCTCCATAATCCAGCTGCTATTCCAACTGGGACTGAACCTACAGATTAACTGGGGGAAAACAACATCGTGGAATGGTCTCACTCCATGTAAGACCTCCTTTCATTCAAGCCATCTCACGCCCTCCATGCAGGTCTGAAACTGTCTCCTTAGAGCCCTGGGTAACCTTTACTAAACAAATCTACTTCCAGTGGTTACAGCTGGGTGCTCCCTGAGTGCTCCCCACCCATGCCTCTACCTCATTGCCTCCCTTCACTCTCTTGGACCCCAAGCTGCCATGCTATTGTTCCTTCTAACAGGAGTCTGATACCTGTGTTGTGATGGGAAGGAGCAATTGATTTTCTTATTGACAGACCAAAACTGCCTGTAGTTATAGATCCCTTGAGCGTCCTAATCCTGATTTCTGTAAGCTGAGTCTGCATCAATCCTGCTCAACACCCATAATCACCCTGAGAGTTTTTCTGTCATTTCATGTGGATTTACACAGAGATGACCCTATTTGTCTTCTCTATTCCCTTCCAATTCTCATTCCTCTTGTTATTTTTTTCCTTTCAGCTAGGATTCCACCCAAAGTCAGCCCTGAGAGCCACCACAGACAGCCTTCCAAAGGGCATGGAGCAGAGCATCTCTGCTGGGATGTTTTTGCTGTCTTGGATGTGAGACCTGTACTAAAAGAGAGCTCCCTCCACACTTAGTTGGTAAGAATTTCAAGGATAAACACTTGCTGAGCTTTTAGGGATTCTCTTCCACACTGCAGCACATGGTATACTTTCTTCCGGCACTGGAAGGGGCTCTATGGGATGGAGCGATCTGAGGTCCATCCAGCTCTGGATAAACCTACCTGGATAAAATCAGTGTGGTTTTCTTTTAAACACACTGTTGGATTTGTTTGGCTATTTAGGATTTTTGCACCCATATTCATAGTGAAATGAGTCTGTGGTTTTCTTTGCTTCTATATCCTTATGGAGTTTTGGGGTCAGGATCACACTGGCCTGGGGCACTGAGCCAGCAGCTTTCCCTCCTTTTCTATCTTCTAGAGCAACTGGCAGAAATGAGAACTGACCATTTGTTGTAGTCTAAAAACCCTCTGGTGAAGTCCTCAGGATCAAGCCTCCTAGGGAGGGGAGTGCAGGTTTCCTGAGGAGGGGATCCAGGCCTATGATCACGTGAGGTTGTTAGTGCCTCTGCATTGTTCCAGGTTTTCTGGTTTTTTGTTTTTGTTTTTGTTTTTGTTTTGTTTTGTTTTTTTTACAGGCCAACATTAGTTCTACTTTCAAAGTTACCTCCCAGCATTTAAAAATGGAGGGTTTCATATAAATCAAAAAAAAATTTTTTTAAGCAAAATGGAAGATCTAACAAAATAGGGTCTCACAAACTAAGAACTCAGGCCCCTCCCACCCTAGTAGGAGCACAAAGCTCTCCTTGGCCCCCATCCCCAAGCCTGACACCCACTCTGTTCCTGACCCCTCCTCCCAGGTTCTCTCTGCAGCTTGCCTGGGGGCTGCCATTCTGTGGGGCTTGTGGCATCATGTCAAGGAGCAGGAGTCATCCCTATGGCATTGCTTCCTTTTGGCATTCCTACTCGTATCTGGTGCAACTCTTGAACTTGCCTGGAGGGACCCAGGGAGCTGCTTAAGGGGCCTCTCACTGCAAGACAGCTGGTAATGGGCCTTCCCTGGGCCCATCCAGAAGACTAACAGCACTTGGGAAGCATTTTGCAAGCAACCCTCAGGGACTGAGCCCTCCTCCCATGTCCAGCAGGTCTCAGGACCACCCCTTCCAACTCCAAAAGTCATGCTCTGTGGCCACCAGGCCAAGAATCTCACACAGGTACAGTTCCTTTATTCTTTTATCAGTTCACATTCTTAATACATCAGAAACTGCAGCTGGAGGTGGCTGGCAGGACAACACCACCCTCCTGCAAATAAGCCTGCTCAAGCAAACAGGTTTGGCCAGTTCTGAGAGCTGGGCGCCCCAAAGGGACAGAGGAGGGGGACCTGGCAGCCAATCAAAGCAACATCTGGACTTGAGCACCTGACCCCACCAGGGCTGGGGCACAGTAGGAAATGCACTGGACAGAGACAGGAGTCGGGAGATGGCTGCTACACAGTCCACAAACTTCCCACTACAACAATTCACAATCTGCATTTTAGAAATGCCTCCTAGAAGTTAAAAAAAATAAAAAAGATTTTTTGAAACTTTTAAATCAAAACACCATGACATTGAATGCAGAGAAAGTGAATGTGCCAGGACCATCCCGAGTAATAAAGCAAACTGACCCAGCTCCTCCATTTCTGAGCCTTTTTTTTTTTTTTTTTTTGGTACTAGGGATTGAACACAGGGCCCTTTACCACTGAGCTACACCCCAACCCCCCACCCTCTTTTACATTTTATTCTCTTTTAAATTTTATTCTAAGTTGCTCAGGACCTCACTAATTTGCTGAGGCTGGCCTCAAAGCAATCCTCCTGCCTCAGCCTCCCGAGCCACTGGGATTAAAGTCATGTGCCACCATGCCAGGCTCTGAGTTTTTATTTTTTTAAAAAAGCTCGTTATTTTGAAAATTTTAAACCTTCCTAGGGATGGTCAGAGCCAGGAAAGTGTTTACACCTTGGCTAACATAAACACATACACAGAGCAAAAAAAAAAAGGTGCAAAAAATGTTGCATGTGTGTATTGACAAGGAAATCGTGAGTGATGAAAACAAAACATTTTAAAAAGGTGCAGAAGACTTGTTTGCTATGCACACTGATGTGTTTTCTGACTTGGAAATAACTCTGCAGAAAGGAAGCCAGCTCAGCCAGCATGTGCACATCTCCTCTGCTATGATCTGCGCCGCCCTCGCCTGGGAAGAATCTCCCATCAGTGCTGGTTTGGACTTTTGGTCAATGTAATTTAGAGAAAGGAAGCCCCCCAGGCCCTGGGCAAGCCCCGGAGCTCTGGCACCATGGTGTCGCCTGGTTCCTGCTGGCTGTCCCCGCCTGAGTGAGGGCTACTTGGCCCCAGACACAGTGTCCCCAATTTGCGTTTGGTCTCTTCAATTGTTTAGGTGAAGCTCACTCTGTTTCTCTGTTTACTGCAAATTTCCAAATAATCCTCTCTAAACAGCAATAACTCAGTCCTAGCCTCAGCTGCAGAGGGAGGCACAACCATCGCCTCAGAGCAGTGTTCATGAATCCCACAGGGCCTCTGCACACAGGGTCCAGGGCCATCTCGCCAAGTTTGGGTCCTTGACTGCAAATACCTGGCACTGGAGAAAGAAGCACAAGATGCCCAGAGTGCAGGGTGGGGACACACCCACGGAGTCCCAGAGCACAGTAGACCTAGGGAACAGGATAGAATGAATGGGAAACATCTCCCATTCATTCTCAGACTCTCAAAACAAGATCAGCCATGCACAGCTCTGGCCAAGGTTCCCCGGGCCGGGTGTTCACAGCACCCATAGATGCCCAGGTCCACTTGGCCTTGTGAACTTTTCTCTTCAAATGTGCCTGCCCACTAGGTCAGCTGGGTGTCTCTCCAGTACTTCCTCCACAGAGGAAAGGAGGCCACAGGCTGTTTATGTGCTGCTTGTGGTCATGAAAACCAGAAACCCAATAGCTGGGGATTGATTAATTAAAGATGAAATAAAATAGTCTGCAGAGACACATCTAAGGAGACTGATGATGTCTTTACAGGTCTATTGACTTTTTTTTTTGGCACCATGGATTGAACTCAGGGGCACTCGGCCACTGAGCCACATTCCCACTGTTTTATTTAGAGACAGGGTCTCACTGAGTTGCTTAGTGCCTCGCCATTGCTGAGGCTGGCTTGGAACTAGCGATTCTCCCATCTCAGCCTCCCAAAGTGCTGGGATTACAGGCGTGTGCCACCACGCCCAGCAGGTCTACTGAATTTTAAAAAGTGCTATAAGGTAAAATCTAATGCAATCTAAAGAAGAAATAGAAAAATACACATTTTGCGGGGATTGAACCCAGCAGTGCTTTACCACTGAGCCACCCCAGCCCATTTTATTTTTATTTTGAGACAGAGTCTCACTAAGTTGCTTAGGGCTTTGCTAAATTGCTGAGACTGACCTTGAATTTGTGATCCTCCTGCCTTGGCCTCCTGAGTCTGGGATTACAGGCATGTGTCACCACGCCCAGGACAAATACCCGTTTTTATAGATGGAAGACTTCGACACGCCTCCACCAGACACTGACAGATCCAGCTGGCAGAGTCAATAGACACAAGTGAACTGAGCAGCACCATCGATTAACTGGATCTAGTTGACATTTATAGAATACTTCACCAAACAACAGCACAACACTCTTTCTTCTCAAGCTCACATGAAACAGTCCATAAGACAGACCACATCCTGGGTCATAAAATACACCTGAGCAAATAGAAAAGATACAAATCATACAGTATGTGCTGCCAGATCACAACGGAACAAAGCTAAAACCAATAGCAGAAAGATAGCTGGCAAATCTCAAAGTATGTGGTGATTAAACAACCCGCTTCTAAATAACACATAGGTCAAAGAAGAGGGTTCAGAGAAATTGGAATATAAATTGAACAAAGTTAAATGAAAATACAACTTATCTAAATCTGTGAGATAAGAGTAAAAGCCATGCTTAGAGGGAAATCTAGGGCTGGGGATATAGCTTAATTGGTAGAGTGCTTGCCTTGCATGCACAAGGCCCTGGGTTCAATCCTCAGCACCACAGGGGGGAAAAATGCTCAAAAGGAAATCTGTAGTGTTCATTTGGAAAGAAGGCCTAAAACCAGTAATCTAAGCTTTTCACCTTGGATAACTACCAAATAAAGAGCCAATCAAATCCAAATCAACTCAAAGAGAAGAAATAAGAACAGAAATCAGTGGAATTGAAATAGGAAATTAATAAAGTCAATGAAGGGGCTGGGGTTATGGCACAGTGGTAGCGTGCTCGCCTAGCATGCGTGAGGCACTGTGTTCGATCCTCAGCACCACATAAAAATAAAATAAAGATATTCTGTCCACCTACAACTAAAAAAATAAATAAATATTAAAAAAAAAATACAGTCAATGAAACCATGGTTGGTTCTTTGAAAAGATCAATAAAAATCTATGAGCTCCTAGCCAGACTAACCAGGTTGGGGGGCGGGGCGGAGAGAAAGACAAATTTCTAACATCAGAAATGAAAGAGGGGACATTACTACACATCTGCAGGCATCAAAAGGATGGTACAGCAATTTTAGGGACAACTCCATGTCCCCACACATTGAAAACTGAGACAAAATGGACCAAAATCCACACAAGATGAAATAGACAATCCAAATAGGCCTGTACCTTTGTAAATAATTGAATCAATACTTATTAACATTTGAAAACAGAAAGTGTCATGCCCAGCCAGACAAGTTCCCTGGTAGATTCTACTAGATATTTAGGAAGAAATAATACCAATTCTCCACAATGTCTTCCAGCAAATAGAAGCAGAGGAAACTTTCTACCTCATTCTATGAGAACAGAATTAATATGAAAACCACACAAAGACATTACAGGAAAGAAAAATTACAGCCCAGTACCACTCATGAACATGAACGTAAGTTCTCAACAAAATATTGGTAAATTGGGCTGGGATTGTAGCTCAGTGGTAGAGCGCTTGCCTTGCATGCGTAAAGCACTGGGTTCGATCCTCAGCACCACATAAAAATAAATAAAGATATTGTGTCCATTTACAACTTAAAAAAATTAAAGACTCATTTAAAAAAAATTGGTAAATTGAATCTTACAGTGTATAAAAAATAATTATGCAATGTGGATAAGTGGGATTTATTCCAAGTATGTGAGACTAATAACTTTTTTTTTTTTGGTACTGGGGCTTGAACTCAGGGGTACTCGACCACTGAGCCACATCCCCAGCCCTATTTTGTGTTTTATGTAGAGATAGGGTCTCACTGAGTTGCTTAGCGCCTCACCATTGCTGAGGCTAGCTTTGAACTCGCGATTCTCCTGTCTCAGCCTCCCTAAGTGCTGGGATTACAGGCTTGAGCCACCGTGCCCAGCTGAGACTAATAACTTTTTAAAAATCAAGTAATCAACCACACTGACAGGCTTAAGAAGAAATATTGCATGATCATATCAGTAGATGCAGAGAAAGCATTGACAAAACCTACTCTCTCTCTCTCTCTCTCTCTCACACACACACACACACACACACATACACACACACACACAAATCCTCTCAGTAAACTAGGATCATAGGGGACATTGTACTCTCTGGTGAAAAACTCAAAGCGTTCTTGCTAGGATCAGGAACAGGCCAGCAGGTCAACTCTCACTACTGCTTTCAACATTGTGCTGGAAGTTCTAGCTAATGCAATAAGACAAGAAAAGAAGTGAAAGTTATATGCAGATTGGAAAGGAAGAAATAAAAGTCTTTTTGCTCAGATGATATGAGTGTTTATGTAGAAATCCCAATGAATCAACTATGATGAGAAGAATGAACTCTGAAACTAAGAAGCAACCCCAACAGCAAGGTTGCAGGATACAAGGTTAATATACAAGAACCAATACTTTCCCACATACCAGCAACGAGCAATTGAAACTTAAAACACAACACCACTTACATTACCAGAAAAGAGTAATGTTTAGTTATACATCTAACAAATATGTACAAGATCTGTATGAAAAAGCTACAAAACTCTGATGAGAGGAATCAAAGATCTAAATAGGTGAGGAGATAGAAAAACTCAATAAGGTCAAGGTGTCAGTTCTTCCCAACTTGATCAATGCAATCCCAACCAAAATCTCAGAAAGTTATTTTGTAGCTACTAATAAATGAATTCTGAGGTTTAGGTGGAAATGCAAAAGACCCAGAATAACCAACATAATACAGAGGCAAAAGAACAGTTGGAGAAATGAGACAGAGCTACAGCAATCAAGACAGGGTGGAAATGGTAAGAGCAGACAGATACACAGGACAGAAGAGACAGCCACATAAATGGAGCCCCAGTTTTCATCTCTCCCACAAATGGTGCTGGAACAACATCCATGGGGGAAATCTAGACCCAGACCTTACATCTCTCACAAAATTTAACTCAAGGGGCTCGGGTTGTGGCTCAGTGGTACAGCCGCTGCCTAGCATATGTGAGGCACTGAGTTTGATTCTCAGCACCACATATAAATTAATTAATTAATTAAATAAAAGTCCATCGACGGGCTGAGGCTGTAGCTCAGTGGTAGAGCGCTTGCCTAGCATGCGCAAGGCACTGGGGTCGATCCTCAGCACCACATATAAATAATAAATGAATAAAATAAACATCCATCAACAACTAAAAAAATGTTTTTAAAAAGTCCATCGACAACTAAAAAAATATTTTAAAATAACTTAACTCAAAATGGATCACTGGTCTAACTCAAACACAATAAAATTCCTAGTAGGTAACATAGAAGATGATCCAGGTGACCTTGAGCTTGTCAATGACTTTTTAGACACAACACCAAAGACAGGTTCTATGGGAAAAAAAAGTAAATGGGACTTCCTTAAAATTAAAAACTTGTTTCACAAAACACACAGTTAAGAGACTGAGAAGAGGGCTGGGATTGTGGCTCAGTGGTAGAGCGCTTGCCTTGCATGCATGAGTCACTGGGTTCGATCCTGAGCACCACATAAAAATAAATAAAATAAAGATACTGTG
>CM053415.1:13875245-13945668 GCA_028644305.1 Xerus rutilus | reverse complement strand
CCTGTAATCCCAGCACTTAGGGAGGCTGAGACAGGAGAATTGCGAGTTCAAAGCCAGCCTCAGCAAGGGCGAGGCGCTAAGCAACTCAGTGAGACCCTGTTTCTACATAAAACACAAAATAGGGCTGGGGATGTGGCTCGGTGGTCAAGTGCCCCTGAGTTCAATCCCCAGTACCCAAAAAAAAAAAAAAAAAAAAAGATACTGTGTCCATCTACAAATAAAAAAATTAAAAAAAAAAAAAAAGAGACTGAGAAGATAAGCCACAGAACAGGAATAAATATTTGCCATAATACATATGATAAAGAGAATGGATCTAAAACATATAAAGAATTCTTAATGCTCACTAGTAAGAAAACAACCCAACTTAAAAATGGGCAAAAAATCTGAAGAGATATCTCATCAAAGGTTTCCAGGGGACAAGTAAGCATATGAAAAGATGCCCAATACTATCAGGGAATCAGGGATACCATCAGGGAATCACAAATTAAAACAGCAATGAGATGCCACCACACATTAGTCAGAATGCCCATGATCAGAACACAGCGACCCTACCCTCACTCACTGCTGGGGGAGATGCAGAATGTGCAGCCACTCTGGAGGACGGTTTGATAGTTTCTTATAGAACTAAGCACAGGCCCACTGTTTCATCCAGCAATGGTGCCCCTAGGCATTTACCTGAATGAGCTGGAAACTTACAGGCAAGCAAAGACCTTTGTATATGGGTGTCTATAGCCTGTTCATAACTGCCACAAATGAGAAGCAGCCAACATGTCCATCATTAGGTGAACTGTGGTATATCCATACAAGGAGCGATTATAGGATGCTAAAAAGAAATGTGCTGTCAAGTCACAAAAGATGCAGAGGAACCTTAGATACATAAGTGAGAGGAGCCAGTTAAAAAGACTACTTCCTGCAGGGTTCCAACCTCAGCACATTCTGGAGAAGAAGATAACATGATGGAGATCAGAGGTTGCCAGGGGGTAGGGAAAAGGTATGAAAGTGGAACACAGAAGACTTCCACCAGCATTTCCTGTGACACTGTAATCATATGTTTGGCAAAACTCACAGAATGCACCATGCCAGTAACGGACCCCAATGTAACAGATGGACTTTAATTAACAATGTATGGATGCTGCCTCATGGATTTTAATGCAGCACATGAATGCAGAATGAAGGTCATGGAGGAAATGATGGGCAGAGGGGTAACATGGCAGCTTTGCTTTCTGCATGATTTTTCTTAAACCTAAAACTGCTGGAGAAAATAAAGTGTATTAGTAAAAAAAAGAAAAAAGTGTGTTCAAACAGCATGTGTGGTATAATCAGATTTTTTCTAAATATACAGTGTTGTCCACAGGAACTGTAGGCAGCAGGGGTGGGCAGTGGGGGTGGGCAGCAGGGAATCACAAACATGTTTTATAGTTTTTCTTGATCATGGGATAAATGAACAATGTATTCCTTGGTTTTTCTTATAATTAGAATATACTATTTCGGTAATCTAAAAAAATCCAATCTTAAAAAAATGGACATTGGCAGAGTGGAGTGGTGGATGCCACAGGGAGCTGGTGTTTGCTGAGCACTCACAGGTGCTTGCAGGGGCCCTCCTTCTACCTTGAACTTGATAAGTAAGGAAACTGAGGCTGACACAGGTATTGACTCTCCCAAGACTACACAGTGTGTCAACAACAGGCTTAGACCCAGTTTGATAGGGAACAGACAAATCTGAGCAGTGGGAACATTAAATTAAGGGAACAATTCTATAAAACTTGGCCTATTGGACTACCCCACATGCTTTTTTTTTTTTTTAAATAAAAAAGCAATTTACCTACAGCCCTGCTTGGCTTAAGTCAACCAGATATGCTACATTGCTCAGCAAACAACCTGTTATCTGCAGGAGAAATGTGGGCCCAAAATGCTGATAAAAAAAAAAACACAAGTTACCCTGAAGTAGGGCAGGAGGAGGGTGGACCTCTGTGACCCTTACACAGACAGACCCCAGAACTCAGGAAGATAAGGATAATTCCCTCTAACCATAAAATCTGTAAGAACAGGTTTAGAAATTAGAAATGAAGCATGAGCTAGAGTTGCCATGGTGGAGGGGACTTGAAAGTCTGATGTCATTTTGCTATTAGTCCAAAGTAAAGAGGTAGGACTTGGGTGGGACTCTCTGGAAACTTCGTTGGGACCCCACAATAAAACTGGAGAGCAAGAGAGGCATGCTGTCCTATGGAGGACTCTGAGGGGATCCACTTTCTCCCTTGATAGTGTCCCCTTTTCCCTTTTCCTATCCCTTCCATAATCTCATGCCTATGACCCTGAGCTACATGTCTGAAATCTTTCTGGTGTGATTGACAGAAGCAGTATGAGAAAGAACGGTCATGGCTGCCTCAACTCAGCAGCATGTAACAAGGAGAGAGCTGCAAAGATCCATGCCACCCTGCTTGCACATGGCTACCGCACCTCCCATGTGGGGACAAGGACCAACACTGCCCGGGTGCCCCCAGAACCAAATCTGGCTCTGCAGCAGAGGACACTTCCAATTGCCCCATCCTGGAGGCACCAGTGCCTGGGTTAGCCACACGGGCCTGTTGTAGCAGCCGCAAGGGGCTTCAAGCTCCACCCACTGTGCTCCCCTCTGACATAGCCCTCACAGTGTTTTCAGAGAGCCTACCAGGTGCCTGTCACTGTGCTGGGCACTGGGGTTGACGTAGTCCCCACTTCATAAAGTCAACTGCACAATGGGAGTGGACACCAAAGAGGATGACTTCTGTCATTCATTCATTCAACAAACATGCTGGGTCCCACCCCAGCATGACCAGGGTGACGGCTGTGGCTGGAGGGAGGGTAGAAACCATCTCTCATCCTCACCTCCCAGCAAGGACTAGCAAAAGAGACTGATGCTGCTTTGTGAACATCAGCCAGCATGATGTGGCTTCCTTGTCACCGGGTAGGCAGGAAGGAGAAGCAGCATCTGGTTCTAGCATGTGGTTGACTAGAGACAGCAATGGCCTCCAAGGCACCCGATGAAGCCTCAGCATCCCACATCCTGGAGCTGAGTGTGGGGCTGGAAACATCATCTCCTCTTACTGAGGGACTGACAAACGGGACATTGGAGCCAAAGGAACAGGTCCTCACGTGGCCAGTAGAGTGGGAGGCAGTGATAGCCAGGCCCCAGGGTTCAGCAGAGGTCAGGCAGGGCTGCCTCCCGGGATTTTCTTCCAGGATGTCATTCCTGGAAGAGGAAATAGGCCAGCTGTTCTGCAGACAGATGCCCGGGGCCTTTCCAACTTAAGGAAGAGCAAAGACAGGTGCCGGCTGCTGAGGCCAGAAACAGACTCCACCACACCTCCATCTAAGCCAGGCCTGGGCCCATGCAGCTTCTCCATGGACAAGCTGGCTGGCAACTCAGGGCAAAGTGCCCACCAGAGGGTGAGCCAGGGTTCCTCTGTCCTCAGAAGACTGGGCAGAGGTTTGCAGAGCTTGACATCCTTGTCCATCTCAGCCCACCAGGCCTCCTCACACCCTGGCCCTGCCCCTAGGTCCTCACAGTGGTTATACAATAGTCCTCATCATGGAACACACCAAGGACCTGGTTCTGAGTCCCTCCTGCAGGGATGGAGACTCACTTCTCCCTGCAGCCCAGGACAGGTGCTCATGTTGCCAATCCAAGAGCATGCAATGACACAGAAGTCCCAGTCACCTGACCATTGTGGGTGCAAGAATTGCAGCTCAGGTGTGGCCCCAGTTGTCACAGTTGGCAAAGGAAGTCCCCTCCCCAGCACTCCCATTACACAGGCCACATCCAGCATGGGTGGAAGTCAGAGATCCCGAGATGGTCACAGTCTCCCACCCACCCAGCACCTTCCTCTACTGTCACCATCGCCCCCGACAAGGCAGAGGATGTTCTCCAGGCTGAAGGTGCCCTGCAGACTCCAAGCCCACAGCCATCACAAGATCCCAGCAGCCGGTGTCGCTGCAGTCATCAGAACTGGCTCCAAGCGCGTGGGCTGAGAGCCACAGCTGCAGCCCTGGGAACAGTCAACCGGGCTCTACGGGCCAGGAGGTGTGCGCTTTCTCTCCACGGCTGCAAAACCAATCAGTGGCCCTCAGTGCTGCTTCAAAGTGCAGCTCCAACCTTGGAAAAGAGCAGAAGCTAGATGCACCTCCTGCCAGGTCACTTCAGAGGTGCCAAGGGGGACAAAGGGGACCAGCCAGGCCAGGTGAGGGTAATTGTGGCTCCCAACAGATGAGCAGCTGAGAAGGCTGGAGGGCTTTGCCAATCCATCTGCAGGGGAGACCCAGTCACATGGACCTCTTGTGAAAAGCGCACCAGCTGGGGGCTGGAAAACTGGGCCACGAAGGGCCCTGGTAGGAGGCAGCAGGGCTCTGTGACCTGCCCAGGTCCTGACAGGGAACACCCAGTCCCTGTACATCAAAGGACCTAGCCTATTACTGTGGGTTCCACGGCACCCTGTATGGGGAAAATGTGACAAACTTGGATCCATTTGATTCTGTTACTTTAATTTGGTCTGCACCTTTGTCCTGTGTGAAATCTCACAGCTGGATATGTGAAGACTGAGTTGTGGGGCTGGCCCCAGGGGTCCAGATGCCCAATCCTAGCCTTGCTGACAAGGCTTTGTGTTAGAGGGTCTGGGGACCATGCCCAAGCCACTGGCATGACCACAGAAGGCCCCAGGTTCTAGGGCTGGAGGTGTCCTGAGGAGACAGATAGGTGT
Source organism: Xerus rutilus (assembly GCA_028644305.1). Classification (NCBI taxonomy): domain Eukaryota; kingdom Metazoa; phylum Chordata; class Mammalia; order Rodentia; family Sciuridae; genus Xerus; species Xerus rutilus. The sequence goes on along the minus strand of CM053415.1, from coordinate 13,940,935 downwards.
CCAGGGAGATAGATAGGGGTAGAGAAATTGCCAAGTCCATGCTCACAGGTGGGGGGACAGCCCTGACTGCAGGGAGCATTGTTCCATGGGGAATGAGGTCCAGGCAGCTGAACATTATGATCTAAAGAAGACAGGAATCCCAGCGTTGCCTACCCTCTCCTAACTTCACAGTGTGACAACTGACTTTAATTGAGTTTTAGGAGCACCTGCTGATCCAACAGGACAGAATATGATTGTGGCTAGAGGTGACAACAGCCTACCTCTCACACAAGTAAGAAGCCTGAGGCCCACTCTAGGTGACCACTGGCCCAAAGCCCCGTGGCCAGGCAGCACCAGGACCAGCAGGCACTTGGAGGGAAGCCAATGCACAGCCATTGCAGTTGGTGGCCTCCTGGCCCTGCACATGAGCCTGAGGAGCGCCCATGACAGCAGTGCAGAAGCCGCACCACCACCTGCAGGCCCATGCAGGGACCACCCATGCTCACAGCCTCTGAGCACATCAGGGACCCCACACAGCCAAGGAGAGGCTGGGTGGGGGGGCATCCTTACATCCTGATGTAGAGCAACCTCCAAGAGAGATGTAAAATGAAAAAGCAACCAGTGGGGTAGCCAGTGCAGCACATTCCCAGGACTCCCCAAGTTTGTACACGAAGACAGCATCTCAGAATGACCCTGTACATGGATGGCTACAGAGCCCCAGGAGGGAACAGGTGCCAGCTGGGCTCTGTTTATCTTTCTCTATCACGTCCGTGTATAAAAATCATTACTTTAAACAACCTCACATCCTGGCAGACGCTGCGTAGCACTTTTCTGCAGAAAGACATCTCTCCTCTTAACATAGGGGCCTGCTTGAAGACCACCCACTAGACTGCAGTGAATATCATGTCCCAGAGGCCAGCTTCTAGACAAGACCCTGCTGCCGTCTGCCCAGCAGCTGCCCCAACCCCAGCTCCCTTGACCACCAGCCCCACCCCGGGGAACCCTTCCTGCTGCCCATGGCTTGAGTCCATAGCGACCACCCTGGCCAGCAGAGCCCATAGCCCTGAGGAGTGACTCATTAGTGTTTAGAGAGCACATTGGAGAGAGGCACCCTGACAGACCTTTCTCTCTGGTAAGAATTTCATGGCAAGACCCCCCTCAGGTGATGGCATGGCTGAATTTACACCCTTTCCTTTTCACACAGAACCATGGAGATGTGTCCTTTACCTGACTCTCTTGGGTCCCCGGCAGAGCCAGCCTCACCTCAACACGAGCTGGGGGCTCTGTGGGCCACACTTGCAACAGCTGGGACTTGGTAAGGGCTATGCCAAAGGTGGATCACAAATAAGACCCCCTGGCAGCTGGGACCATCAGCCACCTATGTTCCAGAGACACAGCATCTGCCAATGTGGAAGCAGACACCCTGTTCCAGGCCTGCTCTGCTGCCCACCCTGGCAAGGTTCAGGCTCCTCCTCCAAGAAATGGAGAGTGGGAAGCCGGCTGCGCAGGCCGTAGTGAGCTCAGTCATGGTGTAGAACCAGGAGCGAATTCAGCATTGACTCCACCACCTCCACTCCACTCTGGAACCCGTTCCAAAGCCATCGTGTCGTCAAAGCCCTCCTCCAGACAGCTCTGAAACTGCTAACGCGTGATCTCCAGGACACTGTTAAAGGAAAAGGGGAGGTGGAGGAAAGTACAGCATGCGGGGGCCTGAGAAAGGTGGGAGAGGATACAAACCCACATGCACATTTCCTAATTCAAATCTAAGGGAGACAATGGGGAACTGTGCGCAGGAGACCAGGATCCTGGCGCACGGGCCTCTTTGAATGTACCTGACTTGTGGAATGGCTTTGGAATCAGGCTAGTAGTTAAGCAATTATTAAAAAACAACATTTAGACTTAAAAAGCAATACTCAGGGCCGGGCTCAATGGTGCACACCTGTAATCCCAGCAGCTTAGGAAGCTGAGGCAGGGCATCATGAATTCAAAGCCAGCCTTAGCAAAAGCAAGGTGCTAAGCAACTCAGTGAGACTCTGTCGCTAAATAAAATGTGAAATAGGGCTGGGGATGTGGCTCAGTGGTCAAGTGCCCCTGAGTTCAATCCCCGGTAAAAACACACGCGCGCACACACACACACACACACACACACACACACACACACAAAAGCAACAAATCAAAAGTTTAAAGTAGCAAATGAATTTGAAAGTGTCTCCAACTGGCAGCATAAGTGCAGACAGGAGCAAGGCCAAGTGGCTTGGAAACACAGGAAGGCCCAAGGACAGAGTGGTCAAAAAAAAAAAAAATCATGCATATCCTCAGTAACCATTTAGTGGAAGGTAGCAATCTGGCATTGTTCCTCTAAGATAAGGATATATGTTGCGGAATAAAGTGAAGAATTCTTTGATAGGTATCACTGAGCCCAGGAGAAAAGACAAAGATAGAAAGAAAATTAACCAGATTTTGTTAACACAAAATAAGAAGCCTGCAGCCCTGAATTTGAACAGGAAGTGTCAATGTGGATTCATAATATATTTACCTTTAAAAGAGAAATCCAGTTCTGCCAATAGAAAATACCCAACAACAGTGGTAAATCTGAGACCGACAGTCACCTCCAGTCCCAACTGGGGTCTCTGAACAATCTCCTGCTAAAAGGATGCAGAACTCCTGCAGGAAAACTGATTCCAGGTCTGGGCAGAAAATCTACCATGGGAGGTGGTGCTGTGGGCATCCATCTGAGCATCTACCGGTTAACAGCTGCTTCTGGCCTCTGCTTTGGGGTCACAGCCAAGGCGGGGACCAGGACCAGCACTCAGCAGCTTTCACCAGGCTTTCTTCCAGGAGCTCCAGTCTCAGCCCTTAGTCTTTAGTGCATTTGAGGTAATTGTTGTGTGTGGTCTAAGACAAGGGTCCAATTTCATTCTTCTCTCTGTGGATACCCAGTTTTCCCGACACCACTTGGGTTTTTCTAAGCCACACAGTGAGACTGTCTCAGGTCTTCCCTGCCACATGTTCGTCTGTTTTCTGTCTTTAAGAACCCTCTTGACATTTGTCCTCTCTTTTCCTTCCCTTTCTGCCAAAGCTCACATGGGTTCTGAGCCCTAGGAGTCAGGGGCCATGCCCCATTCCTTCCCTAACTCTCTGGTACCCAGGCGCCCTTTCAGTCCCATGCAGCCTGGGAGCAGCAGGTTCCCTCCTGAAGTAGGACCCGTGTCTCCCAGGGTCTGAGCAGGAGAAACGGAGAGAGATAGAGAGGTGAGTGTGTGTGTGTGTGTGTGTGTGTGTGTGTGTGTGTGTGTATGTTGGACGAGGGGCGTTGGGAAAGAAGGATCACCAGGACAGCGATGGACTTAGGAAAGAAACCACAGCTAAGGAAAGTCTGCTCACAAGAGTGGCTGAGCATCTGACATTCACCTCAGCCCTGGCCTGGCATGCTCCATTGCTCCATCCACCCTCCAGATATGTGCCTGGGCAGTCACTTGGGCCACCTGTCTTCTCCTCTCCTGCCTTCCAGTACCTTCTGGCCCCACATAGGCCCTTTCTGTCATAGCTCCCATTGTCTCTATAGAACTTCCTAAGATGTGCTGAAATCAGGCCTGAGCCACATTTCCCAAGTGACCAGTGCCCATGTGGTGGGCCATGCTGCCCTCCAGGTCCTGGCCAGAGGTTGGCTGTGGCCCTCCAGCTGGTAGTGGGGTGATGGGAGCCATGGGCAGGCATTCCAGGCCAGGACAAGATGCTCAGGCCCTGCTGGCCCTCCTGAGTTCTCTAGATGCCTGGCCCTGGTAGGTACAAAGCACTTGCCCCTCCTGTTGCAGGTTGAGCCCCCAAAACCTTGCAGCCCATAATGTGAATGGCCCTCTCTGCAGGTGCTGACCTCCCACTGCAGGGCTAAGATGCCACAAAGCCTGTGCCATCCATTGCCCCCTCCCTCCTGAGGGCAGAAATGATAGCTCTGGATGACCTAACAATTGTTTTGTGCCCTGCAAGAATCAGGGCAGAACTTGAGCCTGGGCAATGGGTGGAGGAGCTCAGAGTGCTGTGTCCAGTTTCAACCTCGATGTGTGACAAGGTTCCTCTAAACGAACCTGGTCTTGGGAAACATCCACTGAAATATTTCAGGAGGGGGTTCCTGCTGCCTGCAACTCTCAAATGGCCCCAACAATAAGGAACGCAGGAAAATACTCCCCTATCAACGGAGTAGCTGTGGCAAATGCACACCATCAGCCGGAAACTGGGCGAAGGGTGTACAAGTCTTCATTTTACTCTCCTTGAACATCTCTGTTTGAAGTATTTAAAAAAATAAAAGTTAGAAGGATCACAAGTTCAAAGCCAGTCTCAGCAAAAAGCAAGGCCTAAGCAGCTCAGTGAGACCCTGTCTCTAAATAAAATACAAAATAGGGCTGAGGATGTGGCTCAGTGGTGGATTACCCCTGAGCTCAATCCCTAGTACCAAAATAAAAATAAAAAAGAAGAAGAAGAAAAAAAAAAAATTTTTTAAAACCCTAAGAGTTCCACAGAAAATCCACATTTCTAGCTTATATGGAAAAACCTAGACACTGGCCATCTGGGCCAAGTCCCTGGGTTGAGGGCCACTGAGCTGATCTCTGCACACCAGAGGCCTAGCCTTCACCTGGCCAGTGTCCCCTCCAGAACCAGCTCCTGCTGGTCCTGCAGAGTTCGGATTCCAGACCAGGTGTTCTGTTTACGCCCAGAGAGCAGGGCACAGGATTGGACAGGTGCCTGGCCCGTGTGGAGCTCAGGGAGGGTCCCTAGGCCACTGTATGGCCTGCCTCAGCAGACAAGGCCTCTCCCCAGGCCTCTTCCCAGGGTGTGGAACACGGGCCTAGATCCAAAGGCTCGGGATGTCCACTGCCTCCCACTCCCTCAGACTGCACCCCCTGCACAGCTTCAGGGGAGCAGCCTCCCTCCACGTCAGGCCAGCCCTAAGCAGATGGAGAGAAGAGGTCAGGGGACATGGGACCCTTGGATTTTATGGACTCAGTGTGAAAGCACAAGGAGCCTAATGGCTTCTGGAGCCAGGAATCCAAATCACAGTGGTGGTACTTACTAGCTGAGTGACCGGCAAGTCACTCAGTCACTGAGCCTCGGTTTCCTCATCTGTGAAATGGAACCTCTGACAGCAAGTTCACAGGTGTTGTAGAGCAGCACTGTGTACGGCCCAGCGTCCCGCATCAGCCATGGCCCTAGCTGTGGCCCCAGCTACCACACAGACACTGCTCTCACTGATGCCAGCTCTGGCAGGAGAGGACCAGCCTGGGGGGCCCTCCTGCCCTCCCAGCATGGTTCCTTACCCAGCCATTCCCTCTTTACTCAACAGCTGGAGCACAGTGACCCCAGGTGGCCAGCACCTCTACCCAGCTGCCAGCTGATAAGGAAGGCAGATGGCTGCTCAGGGCAGAGGGGCAGGGAAACGCTGACATTTGTCTCTCTTCCTCTGTATTGGGGTAGGTATTGTCACTGTGCCATAATACCCAATACACAGAGCAGCTCCTCAATGTCTATGCCCCCAGCTGTGACACAGGAACAAATGGGCACAGAAAGTAATGGGGTGCTGGGGCATAAAGGCCCTCAGCTGCTGAAGGTGGCAGGGAGGCCAAAGTGGGGCAGGTCCGGGGGCAAAGTGTGTGGGCCAAACCCAGCACTGTCCCTCCTGAGCTGTGCAGCCTTGGGCATGTTGAGACCTACCCAGTCATCCCTGCAGAGACCAGGGTTATTCTCTGGCCAACCCTCACTGGCCCTTTGTTTCAGCTCCAGCCATATGGATCTGCTTAATTGTCTAGATTTTTCACCCTTGCTAGAGCTGGCACTGGATGGTGTATCTAGTCTACCTTCCTGTGGGAGGGAGTCCAGTCCTCTCCATGGAGGCTTGCTGGTCTGGACTGACAGGGGCACAAAGGCACATAGCTGGTCAGTGTCCCTACATCCATGTGCTGGTGACTAATAGGCCATTTTCCTGGGTAACTTTATACACAGGGACCCTGACCCTCTGAGAACTTGGTAAACATACCCTCCTCTGTCAAAGAAAGAGCACATCTGAATCCACTAGGCTCAAGTTTCCCCACAAACCTCCCATCCACCAGGCAGGTCAGCAGGCCATCAATGTGGAGGAGACAGTGCTCTCCAGCCCAAGGGTGCACAACTACAGGGGAGCAAGGCTCTGAAGGACCCACAGGCCACAGCCCAGAAGTTTTGGATCCTCACTGCACTGAGAACAGCCTCTAGTCAGGGCCTGAGAAGCAAGGGTGCCCAACCACCCAGCAAATCTGTGATTGAAGGGTACAGCCTGGTCAGACTCTTGGCCTGTACACCCACCCCTGCCTCTCGCTAATTCCCCAAGGCCCCCACTTCCTGCCAGTCAGAAGGGACACCTGCCACCCAAAGCCCCACCACCTGGCCAGGCCTGCACCTTGACACCCACACTGTCTTCCGTTCTCACCCAGCTGGAAGCCTTCAGCTTCCTGGCCAGCTCCTCCCCCACCTCCCAGACCCCCAGAGGCAAGCAAAAGTCACCCTCAAACCAAGCTTTAGCCAGAGTCAGACCTTGGTGTGCAGTGCAGGTAACTCTGGCACCCCACACAGCCTCCATGACACAGCCAACATGTTGGGCCCTGGAGTCCTCAGAGTGACATAATGTCTCAGTTCTGTCTCTTCACAGTCACATACCTTGGGTGAGCCACCCCCAGCTCTGGGCCTCCATTTCCTCACCTGCAATATGGGATAACTAATATCAGCTTTCTGTGGTTATTGTGAAATTAAATGGTCAACATATGAAGGTCCTGTCAGAAGGCATGTTTGTAAATGTTGGTACCTGATATATACACAAAACCAACCCTCCTCACTGGTACATAAAGTCAAACCTAGAACACACAGGTGAGGATTATTCCATGTGGGATACATGTGCAAATATATAAAAGTCTCATCAAATGATAATATGGATTCTCCATCTTCCAGCCCCAGTGCCTTTCTGATGTTCGTGGCCTGAAGCATCCAAGCTAATTCTAGGACATTGAGATCACAGAATTTGAGGGCAGTGTGGCCCTGACAGACATCCTGGGCCACCTGCCCCCCTTTGAGGTGAGAAGCTCGGTCACTGGAGCCAGAATTTGGGCCTAACCTGGGCCACACAGCACCAGAAAGGCCAGTTGTAAACTCTGCCAACATCAGGAGTGTATATCACTCAGCAGAAAGAGGAGGCTGCCCCCAAGATATATACACAAAACCAACCGTCAATGTCTACCCCACCATTGATTTAACACTGGGAAATTGAATGTAACCCTTCACACTAACAGAGCAAAGAGAAAATCATTGAGGCAGAAAACACACCAATGAAATACAACATCCACTCTCTCTTTTTTTTTTTTTTTTTTTGGTACCAGTGATTGAACTCAGGGGTACTCGACTACTGAGCCACATCCCCAGCCCTTTTTTGTGTTTTATGGAGAGACAGGGTCTCAATGAGTTGCTTAGGGCCTCACTAAATTCCTGAGGCTGGCTTTGAACTCACGATTCTCCTGTCTCAGCCTCCCAAAGTGCTAGGATTACAGGCGTGAGCCACTGTACCCGGCTAACATCCACTTTCAATTGAAGTCCAGCAGCAACTACGCTAGAAGGGACCCCCGTAACTCGATAGGAAACACTATGAACAACAACAATAAAAAACTTACCACAAACACCTCCTGGTGAAAACCTGAATGTATTCTCTGAAACTGGCACAAGGCAAGGAAACCTCCCATCACCACTAGTTTTCAACATTTTACTAGAGGGCTAGCCAGAGTAATAAAGCAAGAAAAAAGAAATAAAAGCTGGGCACAATGGCTCAAGCCTGTAATCCCAGCACTTTGGGAGGCTGAGACAGGAGAATTGCGAGTTCAAAGCCAGCCTTAGCAAGGGTGAGGTGCTAAGCAACTCAGTGAGACCCTGTCTCTACATAAAACACAAAATAGGGCTGGGGATGTGGCTCAGTGGTCAAGTACCCCTGAGTTCAATCCCCAGTACCAAAAAAAAAAAAAAAAAAAAGAAATAAAAATGTGCCTTTCTGATATATATCTTGGTTTTTGTCTGGCTCAGAACTCCTACCCACAGTGGGTCACAAAAAGTAGGATTTCACTTCCACAATGTTCACTGCCTTTCCTGCTACTCCTTAGACCTCTTGGTGAGTCAGGAATAACAGTGTGTCACAGCATCACATAGGTCACTCTGATGCTGTGCTCAAGGATACACATGAGCAGGAAGTCACAGAGTTGGGCAGAAAAAAAATCCCAACTTAGCCTAATTCCAAAGAAAAAGGAAAATGGAAAATGTTCATTCTTCCTGCTGTTTGTAAATATTCTATGCACCTTGAAATGCATAAATAAATTTAGGTAAAGAAAGTTATTATATCAGACTAATAAACACATTCCATGTTCAATGATATAAACCCAGCAGGAGAGTTCAGGTGGATACCCAAGGTCTGCTTTCTGCAAGACTCCTAAGTCCTGTTCCTACTGGGCTCCCCTGTTTCATATCTCTTACTGATCCCTGGAGAAGGCCCAGGGCAGAGACCCCACACCCACATACTGGATGACTCTGGCAGCATGTGTAGCAAGCACCCAGCAGGCACTGGATAAATGCCCTGGCATGGACCTGCAAAAGAGAGCCTAAAATATCTTCAGAAACCCCTATGGTTCCTCAACTTGGCACATCTTAATTTAAATTCCAGCCCCATGCCCAGAAAAACAGTGCGGCTAATGTTTACTGTGGAATCACTTCTCTCCAAACAGGTCCCAGAGGCACCTGTGAAGTCGTGAACACACCTCACCCAATTAAAATCCACTTTGGAGACTCCTGAGCTCCCTGTTTGAAGAAGACATGCTCCTCTGTGTCTGACAGGTCCTCCCCTGGAGGGCCTCTGACAGGAGAAACACGGCAAATGGCAAATCTTCCACACATGGCTGTCTGCCCCACCAGGAGGGTCTCTTGGACATGACACAGCTCCCTCCAGTGAGGGCCAACGGCCCACTGGAGACCAAAGCCAGCCCACCCATGAGAACATGTCTTCTCATAACAGCACTGAAAGGATGAAAGGAACACACTTAGCAGCAGCCTAAGACTCTTCCCTGAGCGCCATAACCCTGCTGAGAGAAGTCAGAGATCCCAACATTGAGAGAAATTGAAAGATGGCAGTTCTACATCCAGCTCACCTAGAAATCCAATACAGGCTCTGAAATAGAAATTGACGTGTGTGTGGATCCTAAAAGTCATGAAAACGCAAAGGCAACTGGAAACAGCCAAGATGGTTTTGCCAAAGAACTAAGCTGGAAGACTTTCTCCACCCAATTGTAAAACTTATTAGGAAAGCCACGGAGATGGTACTGCTGCAGTGAGAGGCTCTCAAGAACAGAATGGAACTCCCTTGCATTATGGTCCATTGATCTTGGACAAGGGTACCAAGACAGGTTAATGGGGAAAGAACGGTGTCTCTGAAAAATGGTGCTGGGGCAGCTGGATCTCCACATGAGAAATGAACTTAGGCACTTCACACTGTAGGACAAAAGTGACTAAAAAGGATGATAAAGTGTATTTCATCAACATTAAAAACATTTGCATTTCAAAAGACTATTAAAAAATGAAAAGATCAAATCACAGATTGGGAGAAAATATGGGCAACATTATGTATCTGATAAAGCAAGAAAAAAGAAATTACATATTCTGTGTCCAGAAAAGGTAAAGAACCCTTACAACTCAATAAGAACAGGAACCCAATTTTAAAATGGGCAGATTTGAATAGACTTTTTATCAAAGAGTTATACAAATGTGAAGAAACACAGGAAAAGATGCTCAACATCATTAGTCATTTGGGAAATGCAAATCAAAACGGCAATAACATGCCACCTCACACCCACCAGAATGACTATAATCACAAGACAGACAATACCAAACATCGGTAGGGACCCAGAGATGACAGACAGCCCTCGCACACTGCAGGTGGAAACATAAAGTTGTGAAAAACAGGCAGTTTCTTAAAAAGTTAAAAATAGAGTTGACACATGACCCAGCAGTTTCACCCCGAGGGATCTACCCAACCTATGTTCACCCATGCACATGTACACAAAAGTTCATAGCGATATTATTATTTATTATTTATTTTTATGTTTTGGTACTGGGGATTAAACTCAGGGGCACTCAACCACTAAGCCACATCTCCAGCCATATTTTGTGTTTTATGTAGAGACAGGGTCTCACTGAGTTGCTTAGTGGCTCCCTAATTTGCTGAGGCTGTCCATCCTCCTGGCTCAGCCTCCCGAGTGGCTGAGATCACAGGCATGCGCCACTGTGCCCGGCAGCAATATTATTTATAACAGCCCCAAACTGAAAACAACCAAATGTTCACCGGGGGGGGGGGGTGAGTAGATTAAATATGGTAGCTCCATCCAATGGAACATTATTTGCCGATAAAAAGAGGGTGAAGTACAGACACATGGTAAGTACAATGACCTTCAAAACTATCATGCCCAGTAAAGGAAGCCAGACACAAAAGACCACACAGAATACAGTTCCACGTACTTCAAATGTCCAGAAAAGATGAGCAGATTAGCAATGCACTAGGGTAGAAGTGAGGGTCAGTGCAGACAGGCACAAGGGAAGGTTTTGGGGAGATTGGATCTTAATTCTGTGACTCCACTAAAAGCTATGGCATGGATACTCATGTGGCTAAGTTTTATGAGAAATGAATTGTGCCTCAATAAAGCTGTTTAGGAAGCAGATTCTGCCCATGCACTCGTGCTGAGCAACAGCTGCTTGGTTAGGCAGCAAAGACTTGTCAACCACAACAGCAATAGCAGAGTGGACAGGAAGGGTTCTGCCTCAAAAGGCACATGATCTTGGGCTCAAGTCCCAGTCATGCCAGTCCTATTCTAAATGGTCACTGGGCCGCATTCAGTATCCCCTCTCTATGAGGTGGATAATGATAGCCTTACTGTTGAGTGGGTGACTTGAGAGAGTGCACATAAAACTTTTGCATGGTACCCGGTATGCAGCTTATCCTCAGTAAAGTCCTTGGGCTATTAGTGTGAATGTCACAACAATTACATTGAAAATAGCTGAACTCCTCTGTTGTGAAGGAGAAAGAACAGAAGTCTTATTTTAAACTTCCTGTTACTATATCCAGTCACTGTTTTATGTCACCCTAAAATTGCTTATTTATACTGCTAACTCCATACTCAAAACATGGCTGGGTTTATTCACATCTCCCTCTCCCAGGACAGGCCTACTGCTTGCCAACACAGTGCTGGCCTTGGGGTCCTGGAAGAAACAGGCCTTCTTCCTACCTCCCTCAGAGAGGAAGTTGGAAATGATGGATTTCTAAAGCTTGGTCATATGGAGTCTCATACAGCTTCCTCCTCCACGTTTTGTTGGGACTCTGGCCTTTTTTTTTTTTAATATTTTTATTTTAGTTATAGGTGTACATAATACCTTTATTTTTATGTGGTGCTGAGGATCGAACCCAGTGCCTCGCACATGCTAGGCAAGCGCTCTACCGCTGAGCCACGACTCCAGCCACCTTTTTTTTTAATTTTTTTTTTTTTAGTTGTAGATGAACACAATGTCTTTATTTTATTGCTTTGTATGTGGTGCTGAGGATCGAACCCAGGGCCTCACGCATGCGAGGCAAGCGCTCTACCACTGAGCTACAATCCCAGCCCCGGGACTCTGGCCTTTGATGGCCACAGCTGCTGCACAGGACATTTGACTGCACCATGGCCACCACGCTGTGAGGAAATCCAAGCACTGGGAAGAACTGAGGCCTGTCTGTTCTCAGAGCCCAGCTGAGCCCAGGATTTAAGTTCTCCCAGCCAGGACCCAGATACCCCCAGGTCACCCAACCCTAGCCACTCCATCACCCAAAGTCACGCATGGTTTTAAGTTGAGGTCCCAGACAGTGGAACAGAGATAAGCCATCTTCCCCAGCCCTGGCAGGATCCCCTCCAGGGACCCACAGCATGAGAAGCAATTGCTACTGCAGACAGTAGGGTGGAGAGGTCATCCACAGCCTGCTGATCCACAAGATGGCCCTTGCCTCATCTTGCAGAGATACTAACTCTTCTAAGAGCTGTGCTCTCCAGGCAGGACAAAGGACCAGCATGCAGTTTCTGACCTGAATTGAGTGAACCCTCAGGTGAAAAGCCAGCCCCAGTATCTGAACCACCCTTAAGAAGCCAGTTGCGCTCTTGTATTCTGACAGTGGCTATTTTCTGGCTCCTACTCCCCACCTTGCCTGGCACTGTGAGGTGTTTTTGACCACTGGTATGTGGGAATCAAGGGGTACATGTTCTCCAACACTCAGACCTCCCCTCCCTCAAGAGAGGGTCTTTGCAGGAAGCTCTGCTGGCAACCCCATTCCTCATTGAGACTCCAACTAGAACAGGCCTCTGGGGCCCAGCGTCCCTCCTTAAGGGGCCCCACCAATCCGCTGCCAGGTGGCCCCCCAACCCCAGGCAGCCATCAGTATATTCACCTGGGAAGGAGAATGCAGCGCTTGCTCTCAGCCTCAGGGGGAGAGGGTCTGCTCCCTGGCCCACTGATGGAGAGATTTGCAACCTGCCAGGGCTTAGGTGCCTCTGGAGCCCAGCCAAAGGCCCCACTCCAGCGCTCTCGCAGGGCCAGGCCCCTCTCCCAAATGCTTCCACATATCTCTAGGGGAACCAACTCCAAGGAGACCAGAATGGACAGCCACCCTTGACCAAAGGGCACCAATACGCTCCAGAGCTGAGTCCGGAGCCTGTTCAGAAGGACTGGGCAAGGTGGAGGACATGTGATCCCATGGAGGTGACAGAGGACAGACCTCTTGTCTGCAGTGAGCCTTCCTTTCAGCCTCTAAATAAGGAGCAGTATGGACAAGGGTGGGCTAAAAGCCCCAAGATTCACCACAGATCCTGAATTTGGAAATGCAAAAGAGAAATCTGGCAGAGACCACACTCAGGCAGCTCCTCCTCCACCCACATCCTCCCCTACACCCCTGGAAGACAGAGAAGGCAGCACTGCCCAAGGTCACTGGGCAGGCAGCAGGAGGAGCCAGGCCTGCAACCCCAGCCCCAGGCTCTCCCTGTCCATCAGGAGAAACTCAGGCACAGAGGAACAAGCAGAAAGGCAAAGGTGAGCTCCAAGCATTTTTAAGCCAACCAAACTCTATGGGTGCTTTAAGATCTCATTCATACAGGAAAGACAGAAGAGTGAATGGGACAGCACTTTCTCATGTTCATATATAAATACACGACCAGTGAAACTCCTCATCATGTACACCCTCAAGAATGGGAGCTTTGGAGCCGGGCGCGGTGGCTCAAGCCTGTAATCCCAGCACTTAGGGAGGCTGAGACAGGAGAATCGCGAGTTCAAAGCCAGCCTCAGCAACGGCGAGGCGCTAAGCAACTCAGTGAGACCCTGTCTCTACATAAAAAAACACAAAATAGGGCTGGGGATGTGGCTCAGTGGTCGAGTACCCCTGAGTTCAATCCCCAGTACCAAAAAAAAAAAAAAGAATGGGAGCTTTGGGCTGGGGATATAGCTCGGTTGGTAGAGTGCTTGCCTCACATGCACAAGGCCCTGGGTTCAAGGCTCAGCACTACACACACACAAAAGAACGGGATCCTAATTAGAATAAGTTATACTCCATGTAGGTTTAATATGTCCAAGTATACTCTACGGTCATGTATACCTAAAAATAATAAACTAAAAATTTTATAATATATACAACATATATTATATATGTAAATTTTATTTATATATACATATACATATACATATATATATATAAAGATCTCATTGATGCAGATTTCTTGGGAGAATGATCAACACAACCTACCCTACTATGATAATTCTCTAATTACTTAATCAATGCAACACTATGACTTCCATTCAACTGAAAGAACAGGGGAGGGGACATGTCGCCTTCCCATTGGCATCCAGGCCACCTGCAGAGGGAAACACGTGGCTAACTAAACAGGAACGCCTACTAGGAAGCAGGACAGAAATCACTTCAATGGCCAAAAGGCTGGAATGTAACTTCATAGCTTCTACAGGCCAATGACAAGCAATCCATGAACTTCCACACCTGTGATCTCATTTAAACTCGGCGACAGGACCTAATGGTGGTGCCATTGTGGTCCTCATGTGACAGATGAGGAAACTGAGACTCTGGCAATTCATCAGCCCACAGTCTAGGACCTGGGGAAGGCAAAGCCATTGGCAAAACCCAGGTCCACACCTGACTTAGCAAAGCAGGGAGGTCCAAGAACCTGGCTCCCCAGTGCTCAACACCCTCCACCTGCATACATTATGAAGATGGTGCATAAATTCCAAAACCAGAGAAACTCAAATGCATGAATGTTTTCTGTCCTGCAATTCCAAGTGCCAAGAAGATCGATGTTGGGGCAGAAGACATAGAAATTCTGTCTTCCTCCTTGAGCTCTGGCTAAATCAGCTATAAAATTACTGAGAAGAGAAGCAAAACCACATTTCCTGATAAAACTGCTTGCCGAATCATTATGATTTCCAGACAATTAAACCTTGTTTTCCATGAAAGCATCACTTGGAAAAGTCTTCTTTCTTTCCAACCAAACCCCCTGAACTCACAATGGGCCATATAAAATTGCATTGCAAGGAAATTGCTCAGAGAGATGCTTAGCTTTATACTATGGGGTCGTTATAGCCATGGTAATTAAGAGTAAGCCATGTTAAACAAACTAAATTAAAACCAAGATTTAAATGCTTCAATTGGCCACCAGCCCAATCGCAACAGGAAGAGGGTCCAACTCCAAAAAGTCCATTAGCCGAGCTCACCCCACACAGAAACAGAGAGACAGAGTCTCCAGGGCCAAACAAGGGAAGGAAGCTGTAGGACAACCTGGGCAGGGGTGGGCAGGCTGGCAGAGGCCCCTCTGCCCAGTGCCTGATGCAGAGAGACCAGAGGTTTGGAGCCAAGGGGCAGCCAGGACACAGTGAAGAAACCAGAGCTGGAGGTAAAGCAGTCCACCAGGGCCACACGCCTGGCCACCTGATGCTTCTCTCCCTCATCCAGCACCCACTCAGACTTGTATGTACTCACCACCTCCATGCGGGAGGGCACCACAGACCCCAAGCCTAGAGACGGTCAGCCTTGTCACTCTCTTCCTTCGTCTCCAATGCCAGTCCACCAGCAAAACCCATTGGCCCAGCCTGAGCCTGTCTACATACTGCCCCATTTCCAGCCCACCCAAGCCCTCACCTTTGGCCAGTATGACTGGCCTGGCTTCTCCCAGGTCCACAGCTACTCCTATCCTCTCCCATCCATTCTCCTCCAACATCCTACATGATCCAAAGACCCCAGACAGTACCTGCTGTGTTGGTCCTTTACCCCTGGCTTTGGATATTGCCCATGTGCTACCTAAAGAATATTTTTTCTTTTATTTTTTATTTATTTTTTTTGGCACTGGAAATTGAATCCAGGGGTACTCTGCTACTGAGCTACATCCCCAGCCCTTTTTATCTTATTTTGGATAAGGTCTCACTAATTTTCTGAGGCTGACCTCGAACTTGGGATCCTTCTGCCTCAGCCTTCAGAGTTGCTGGGAGTATAGGTGAGCACCAGCAGAGTTAAACTGTATATCTTTTCACATCTAAAATGTTCCATTACAGGGTTACATAGTTGTAAAAGGGAGTCACTGATGGTGACTCCAACAAAAACGCTGGCATTCTAACTGCTTTGTCATTTAAATATAGCCAATGAGATACAAACCCACTGATTAGGCCCTCAATAGCCAGTCAGATCAAAACACTATGGAGGAACAACCTCTTCAGAGTTGGAATTTGTGTATCGTTCCTTTTTTTTTTTTTTGCTCAAATAGATATTTATATCCCATCCTCCCACAGAATTTATCCTAATATAAAAACATTTACACTTTAAAGTTTTTCTATTGATCACCCTACCATGTGTCTCTGTAAAAGATAGTTGGAATTTTTGGAATTTTTTCCTGAGAACATGACCCTAAGTGTTCATTTTTTTTTTTTCAGGATGGTTTTTAGATTAGCACATGGTTGACTAAACGTAAATACATTCATGTCTTTAATAAACAATTATTAAGTTTAAAAAGTGTTAATGTTGACTTTTAGAAATATATCACCCAGTAAGTTTTATATTTATATTGATTCTAGTGCCTTATTTAAAAGAAGTGTCTGGTGTACAATGAATTAAAATGCATTCTTCTGTCATGTATACCTAAGTAGAATAAATAAATAAATAAAATTCAAAAAATAAAAGAAGTGTCTGGCTGTCCCACTGTCTGGTGCTCTGGAGGCTTCTCCCTTGGGTACCACCCACAAGGTAAGACTTGGAGTAAGAAGGTACCTCCTTCCCCTCTAAGGAGGGCCAGGTTGGCTCACCTGCAACACCAAGACACAAAGGTGGAGGCTGAGCAGGGACCCTGACCCCTGGTTGAATGGCCCACGGAGAGGGTCATGACCGTGGAGAGAGGCCATGGACCACAGCACTTGGAGTCATTGCTGCCCCGGAGTGGCCTTCTCCCTTGCTCCCTACCCCCCTGCTCAGTGCTCAGTCAGTTGCAACCACACCAGGCTCTTTCTAGCCCTTGGACCTCTGCACTTGCCATTCTCTACCGAGATGTGCCACCCAGCTGCTCAGACTATCCAGCTCTGGGTTCACCCATCCCCTCTTCCCAGGAGGCTGTCTCTGTGGCTCTGTCTGGCAGAGCCTCACCTGCCATGCTGTACCTGGTGTTGTTTCCTGTACAACCTCCTACTCTGCACAGTGCTGATCAGGCTGTGGGAACACCTGCCGAAGCAGAAGCACTGGCCGGAACACCAGCCTGAGAATGGCCACCTGCCTGCCTCTGACCACCCTGACTCTAAAGACAGAAGGAATCTGCCTGAAGCTCAGAGACATTGCGTCATCCACCAAGGTCACACAGTGAGCAAGCAGCAGGCCAGAGCCAAGTCAAGGTCATCTGACACAGCAGCTGCTGACCTGGCCCACGTGCTGGCAGATCCCTGAGGTTCACCCCACAGCAGCTCTGCTCCCAGCCCCATGGGGTCCTAGTCAGCCTCTTCCTTCTCATGACGTGGTCTCTGGCGTTATCAGACCGAATAAGGAGCCTCAGAGGCACAGGACCTAATCTGTTGCCTTCTGGAAGCTTTCCAGGCTCCTCCTGTGTGGCACTGAAACTCTCCTGAGTTGGGAATCCAGGGACTGCTCAAGGGCAGGAACCAAATCTCCTCTGTCCCAATCATCTCCCCAGAGCCAAGCAGGCAGCCTATACAAAGGGGCTTGTAGTCCCCAGGTCCACAGAGGGAGCCACAGCCAAAGTGAGGAAGAGCCATAAGCCAAGCTGCACCTGGACTTGGCCTGGCCTAGCCACGACCACAGGCAAGTTACTTCACCCCTGGGTCTCCACTTCACCACCTGTTAAAAGGTCACAGAAGGACTCACTATATGGGGTTCTTGGAAAAGATGAATCAGACTATCCAAGCCACGTGCTTAGGGGAGTTGCACATGGGGGAAGCCCTGGTCCACACCGACTCAGAGGAGCTGGTGTGCAAAATCCTCCAAGCTGCGTCTTCCAAGGAAAGGACCTTGAGACACATGATGCCTTTTCAGGAGCCCTGGATCCAGTCGTTAGAAACTCTGATGATGGCTCCCAGGCCTGCATAGTGGACACCGCAACTTCATGTGTCCAGGAAAACGCTGGTGTGTCAGGAGCAGAGGAAGCTCCCTCAGTGATGGTTTACACGCACATTGAAGACTGCTATGCAAATGAGAGGTTCTGCTCTGAGGCAAGCAGCCCTGGCCCCCCTGAAACTGTGAAGTAGGGAGATCTCGGCCCAGTTTGCTGCCCCAGATCATTAAAAAGCTATGAGCCAGAGGAAACCCCATTTGACAAGGATATCTTGGCTTCAAGTGCTACAAGGGTGTCCTGGTCACCTCTTGTCATTTTACAAGCCATCCCCAAACCATTTATTCTTCTGTGTATTCTGTGGGCTGAATGAGAAGCGTACTCCCTCCCATGGCATCAGCTGGTGGCTGATGGCTCATTTTCATGCATGGAGCTCAGGGTCCTGTCCTGGAACCTCGGCCCTGCAGAACATGACATCATGGTGAGACTGCTCAGGTTTCCCCGTAACATGGCAGCTGGGCCTGAGAAGGAAGGAACCCTGCTTGCATCCCACTGGGCAAGCCCAGCATCATTGTACAAGGCAACGACACAGAAGGAGCCACACAGGATGTCTGGCTCTTTGGGGGTCACCAAAGCCAAGTCCACCACTGAGACTTCAGGGTGGGTTTAATTCAGGAGTTTAGTTCTTGTCCATTTCTGTCCTTAGCAGTGGCAGCTTCATCCACCCACCCCGCTGTCCAGAAGAAGAGTGAGGGCTGGCTTCCAGTCATATAATTCTCCTCGGAGAACAGGAGCCTTTCCCCCAAAGCCTTCAGTAAGCTTCCTTGGTTCTCCTGTGAGTGTTGCTAACCAGGCTACTGGGCCACTGTGCAGGGCCTCGGGAACTTCCCTGGCTTGGATTTGGGTCACCTGATCCAGGCAGTGATCGATGAATGGGCTCATCTGGACTGACTTAAAACAAAGTCCACTCCTAAAGCTCAGTGGATTCAACCTCATCCCAAACCACAGGGAGCTGCACAGTAGGGGAGGGGAGAAGAAGTGAGCAATCAAGCCAACATTCATCTCAGTGACTGCGAGCAAAGCCGGGTGTGGGAGATCACATGGGCCACCCACACCTAGTGTGGTGATGTGATTAATGCTCAACATCATGACCTTCACCATCAGCATCACCAATCATATCACTGTCACCATCTCCACAATCATCTCCATCAGCTCACCAACATCACCACCATGACCATCAGGACCATCATCGATATCATTATTATCGTATCACTGTCACCATCATCACCATCTTCACCATCATCACCACCATCATGTTCACTGTCACCCATCACCACTGTCATCACCACCAGCCTCATCACCATCACCATCAGCATCTTTGCGTGAACCTTTTTTACCACCATCGCCATTACTACTACCATCATCACCATCACCATCATCACTACCACCATCAGCAGCATCATCATAATTATATTACTGTCACTAGTATTACCATCTTCATCAGCATCATCAACATCACCATCATCATCTTCTTTATCATCATATCTCTGTCACCACCATAATCACTGCCATTACCATTAATATCATCACCACTACCATCAACGCCATCATCATCATCATCACCATCACCATCATCACTATCTCCATCATCATCACCATCAACACCATCGCTGCTATTTGTTTCCTTTGCCTCCAAGGAATCCCACAGCCAAGAGAGGAACCCAGCTCTGGAAACAAATCTCATAGCTGAACCATCTCAGGCTAACCTTGATAATGCAAAACCAACCAACCATACATCGCCTCTAAAGGTACAGCCATAGTCCAAGATATCACCACCTCCACCTGGGTTAGCAAAACAGCTAAAGTGGGTTTTCCACTTCTGCCCTTATCCCCCCTACCCTCTATTCTATTCTTAACAAAGAGCAGACTTGACCCTGCTAGAACACGCAAGTCCTGACATGCAAGTCCTCTGCCTATAACTTTTCCATGTCCTGAGTAAAGGCCAAAGTGTTTGAAGACCCTACATGATTGGCCCCATTCCTCTGTCCTCATTGTCTATCACTGGCCTCTTCCCTGGCTCTATTTCAGCCTCACTGGCCTCCTTGCTGATTGTTAATCATTGCAGACATGCCCCTGACCTCAGTGGCTTTGCACCTGCACTCCTGTTGCTGTGAATCCTGACACCTGCCTGGTTCACTTCCTCCGTCCTGAGCTTTTCCTCAAACCTCCCTTCTCAGCAAGGCCTTCCCAGGTCTCTAACACTGCAGTCTCAGCCCCATTGCCTTAGGTTTCTCTCTGGCATTTCCTAGTCCCTTCACACACTACATATGTCAGCAATGGACCTTGTTCACTCTTTGTCTCTGCTATTAGAATGAAGCTCCATAAAGTCAAAGGTTTTTATCTGTGATGTCTGTCCTGTATCTCCAGACCCTAGAGCAGGTCCAGACTAATGCAGATGCTCATAAAACACTTTCTGAATGAATGAGTGAATGTAGGTTCCATTACTGTAGCACATCTCTGACTGCCATGCATGATTAAGACTCAAGATACAGATGTCTGGTGAATGAGAGCATGTTCCAGGAGAATCTCTCTCCTCAGTTTCCCTTCTCTGTATATGAAGGTAATCACATCCTTACCTTGTAGGTTCATTTGGGACTTACACAAGAAAGGACAAAAGTTGTTTGTGGGGATATAGCCCTACCAGTGTGAGGGATCAAGTTTGTCACTGTCAGAAAATTAGTTCACGTGTCTTGAAATGAAAAGGATTCAATTATGCGGGCACAATGCTTTCTGGATCCACCTCCACCTCCGCCACCCAGAGGGTTAGGAACCAAGAGTCACTTTCTTCCTGGAAAAAAGAGCAACAACCTGCATGTTCCCCTCCCACTCCTGTCACATTTATGGGCCTCATTTGCCAGCACTGGGCACATAGAAGACACAATCAGTATTTATTGGATACATGAGTAAATAAATGGGTAAATGGATGGTGAGTGGATGGGTGGATAGATGGATGGGTGGATGACTAAAGAGATGTATAAATGAATGAATTGATGGATGGATGAATGAATGAATGCATATGTGGATGAATTTTGGATGGATGGATGGATGGATGGATGGGTGATGAGTGGGTGGGTAGACAAATGAATAGAAGGCTGTGTAAACAAATGAAGGTATGAATTAATAGTTGGATGAATGGGTAGATGATAAATGGATGGAGGGATGGATGGATGGTAGGTGGGTCAGAGGCCAACTGGCTGGCTGGATGAATAGAGGGATCTATAAATGAATGGATGCATATGTACTTGAATAGTTAGATGGATAAATGGATGGACGGATGGATGGATAGATGGTGGATGGGAGATTGGATGGATGGATGGTAGGTGGGAGGACAGATGGATGGACAAACGACTGACTCATGCTGACCTCCTCTTCTTTAATAACCCAGATTTAGCCTCAAGCCAGAGAACTTTATATCTAGAGTTAAGAAGCAAGAAAGCTTGTCTGTTAGAAATTAAGAAGTTTCTTGGAGGACAGGGAGGAGGGGAAGTTTTCAGTGGTGCCAAAGGGTTAAGGAGCTCCATTTCAGGCAGCCTGAATATTCTGATTCAGCAGCTGACAGGACACGGCTGTCCCCCTCCTGCAGCTGTTCCTGGGAGTCAAAGCACATCTTTGTTTGCCCGACTCTTAGCAACTGTTGCTTTTTCTGAAGGACAAGCATGAGCCAGCTGTCACCTCACAAGATGAGAAGTAGGGAGGGTCAGATCTTCAGTGAGAAGCTTGTCAAACATGAAAATCAGTGTCTGGTTTGGAGGTCCTGCCTCTTTTTGGACAGTGGTACCTGCTCAAAAGGCCACCTTCCTGCAATCCTCGGAGCAGCAGAGAGGGCCCAGAGGACTGCAAAGGGGCACATCTCAACAGCTCCAACTGAGCCCCAAAGGGAAAGCGAACCCCTCAGGGAGCCCACTCCAGAGACAGCACCCTGGGCAGCAGCTCCACAAGCGCGCTTACAAGGGACAATCACGCTACCCTACCGTGCATACCAGATGTGCAGAGGTCACAATGACAAGAAGCCAAATTGAAATTTAGCAGACTTGGACTGAAATATTCACAGACAACATTGTGTGATGGCTGAAGTTGGCTTCTGGGGTCAGTGGGTGGGAAGAAGACAGAAACCAACAGACCAACTGTGAACCACCGGTGGGAACCACGTGGTGCGTGCCCCAGTTTCCCTTCCTTTGAATACTTGTGAAATTTTCCATGATAAATGTTTTTAAAAAACAATATCTTGGGGTCCTTTTAACCTAATAAATGACACTCCTTCCTCACAATTACTCCTGGGCATCTTAGCAGGATTACTAAAAACTCATTAGACCAATATAATCCAAAGACTCCGGTCCCCATGGGAAAGCCACACGCTCCACAACAATCGCCAGGAGGGAACAGGAAGGCACATCAGTGGCAGCTGCACACATTGCCATGGGAATGCAGGCAGGCAACATAGGCAAGCCATGGCCTGACATGGATGGGAGGGAAATGAGGATATTGGCTGCACACAGGCCAGGCGCAGTGGCACAGGTCTGTTATCCCGGAGGCTCAGGAGGCTAAGGCAAGAGGATCGCCAGAGCCACCTCAGCAACTTAGAGAGGCACTAAGCAACTTAATGAGACCCTGTCTCTAAATAAAATACAAAAAAATAGGGCTGGGGATGTGGCTCAGTGGTCAAGTGCCCCTGAGTTCAATCCCCAGTAACCCCTTCCCTCCCACAAAAATAAGTTAACACAAGGAAAGAAGTTGGAGAGGAAATGCTGAGACACTTTTCCTCTATATTTTTGCATTTCTTGATCAAGAATTTTTATTAGAATGAAAAATGCAACATTCAGGAGGAGGAGGAGCTGCCCCAAAGCCTGTGACCTTCCTGATGAGGCACTTGGAGATATTTCTGCCCCTTGAGACCAGGAGGGACCTGAGCAAACTGTCCCCCTCGGTGACAAGGGAAGACTCACCCTTCCTGGGCTCCAATGGCAAGGCTGTCAGTGGCCCAGGGACAGGGGAACAAGCTCTCTGTACTGCAGGCCCCTACAAGGCTGAGAGAAGTCGTTCAGAGCCTTGCCTGGGTGTGGCCACACTCCGACCAGAAGGGCAGACCCATGAAGTAAGACTGATGTAAAATTGGGTCTTGCTCAGGTTGGTTTTTATCTGCCAAGCCTGGGCACCACTCTACCCACTCCTCAGCAAGGTTTACGATGGGCCCACTGGTCAGCTGAGGCCTAGGCCAACAGGCACATTTGGCTTCCCTGGTCTGTGCCCTGCAGTCCCCCTGGGACACTCAGACAGGAGAAGGATAGCAGATGTCAGTTCTGGTCAGAAGGTCTAAGCCTCAAAAACCTGTAAGCAGATGGAATGGGTCACCCTCACACAAGGTCTTGCCCCTCCACCCAGCATGGCCCCAGGCAAACCTCCTAGGCAACACCTGGCTAGGAGAACAAGATGTAAGGGCTGTCCCCATGGTGAGAGCCTGTGTCTCTGCCCTAACCACCCACCAGGGTGCCTGCTAAAAGTGCTGGTGAGCAGGGATGGTCACCAGCTGAGGGCTGCTCAGATCCACAGTGGGAGCTGGAGGAAGATGCGGGGTTTTGTCTTCTTAGACCCTGACTCCTGGCCCTGGGGCTTCCTGGGCTGCCTGAAGGCTGCTCTGGCCTCTCCTCTCTGACCAGACTCCTGACCTCTTGCACAGTGTGCTGGAGACTGAGGTTGCCAGCTTCAGGGAAGGCAGCTCCAGCCAGGCCTATGAAGTGGATCTGGGCCTCCTCCAGGCTGGACACAGCCACATTCCTCACCTGAAGCACAGCTCCCACCGGGACACAGGCATGGCTCCTGCCCAGAGCTACTTTCACAGGCAAGGCCAAGTGGGAAAGACAAGGCAGGGGAGCAGGTGTGAGAAAGCCAGGTGCACACCTCGCAGACTCAAGGCTCTGTCCTCAACACCTCCTTGGTGTTTCTTCGTCCCCTTTGAGGAAATGATGTCAAAGCAGAGGGCAGCCATTTTCAACACTTGCCAAAACAGAGTTAGCTGTTCTATGTTAGTTCGCCAGATTTAAAAAAAAAAAAAAAAGTCTATGGAATTCAAAAGTCTAGACACTGAAGACACTGTCGACTGAAAGAGTTAAGCTGGGACATACAAGGCTGGAGGTTCTCCATCCCTTGCCCAGAACGTCCCTTCCCAAAGGTGCCTCCTGTGGATGGTCTGAGGCTGTCCCCAGCTCGAGTTCCAGGTCCACCCAGGGTTGGCTCTCTCCCTCTAGGACACAAGCCTCCCCCAGTGCACTGCTGCCTGCTGGCTGGTGACTCTTCACAGCCTACCAGGCCACCTAGATGTCCCCAGGTGCCACAGGCTCCTCAGCTCCACAGGACCAAACCTGAACCCCAACCCCCTCCACTGCCACTAGACCTCAGGATGAAAACCCAAGTGAGGTTTCAGGATTGTCCGCATAACAAGGAGTGAGGTTCTGGCACAGACCATAGATGGATGTACCTAGAGTGTGGGATGCCAAGTGAAATGAGTCTGTCACTCAAAGGTAAGTACTGTTTGATGCCACTCACAATGGTCCCTAGAGCAGTTGGATCCATAGGCACAGAGTAGGATGGTGGGAGCCAAGGGGAATGGAGAAGCTGGGGACTGAGTGTCTAAGGGATGCTGTCTCCATTTGGGAGGGTGAGAAGGTCCTGGAAGCAGACAGCGAAGACAGCTGCACAGCAATGTGAATATTTTCGATGCTAGTAGACTCTGTACTTAAGAGTGGTTAAAGTGATAGATCTTATGTTATATACGTTTAACCACATTTTAAAACTTAGAGAAAAGACAAAGAACAAATGTAAAATTTCTACATGAAAAAAAAAAGTGTCATAGACCAGGTTGGCTACTTGGGAAAATAAGTGCAATGTGTTTAATCACCAACAGCCTGACTTTGTTAGTTTAGAAATAACTCAGACAAGCCAGGTGCAGTGGCGCACGCCTGTAATCCCAGTGGCTCAGGAGGCTGAGACAGGAGGATAGTGAGTTCAAAGCCAATCTTAGCAAAAGCAAGGAGCTAAGCAACTCACTGAAACCCTGTCTCTAAATAAAATACAAAATAGGGCTGGGGATGTGGCTCAGTGGTTGAGTGCCCCCGAGTTTAATCCATGGTATCCCTCCTCCCCCCCAAAAAAAGAAAGAAAGAGAAAAGAAAGGAAATAACTCAGGCAAATCAGAGACAGGCAACTCAACTGAGGGAAATTTGAGTAGAGAACAAATCAGGTGATTTGCAGAAAAAGAAATACAAAAGACCAACTAACACATGAACAGGGACTCAGCTTCCTTCACAGGGGATAACCATCAGGACAGTTCTCAAAGAACCAAGTCACCAATTTAGAACCTGGTGCAGTCAACAGCACAGCCCCTGTTCAAAGATGAGCAATTTGCGATGACAGAGCCCGGGTCTCAGCATGGGGGCCTCCTAAGCAGAGCTTCTGAGCAGGTGCCCAGGCCACAGCCCAGAAGCCAGCCCTAAAGGTAAGATGTGATTTCCCTAATAAGACAGGCCCAAGAGCCACGAGGCTGACCTCACAGACACCCAAAACGCAGCTGGGACAGCAGGAGTCGGGGCAAGCTTTCCAGACACATCCTTCAGAAGTGAAACCCATCCCTCGGGCCCAGCGAGCCCAGTGCACAAATGTCTGCAAAAGGAATAAGGGGAGGATGTGGGCTGACATGAGGCAACATCCAAGAGGAACACGCCGGAAATTTCTGACTGGCAGAGATATCGCTCCGCTCTGGTCTGCCCCAGCACCTTTGTTTACAGAAACAGCAGCTTCCCGCTGAGCAGCCCTTGCCTCGGGCTGCAGCCGCATCATTCAGCTCCACTCCTTGGGTGACTGACCCAGCTCCCAGCTCACCTGGCACCTGTCCAGAACCTCCAACCTTGGCACGTGCATTCTCACTTGGAACATCTCCCTGCTCTCCCTTGCCTGGAAAACTACCCATCCTTGAAGACACTGCTGAAAGCTCACTCCCTCCCAGGGAAGAATCGGTCACTTCCTCCTCAGTGGTCCTGTAGCATCCAACAGACATGTGCCATGTGACAAACCCAGTCCAGGGGGAATAATTCACTTTGGTCCCTACTTGAGGGAGTTCCCTGTCAAGAGAGGAGGGAATGACCATGTCCCAGGTGGGGACATGCAGAGGACCACAATAGCACAGAGCCAGTGTTCACACTCTGGGCTGGCCACAAAGCTGTGGGGCCCCTCTAGCTTTCTGGAAGTCAGACGCCTCACCTGGAGTGGGGATGATATTCCCACGACACATTCCCTGAGGTCACTGTGAGGCAGATGGGGCTGTGCACCTATAGCTCTCAGCCAGGCTCATGGCCCCCGCATGTATTTTTTTTTTTTAAATAGATGGACACAATGTCTTTATTTTATTGGTTTGTATGTGGTGCTGAGGATCGAACCCAGGGCCTCACGCATGCGAAGCAAGCGCTCTACCACTGAGCTACAATCCCAGCCCCCCCGCATGTATTTTGAGAAGGACCATCTAATATTGAGTTTCTGCAGGGAGCCGTGAGGAAGGTGTACAGTACTCATCAGGAGGCCTAATCCAGGCACCAAGGGAATGGTGTGGCCTGGGACAGGCCACCTGCTTTCACTGAGCCTGTTTTCCCCCCGATACATGGGAGCAGGAGGGTCCACTGGTTGAGGAGGTACTGTCTTTAGCATATAGCACAGTGAACAAGGGACGTGTCCTACCTCCCTGTACTACCATCCTCTCTCCATACCTCTCCCTACAGCCAGCCCACACCCATCCAGTTGGTGAATTCTTCACCCCACTGGTAGTAACTAGGCTATTTTTAGGGACTGGGGCTCAAGGATGGAGAGTCTGAAAGCCAATCACCCCCTGGTGGAAGAAAAGCACAATGACCCAGGCCACCACCAGGGGGCACCCTGCAGAGTGTCTGCCTGGCCCTGAGTCCAGGCCCAGCAGCCCAAGTCCTGGATGGACTTCAACAGGACTTTTCTCAGCAACAGGCAGTGGGCACCCACACCTTCTCTAGACTCAGAGGTCCCCATCCATATGATGGGTGCTGGGAGTGGGGGTCTCTGTCATCCAACCCATGGGACCTAAAAAGGTGAATGGCTGGGAGAGGGGTCTCTTGCATGCTGCAGACACGCAGCATTTAATTCTAGAAATTTTAAAACATTAAGTATCAAAGAGGCAAGGTCACGGGAAAGACCCACAGCCGAGGCCAGCCAGCTGGCACTCAGGACGAAGGCACCCCACGGATCTCTCAACCCAGGAACTAAATGCAGCATGAGACTATGCTGTTACCGTTTCCTGTGCTCCAAGACAATGCAGCCCTGGCAACCCTTTCAAACGATGACCCCACAGAGATTGAACATGTACCACAGTTCCCAATTCATACCACAACTCCATCAGCTGGAAAATTCTGGACATGTGGAAAACTCTGTTCTCTTCAAAAGTCTGTTGCTGTCCTCTGGGAGGAAAATGAGCTGTGCACACTCATGGGGGAAAGACAGGTCAGCTCAGTGCCTGGGCTCAAGTCACAGCCTCCTCTTCTCCCAGCTGTGTGGCCCTGGGCTGCGCCTCATCTGTCCAATAGCGCTATTAACAATGCCAGCCTCAGAAGGCTGTTGGGAGGCCCTGTCAAGATGATGTAGGTGAGGCAGGCTGTCCAGGAACTGGGAATAGAACACATCATCCCATGCAAGCTCCAGAGCCCCATATTTCTGCTTCCCACTGGATTCGGGCTTCTAAAGCTGAAGATTTGCTGACCTCTGTCTAGAGCAAGCCTGGCTTTGTGCAAGAGGAAAATCAAATGTTTTGCATTTCAAGCCAATAAGCTTCTCCTTGGATGAGCCCCTGCCTTTTCCAAAATGCAAATTTTGTTTTTTAATGTTGCCTGAAAGGGAAGCAGAAAGTCCCAAAGCCCAAGCCAGGCTGGAGAAAAGGGACAGAAAAGGCTCAAAGCAGCAAGGAGACAGCTCCCTTCAGGCTGCATGTGACTGGGCAGACAGTATGTTTTTCCCATCACCTAAGGCCTGGAGCCAATTTGTGGAAAAACAGACTATAAAGATACGCCAGTGGGAGGAAGAGAGACAGCAACAGATAGCAGGAAAGACAGCTGCATGGCCAGCGGTGCCTCACTCAGGCCAGAGGTCTGTGTTTTAATTAGAGCAGCAGAGGGCAGGAGCTGCTGCCAGGGAGGCCACCCCAGGGGGAGACACTCTCACCTGCCTGTCCATCTGCCAGCGCCTGTAGAGGCCCCAGCAAAGGACCCAATGCACTCTGCAAACCCAGGCAGTGCTGCCTAATTAGCACACTTCCTAGCTCCCAGGGGTTCGCTGATGCTCCCTCTAGAGACACCCCAATCAGGGCAGCTGGGAAGGGGCCAAGATGGAGCCTAGGGGCCTCCATCTCCTTCCTCTGGGCCTGAAGTACAACCTCCCAGGCCAGAAACAGATGCTTTAGACACATCCCAGGACTCCCAAGCACCCTAGGGGCTAACTCCTGGGGCTGCTCCCGTCCCTAGCCAAGAACTAACTGCCCCAGGCCTCGCTGGGAGGGATGAGAATCTACTCTTGCTGCCAAGTGAGAGGCTGTCAGCCATCCTCAGGTCCCTCACTAGGATAAATGTGACTGTTAGGGGCTATAAAAAGCAAGCCCAGGGTACGAGGACACCCTGCTTCAGCCCCAGCTTGGACACTGAGCCTTGGAGCTCTCTTCTTTACACTGAGGTAGGAGATAAGATGACCTCCGAGGGACCTAATGAGAGCAGGTGGTCATGCTGATCGTGGTGACAGTGGTGATGATGGTGATAGAGGTAATGATGATGGAGATGGTGATGGTGATGGTGATGATCAGATAGTGGTGATGATGATGGTGACTGGTGACGATGGTGACTGGTGACAGAGACGGTGATGATAATGACTATGACGGTGGTGATAATACACATATGGACATTACTGCATTACAGCCTCACCACAATCCTCAAAGGTCTTATTACCCTTATTTGACACTTGAGGAAACTGAGGCACAAAGAACGTCTTCACAGTTATGTCATAAATGGCAGTGTGCAACTCTCCTTTTAAAAGGTGTCTTGACACACAAACTGTGGTGTTTGAGAGTGCATGTGCATGCACGATTATGTGTGTAAGTATGTGAGTGCATGTGTAAGGGCTCCATCCTGAATACTCTGTATTCAGGGCTCTCCTGATTCTCTCCCTTGCCCCAGCACCCACCAGGTCAGACCCAGTGTCCTGGAGCTACCATTCACCCTCGGACAGGAAGACCCAACACAGACAATTCCTGGACAACAGGATGGAACCCTGGCTCTGCTTCCAGTGGGCAGTGTGTACTTGGGAAGGGGCAGGGAGGGCATGAAGCCTACAAAGCTCACCCTACACTCCTTGGGGCACCATGCAAAAGCCTGCAGAGACCCTTCAGTAAGACTAGACTGGAAATACTGACATTTAGCAAGAGAAAGCAGGAAGCTTGGGAGAATCAGCCTTTCCCCACAACCATGCTGCTTTATTTCATTTTAAATAAGATGGTTTAATTAAAGATAGTCTTCACCCTTTTCCAAGCTTAAGTATCTCTGGTACAATATAGAAAGATGCCGTTATAAACTGACAAGAGTAAAATCACCCAGCCCCTGAAAATAGGTTTGTCTTGAATCTAAATTTGGAGAGGCGAGTCGTTAGACAAGACGACGTGCTCACCCGCAAGCAGATTCCTTTGTAAGGAATATTCTGCTTTATTCTGCCCACGTGGGGAAGCAGAGGAGCCGCAGGCAGCCCGAGGTCAGGGCGTGTCAGACGCCCTGTAAACCTGGAAGGAACTTTGCCCGACCTGCCAAACCACAGCTGAGGCGAGACGAGCTGTGAAGCCCCGCTTCTAGAACACTGGAAAAAAGCAAGGGCTCTGGATGCCGCACAGGGAGACATCGTGTGAAAGGTCAAGAGACAGTGCCTCCCTGACCGCTCCCTCTGGAACAGTTCCTGAGCCATCTGCCTGTTTCTTTAGAGACTGTTGCCAGAAAAAGAAGCCCAGAATTTCTATATGGAAAGTGAGCTTTCCTCTGTGCAAAATAGAAGACCCAAATAGACAGACACGCCCTGAGACAGTGCTTATTTCTTGGGCCAGCCTTGCAAAGCACAGTCTCTCATCAAGCCATCTGCCTCCTCTGCTTCTCATCACCTGGCTCTGGGTCCAGCGAACTCCCTCCCACAATTCTAGGGTGTCATTGCCACCTACCTCTCAGCTACAAAAGACAAGACTGGGCTGAATTTGAGGCCTAGTTATGTGAGAGGGCATGGCGCTGGGGTGGCAAAGTCAGCTGAAGTGCCCACCAAGCTTTGGCCATCCAGGGACGACTCCTTCCATATGGCACAAAAATGAGTTAGGCCGGGTGCAGTAGCTCACGCCTGTAATCCCAGTGGCTCGGGAGGCTGAGGCAGGAGGATCAAGAGTTCAAAGCCAGCCTTAGCAAAAGCAAAGCACTAAGCAACTCAGTGGGACCTTCTGAAATTTTAACCATGTGACTGTATCGCCCATTCAAACTCTAAATTTAAATTACACTGTAAGTGGACGTTTAAATTCAACTTAAAATAGATACAACACTTTGGTTACCTAGGCCTGGTGACCAGGGCTGCCCTGGCTGAGTACCCTGAACTGGGGCTTAAAATAACAGAAATTTATCCTCTCCACTGTCCAGATGTCCAAAATCAGAATCAGTGGGTAGGAGTCCAGGTGTAGTCAACGTGAGGACGCTCCTCCAGAGGCTCCAGGGGAAACACTCCCGCCTCCCCCAGCTTCCTGCAGCTCCCTCTGTGACTCAAGGCTACAGTGCCCCACCCTGCCTCTGTGGGCACACATCCTCCTACTGTGCATGTTGCCCAGACCCCCCCCCCCAACCCCCAGCAAGGACACGTGTGAAAGCATTCAAAACATGCCTGGAGAATCCAGGACCATCTCCCACCCTAGACCCTCCACCTACTCACATTTGCAAAGTCCTTTCATGCTGTATAGGGGACATTCCCAGGCGCCAGGGGTTGGGTCATGAGTATATTTGGGAGGCCTATCTCCCTACGGCCCCTCACTAGGACCTGGAAGCCTAGGGGTGGGAGGTCACCCCTGGCCTCCAGTTTTGGCGGATCTTGCTGAGAAGTCTGCTTTAAATCTGAGCCTAAACCCTTCTCCCTGAGCAGAATTTCTCAGGACACTACCTTGCTCAGAAGCTTCCAAGGAGGTTGCACAACCCAATAATCATAAATAACAGTAACACCCAGTGTCTTCCTGCGGGGGGAGGGAATATCGTGGGCTCCACTCAGAAATACCATGAGTACTGGCCACATTTGTACCCTTCCTAGCACACAGAAAGCATGAGAGGACAAGGGGACTGCATGTTGCCCTTGTCCACCGTGCCCCTGAAAGCCACAGTCCACACTCTGTGATGCCTCCTGGGGTCCTGGCAGTCACAGGTAACAAGCAAGGATTGCTTAAACCATAGCCCTGCAACATGCTACACCAACTGTTGTGGACCAAGCTCAGGGGTCTCAGGTCAGGGGTCACTGGACAACCTGGACCAAGCTGGCAGGAGCAGTGGACAGAGTGAAGTTCTCAACACCTATGTGAGAGGTCAGGAACCTCAGCCCCACACAGAGCTCCTGCAGGCTGCCCACTGGCCATTCTGGTGAAAATCCAGCAAAATATATCAAAAGCCTTTGAGCACTCTGCAGGGTTTAAGAGTACAGTCTCCTAGGCCCAGCAGCCGCCCTGGGAATCTCAGCTGTGTAAAACTCTGTGCGCTTTGCTCTTCGTGGAAACACTATAACATCAGAAATCAGAAACCTAGGAGACTTTGGGAAATCGGGAGGTGAATAAACTCTGATTCATTTTTACAAAGGAACACTGCAAATGCTAAAAAATAAAATGATATCTACACTTATAGAAGGCCCTCCTAGAGTACCATCAGTATACCAAGCACAGCACTCACAGCATGGTATACCAAGCATGTACTGATATTGGGTAAATAATTCTCATGTGCATACTTCATTTTTTGGTTTTGTTTGTTTTGTTTTGTTTTGTACTACTGGGAATTAACCTGAGCATCACACATGCTAGATAAGTGCTCTACCACTGAGCAACATCCCTTGCCCCCTTGTCAGACTGGCCTCAAATGTGTAAGCCTCTTGCCTTAGCCTCCTGAGTTGCTGGGATTACTGATATGCACCATACTGTCCGGCCCCATCACAGAGAATGGTCTGGAAGGACCATCTCAGCCCAATGTTACTGGTTCCCTGGGGAGTAGAATAAAAAGAGCCTTCTCTTAAATATTGCATATTATTTGGATCTTGTCTGGAACTGTTAATAAAGCATGCTCAGTTAATCTAATGAAAAATTACAATTTACCAAGAATTAAAAAAAAGAAGGAAATTTTAAAATATTACTCACACTTTGATCTTTGTCAAGGAAGTTATTTTAAAGAAAGAAATGGACCACGTGGTCATCAAATTATTGTTTATATTAAAAATGCGAATAGTCATAGTAGGAAGGCAGCTAAAGTGTAGCAACTTTGTAGAAACTGACTTTTAAAACACACTAAAATATCTTTACTGACAGGGAAAGATAACCAGGACATTCAACGTTTGACAGTGTACAGAATAAGATTCTGTTCTGTGAAGGTTCATGGAGTCGGGGTGTGTGCAGGAAAGAAACCCTAAGGACAGTCCCAAAATGCTCCAGGGATTATCTTTGGGAGTCAGGTGTCAGGGGACATATTTACTTTTTGCTTTATCAAAAATTTCCGGTTTGGGGGCTGGGATTGTAG
The DNA here is from genome assembly GCA_028644305.1 of Xerus rutilus. Lineage (NCBI taxonomy): Eukaryota > Metazoa > Chordata > Mammalia > Rodentia > Sciuridae > Xerus > Xerus rutilus. The sequence continues at coordinate 13,908,414 of CM053415.1, read as the reverse complement.
CTCAGTGGTAGAGCACTTGTCTCGCATGCATGAGGCACTGGTTCAATCCTCAGCACCACATAAAAATAAATAAATAAAGATATTGTGTCCATCTACAACTAAAAAAATATAAAAAAAAAAAAATTCCGGTTTTCCCAAGTATTTCTACTTGGAAATACTCTATTTCAATTTCCCAAGCATGGCATTTGAACCCCTCAAGCTCACAAGTCTCTCTCCCTGGACCATCCTGGCCTCCTACCCACTCATCAAGACTCAGCCACCCTGCCTTAGGCCCTAAGCTCCAAGGATAGGTGGGAGAGTGGGATATGCATTTTTGTCCGTCTTTGCAAGGGCCAGGCAGGTCCTAGCTTATGGAAGGTGCTGGAACAGTCAGCCCAATAAGGGACAAATAGATAACAGTGGTAGGAACACAAGGGTAAGGGAATAATTCTATAAACTGGGCCCGTGGTGCTGATCACCACATGCTTTCTTTTCCAAGAAGGAATTTACCTGCAGCTCTGCCTGGCTTAAGCAGACAGGACATGTCACATTCCTCAGCAAACTACCTGTTATCTGCAGGAGAAATGCAGGCCCAAAATAATGTCGATAAGAGGAACACAAGTTACCCTGATTGGGGAGACTTTTGTGACCCTTTCACAGACCAGATCCCAGAACTCAGGAAGATAAGGATAATTTCTCCTAGCCATAAAATCTGCAACAATACATAATTAAGAATCTAATTAGAACTGGTCAGCATGGGCCAAAGTGACCTCAAGTTTTCATGGCAGTAGGGACTTGGAAGTCTAATGTCATCCTGCTATCAGTCAAATGTCAAGAGGTGGAACTGGGGGGCTGAGGCTATGGCTCAGTGGTAGAGCACTTGCCTGGCATGTGTGAGGCACTGGGTTTGATCCTCATCATCATATAAAAATAAATAAAATAAAGGTACTGTGTCCATCTACAACTAAAAAAAAAATTGGGAAAAAAAAGAGGTGGAACTTGGCAGGACTCTCTGGAAAATTCTCTAGGATTTCCAATAAAACTGGAAGGCAGGAGGCTAGAATTGTGGTTCTATGGCAAAGTGCTCACCTTGCATGTATGAAGCACTGGGTTCAATCCTTAGCACCATGTGAAAATGAATAAATAAAATAAAGATATTGTGTCCATCTACAACTAAAAATTATTTTTAAAAAATTGGAAGGCAGGAGAGGCATGCTATCCCTCTCTTCTCTGAGAGGACCTACTCTCTCCCTGGAACTCTCCAGAGTGTCCTCTTTCCTTTTACCTATCCCTTTAATGAACTCCTGCCCGTTGCTCTGAGCGACATGTCTGAAATCTTTCTAACTTAATTGCAAGAACTGGGGTTTAAAGCTGGGCACAGTGGTGCAAGCCTGTAATCCCAGCACTTTGGGAGGCTGAGACAGGAGATTCACGAGTTCAAAGCCAGCCTCAGCAACAGCGAGGCACTAAGCAACTCAGTGAGACCCTGTCTCTACATAAAACACAAAATAGGGCTGGGGATGTGGCTCAGTGGTCGAGTACCCCTGAGTTCAATCCTTGGTAGCAAAGAAAAAGAACTGGGGTTTGAAGGGGAGGTCTTTGTGCTGCCTCAGTTTCCCAGAAAGCCCCAACCTTGTATAATGAGGGCAAAGATGATGGTGCCACGATTTGTTTCCAGGACTGGCTTCACGTGTGGGAGTTATGCATCCAGGCCTACGATTTGAGGGAGGACCAGGTGCACACACAGCACAGTATTTGTAGAAGCCATTCCTGCCTTGGGAGCCCATGGTTCGGCACTGTTGTGATTCCGGAGGTGAGGGGTGCGAATGGAGGAGCTGCAGCAGGAGGGAGGGAGCCAACTCCTTCACCATGCCTACCTTCTCTCATTGTCGTCCAGGTGAGCAAAGAGCACATTCTTAGAGATGGCTTTGGCCAGCGCAGTCATGGTCTTGTAGTCCTTGGGAATGACCTGCAAGGAAGCCAAGGAGAATCAGAGGACAGAGCACAGGGTCTGGTGTCAGAGTTGACTTCAGACTCCTGCTTACCCCTGGGGCTGTGATGTGGATTGAAATCAAACTCTTCAGCCTCTCGTGTGGTGTTGCTATCAGAAGATGCTAAAAAGACACTGGTGTGTAACTTGATGAGTATGTCACAATTTTTTAATTTTTTTAAATAAATAAAAGATAAAGAACCTGAAATGGCCCCAGAGGAAGCTCAGGCACCATCTAGGACCATCTGGGATCGTTGCTGACTGGCTCTGCTGGGCTTTCAAGCCACCTGGAAGGTGCCCTGATATCCAGTTGTGGGGTTACTGTCTTTTCTTGATTCATTTCACTGGCTTTTTAAAAAGGTAATAAACACACTTGGCACAGTGGCACACCCCTGTAATCCCAGCAGCTCAGGAGGCTGAGGCAGGGGGATTGAGAATTCAAAGCCAGCCTCAGCAACTTAGTGAGGCTCTAAATAACTTAATGAGACCCTGTCTCAAAATAAAATATAAAAAGGGTTAGGGATGTGGCTCAGTGGTTAAGCGCCCCTGGGTTGAATCCCCAGTATCAAAAATAAACAAACAAAAAAATGAATAAATGGTTGTTTAAAATTTGAAAGCTAAAAAAAATTAGAAAACTTGCTGGGTGCAATGGCACATACCTGTAACTCAGGAGGCTGAGGCAGGAGGATTGTAAGTTTAAGGCCAGCCTCAGCAACTTAGGGAGACCCTATCTCAAAATAAAAAAGAGCTGAGGGATGCGGCTCAGTGGTAAATTGCTCCTGAGTTCAATCCCCAATACCAAAAAAAATTTTTTCTTTGGTTCCAGGAATTGAACCCAGGGGCACTCAACCACCGAGCCACATCCCCAGCTCTATTTTGTATTTTATTTAGAGACAGGGTCTCACTGAATTGCTAAGTGCCTCGCCGTTGCTGAGGCTGGCTTTGAATTTGCCATCATCCTGACTCAGCCTCCCGAGCTTCTGGGATTACAGGCATGCGCCACCGCACCTGGCTCAAGAAATAATTCTTAAATAGACAACTCAATCATGCCTGGAACTGCACCCACCGTGATGATGACCCAGGGAGGAGGAAGCTCCAATCCGGGCCCTCTTCCTGTGGTGCAGACATGGACGGCTGCCTGGGCCACGGCACAACCATAACAACCACACCTTGAACTCTGGCCACCCCAGAAAGCTTTGTTGGATGGGACCCTGGCACAGGAGCCCAGGATGTCCCACACCACGTAGCCCTTCGTGAGATCCCTCTGAGAGACAGGACCGAGGTTCCCATGAGCCTCTACAATTCTAGCAGACTTTTTAAAAATCAGCTTTTTATTTTGGAACAGATTCTACTCACATAAAAGTTGTAAGAACAGCACCAGACACCATGCCCAGTTTCCCCTTCTGTCAGCATCTGACTTCACCCCGGTGCATTCACCACAACTTTGGAACCATCCCTGATCCACAGTGTGAAGCTGAACTCCACCCCTGATGCTGACTTCCTGAGTTTTCAGACAGTCTTCCCCTGCCCTGGGACCCTAGCAGGCAACATTCAGTGATCCTGCCTCCTCAGTCCCCTCTTATCTGTGGCATCCCTCAGATGTCCCTGCCTTCTGATGAGTACAGGTCACATTCTGCATAACATCCCTTACCTTGGGATTGCCTGTGCTTTTTCTTGTTGTTAGACCACAGATCTGAGTTTGGGGGTAGAAAAACCATGGATGGGAGTTGTCTAATGGATTTTAAAATCATACTTTTACTAGTTTTTGTTATCTGATCATAAAAGAATTAAGCACTAGGAAGGGGGAAACACAGGGAGCAGAGTTTCCATTCTGCAAGATAAAGAAGGTGCAAGGGTGGGGGGGTGGCGCTGCCTAGTGCCCTCCATGCCTGTGAACTGTCTCAGGACGGCACCTCAAGCTGAACTGGGGCCCAGGTTCCTGCGTTCGAGCCCTAACCACTAGTGTGCTGGAGACAGGGCTTCTGGGAGGTGGAGGTTTTTTGATAAGGTCACGAGGGTGACCTGCAGTAGAACAGAACCATACAGGCCCTCCAGCCACCCTGGTGAGTCTTGTCCTTCACCAAGCCCATCAGAATCCTAAAACAGAGACACCCCCTCCACACACAAAAGTTCATCCCATAAACACACTCTCAGTTCATGCTGGCAGAGATGATTCAACTCTAATCTTGCTGGTGACCATGTCTCCCCTCCCATGTGGCTCCAATCTCTGACCAAAAGGGAAACCAGGACCCCAGGCACCAAGGGTTCCCTGGAGATCTGGTGTGTGAGACCCCAGGCTGTGGGGAGCAGGGCTGAGCCCTCACCTTCCTGACATAAGACACCGCATCCTCTTCTGTATAGACCTCCGCACTCACGCCCCCTCGCCGGCGGCGGGCCTTCACCACGGGGTTTGGGGGGGTGGGCGACACCTCCTCATCATGGGACTCTGGCTGCGAGTTTGACTTCTGCTGGGCCAGAATCTGCCTATTTTCTTCCTGTACAGGGAGAAGAAATGGGTAAAGGAGGTGAGAACATGGTCGGGACACAGCCAAACCCCAGAAGCTTGTTGAAGTGGGAGGAGGGGTCTCCAGGGCTCCCAAGGACAAGGCCAGGGATCCACCATTTACCTCACAAGCTTCTGGTCACCATTACCCCTGCCAGAACCTCCTGCCTCAAGCACCTTCAATGGCTTCCATCTGACGACTCCTCATCTTGAAGACTGTCTCCTCCAGGCTGGCCACATCTCTATCCCATCCTCCCCTGACCAATCCAGACACCTGAGCAGCCCCACACCCCTCCTGGGTCCTGGCTCCTGCCTGGACTTCAAGGGCATCTCCACGTCCACCTGCTCCAAGCTGGATGACTGTGCCAGCCACAGTGCCTTCGCCCCAGGCCATTTCTTGTTCATTCACACTTTAAGCAATGTTTATCTCTGGGCCTGTTGGGCGAGTCCAAATGCCTGGTGTCACCTCTGAGGCTACCAATTGAGTGTCTGGGGCCCCACAAGAGGCTCTGCTGACCCCATTCCCTATACTTGGCTCACAATAGACACTGGGAAATATCTGTGGGTACCTCAGCCTGCTCTAGCCACACCGGCCACCTGCTGGTTCCTCTGACGATTCTGTTCTGACCTCAAAGATTTGTACTTGCCATCCTGACTGCTGGCATGGCCTTCCTCTAGATCTCCACACGGCTCCCACTCATCACCTCCAAGTCTTGCTCAGTGAGGCTTCCTACCACTTATTTAAAACTGCAATGGCACATGCCTGTAATTTCCGAGGCCAGGCTCTGCAACTTAAGTGAGGCCCTCAGCAACTTAGCAAGACCCTGCCTCAAAATTAATCAAAATGAGCCAGGCATGGTCACACATGCCTGTAATCCCAGCACTTTGGGAGGCTGAGACAGGAGATTCGCGAGTTCAAAGCCAGCCTCAGCAATGGCAAGGCGCTAAGCAACTTGGTAAGACCCTGTCTCTACATAAAACACAAAATAGGACTGGGGATGCGGCTCAGTGGTTGAGTGCCCCTGAGTTCAATCCCTGGTACAAAAAAAGAAAAAAGAAAAAATGAAAAGGGCTGGGAATGTGGCTCAGTGATAAGGCACTCCTGGATTCAATCCACAGTGCCCCAAAATAAAAACTACAGGGCCTCACCATCACAGGCTAAAGAGTGTCTCCCCAAATTCATGATCACCTAGAAGCTCAGAACAGGACCTGATTAGGAAATAGGTTTCTGTTTTGTGACTAAGGTAAGGAGTGAAAAGCAGTCATCCAGGATTTGAATGGGCCCTCAACCCAACCAGAGTGTCCTTATAAGACACAGGGAACAAGACACAGAAAAGCGGCCACATAAACATGCAGGCAGAGATCAGAGTGACAATTCTTGAGACAAGGAACACCTGGGGCCACTGGAAGCCAGAAAGCAGCAAGAAAGGGTCCCCCACCCCGGAGCCTCAAGAGGGAGCACAGCCCTACTGACACCTCATGCTCAGGTTTCTCACCTCCATGACTGTGAGAGGAAAACTTACTGATCACCAGAGCTGGAGGCTCCACCCCACAGAGGCCAGCCCTCCTCAAGGACATGCAAAGCTATCCTGCCCTTGGTAAGTAAGCATCCTCACTGGACCTCCTCAGAAGGTCACAGTTGAGGGATCCACTTGCCCCAGCCTCTGCATGAACATGGAGGCCCGGGGAGGCCACAGAGATCACAGCCTCACAGCCCTGAGCCGCCAGGCCCATAAGCCACCCAGTGGACTCTGGGATCCCTTTTCACCCTCCCTGCCATCCTACTGCCCCTCTGGGTTCTTCGGACACCACCCCCAGGACCCTCTCCTCAGCTTCAGATCTCCCAACGCCAGGCGCCTGCAGCACCTTCCTGCACCCCAAGCACTTGAGTTCCACTCCACCCTGAGCTTTGCCCAAACAGGAATAGTGGCAAGGGGGTGGCATTTCCCCCTCCATAAAGAAATCTACTACAGTCTTACCCACAGTTACACGCAGTTGGCTGCATTTTGAAAATATTAAAAGAAAAATTCCAGAAATAAGCAACTTGTAAGTTTTAAATTGCATGCCATTCTAGGAACACAATGAAGTCTTGAACATGGGGCTTGGTGACCCAGTCTCACAGGTCAGGTGATGGAAGGACTCAAGGTCACCCTGGCAGCTACTCACCAATGCTTCTGATGGCTCAGACCCTGCTGGTGCAGGGCTGAAGGCACAGTTCTGAAATATCCAATGCCAGGAGCACAGACATCCTGGGACTCAAAGGAGGAACATGCACCAGCCAGTGAATGTGTATCTCCTGTCTTGACTCCAAACACTCTCCCTTTGAGCAAACTGTTTATTCTTTTTTTTTTTAATATTTTTTTAGTTGTCAATGGACTTTATTTATATGCGGTGCTAAGGATCTGAACCCAGTGCCTCACACATACTAGGCAAGCACTCTACCACTGAGCCACAATCTCAGCCCCAAACTGTTTATTCTTTCCAAACATTTAACCCACTTCAAGTCATCCAGCCAGGTTGTAGACCCAGGAGGGTGAGGTCACACTAGGACCCAAAGCAGAGAAAGCTACATAGCATCTAAGACACCACCACCCCCACCCACCCCCACTCCCCCCTTCCTCACCTGGGATCCTGATGGCCCAGCCCTTCTGCAGCCATAGCTGTCCTCCCACTTCCACCACCCAGAGCCTCCTGGCAAAAACACGGCTGTCTCCCAGCCCAGTTAAAACCAAGGATTTGTGGTATGAGATCCTGCTAAATGCCAGTTGACTGTGGTCCTGTGGGGGTGGATACATATGATGGCTCCCACACAGACAAGAGCAAGCCTGGCCAGCACCAAATGGAGCAGCAATCAGTGGGCCACATGTCAAGCTTGAACCATCCATGCTGGCCCCCCTCCACATGGCAGAGGGAAAGACAGCTTGTCCCACTCACAGGGACAGACTTTGGCCAGCACACACCCCATCAGCAATTTCACTGTTGCCTCATACACCTGTGGATCCCAAACATCCAACCAGGAAATCCTAGGGCCACTGGGATTGCTCAGTGCAATCATTTAAAAATATTTTTATGGAACTCTCAAAAAGAAGATGGCAGGTGGGTGACACAGATCTCTTCTTCCTCCAGACACTCGCTGGAACAATAGTAACCTTAAAATATGTGCATATGTAAATCCGCAACAACTAAGAGAATGAGACAGATTCAGTTGGCTTTAAAGGGCTCCTGGAAACAGCCAGCAGGTCCAGGTGTGGGGTGTGATGTGCACATGAAGGATCCTCTGGCTCTGGAAGGGGAAGGACTTGCCCTTTGAAACCCACAGGTAGAGCACAGGCCATGAAGGTCAACCTGAAGCAAGACCCCTAAGCACCCAGGCCCAGCAGCCGGCCCCACATGACACCCTTCCATTGCCTTTCTTATCTTTTATTGTGGAAAATTCCAAGAAGATGCAAAAGTGGAAGGAATAATATAATGAACCACCAAATGCCTACCACCCAATGTCAATAATGATTAAAACAGAGCCAATCCCATCCCACCTCATTCTCTATTTCTCTCTCTCTTTCTCTCTCTCTCACACACACACACACACACACTATTGAAGCAAATCTCACATACTATGTAATTTAACTGTAAATACTTCAATATGTATCACTGACAAATAACCCCTAAAAACATAACCACAAACAATTTTACACTGTTGGTGGGATTGTAAAAACCACTGTGGAAATCAATATGGAGGTTCCTCAAATGTCTAGGCATGGAACCACAATATGATCTAACTACACCACTCCTCAGTATTTATCCTAAAGAATTTAAAGTCATCATACTATAGTGATACATGCATATCCATGTTTATAGCAGCACAATTTGCAACAGCCAAATTATGGAACCAGCCTAGGTGTCCATTGACAGATGAATGGATAAAGAAAATGTGGTATATATACACAATGGAGTTTTATTCAGCCATAAAGAAAAGTAAAATTATATAATTTGCAGGAGAATGGATGGAACTAGAGACCATTATGTTAAGCGAAATAAGTCAAGGTCAAGGATCAGAAGGTCAAGGATCCTATGTTTCCTCTCATATGTGAAAGCTAGAGAAGAAAAAGGAAAAGAAACAGAGGGTGGAGGGTGGGGAGCAGGATCTCATAAAAATCAAACGGAGGGGCTGAGATTGTAGCTCAGTGGTAGAGCGCTTGCCTGTCATGCGTGAGGCCCTGGGTTCGATCCTCAGCACCACATACAAAGCAATAAAATAAAGACATTGTGTCCATCTACAACTAAAAAAATATATATATATATTTAAAAAAAAATCAAAGGGAGATCAGTAGAGGAAAGACACAAAGGGGCAGAAGGTGGGGGATGCTGGGGAATGATGTCCGCCAAATTATATTGTCATATTGTGTGCACATACAAATATGTAACAACAAATCCCATCATTATGTACAACTATAATGTGCCAATAAAAAAATGTGGGAGAAAAAAAACCTTGCTGAGCTGGAGGAGGCTCAGCAAGAGAATACTTGCCTAGCATGTGTGAGGACTTGGGTGCAATCCTCAGCACCACACACACACACACACACACACACACACATACACAACCACAATACCCATTACCACCCCCAAAATTAATATTTATTCCTTTATATCATCACTCAGTCAGTGTTGAAACTTCCCCAACTGTCTCCATTTTTAAGGTGGGTTTTCCAATCTAATCAGAATCTAAATAAGACTACTGGCTAATTCTTAAATGTAAACAAAGATTTCTTGATATTGAGGAAAATATTCAATATGAAAGTAAAGAGCAGAATAAATGAAAAGAAAAAAATGGCCCTGGAGGAAATAAATTCAGGATAGAGAAAACAACTTCAAAAACAGTCTTGTTTAGCCAGGCACAGTGGCACACGCCTGTAATCCCAGCACTTTGGGAGCCTAAGACTGGAGAATCGTGAGTTCAAAGCCAGCCTCAGCAACAGTGAGGCACTAAGCAACTCACTGAGACCCTGTCTCTAAATAAAACCCAAAATAGGACTATGGATGTGGCTCAGTGATCAAGTACCCCTGAGTTCAATCCCTGGTACCAAAAAAAAAAAAATCTTGTTTATATTATGCCCAGAGAAATTTGAAGAGATACTTTATCCACTGGATGGTATAAAAATGAAAGGATAGTATAAAAATGAAAGCTTCCTTTTAAAAGAAATAATGTAAGTACATAGATATCTCATTTTTAAAAAAAAAATAATTTTGTAGTTGTAGATAGACAGAATGCCTTTACTTTGTTTATTTTTATGTGGCGCTTGATTGCACCTAGTGCCTCACACATGGTAGGCAAGCACTCTGCCACTGAGCTACAGCCCCAGTCCTATTCTTAATAAATGTAATTTATATTGCATATAAAATATATATGTAAAAATAATATATATAGCAGTAGGAAAATAAATCATGGATATAGCCAAGGAAAGAGCCAAAAAGACAAACAGAAACCATGTAAGAAAAAACATCTCTCAGAAACAGTCTGAGAGGGGCTGGGATTGTAGCTCAGCGGTACAGCGCTTGCCTCGCATGCGTGAGGCCCTGGGTTCGATCCTCAGCACCACGTACAAAGCAATAAAATAAAGACATTGTGTCCATCTACAATTAAAAAAAAAATTTAAAAAAAAAAAAAAAGAAACAGTCTGAGAGTTTCAATATTTGATCACTGGGAGTTCCAGATAATAAAATGGGGAAACCATCAGGAGTGAGAGAGAATCCCCAAACCTGAATACAAGGCTCATATTGAGAGGGCCACAGAATGTTCAGTCTGGTCAATGAGTATATTCTATAATATTCTATACTAAGAAGTTCCAGGTATAAGAATTTCCAAAAGTCCTCCCTGGAGAAGAGTCAGGCTGTCTGTTGGGAACTCAAGGTCAGATCAGCTCAGGCTGCTTGACAGGAAGCCAGGATAGGGATGTGGGTGAGGCCACAGATGCTCCAAGGGCTGTGCCCAGCCAACCTGCCTTGAGTTTGTGAGTGTGATAAAGGCATTTTTCCAATATCCCTGATTATTGATTTTTCAACTTCTAGGGGGAAAAAAGCTAGAGACAAAGCATCAAAGGCATTGTAGTGCTTCTAGAAGCATACATATAAACATCAGGCCAAAGGGTCAAGCCCATGCGCAAACTCCCACACTTCAGGTCAACTAAAGGGAACAAAAAGAGAAGAACCTAAAGTAGCGCCAGAGATTAAAGTACCACCCTAGGGAGTCCCGCTCATCCACCAAAGGCAGCCTCACAGACATGAGGGAGGACAGGGACCTCACTGCTGCTGCTGCTGCTAACAGCGGCCATCTCGGGATTCCACGCCCAGGAGAAATGCCTTCAAATGAAGGCAAAGAAAGATAAACAGATAATCCATGACCCACAGGCCCATGCTCCAGAAAAAGTTAAGAGCTGACCTGTCGGCAGGGGAAAAAAAAAAACAACCCTCAGGGAAGCCTAGAGATGCAAGGAGAGGTCAGACAAAAGAGCAGGTGTGGGGTCGATCCAAACACATCCAGCCACGGAAAATCCCTGCGTGTCTGTTGCTGGATCTAAATGCGCTTGGGCCCTCACACCAACACATCTTGTCTCCCCTCTGCTATCTCCTCCCAGGGCCTCCAATCTGAGTTAGAACAGAAGTATATCATGGACAGACAAGCCCACCACAGCCCTACACTTGTCCTGGTACTTGCTGTCTGCCAGGATCACTATTCCCAGGTGTTCCCAGGCTTGCCACGATCTCCTGTCTCCATCCAAATGTCACCTTCTTTGTGCAGGAGAACACCTGCCCCACATGGCTTCCCCTCGCCTCCTGTGTTCCTGCTCTCATGGCACCTGCAGCAAACTAATGCCCACTCCACATAACGCATCTTGGCCACTGTTTCCCTGCCTAGATACAAGCTTCACTCACTGCAAAATCTCCAGCCCTTAGGACAGTTCCTACATAGAAAAGATATGTTGAAAATGAATGAATGGGGGCTAGGATTGTGGCTCAGTGGTAGAGCACTTGCCTAGTATGTGTGAGGCACTGGGTTCAATTCTCAGCACTGCATTTAAATAAATAAAATAAAGGTTCATCAACAACTAAAAGATATATTTTAAAAAATGAATAAATGGGGGCTGGGGTTGTAGTTCAGTGGCAGAGCACTTGCCTAGCACATGTGAGATACCACATAAGAATAAATAAATAAAATAAAGGTATTGTGTCCATCCACAACCAAAAAAGAATTTTTTTAATGAATGAATGCATTCAAAAAATTTTGAGAGTATCATTTTGAAAGTCACAGAGTAACTCAGCACACAAAACTGCAAACACATTCTAGACTTTTCAGGGGGATTGAATCCAGGGGTACTTAACCACTGAGCCACATCCCCAGCCTTTTTTGGTATGTTTTACTTAGAGATAGAGTCTCACTGAGTTGTTTAGGTCCTTGCTAAGTTGCTGAGGCTTTGAACTCTTGATTGTCCTTGCCTCAGCCTCCTAAGCCACTGGGATTACAGGCAGGCACCACTGTGCCCGGCTGACATATGTAGACTTTAACACACACACACACACAAACACAGGTAGAGAGAGAAGGGAGCCTGTATATATGAAAGAGTGTGGGGTGCTGAGTACCAAAAGCCAAGCTGGGCTGGGGTGAACTCCCTTCGACTCCCCATTGCTGTTATAATGCTAATGCAACAAAATAAATGGGAAGAAACAATCATGCTTAAATGAAAATTTAAAAAATTTGTTTGCCACTGGGCAGACATAAATACCACTAAAACCACCAAAATAAATAACAAATCCCAGAAATGACGTCCTCCACTTGCTGCACCACTGAAAGGCAGTCTCCTTGGGTAGGACTGTCATCTATCAAGCTCTGCGAAGAGCGTCACAGGATGTCCAGAAGACACATGTCCAGGCCATATTGGCAGTACAGCCCTGGATGAACCATCTCTACTGTGTCCCCTTCTCTGCATGTCTGTGCACATCCAACCCAGTGGTATGGTACCCATCCCAAAATAAAAAATGAAAATGGATTTCAACTCAGTGAAACAGATGGGCAATCAGGGCAAAACCAAGCCAGGCACCACCAAGACTGTAACAACAGCTGATCTTCCTCTAGAAAATAATGGAGTTCCAGGGGCTGTGGTAGTAGCTTGGTGGTGGAGCACTTGCCTAGCATGCGTTGAGGCAGTGGTTTTAATCCCCAGTACCACATAAAAAAAAAACTAAATAGACAAAATAAAGGTATTGTGTCCATCTACAACTAAAAATATTTTTTAAAAAAGAAAGAAAGAAAATAATGGGGTTCCAAGTCACTGCATTGCCAGTGCAGTGAGGAGGGTGGCTGCTATGGAAAGCACCCACATCCCTTCCCTGGGCTTCCAGATCACACCCACCAGCCTGCCCAGAAAAGTAATGAATATGATCACTGAGCATTATCAGTTGACTCATTTCTACAAAGTCTTCGACCTATAGTCTTTACTGACAGAAGCTTCCTCATGTGAGGAAATGCACATAGTTCTCCCAGTTAGGAGCTACCATATGCCTGATGCCTCAGTGCACTTCACTCTTGGGGTGGCGCTCATGGAGAGGGCCTGGGGAGGAGCACCAGGGGTGCCATGTGGGGGCAACCTCCAGCCTGCCTCAGGAGGGTGGGGCTTCAGAGCGGGCCAAGCACATACTGCATCTTCTGTTGCCATGACACCCAGCCACATCATAATCTCTGAGCTTTGCATAAATACTGCCCCACCTCATGCCATGTCACTTTTTTATAGATCTCCACATTTCAAGTTACCAGGAGACTGAGGTCAATGACAACATGGGAAAGACATGTTCTTGTGTGTTCGTGTTCTTTCATTCATTAGCAATCTTTCACAGAAACCATTACATCCACCATCATCATTCCTACACAAACCGGGACGCTAACTGGAAACATGAGTTAGACTACAAGTGAGGGATTGTGGGCCTTCACTTTTGGAAGTGATTTAAAACAACACTATGGTGGCAACAGTTACCGCAGAAGCATGAAACCTGGGATGGACAAGGTACGCTGAGACAGGCCCAACACGGTCACTGCTCATGCTCACAAGGCTCTGCACACGCTGGGGGGGAAAATGCACAGAGAAGTTTGCTCTTGTGCCCACAGCAGTTTTGAAGCAGTTCACACTCATTCTGGAAGGGACAGCAGCCAAGGCAGCTGCAGGAGGTGATGAGGGCATGGCCAGGACAAGGGCAGAGGGAGAAGAGCTTGATCTGACAGAGGCAGCCTCACACTTGACCCAATATCCCAGGGGAAACAGGAGCCTGGCAGATGCCTCCTCTGAACAGGTGAGTGAGAGTTTTTTTTAATAATTGAGGCAAAATTCACATGATACAAAAATCAACAACCATTTTTAAAGTAGACAACAGAGTGGTATTAAGTACATTCACAAGCCGGGCGCAGTGGCACACACCTGTAATCCCAGCACTCTGGGAGGCTGAGACAGGAGAATCACGAGTTCAAAGCCAGCCTCAGCAACGGTGAGGCGCTAAGCCGCTCAGTGAGATCCTGTCCCTACATAAAACACAAAATGGGGCTGGAGATATGGCTCAGCGGTGGAGTACCCTGAGTTCAATCTCCGGTACCAAAAAAAAAATTTTTTTTAACAAGTACATTCACAAGCCTGGCATCGTGGTGCATACCTGTAATCTTAGCGACTCAAGAGCCTGAGGCAAAAGGATCACAAGTTCAAGGCCAGCCTCAGCAATTTAATGAGGCCCTTAGCAACTTATTAAGACCCCATCTCAAAAAAAAAAAAAGTAAAGGAGCTGGCTATGTGGCTCAGTGTTTAAACATCCCTGAGTTCAATCCCTGGTACCAAAAACAAAAGAACATTCATAAGACTGTGACCATCATTTCTATCCAGCTCCAAAATACTTTCATTCCCAAAAAGAGTCCGTCAGCCATCGCCACCTCCAGCTCCCAGCAGCTGCTGGTCTGTTTCCTATTGCTGTGGATTTGCCATTCTGGAATTTCGCATAACTGGAATCATGCCTGTGAATCTGCATCTGGCTTCCATTCAGCATCATGTTCCCAAGGCCCATCCATATGGGAGCATGTATCAGTGCTACATTCCTTTTTGTGGCCAAATAATATCCTTATTGCTGGGATGGACCATTCGTCCACTGATGCACATCTGAGCTGTTTCCATCTTTGTTTGCTGAGGACGCTCCTGCTTTGAATACTTGTCTTCCACACTCTAGGGTTTCTTCCCAGAAGCTGACTGGCTGGGTCATATAACAATGCTTCCCTTTTCAAGGAACCACAGAATGTCTTCCCCCGTGGCCTCCCCTGTGGCCATACCACTTTACACTTCCAACAGCCATCCTGGAGGACTCCATCTCTCCCTATCCTCACCAACACTTGGTATTTTCTGCTTGGTTTTTCTTTTTAATATGGTCAACATGAGTTGGGTTTTGGACATACTGACTTGGAGGTAACAATGAGGCCCAGACATGAGAATGTCTCACAGGGAACTGGAGCTGTGGCCCTGGGACAGAGACAAAATGATTATGGCTTAAGTGCTTTACCCTTTGGGTTGTGATCTGTACCCCATCCCAGAGCCTCAGTGCCAGATGTACTTACTGTAGGCACCACTTGAAAAAAAAAAAAAAAAAAAAGAATGACGGGTCAAGACAGGGGTTTGAGCCTCACGTAATGACCAAAGGTACTGCACAGCTTCTCCTAGAGACTCTGCAATAGGCAGGTAGAGTTGGGCTCAGGGCTGAAGATGCAGGGGCAGAGGTGGCAGTGAGGAAGCAAGATGGTCCCTGCCAATATCCAAGGACAGAGAACGCCCCTGGATGGATGGTTGTGGGCATTCTAAATCACAAGGACCTCCCTGGTGGTGAGGCCAGGAGAGCTCCCAGTGGGAGGGCCAGGATCTCAAGGAATTTCCTTCTAGAATCTAGATCAGGCACCTGGGTCAGAGCTCACTGTTACCTACCAGGCTCTCAGACCCACAGCCACTGGACACATCAGAGCTCCAGCCACTGGTGCCCCAAGTAGCCTGTGTCACAAAGGAGCATGTGGCTCATGCTCCCCCATTGGGTGAGGATCCCAGGTCCCTCTTTCAGGAACAAAGGCTGTTTTCTTCCAGGCAGCTGCAGTCAGGGCCTATTTTCTGAGATGGACTGGCATCGCCTGTCCTGGTGCGGAAATGATTTTCTATCTTTGGCAGGCACAGGGTCAAACTGGGCAGGATACAGGTGGTCTGAATCACGGAGGCCACTTCAGGAGGCCACAGGAGGAAACAGGGAGGGTTGGAGCCAGGGCACCTCCCCAGCCACTGCAGGGCTCCTCTTGGACTCTGCCTCCCGCGAATGCCAGACCATTATCTCTGCTGGTATCCCTTCCCCTTCCCCGTGTGGGATTCCAGGAAAACCTCTCATTTCTCAGATCCCCCTTCCTGTCTCTGTTTTCATGCTGATGAATTGTCTGGAGTGCGGGATGGTCAAAGTCACCAGGTCAGGAGACAGGCTTTCCCAGCCAAAGGAATCTTCATGGCGACAGTGTGGGAACCAGTTTCCAGAGGGGTTTCCAGAAAGCTCGGTGGCCAGAATTTACGGTTGAATCAAGTAACAACAGCCCAGGGACTGTCCCCGTCCTGCCCCAAGGCCAGTCAATGTCATGGGCTATAAAGATGTCCCTCCTTTTCTTCTGACTACATTTTTCCTACACAAGGGATGGGATGCAGACTTTAGCCTAAGAAAAGAAACCATTCAGGTGGGGACTGGAATCTAAGAGATTTTCTGGAACCTAGTTTATTCTCATGAGAAGCCCCTGGCTGTCCACTTCCCTAGCCCTAAGGCTGGAGTCTGCCTTCTCCCACCAACAGGGATTCAAAGAGGCAGTTTATCAAGCCAGCCTCCTCCTCAGCACTGGGCTCACACACTCAAGGGAGGAAAAGTGATTTCAGCAAGCATGGCTTCCTCGGACAGCTGCCCCAGGCCAGGCAAGCATAAGTGGCATTTCTAGCCCATCTCCAGGGAGAAGTTCTGTGTAACATCCTAGTACTGCTCATCTCCACCCTGAAGCCCTAAGTCTTAAGGGGGTGGTTGTGGCAACTGAGGACCTAGGCTCCCAGGAGAGGGTCCTATGGTCACCAGCCCTGGGCAGGAATTATGAGCCCTTCTCAGGGGTATAGCATCCCACAAAGGAAACCACAGTGGATCACCCTCTCTGCAGTGGGGAAACTGAGAACCAGAGAGGGTAAAAGACATGTCCAGGGAGTATTCAGCCATTCAGTGGTAAATTTATTAGAGAAACACAGTCTCCAATCATTTATTGAGTACCAACTATATACCAGGCCTAACAGAGAATAGAGAAAAAGGCAAGGGAAAAGAGGATCCTGGACCAGCTTTGGAAAGGAGGAATAAGGGAGGACCTCCCAGACAGGATGCTCCCTGCCAGTCCTGCTCAGAAATGTGCTTGCTCCTCCCCCATCTACGGCACCTGACAAGTTTATGCTATGTCTCCCTAACCTGGAAGGCACATCAAACATTTGTTTCATTAATCTCCTTGGAGAATCAGGGTTTGATTTTACTGTTACTATTCCTTTGATTTCTTTCCTTAACTTTTCTTCTTTTATTTTTATCATTTATCTCCTCCTCCTTTATTTTTGTCTTGCTTCATTGTTCTATTTCTGACTTAGGTTGGACACTGTCAGGCTGGAAGAGTGTTGTGGTTTGGATCTGGAAGTTTTAGAAATTCATGTATTTAGGGCTTGGTCCCCAAGACTATGGTATTCAGAGATGGGGCCTGCAGGAGGTGACTGGATCGTGACCTCATCAGTGCATGAGTCCATCAGTGGATTCATAAATTAACAGCCTTCCCAGCCATCTTGAGGTGAGCAGCTCAGCTCCAGCACATGATGTGCTACGTCACCACAGGCCCACAAACAACACACCAGGTGACCGCAGGTGAGAGCTCTAATCCCATGAGCCAAAATAAACTTTTCCTCCTTTTAAATTGTTTCAGATAATTTGTCACAGTGACAGAACACTGACCAATATACAGACCCCCCCTCCATCCAAGTCCATCTGGAAATTCCAGGGGACCTCATTTGGAAACAGGATTTACAGATGTGATCAAGTCCAAATGGAACTTCAGGAATGAAGGATAAGAGATGGAAATGGTAAATCCTGAGCACATAGACTAGATGGTTCTCCCTTCTCAAATTATTTAAAATATGCACTAAAAGTAAAAACTATAATGGGGTTCAATGTATGTAGATGTAATATATATGGCTACTGTAATAAGGGAGAGTGGGGCTCTAGGGTGGGATGGTTGTGTGCTTTACTTGAAATGGTAAAATGGTAACTAAAACAGGCAAGAAGTTACTTAGAATTATTGTAAGTTCTAGAGCAATCGCTTTAAAAAGACAGTAGATAAATTAAAATTCAATACAAAAATAATCAAAGAATCTTTATAAAGGCAGAAAAAAAGAAACAATGGGGAAAAAACAAAAGAGACAAATAGAAAAATAATTAAATGGTAGACCTAAATCCAACCATAACAGTAATTACATTAAATGCATATGACCTATGAGTGACTGATATGTATATATGTGTATGTGTATGTACAGTAAGAAATATTATATCTTTTTAAAAAAATGTAAATTGTCTAAACACACCAATTATAGTACAGGAATTGACAGATTGGTTGAAAAAATTAAAACCAACTATTTTGGTCACTAAGAAACTCTCTTTACTGGTGAAACTACAGTAAAAGGATGGGAAAATATGAGCCATGAAAATCCTAATTAAAAGAAAGCATGTGCAGCTGTCCTCATGTCAGATAATACACACCACAGGAAACTTAACAACAGAGAGGAATTGATCGTAGAGCTTCAAATACATGGAGCAAAGCTGGTGTAAAGGAAGAACTAGATAAGTGCACAATTGTAGCTACTCATCTCAGAGCTCCTGTGCAGTGACAGATACACCAAGGGTCAGAAAGCCACCAGGGACACAGGATGTCTGCCACCTGAGCATTGACATTGACACTGCCCCACCCAGCAGGATTACCTGGAGCACTTGCCAAGATAAGCATCTTATCTGTCATAAAACACACCTTAACAAATTCAGAAGGGAGAAGCACACAACTGGCTCTGCCCAGGATGGAACTGAGCCAGAACTGAGTGATAGAGGCATCTGGAAAGCCCCCACATTTTCAGAAATTAAACAAAAAAATCTTCTAAATAATTAATTAAACAAAAAAAATCGCTAGGAAAATTTTTGCACTAAATAAAAAGTTGAAATGCAGTGCATAAAAATTTGTGGGATGCAGCTAATGTTCACAAGGAGTCTACAGCATTACATTAGAAAAAAACAGTATTAGCCAGGCACGGTTGCGCATGCCTGTGATCCCAGTGACTCAGGAGTCTGAGGCAGGAAGATTACAAGTTCAAAGCCAGCCTCAGCAACTTAGCAAAGACTTAAGCAATTTAGTGAGACACTGTTTCTCAAAATAAAAAATAAAAAGGGATGGGAAGCCAGGCATGGTGACTCAAGCCTGTAATCCCAGCACTTAGGGAGGCTGAGACAGGAGAATCACGAGTTCAAAAGCCAGCCTCAGCAATGGCGAGGCAAAAAAAAAAAGGGGGGGATGGGAAATGGGGATGTAGTTCAGTGGTTAAGTGTCCCTGGATTCAATCCCTGACACCAAAAAACAAAACAAAACAAAAAGTCTTAGACCAATGGCCAAAAATTTCACCCTAAGAAACTTTAGCCCCAAGACAGTAGAAGAAAGCAAACAATAATAATAAGGGCAAAAATCAACAAAAATAAAGAAAACTAATGAAACTAAAATCTACTTCTTTGAAAAAGTTGGTAAAATTAACAAGCCTATAGCCAGACTGATCAGCAAAAAAGACACAAATTACCAGCATCAGGAATGAAATAATACAAACATAGGCATTAAAAGGATAATTAATGTTATCAAAAAATCTATA
The DNA here is from genome assembly GCA_028644305.1 of Xerus rutilus. Lineage (NCBI taxonomy): Eukaryota > Metazoa > Chordata > Mammalia > Rodentia > Sciuridae > Xerus > Xerus rutilus. Next base: position 13,888,943 of record CM053415.1, on the reverse strand, counting down.
CTCGGGGCTGGGGTTATGGCGCAGTGGTAGCGTGCTCGCCTAGCACGCGAGAGGCACTGGGTTCGATCCTCAGCACCACATAAAAATAAAATAAAGATATTCTGTCCACCTACAACTAAAAAATAAATATTTTTAAAAAAAATCTATACTCATAAATTTAACAACTTAAATTACTTGGACTAATTCCTTGAAAGACACACACTACCAAAACTCACTCAGGAAGAAATGGATAACCTAAATAGGTTTCTATCTACTAAAGAAATTGAATTTATAAAATCTTCAAAGAAAACTCAAGGCTCAGAAGAGGTCATGCCATTCTACCTATGGTTCTCCAGAAAACAGAAGAGGACTCTCCAACTCACTTTGCAAGACCAGTATTATCCTGACACCCATGTGGTATGAAATCATTAAATAAATAAAAACAGACCAACATCCTCCATGAACACAGTGCTAGAAAAGCATTAGCTCACGAAAGCATTAGCAAGTAAAACCCAGTAATATGATCTGAGGATTATCTATCACAGAGGATTTTCTAACATAAGCAAATGGCCCAGAAAGGCAAGGCCAGTTCAATATTCAAAAAGCATCAGCTCAGAAACTGACTTCTTTAACAAGACTCCTAATGCACAAGAAATAAAATCAATAATCAATAAATGGAATGGTATCAAACTAAAAAGCTTCTTCACAGCAAAGGAAATAATCAAGAACATGAATAGAGATTCCACAGAATGGGAGAAAATCTTTGCCACTTGCACCTCAGATAGAGCACTATTTTCCAGAATATATAAAGAACTCAAAAAATGTAACACTAAAATAAAATAAAAAACCCAATCAATAAATGGGCAAAGGAATTGAATAGACACTTCTCAGAATAAAAAATATAAATGGTCAACAAATATATGAAAGCATGTTCAAAATCTCTAGCAATTAGAGAAATACAAATTAAAACTACACAGATTTCATCTCACTCCACCCAGAATGTCAATTATCAGGAATACAAGTAACAACAAATGTTGGCAAGGATGTGAGGGAAAAGGCACACTCACACATTGCTGGTGGGGCTGCAAATTGGTGCAACCACTCTGGAAAGCAGTATGGAAATTCCTCAAAAAACTAGGAATGGAATCATCAGTTGACCCAGCTATCCCACTCCTTGATATATATCCAAAAGATTTAAAATCAGCATACTACAGTGACGCAGCCACATCAATGTTTATAGCAGCTCAATTCACAATAGCTAAGCTATAGAACCAACCTAAGCGCCCTTCAACAGATGAATGGATAATGAAACTGTGGTATATATACACAATGGAATATCAGCCATAAAGAGGAATAACTTTATGGCATTTGCCAGTAAATGGAAGGATCTGAAGACTATCACGCTAAGTGAAATAAGCCAGTCCTCAAAAGCCAAAGGTCAAATGTTTTTACTGATATGTGGGAGCTAACCCCCAGTAAGAGGGGAGAGGGGAAGAACAGCTATTCAGTAGATAAGACCAAGGGGAATGAAGGGAAGAGAGGGGGACAGGAAAAGAAAAAACAGTGGAGAATCCAAACTAATTTTCCCATGTACATCTATGAATACACCACAGTGAATCCCATCATCTTGTCCATCCATAAGAATGGGGTCCTAATTAGAATAAGATATATTCCATGCTTGTATATCATATCAAAATGAATTATACTGTCATATATAACTAAAAAGAACTTATAAAAAACAAAAATAAACAAATGAACAGATTTCTTGTATAAAATGAAATAGTTTTTGAAGTAGTTTTATTTTGAAATGCATGCCAAACACCTTACCATTTATGTAGATGTTACATAATTATTTTAAAATATAGAGACTGGGTTGTGGCTCAGTGGTAGAGCTCTTGCCTAGCATGTGTGAGGCACTGGGTTCAATTCTCAGCATCACATATAAATAAATGAATAAAATAAAGGTCCATCAACATCTAAAACAATTTAAATTACGTATATAATAAAGTAAAATGGGGGCTTGGGGGAAAATGTAGACACTGTAAATTGTAACTACAGGCTTTGAAACCAAATTATGGTCTACTAAAGACCTGAGAAATTATCTATATAAACTTTAAACACACTGCTAAAATTTCGTGTTTGTTTTATTTAATATTTTTATTTTTAATCAGCATATTAAAAAACAAAAAAGCAACCAATGTCATTCACACTATTCTCAACACAGGCAGAAAAGGCATTTGGTCTGGTCAAATCCTTCTGTGGCTCCAACGCCACTAGGACAAAGCCCTGTCCCCCATACTAGGCCCTCCTTGCCCTGCCGCAATAGGATCATCCCTCCCCACCCCACAGGCTCTGGGATCTGCACGGGCTGTTCCACTGCCCAAATGGCCCTTCCATTCCACTCCTTCCTGGCCAATGTTACCCAGTCACCATGTCCATTCAAGCCCTCCTCTGTGAAGTGTCCCTGCCCACTCTCCCCAAGGCAAAGCCAATCCCTCAGGCTTAATGCATGGCACACATGCTTCAGATGGTCTTCATACCCTTGGACAACCACCTGTATCTGCCCATGTATCAAATGCTACTGCGGAGGCTGGAACTGCAGCTCTCCCATCTTGGCATCCCCCTACCCTCCTCAGAAGCCAGAGTATGGGTCTTCCAAGTGTTAGTGGACAACTGTTTGATTCCATGTAAGTATGTCCTCCAAGACCATGGGAGTCCAAGAAACCAATATATTCAGCTTATGCCATCAGAATGGTGTCTACATCACTGGTCACCAGGAATCACAGTGAACTTCAGATAGTTTCTAGATTCATGGGACTGCCCAGTTAAGCCCTATCCTTGAGGCATGTTATGGTTTAGATGTGGTGTCCCCCAAAAGCTCACATGTGAGACAATGTAAGAGGGTTCAGAGGAGAAATGATTGGGTTGTGAGAGTCTTAACCCAATTAGTGAATTAATCCCCTGATAGGGATTAAGTGAATGGTAACTGAAGTGTTGGGATATGGCCAGAGGAGGTGAAAATTGGGAGCATAGGGCATTGCTTTGGGATATATATATATCTGGCAAGTGGAGACCTCTCTGTTTCCTGATTGTCACGTGATCTGCTTCCCTCTGCCACACTCTTCTGCCAGGAAGTTCAGCCTCACCTGGAGCCCCAGGAATGGTGCTGGACTTCTAAGGACTGAGACCTCTGAAATCGCAAACCCTCCAACTTTTCCTCCTCTAAAATTGTTCTGGTCAGACCTTTTTGTCATGGCAGCGAAAAAGCTGACTAAAACAAAGCATTATCTGCATGAACCAATATTCATCCTCACCTCCATAAAAATATTTTAGAAAAGCTAGCATGGATCCTCCCTTCTCGGTGTATGCTCATTCCATAAGTGAAGTACAATTCAATGTGTTCATTTTATTAAAAACTTAAGAGTTGGGGGCTAGGGCTGTAGCTCAGTGGTAGAGCACTTGCCTAGCATGCGTGAGGCCCTGGGTTTGATCCTCAGCACCACATATAAATAATAAATGAATAAAATAAAGATCCATCAACGACTAAAAAAAAAATAAAAAAGAAAAAAGAGTTGGCCCAGATCACCCAATTCTTGGTTGGAAGAGGAACCCACCACTGAACCAGCACTGGGAGATGGTCCATGGGGAAGGGATGGACTCCAGGCTGGGCAGTGAGCTGCAGAACCAGCCAGTGCTGATGAGGGCTGGAGAACAGCAATGATGACCCATGCTGGGGGAAACCATCAATTCCTCACTCCTTTAGAAGTGGACTGATCCTAGGGCCCCAGAGGCACAAGAGTAGTCAGCCACTCTGCCCTGAAAAGAGCCTGTTCCTGAGCCATCTGCATCTATATTCTTCCTTTAAATCAGTTCATTAGCCTGAGGCTGAAGGAAAGAACCTCTGGAAGCCACCAATCAAAGACAAATGAAAAGACGATGAAAATCATAATGCATCCCCATGTAGAATATTTTACCACCACTGGACACCATAAAAGTGCTACTAAAATGGAGCCCTAACAGTACGAATGTACTCATTGGCAATGATCTGTGAAGCCAAACTGGTCAAAATGGTCAGCTGCGCTGTATATTTTACCACAATAAAAAATACTACTGCAAAGAACAATCTTAACAAAAAATTACATTTGCTAAAATTACCCACATACATACGCATCTGTGCATTTATCCTGCAAAGCAAAAAAAGGTCCCCAGAACACTTAAGGCCAGTGTACAGGGGGTGAGTAACAGGTGCGTTCTTATGAAGAGATCTTTTTTTTTCTATAGCATTTAAAATTCGATACTAAAAGGATTGAGGACTTTATCATCTTACACAATCGTCAGAAAGACCCCATGATGATGGGGAAGTTCCAGTGCTGTGTTTTGCCATTGAATAGGAAAATGTTACACCTTAAGTCTCCACTATAAAATAATTGGACCTTTTTAAATGGCCAGAGGTGAAGACTTCACTGGCCACAGCCTGACTGTCAGGTGCCTGGCTGGACTGGCCTGGGCAGCACACAGAGGCCTGGCCATCCCGCTGGGCTGTGAGAGGCAGCTTCATCATGTGCCTTGTTTGTGATAAAAGCTGAGAAAAACCTCCATCCCTCCAGCTCCCGCCTACAGCTCTGCCCAGGTGACCTTAAGGAGAAGAGTGGGAGTACCTCAGGCACTGACTGTCGCTGTGGGGCTGCAGCCCTACTCAGGAGTAGATGAGTTTCTTGATTCTGTCCCACTGCTTCTCACTGGCTAGAGACATTCTTGTGAAGTGGGATTCCTGTGGGACTTTATGGCTCTCTGGAGTGCTGTTCACTTTGGGATCTCAGATCCACTTGATCTGACATCAAAAGGACATTCTCCTCCATAAAATTACACCCTCACATAAAAGTGGGCATATGATTTCAGACATTCACAAAACACCTCAAAAGCCTGAACCTACCAACTATTGCAGAAAAAAGAAACCAAAATAAACTCTGCCTTGTGGGAGTTTGGGTGTATGCCCTTGGATTTCTCTTTTGCATGTAGATATGCTGTTGTTGGCATTACCTTTGACAAAAGTGAAACTGTACCACAGGTGACATCCTGCAAACTATTTCCATTTAGCAACAAATTGCTGTTGGTGGTAAGCTCTGGGGAGATGCCTGGAGAGGTAGCCATGACTGGTGAAATGTGTTCCCCAAAACGGACATGTTGGAATCCTCACCCCAGGGCCTGAGCATGTGACTTGCCCTGGAGACTGTATTACAGAGGTCACTGAGTTAAAATGAGTCATTAGGATGGCCCTCATCCAGTATCCTCAAAAAAAAGGGAAACTTTGGACACAGAGACAGGAAAATGCAGTGTGAAGATAAAGACAGCGGCAGGGAGGATACTGTTCAATCCGAGGATCACCAAACACTGCCAGCAGCCACCAAAAATAAGCTGGAGAAAGGCTTAGAAGAGACCTCTGCACAGCCCCCTGGAGGAGCCAGCTCTGCCAATGCCTCGATCTGACACTTCTACTCTCCTGTACTGTGAAAGGGGAAAGTTCTTTAAGCTGCCCCCTCTGTGGTCATTACTAAGTCAACGAGTGCAAACTAATACAGCAGCCATGGGCAACCATGATTGGAAAAAGACTCACATAATTCCCTTATTGTTAAATAGAAATTGAGCAATCTGAGCCCCAAAATCCAAAATCCCAAATGTTTCTGGCCCCAGGCGTTTTAGATAAGGCACACCCCACCCAACTTGTGGTGGGCACATCATCAACATGGAACCAGGGCCAAAAGGAGGTCCCCTGGCCACCTTGCTGTGGAGAGGCACCCAACCCTATCTGCACCTCAGCCCCTGCCTCTCAGGCAGGAAATCCAGGGCAAGGGTCACAATTTTCCACCCTATCCCCAGCCCTGCCCCCAAGCTCACATTTTACAGCCAGATGCTCCCTGACAGCTTAAACCTCACATTCAGAATAGAACCCTTGATCTTCCCCACTCGATCCTGCCCCTTCCTGACCAGCAGTATACCCTCCACCCAGTGGCTATGCCCAACCAAGACTCAAGCTTCAAGCTACTTCTCTCATCCCCAGGTTCAATCTGCCAGGGGATATCCCACCTCCACCCTGCCTGGACCCCATTACCTCAGCCTCGCACTTTTTGTGGCTCCTCTTGGTTTCTACTACCCTCTGTCACAAACACTTCCCTAGCAGGACTTCCAGGTGCCCTTGGGATTCCCTGATAGGTGGCCCACTGAACTACAACCTCATACTCACCTAGTCCCCATAAGCTGCATTCTTCTGTGTCTTCCTCGTGTCTCAGACCAGAAACTTGGCTTCACCCTTGACCTCCAACTCTCCAAATCTTGCCACAACTTGGCCTTATACCCTTACATCCTGGTGATCTTGAGTTCCTTACCCACTTGACTCTAGAGTTTCTCAATCTCAGCACCACTGGGATTTGGAGTCAGATAATTCCTTGTTGTAAGCATTGTCTTGTACCTTGTAGGATGTTCAGCAGCATCCCTGACCTCTACTCATTTGATGACAACTGACTAGCCAAGCCCACCCGCAACACAGCCACCAAAAAATGTCTGCAGGCAACAGCCATGATGGGCCCAGCCTTGGGTTTCCTGGTGGACTCCTATATCCAATCATGTCCTCAAACTCATGTCCTATGGGGCTGGCAACCTGGCTGGGAATCATGTATGAGCAAACCAACCAAGTGACTCCAGTCTGACAAAGTGTGGTTTGAGATGAGAAAGGAATAGGGCCACCTGCCTGGTTTTCCCTCTTCCAAAGTGCAAGAAACAGAAGTATCTCCTTCCCACTCCCCAGTTCTCTGGTTTTGTGTCCTGGGCCCCAACAAAACAGTGACTTCATGACTAACCAAATAGAGATGAGCTAAGGCCACATGACCATTTTCACCTATGAAAGAGAAAGAGAGAGAGAAAAGAGAAGAGAAGAGAGGAGAGCAGAAGAGAGTAGAGGGGAGGAGAGGAGAGAAGGAGAAAGAAGGGAGGGAGAGAGGGATGGAGGGAAGACAGAAAGATCTTTTAAAACTAAAACAGCCCCAGGCTGGGATTGTGGCTCAGTGGTGGAGCCTTTGCCCAGCATGTGTGAAGCATTGGGTTCAATTCTCATCACCACACATAAAATAAATGAATAAAATAAAGGTCCATCAACATCAAAAAAAAGTATTTTTTTAAAAAATTAAAACAGCCAGAGCTGGCGAGGGTGGATAAATCAGTCCCTCTCTATTGGTGGGAATGTGAACTGATGCCCATGTTGGAAGGCTTTTCACAGAATCAGCAAGATTGTCTTTGCCCAGGAATTCTAGTACTCGAAGGCCATCCTAAACAAACACTACATACAGGGGGAAAAAAATCTATGGGTGAAAATGTCAATATGGCATAACTTTTAGTACTTGAAGAAAAAAAATCCTGGAAACAATTCAATTGCCAATCATGAGGGCAAGGTTGAAAACCTTTATGTCCTCGACAGAACATCACACAGACATTGAAAATGAGGTCTGTGAAGAGCAAATGACAAATGCAAAATATAAAAGTACATTTGCAACATGACTATGCATGACTAAAACCACTGTGATTTTAAAAAGCACAGTGCTTGAGGGGGAAGGGGCCAGGGAAATACAGAAGATTTTATTTCTACTTCTGAACTTCGCAAATTTTCTTTAATAGGCTGCATTGCTTAAATCTTAGTACCAAATAAATAAATAAATTTTGGATTGTCTTAAACAGAATAAACAAATTCATTCCTTTGGGTCAGGGATATGTGATCTCAGCCATGCCCTGGTTTTTTTTTTTATTTTTTTTTATTTTTAGTTGTAGGTGGACAGAATATCTTTATTTTATTTTTATGTGGTGCTGAGGATCGAACCCAGTGCTCCACGCATGCTAGGCGAGCACGCTACCACTGCGCCATAACCCCAGCCCTCAGGAGGCCCCTGTTAAGAGTGTCAACATCATGGATGAGGACCTGGGAGCTCACTTGTGCCTAAAAGCAGATCTTGGCCTGAACCGGGGCTGCCCACATTTCCATTTGGTCCCCATGAGCGACTGGGACAAAGGACAGTTAAATTGCAACAAAAGAGCAAGTAAAGGAAATCTCACATGACATCTAGAGTCAGTCTGGGGTAAGAAGAGGGGATGAGGACTGGAAGAAGCAACCACAGGGAGGGAAACAGGTTAAAGCCATGGAGTCTCACATCCAATCTCCCCTGCCCAGCCAGCCCTTCCACAGGAAGAGTTCAGAAGCAGGCCAGGGAGGGTCAAAGGTTGTCATTCATGGAGGAATGAGTTATAGGGGTCTCTCAGAAGAGTCAAAGCCAGGTATGGTGGCACCTACCTGTAATCCCATCCATTTTGGAGGAGGAGGCAGGAGGATCCCAAGTTCAAGGCCAGACTGGGCAACTTAGCAAGACTCAGTCTTAAAAAGGCTGGGAATGTGGCTCAGTGGTAGAATCCTTCCTTGCCTAACATGCATGAGGCTCTGGGTTCACTCCCTCATAGCACAAAAAACAGAAGAGCTGAGCAGGTATGTGCTGCTCCCATGTCTGAGGTATGTTTCTCTCCATAACTGTCAAGTCTCAAGGCTGATGTGGAACCTGACCCACTTGCCCCACTTTATGAGAACAATCGGAACTACTAGACCTGCTCCCACCTCCATCCCCAAGCTGAAAACAGCCAGGGAGTTCTGTGAACCACCTAAAAACATGGATCACCTTCCAAGAGAGTCCTGAACCCCCTGGAAGTAGAAGGGGGTGGATTCTGTGGCCAGGAAGACAATGCCCAAGGATGATTCTGAGACCAAACAAGCTAGGGCCAAATCCAAATGGGTTTCACTTTCCATTTTGCAGAAAGCCTCAGGACATCCTTCTCCCGGCATCCACCCTTCTCTTAAGCAAGACAGGAGAAAGGAGGGACTTATGACCACTCAATCTCAGAACACCTGCAAAGGGACACCCAGGGGTGGAAGTCACTGACCTTCTCTAGCTTCTCGAAGTGCTCCCGGAGGAACTTCATGGGGCGGTCAGGCTTGGAGATGCAGAGGTGCACAATGCAGTCTTTGAGCACCTGCTGGATGCTGTGTTTCTGAACATACAGCTCACACCCTTTCAGACTGTCCTCCTCCTCCAAGTGGAAAGAGGATGGAGAGGCCATGGTAAAGGTGTCTTCTTCTTCCTGCTGAGGAAAATGCAAAACCACAAGGACCTTAGAGGAGCTGGAGGAGCCCCAGGCTGCACTGCTGTGCTGCACAAACGTGCACACAGTACGTAAGATTCATTGTGGCGGGTAAATCCAACGAACAGTGTAACACAGAAAAAGTCATTTATTTTGCATTTGTCAAAGATCTTTCATTTTGGGAGGCTGGATCGATATATTAACAGCCTCAAAGGCCTTACCTCTGAACAGATTTTGTGGGGATGGAAGAGGTTCAAATAGAACTTGTGAGTGATCCAAAGCCCCCTTTTGCCTCTCTGAGAAATCTGAGGTGGGAGAAGTGGGGTGTTCGAGTGTCCAGGCCAGGGGTTAAGTATGGTCTCACTTTCATTCACCCTCCCTGTTTTAAGGACACCTGTGTGAAATGTAAATGTTGTCACCACGTGGGGTCCCAATTGGAAGGGTCCTCCAAGAGATACAGGAGGTGCGGGAGGGGGGAGGTCAGCAGGAATCAAAGGGTGGGAGGCCTGGAAAAGAAAGGGAAAAAGGCAACAGCGGAAGCCCCCGCTGGGGGCCTCACTGAAGGATGGAACGGAAAGAACAATAGCAGCCTCAGGCCAAAGGCGCCCGAACAGGCTGGTGTGCACCCTGAGCAGGGCTAAGTCACAATAGCCAGGTCGACCCTCCACCCTCTGGGGCTGGGGCCAGCGGCCAAATCTCGGGTTTTCAAGCCACAAGGCCGGCCCCCCAGATTCCGCGCTCGTCCTGACCTCTGCGCTGGCAGAGATACCCCCGCGGGCCGTGATGGGGCGCCCCAAACCCCAAGACAGGATGCAGTGAAGGACCCCCCAGACCGTGATGGGATGCTTCGGGCCCCAAGAGAGAACGCAAGGAGAGACACCTCCACACCATGATGGGGCGCCTCGGTACCCAAAAGAAGGCGGGGACCCCCAGATGCTGATATGGCTCCCTGAACCCCAAAAGAGGAATAAAGCAGGGACACCCCTCCCCCAACTGTGGTGTGGCGCCCGGGCCGGAGCCGGGGCGCGGGCCTAGTTCCACCTCCGGCGCCTCACTCACTCCTTGGGGGCACCGCGTCCGGTGGGTCCCCAAATGCCTGCGTTTCCCAGTGGGCCTCCCAGCCCCGGCGAAGGCCCTGGTCGGGACAGTCCGGGTCCAGACGCAGACCCCACCCCAGCCTGCGTACCTGGATGCGCGACGCCTGAGGCCGGAGGCGGCTGCGCGGGGACGCGGGGCGCGGGGACGCGGCGAGCGGGTCCCCGCACTGCAGCGGCACCGCCCTCCGCCCGCCCCCTCCGCGCGCCGCCGGCTGCACCCTGGCACTTCGCGGGTGCCTGTCTCCCCACAGACCCGCGATTCCCCCTTACCCTTGGCGGGCTGGGCACCCCCCGTACCCTCCCCATCCCAGGACCCTTTCCCTGGGCTGACAAGGGACGCACCATAATCCTGGGCACACAGACCCACAGGACCGCTGGTAGCACTACCAGGACCGCCCCACTGCCGCCCACGCCTATTCTTCCCCTGTACTCAGACCCTGCAGTCGGCTGCAGCACAGGGGGCCCAAGTGATGGCCAGGGCACCCCCACCATGCTGTCTGAGCGGGGGAAGGATCAGCCTCAGTGACTTCTTAATCCACAAACCTGGCATGCAGGAAAAAGAATTGACCTTAATTTTCTATTGCCAAACATCATATTTTGCCCCATCTGCCAGAGTAGGGGAAGAAACTTCTCTTTCCTGCGAGTGATCTAAATAAACACCAGGAGGGAGGGTGTGGAGCTCAGGTCTTGAGGACAGCTACTCTCCATCTTCACCCACCTGTCCACATTCACCTCTTACCCCATCTGTTTTCTCACTCACCTGCCTGTCCTCACATATTTGTCAACACTCAATTGTCTCATATCACCTGTTGCCCCATTCACCTGGCCACAGGCCCTCTGTAGGGTCCCCAGCCTTGCCCATATTCCCCAACAGGACTGGCCTTGGCCCAGCCTCTTTCTGCTAGTGTAAAGTAAAACTGAACAGGCCACAGGCAGGGGGTCAAACAGGAAGCTCCACCTCCCCAGCCCTTGCCCTCCACTGTGTCCCCCACACCCTGTTCATATCACACGCAGACACACCTGCCATGGGCACAAGGTGCTGGAATGGGGTCTTTTTCAGAATTCAAGTCCCTATCTCATCTGAATCAAAACTTGCATCCCACAACCAACTCAAATCCTTGTCCAGCTCAGCTGGGACTTGGAATTGCTGCAGACCAGCAGGAGAATCACCTGCCTTCCGTCTTGCTACCCATGCTCCCTACCTCCGTGCTCTAGTTCCTTCTGGCTCCTCCGGGGTATCCTAGCAAAAAGAATGAGAAAGAAAAGCTTTCACCTGACAATGGTGGCAGTCTGGCTTTGGGCACATGTGCTCTAGGGCTGGCTTTTTCTCTCATGGGACTCCCAGCTATAGGCACCTCCTTATGTATTGTTCCCTGGGAGGAGAGTGTGGGGGACTTTCTCTGGCTGCATTCAAAGGACAGCCCTCCAATCTTGATGTACCCCCACATGAGCCTTAGTCCTGCTGGAATGCTTTGCCCCAGCGGAGCTCCCTTAGATCATGTTTCCCCTTGACCTTGTTGAGCTGTGGCTTCTCCTGAGCCCATCTCATCACACCACCATGAGGGCAGCCCCCTTCAGTCTTGGGACATTTCCAGGCCACTCAACTCCCCACCCTCCAAGCCCCACCTAGACTCCCTTGCAGACTTCTGTTGTAAGCAGTGCCCCAGCCTACAGACCTCTTCATAACCCGAGGCTCTTGCTGCCTTTTGCTGTGCCTGAAGCAAGGCCAGATGTTTTCAAAATGTCCCACTCACTGGTGGATCCCCAAGGATGAAATCAGCACACAGAACCAGACGCAGACAGAAGTACAAACCAGAACTACCCTAAAAACCATCCCTAAAGCTCTTCTCATGTCTGGACTCCTCAGTTATATTAATCAATACCTTTATTGCTAAATTCAATTGGCTTTTTACTTTGTTGGTTGCGAGTGAGAACATCCAAGTAAATCTTTCCCTAGACCTGATGTGCACAATAACCACACATAGACAACCCAATAAATGGTCCATGACAGTACAAAAGGAGATGGGTTGGTGAGCCCAGATTAAGTAGGGGAGCAAAGTGGGTGACTGGTGGCCAATGCCTTTGAGGATGATAAGAATGTCCCTCACTGAGCTGGCTCATCAAACCATGTGGACCTGCTGAACGGAGACAAATTCTGGCTTTTTTAGGGAATCCAAATAGCTGCATCCTTCTACTAAAAACATGCAGCTGGTGATTTCATTACCCTTCAAAAATCCCAGTAATTTAATTATGCTTGTCCAGGAATGTGCCCCCCACACACTCACACAGGGGAGTACCTACACTATGTGTTTCACAGTATTATCACATTTCCCAGCTCTGTGGGCTCTTACTTCAACCCTAGACCTGACTATAGTATTCAAGTGATGAGATGTGTTCACAGTGACCAAGCCCTGCAAAACCCGACCTCAAAGCTAAGTTCTCAAAGCCCAACCGCCTCCAAACTCTGAGCCAGCTCCTGCTTATCCTCTAAGGTTCAGCTGCTCCTTCTGCAGGGAAATTCCCCAAAGCACCTGGCACCACCAGGTGAGATAGGGAACCCCGAGGGACAACCAAGTTCTCTCACAGGAGCTACTAAATTATATGCAAGGCTGCTGGGCTAATTTCTATCTCCCTTGCTATGTTGAAAGCAGACATGGAAGATGTTTGTCTTACTCTTTATTCACTCTGCCTGGTAAGGAGAAAAAATATTTTCCTAGGTGCAAAAAAGAAGATTGATTCTTTTGGGTTCTGGAGACATTAGAGCTGGTGCTTCGAGACAGGCTCTGTAGGTAGATGTCCAGGGTGAGGATCCCTGTTCCACCCTTGAGCTCATGGAACATAGGCTTTCTGAGCAAGAGGACAAAGATGCTTCAAATTACAATGGCTGACACTTATGGGCTGTGAACTTTACTGAGGAGAGGCCACTGAATGTTTAATCAAGGTGGATAATATGAGGGACTGAGAGGAGAGGCTGAGACTTGAGAGCCCACTAACTAGGCGATAATCACAGACACCCCCAACTCACAGTGGTGACCAGACAATAATTACAGATGGTCCCTGACTCACGATGGTTTGATTTAATGAATTTTCAACTTGATGATGTGAAAGTAACATGAACTCAGTAGAAACTCTACTTTGGATTTGATGTTTTCTGAATTTTACCATGTTGTGCAGTGCAGTACTACTCTCTCACCATGCTGGGCGGCAATCACAGCTCCCACCAGCCACAGGATCATGAGGGTACTCCACAGTGTGCCATTTCACACTGTTTCATTACAGGGATGGAGAGCTAAGGCAGGAATACTAAGTAGCTGTAAAAAAAAAAAAAGGATGACAGCTCTGCATCAACTACTTTTAAATCATCTCCAAGATGTTTTTTGTTTTGTTTTGTTTTTGTATCGGGGATTGAACCCAGGGGCACTTACTCACTGAGTCACATCTCCAGCCCTTTTTT
>CM053415.1:13803317-13874745 GCA_028644305.1 Xerus rutilus | reverse complement strand
CCAGCCCTTTTTTGTATTTTTATTTAGTGACAGGGTCTCACTGAGTTGCTTTGGGCTTTGCTAAGTTGCTGAGGCTAGCTTTGAACTCTTGATCCTCCTGCCTCAGCCTCCCGAGCTGTTGAGCTTACAGATGTACACCACCACGCCTAGCTCCCCAGCCCTTTTTATTGTTTATTTTGAGACAGTGACTTGCTAAGTTGCTTAGGGCCTTGCTAAGTTGCTGAGGCTGGCTATGAACTTGTGCTCCTCCTGCCTTAGCCTCTGGAGCCACTGGGATTACAGGCCTCCATCAAGTGTACCACAGCACCTAGCTTCCAAGGTGTATTCTTAAGTGAAAACAAAGCATGGCATAAAACTTTGCACACTTTGCTACTATTACAGAGGTGAAAGTACATATCAGTATATGTTTATTCAGGTGTAGAACATCTCTGGAAGGATACTGCAGCAACCAATGACAGAGACGAACTTTAGAGAGAGGAAGTGTATGTCAGGCAGACTCCCCTGGAGAGGGAAGTGACACACTAACCCAGGGATGCATCTACAAAATGGCCCAGCTGCACATTAGCCAGCCCCACAGGGAAGTTGAGGGTGTAACAGTCTTCCATGTGCCCAAAGCAGAAAGGCAGCTGGAGCCCCACTTGCACATAGGCCTGTGAGGATGGTGGTATACACTGCTGCCTTCTGACACTGGACACAAAGGGCAATCCTGCTTCTGCAAGGTTTTTCCTCCCCTTGGAACATTCGCCTTTAGACCCAGCCACATGCTGTGAGAAAACCCAGAGCAGCCACATGTCAAGGGGCTCAGGCCCCCAGTGACAGTGCACAGCTTCCACCTGAGTGTCCATTGTGCAGGCATCTATAGCCCCTCCACCACGAGGAGAAGACAAGCTTCCTCCTGCTCACCCTGGCAACATCCCGACCACGGAATCTACAAACTAATAGAAGTCACTGTTTGAAGCCCATCATTTGGGGGTGATTTGTTAAGTAGTGTTGCATAACTGGAACCTATTTCAAGATCATTTTGCCCAAAACCAGACATGTGCTCTCCCCTGCAAACCTGGTTGTCTGCCAGTGTTCCCTGCCTCTGTGGAGGATACCTCCATCTGCCCAGGAATCCGAGCCAGAAACCTGGAAGCCCTGCCGAACCTCTCTCTGCCTCTCAGCCCCAAATGGCCAGCTTCTGTCAATGTTATCCATGAAACAACTCTCGAACCCGCCCACATCTCTCACACTCTGTGGGAGTCCAAACCAGCATCATCTCCGGTGCTGGAGGGTGAGCTGGCCTCTGGGTTTGTCTCCCTTGCTCCTCTGACCTAGGCCTCCCCTTGCCTTTCCTCACAGTCTTCCCAAAAGGACTTGTCCGCCTCCCCCTGGCTTCCTCTTTCCCCAGCAGGGCATGGCCTCTAATAGGACAAGGGGCCTCCACTTCTTTGCCTGGCCAAGGACCTCCCACTCCCAGGTACCACTTTCAGTGTTTCCACTCAGAACTCTCTCCTCAGGCACCCTGCACTGGACCAGTGGCTGACCGCTGCATCTCTGTGAGTTATCATCCAGTCAGCCCATCAATCATCTCCCAGCTGGACCTTTAGTTCCATGAAGATGAGGAACTACATCTGCTTTGACTCATCATTCTTTTCAGTGCCTAACAGAATGCCTGAGAATGTCACGTGCCAGATAAATATTTGTCGAGTGAAATAATGAATGAATGAACCAAGAGTTATTTACTAAATTTGGTTTATTATACTGGTTTAAATGACTCACTTTCAAATATGTATAACTGACACTTTGGGCAGATGAGACTCCTGGAAGAGACCTGGGAATCCCATTTTCCTTGCCTTTTGTGGCTCTTTAGAACATATTCCCTGAAGGGAGTTAAATATAAATTCAAACATTTTGGTTCAAATGGAGATGATTAAAACCTAGTTTCAACTCAGCTATTGTAAGTGTCCACTACCATGAAATAATTAAAACTCTAAATTTGATTCAGAGTCAAAACACATTTCCTCTTTTCCAGCAAGGTCACTGCCAGGAGCCACCTGGGAAACGAGAGGGAGCTGTTTCTTCTTTCCCTCCTTTCCACTGGTGTCCCTCCTTTGTGGGTTGACTTCTTCCATGCTGGAACAGATTTGGCAATGAGGATTCTCAGGAGAAAGCCGAGCCCAGGACACTGTATTGTCACCAGCCACCTGTGGTAAGTGGGTGCACTGAGGTTGTCCTCCACCTGGCTTGTTTCACTTGTCCTCAAGGTTAACCACTGAAGCACCTATGTCAGAACATCCTCCTATTAGGGCTGCATGGTGGCCCCTGAGTGGACTGACCATATCTCCTTCACTGCACATGGATGTTGGTACTTTCATCTTAGCTGCTGAGAACATGGGCCTGCAGCTTTTGGCTTGATGCTCAGTTGCACAGTCCCAGAAGAGAAGTTTTGGGCGAGAGGAGACTCATCTTACGTTTCATTATTTGGGCACCACCAAGCAGTCTCCCACAGTGCTCGCAGCATTTGACCTTTCCACCAACATCATGGGAGAGCTCTCCACACCCTCGTCAACACTCCTTATCCCTTGGTTGTGTGTGTGTGTGTGTGTGTGTGTGTGTGTGTGTTCCTTCCTGGTACTGAGGATTGCACCCAGCAGTGCTCTATCACTGAGTTGTATTCCCAGCCCTCTTTCTTTTTTATTTTGAGACAGGGTCTTGCTAAGTTGCTGAGGCTGGCCTTGAACTTGCAATATTCATGCCCCAGTCTCCCAGGTCACTGGGGTTACAGGTGTGCACCATCGCTTTGTTTGTCCTTGGTTTTTTGGAAGAGCCATTCTGATGGATCTGAAGTGGTTGCCAGTTCTCTTAAAAGTGAGGGCTGGAGGGCTGGAGTGGTGGCTCAGTGGCAGAGCGCTTGCCTCGCATGCGTAAGTCACTGGGTTCGATCCTCAGCACCACATAAAAATAACTAATAAAGATATTGCGTCCATCTACAACTAAAAAAATATTTAAAAAAAAAAAAAAAGTGAGGGCTGGAAACAGCTGGACACCATGAGCCCAGCCCAGTCCATGAGGGCAGATGGTGCACACGGAGACAGGAGGATCTGTTGCTGGCTGTTTTGGAAACTACCTTGATTTAATATATTTATTGTGGGCTTTTATAAATTTAACTTAAAGAAGTTCCTTGCTGGGCTGGGGTTGTAGCTCAGCGGTAGAGCGCTTGCCTCGCACGCGTGGGGCCCTGGGTTCGATCCTCAGCACCACATACAAAAAAAAAGCAGTAAAATAAAGACATTATGTCCATCTACAGCTAAAAAATATTTAAAAAAAAAAAAAAAAAAAAAAGAAGTTCCTTGCTATTCCTAATATGCTAACTTTTACATAAATGAGAGTCACAAAGAGACAAACCTGCAGAGATAGTCATCTGATACTCAACAAAGATGCCAAAAACATATGTTGGAGAAAAGATAGCCTTTTAACAAAGGAAGCAAGGAGAACTGGATATCTCTATGTAGAATGAAACTAGATGCCTAACTTTCACGCTGCATAAAAGTCAAATCCAGGTGGATCAAAGACCTAAGAATTAACCAGAAACTTCTCAGTTATTAGAAGAAAGCATAGGGTTAACACTCCGACATCTTGGTGCAGAAACTGACTTCTATAACAAGACCCATAAAACTCAAGAAATAAAACTAAGAATCAAAAAGAAGAACAGCATCAAATATTAAAAAGTTTCTTTCTGAGCCAAGCGTGGTGGCATACGCCTGTAATCTCAGCACTTTGGGAGGCTGAGACAGGAGAATCGCAAGTTCAAAGCCAGCTTCAGCAACGGCGAGGCGCTAAGCAACTCAGTGAGACCCTGTCTCTACATAAAACACAAAATAGGACTGGGGATGTGGCTCAGTGATGGAGTACCCCTGAGTTCAATCCCCAGTACCAAAAAAAAAAAAAAAAAGTTCTTTTCTGTACAGAAAAGGAAACAAGAGTGTAAAGAGAGAGCCTACAGAATGGGAGAAAATCTTTGCCAGCTACTCCTCCAACAGAGTATTGATATCCAGAATATATGAAGAAGTCAAAAACACCACCAAAAAAAAAAAATACCCAACAACCAAATAACCCAATCAATAAATGGGCAAAAGAACTAAACACAAACATTTCTCCAAAGAAGAAACAAATGATCAACAAATACATGAAAAAAATGTTCAACATCCCTGGAAATCAAGGAAATGCAAATCAGAACTACGTTGAGATTTCATCTCACTCCAGTTGTAATGGCAGCCATCAAGAATACAAACGAGCCGGGCACAGTGGCTCAAGCCTGTAATCCCAGTACTTAGGGAGGCTGAGACAGGAGAATCACGAGTTCAAAGCCAGCCTCAGCAATGGCGAGGTGCTAAGCAACTCAGTGAGACCCTGTCTCTACATAAAACACAAAATAGGGCTGGGGATGTGGCTCAGTAGTCGAGTGCCCCTGAGTTCAATCCCCAGTACCAAAAAAAAAAAAAAAAAAAAAAAAAAGAATACAAACGATAATAAATGCTAGCAAGGACATGTGAGAAAAGGTACACACATAGGTTGTCAATGGATACAATGACTGTGGAGAGCAATAGGGAGGTTCCTCAAGATCAGGAATGGAATCAACATATGACCCAGCTATCTCACTTCTTGGTATTTATCCAAAAAACTAAAGTCAGCATGCTATGGTGATTCAGCCACGGTCACATCAATGTTTATAGGAATGCAATTCACAATAGCACAGTTATGGAACCAGACCAGGTGTTCATCAACAGAAGAAAGGATAAAGAAAATGTAGTACACATACACAATGGAGAATGTGTAATCAGCCATAAAGAAGAATGAAATTATGGCCTTCTCCAGTAAATGGATAGAACTGAAGAACATCATGCTAAGTGAAATGATAGATTCAGAAAGTCAAGGGTCAAATGTTTTTTATGTGGATGCTAGAGCAAAATAAGAGGAAAAATCAGAGGCAGACCCCATGAAAACAGAGGGGAGAACAGTGGAGTAGAGGAAGGGGATTGACAGGGAGGGAGGAGTGACAGGAAAAGGGAAGAAATGTGAAATGAAATTTGACCAAATTATACTATGTACTTATATGAATATACCATGGGGAATTCCACTTATATCTATAAAGAACCAATTATAAGTGATAAATAAAAACTAATTAAAAGAAGGAAGACCAGTAGAGGAAGGGAAGCAGGGAGGAGGAGAAGCAGCAGCACTGGGGACTGAAATGAAGCAAATTATATTCCACACATGCTTGATTAGGTCAGAATGAACCCCACTATTATGTATAACTATAATGCACTAATAAAAACACTTAATGAGGGTCATATTTTACCAAATGCTTTTTTTATACTGCAGATTGAACCCACAGGTGCTCTACCATTGAGCTACATCCCTAGTCCTTTTTATCAAAGACAGAATCTTGTTAGGTTGTTGTGAGGCTGACCTCAAACTTGCAATCCTCCTCCTTCAGCCTCCCCAGTAGCTGGAAATACAAGCATGTGCCACTGTGCCTTGCCTGGCCTATTTTCTCCATTTTTAAATGCAGCAAATTACATTAATTTAGGGTAAGTCAACTTGAATTCCTGGAATAAACTTAATTTGACTTTGATTTATTATCTTTTTAAAATCCATTATCTCTATATTTATTTTAATGTTTTGTTTAGGATCTTTGCATCCTGTTCAATAAAATTTGACTTATATAATATTCCTTTTATATAATGTCCTTGTCACCCTTGGGGATCAAGGTTGTGATACCAGCCTCATGAAATGAGTTGGGTAATATTCCTGTTTCTATTCTTGGAAAGATGTTAAGATCAAGAGTTATTTCCTTATTAAAATTATGCTGGAAGGATTTGTCAGCAATGCCATCTGGGCCTGTGGCCTTCACTGTGAGAAAGTTTTCAACTATAAACTTGGTATCTTTAACAGTGTTGGACACCTCCGTTTTCTATTTCTTTTTGTGTTTTAGTAAATTGTGTTTTCCTACGATTTCCCCATTTCATATACTTTTGGGGGCATGGATTGGTTTATATTATTCTTCTATTATATTTTAAAAATATTTAGAGGAGGGCTGGGATTGTAGCTCAGTGGTGGAGCGCTTGCCTTGCATGCGTGAGCACTGGGTTCCATCCTCAGCACCACATAAAAATAAATAAATAAAGATATTGTGTCCATCTGCAACTAAAAAAATTTTTTTAAAAATATTTAGAGGGCTGGGGTCGTGGCTCAGTGGTAGAGCGCTTGCCTCGCATGCGTGAGGCACTGGGTTCGATTCTCAGCACCATGTATAAATAAATAAATAAAATAAGATCCATCAACAACTAATAAAAAAATATTTTACAAAAAAAATATTTAGAGGCTATAGTGACCATTAACTCCTCAGGTTTATTTTGTGCTCAGTTTTTTTTGGGGGGGAGGGGGGTTAGAGGTTTGCCAATTGTATTGTTCTTTTGAACAAATCCTTGGGTTTTTGTTATTCTTTGCTGTGTACTTATTTTTCTCCATGTTAAAGACTTCACTTTTTATTTATGATTAGAGCTGTGTTGTCTAATTTCCTCAATGTGAACATTTTCCTGTTGTTTTTCTACTTTTTTTTTTCAATTATCAACCTGTGGGGACCATCTCAGAGGCCACCCACAGGCTCCTTTCCTTCACAGAGGCCTGCAAGCGGGCAGGGTTGATCTCCTTACTGATTCTAAACATGGTTCCATTATTATCAGACAGCATGTTCTGTATGACTTAACTGTTTTAAATTTGCTAAGGTTTGTTTTGAGGTCCAGGATGTGAAAGTGAAAAAGAGAGGAAGAGGAAGGGACCTGGGCTCCACAATCCCCCAGGAGGACATGCCTCCAGTACTGGAAGATCTCTTTCTTAAGCCCCACCTCTTAAAGTCTCTACCATCTTCAATAGTGCCACATTGAGGCCTATGCCTCTAATGCAGGGCCTCTGGGGGACACTCCAGATGCAATTCACAGCAGAGGGAATGCTCTGTCAAGGTCAGTGGATCCCCTGGTTGCTGGTGCTGTCTGTCTAGTAGTCCTAGCAATTGCTGAGATTGGAGAATTTAAGTCTTCAGCTATTCCAGATTTCTCTCCTTTTCCTGTCAGTTTCACCAGTGTTTGCTTTATTTTGAGGACCTGTTGTTTGGTACACACATTTGGGATGGTTGTGGCTTCCTGGTGGGTTGATCTTTTCATTACCAAGGCAATGTCCTTCTTCCCTTATAAGTGTCCTTTGCCTGAAGTCACTTTGGTTGGTATTAGCATAGCCAGCATCTTCTGCTTCAGTGTTTACATGGCCACCTTCCCATCCTTCAATCCGCCACATCTTCATGTGTGAAGGGAGTTTCAGCAGAGTAGACAAAATATCCCGGTCATAGATTTTATCAACTGTGCCAGTCTCTTCCACTTGGTGTGCTTAGGAAATTCACATTTAAGTTACTGGCATATGAAAGCTGAGGTCTGCTATTTTGTTACTCTTTTCTGTTTGTTCCATCTCTCATGTTTTACTGTGGGATATTTGAACATTTTCAGAATTCCTCTTTATGATGTTTTTGAGAAAATCATCATGCTTAGTATTCTCAGTACTGCTCTGGATATCAACGTGTACAGAGTGATGGATCAGTCTACTGGTATCAATGTTTTATTACCCCAAGGACAGTGCAGAAATCTTACTTTACCCTTCTTGCTTTTAAACATAATCATTGTAAACATTTCCTCCACACACACCAAGCACCATATCAGTGTTAGTTTTTGCTTGAACTACGGAATATGATTAAAAACTCATGAGGTAAAGATGGGATGAGTCTGCTATTTTTTTTCCAGTAGCCCAATACCACAGATTGAGTGAGTTATACAGAAAAGGTTTATTTTGGCTCCTAATTCTGGAGGTTCAAGGTAGAGCAGCGGCATTCTTGAGGGCAGAATTCTGAGGTGGTGTAGGGCATCACGTGGTGAGACAAGAAACACGTTTTTGCATACACATGTGTCTTCTAACCTCTCACCCTCTTATAAAGCCACTAGGATTCAATCATGGAGGCTCTATCTAATGACCTTATCTAACCCTACTCACCTCCCAAGGTTTCCTGCTAAACACCATAGATTGTTTCTACCCTTCCCCTCTCCAACACAGGGAATCAAACCCAGGGCCTCACACATGTGAGGCAAGTATTGAGTTGCATCTTCAACTTGTCTTATTTTGAGACAGAGTCTAAGTTATCCAGGCTGGCCTGAAACTGGTGATCACCCTACCTAAGCCTCCCAAGTAGCTGGGTTACAGGCGTGTGCCACGTGCCTGGCAAGTTGCTACCTTTTTCATACCTCACAGTGGAGTTTAAATTTTGACACATGAAGGCTTGGGAATCTATCATTGACTGTTGCAAAGGATCAATTATGCTAATTTCTATTTTTACCCATTCCACTGTGCTTCTTGATGGTCTAAAGATCCCAGCCTCCTTTTGGTACAATTTTCTGCTTAAGGTGTTTCCTTTAGGCATTCCCTAGATAGGTCTGCTAGCAATATTCCATTAGTTTGCCCTTTTCCGAGAACATCTTTATTCCTGAAGAATGTTTGCTGGACAGAGTTTACAGTCCACAGTTTTTGTAAAATATCCCTTCCTTCTAGCTGCTAATTAAACCAACATTCAGGCAATGGATAATCTCTCTCTGGCTGCTATTATTTTTTGTCTTTAGTTTTCAGAAGTTCATCATGATGTATCTCATTGTGGGTTTTATTTATTTTGTTTTGTTTTTGGTATCAGGGATTAAATCCAGGCTATTTATCTATTGAGCAACATTCCCAGCCCTTTGTGAGACAGGGTCTCACTAAGTTGCTGAGGCTGGCTTTGAACTTATGATCCTCCTGCCTTAGCCTCCCAAACTGCTGGGATTACAGGCATGCACCACCATGCCAAACCCAGTGTGGGTTTCTGAAGGGCTTATCCTGAAGCTCACTCAGCTCCTTGAGTCTGAGTTTATGTCTCAATGAATTTGGGGAATTTCAGTCATTAATTCTTTGAATAAATTTTAGCCCAGAGCTCACTCTCTCATCCTGTGATGCTGGTGATACAAATTATTATCCTACAGACCTGAGGCTCTGCTCACTTTTTTTCTCTATTTTCTGTCACTCAAACTGAGTAAATTCTATTGCTCTATCATCTCTACCATTGCATCCTTCCAGTGACAGACAATATTATTCAAATTCCATTTGAATCTTTTTATAACTTCTCTTTGCTGAAATTTCCTATTTTTTCACTTGTTTCAAAAGACTTGTAAATAGGGCTGGGGTTGTGGCTCAGGGGTAGAGTGCTTGCCCCTCACGTGTGAGGCACCACTGGGTTTGATCCTCAGCACCACATAAAAATTAATAAGTAAAATCACTGTGTCCATCTACAACTAAAAATATTTTTTTAAAAAGACTTAAATAAAAGAACTCTACCACTGAACTACACTCCCAGCCCTTTAACTGCTTGCTAAGGCGTGTTTTTTTGTTTTCTGGTACCAGGTGCACCACTGTGCCTGGCTAAGGCTTTTTTTATGACAACTTTAAAATCCTTGGCAGGTAATTGCAACATATGACTCATCTGGGCATTCACATTGGCTATCTTTTCACCTTGGTTTTACAAGGTCTTGGTATAAGTGGCTTTCAAATGGAGGCCATTTGGGCTGTTATCTTTGGAGACTGCTGATTCTATTTAAATCCTCTACCTTCACAGGCAGCTAGTTTGAGCGCAGCATGTATGTTCAGGCCTGCTTGGATCCTGTTGTCCACTGTAGATGTGCCTTCAGAGGCCCTGCATTGCTCTCCTGTTCTGCTTATCCTCTGGCTCTGCTGGTGCTGCCTACAGGGTGGGAGGGCAGTTCATCAGGCCTCCTGGTGTTACTGGGCCACCTTCTGCTATGGGGAGGGGCAGAACATGCTTGTGGTGTGTCTCCTTGTGCTGCAAAGAAGGTCTGGAGGTCTCAGGCTCATGGATACTGCCTGTGTGGTCTAGACAGCCCACTGCACCCTGGTGTGAAAAGAGGGCTTTGAAGCTGTCACTGAGGGCAGATTGTAGAGTGGGTTTACTCTACAATCCCGTCTGGGTCTCAGCTGGGCATCTCCTTCCCAGTCTATTGGCCAGATACAGGGGCTTTTCCTTGAAGATTTCCTGTCTATGGCTATTAGTCCTTCTGGTGGCACCCAGTCCAGGAACATATATAAGAGAAAAGGGAAACCCCATGGCATAATTGTTTCTCCAATCCTGGGCCCTTGGACTGTGTCTTCCTATTTCCTACACTCAAGTTCTTTTCTCATTGGCTGTCAAGTTACTGGCAGGGTGCGCAGTTGTAGTCAGACAGGAGGCCAGGGGAAGGTGATGTTCCTTATTTCTCACCTTGATTACAGCCTTGAAAAGGGCCTCACTGCTATCTTCTGACCTGTCCCAGCCTGTTCCTTGACAGAGCCACAGTAGTTCTTAAAATGACAACCTGACCCACAATGCTCTACTCAGGACTCTTCCTCAGCCCTGAGCCCATTTTAAAACAAAGACCTTGCTGACACCCCCTCCCTTCTTGCACAGTTCCCAAGTGTGGCTATCATAACCAATTCCTCATGGTTTTGGAGGCTGAAGTCCCAGACCAGGGTGGCAGCAGGGCTGGTTCCTCCTGGCCTCTCTCTTTCCTTATTAGCCACTGTTCATATGTTCACAAGGATGCTCCTTATGTGCCAGTCGATCCTCAATTTCGTTTTCTCATGAGGACAGCAGTCTTACTGGTTTAGGACTCACTCTAACGACCTCACCTTAATTTGATCACATCTGCCAAAACATTGTCTACAAACAAGATCATGCTGAAGCACTGGGGTGAGTACTCTGATATATGAATTTGGGGGACGCGGGTAGTCTATGACACCTACCAAGAAGGGCCTTTGCCCAAGCAATTCTCTCCCTCTCTGGCCACCCCCGGCCCATTTCCCCTGGTTACCATTACTACTCTTCATACTTCACTTCTGATATCACTTACTCAGGCAGTCTTACATATCTGGACCAAGCTTGTTTGCACTCATCCTCTTAGGACCTCTACAGTCACATTTATGCATGGGATCTTTCTACCAGGGTCCCGCTCCTCCTGCTGTACACTAGGATGGGGACATAGGGACGTCGGGAATTCCACCTCAGCACTGTCAGAGTTCACAGGCGCCTCCGAAAGTGCATGGCCCACAAATGCCTGTTGGTGGAAAGACAGACTCCAGAAGACTTCCCAGGGACATTTACAAAACACAAGGACTATCTGTTAGCACCGTCAGCAACCAAAGAGAAGGGTCAACGTGGAAACAAAGTTTAGTCATTCTTAGGACACTTTCATATCGACAGCTGCCTCGCCACCGGTACACAATTGACTCCCACGCCAAGGCGCCCTGCGCGCCTTGCAGCGCAAGCACCCGGCAAGCGGCTGGACCTTCCGCCGCGCGGCCGGCATCGCAAGAACAGGGTCTCAGACCGTGCCAGGTGAAGCTCTGGGTCTCCCACATTCCACGCTGGCGGTTCAGAACCTACCCATGCGCGACTCACTCTGGCCTCCTGCTCCAGACCCGCCGCGCGACCCGACCTCCACAAAGCTCTCGCCCCGCCCCTCCCCTGCCGCTGTTCAGGCCGGAAGTCGTGCCGTAATCCGCACCGCGGCCGTCGCAAGAGGCCCGGTTCCCTTGGTGACGGGTAACGCGCGAAAGATGGCGGCGCCGGCGGAGACGGTGGTGGCCGCGGGCCCAGCAGAGGCGACCGAGGCGGCCGAGCTAAGCCGAGTGTTGGGACGCCTGCTGCCGGGGCTGGAGGCGGACAGCAAGATGGGGCGGCGGCGTGCGCTGGAGGCCCTGCAGCGAGCGCTGGAGGAGGTGGTGCCCCCCGGAGCCGACCCTACCACCTTCCAGGGCCCGTGGGCGCGCCTGCTGCTACCGCGCCTGTTGCGCCTCCTGGCCGACCCGGCCGAGGGCGTCCGCGCGCTGGCCGCGCACCTGCTGGACTTGGGCCTGCGCCGCGCCGCGCGGCCCTGCGACGCCCTGCCGCGCCTGCTGCCTGCGCTTGCCGCGCGCCTGGCCCGGCCCGAGCCCACGCGGCCACCTCCGGAGCCCTGCGAGGAATTGCGCCTGGCGCTCGTGCAGCTACTCGGGCTGGCTGTGGGACTGGGCGGCGCCGCGCTCGCTCCGCACCTGGACGACGCTGTGCGCGCGCTGCGGAGCGCACTGCTTGATCCCTTTGCCGCGGTGCGCCGTGAAAGCTGCGAATGCGCCTCCGCCCTGGCGCGTGCCACGCCGGGTGAGTTGCCACATCCCTTGCCCCTCCGACCCATACCCACGGTTAACGACTAGTTCTCCTTACCACTGCAGACCCACGCCCTTCCTGTTGGGCGAGCTTCCTTCCGTGACCCCTGACCCTTCTTCGCGACGCCGAGTGAGCTCTCGCGACCCCTGCCCTTCGTACCTCTGACCCAGACCCACGCTTTGCGACCCCTGTCCCCTGCGTTTTCGGACCCCAGAGACCCCTGCCTCCTCCTGACAACCCCCAATACGCTCTGTGAACCCTGTCCCTCACAGCTGAAGATTCACATCCCCTGACGTGAATTCATCACCCACCTGGGGTGATGAATCCTTGCAACTCAGACCCAGGTTGTGACCCTAGTCCCTCTTGGATCCAGACCACATCCCCCAATTCACACCCCATGAGCTCCCATCATGATCCTTGCCCCCTCCCCATGACCCAGACCTCTGACTCAAGCCCGACGAGCTGGTGACCTCCCCTCACTCCATACTCTGGGTAAGCCCTCCAACCCCAAACCCCACACCATGCCTGGTGAGTTCCCCTGTGGCCCCCTGCTCCGGCCTACCGGTGTAGCTCTCATCCCAATCCCCACATCTGCCACTGGTGCCCATATTCCCAACTCAGCTTTGGATTGGATGGTATTGATGACTGCCTCTCTCACAGTGACCTTCATAATGGAGATTACCAGTCATACCAGGAGAAACACTGTTCAGCCCATCCTCTTTGTCCCAGTTTCTCTACTGCTAGTCCACTTGTCTCTGGTTTGGGCTGCTGTCCTCCTAAGTGGAGGTGGCTGCTTCTCTCCTGATTCTCTTTAGACCATTCTCCACCATTCTGCCAGCTCTGATATAATCAGGGCATTTCATTGTGTTGGGCTGGGGTTTGGAAAGAGAAAGGAACATTTAAGCTGGAAATATGGGAACAGGAGAGTTCAGCCAGATTTAAGAATCAGAAAGCTTCCAGGAACTGGAGAGATGGAGTGAAGGGTGAGGCCAGCAAGGACCATGTGGCCTGAGTGGTCCTCAGGTCAGGGTTTGGGTTTGGGTTTGGGTTGAGTGGGAAGAGGAAGATGTTTGGTGTCTGATGTGCTAGTGGACCACAGTGGCTGGGTGGGGCATACTGAGCAAACTCTGGTAACAGATGCTTCCCACCCTACAGAACACTTTCACATGCAGTCGGAGTCCCTGATTGGCCCCCTGATGCAGACCATCTCCCATCAACATTGGAAGGTCCGGGTGGCTGTCATTGAAGCTACAGGCACCGTGATCCAGTTTGGCAACGCGAAGTCTGTGGACGACGTGCTTTCTCATTTTGCTCAGCGGCTCTTTGACGATGTCCCTCAGGTAAGGGATTTCTCTGCTGGACAATCTGTCTCCTCTAGAAGTATGCCAACCTGCTAGTTTTGACTAACTCACTTGATTTTACTTTTTAAGGTGTCCTATGCACCAAGTGTTCTTCATCATTCATTCACAGGGTATTCCTATTTCATATCCTGAGGAACTGGGGGGAGCCAAGTTGTTTTAACATATTAATATGTTATTCTTCATTCTAGAAGATGTGGGAAAGAATGACTTTTTACAATTATTGTCTCTGAAAGAAAAAATCTAAACCATGTGTGCTCAGTTAGCAGAAGCATCTTTTATGTGCTAGTCCACCAAGGCAAACTTCAATGAAAAGCCACTGTGGTTGAAGGGTCTGGTCTGGGAGGAGAGAGTATAGTCAGAGGTGTGGGGACAATTCATGCTATTGGGGATTGGGACCCACTGGAAGGCAGGCAGGCAGGAGTCTGACAGGTGGACTTACTGCAGGCAACATCTGGTTCACAGGCGTCTTGGACCTGAAGCCACCATGGCTTGTGGAAATTTCAAAAGCTGCAGAGCAAAGCTGGCTAAGGGTGTATCTGCCCCAGAAAGAAGAAACGGCCAAGGAGTGTGTGCTCTGGTCAGTGGGACAAGGAGGAGGAGCAGTAATTAGGTACTCCAGAGCAGCTAGAAAGCATCTATGCCTTGGCCACCTCAGCCCATTCACATTGGTCAGCCTTAATCCACTGAGTAAGAAGCTGTGTCCAGGTGGCTCTTGCGATCAAAGTGCTTACCTGTGTGCATTAGCACAATGCAGCCCCCCGTCCCCACCCCATATGTTGTCAACACACCACCTTAGCTAATCCTCACAGGAATCCTTGTCAGGTGTTGTCATATGCAACAGAGGGTCCCTTAGGCACCATCTTGGTTTTTTTGGTACCGGGGATTGAACTCAGGGGTTCTTGAGCGTGGAGCCACATCTCCAGCCCTATTTTGTGTTTTATGTAGAGACAGGGTCTCGCTGAGTTGCTTAGTGCCTTGCTGTTGCTGAGGCTGGCTTTGAGCTCGCAATTCTTTTGTCTCAGCCTCCCAAAGTGCTGGGATTACAGGCGTGTGCCACTGCGCTCAGCTTCCCCCAGGCACCATCTTACCCCATCATAGCACCAAGTGATTCAGTTTATTTTGTTTATTTTATTTATGCCATTTTTGAGACAGGGTCTCACTAAGTTGCCCAAGCTGGCCTTGAACTTGTGACCATCCTGCTTCAGCCTTCCAAGCTGCTGGGAGTACAGGTGTGTGCCACCATGTCCACCTTTGATATTTTTTATATATATATATACATATATATATATATTTGTTGTTGTTGTTTAGTTGACAATGGATCTTTATTTATTTTTTATTTATTTATATGCAGTGCTGAGAATCGAACCCAGTGCCTCACATATGCTAGGCAAGTACTCTACCACTGAGTCACAACCCCAGCCCCAGCTTTGATTTTTAAACAGCTTTATTGAGTTATAATTCACAAACCAAACAGTTCACCTATTTAAAGTGTTCAATGCACTTTGGTACCTTACATTATTAATTGTAATTTTGTAAAACATGTACTAGTAAGTTTGTTACTTTAAATTGTATTCACAATGTTATGGGACAATCACCACTATTCAAGTTTTTCATCATCCCAAACAGAAACTCTGTAACAACTAAGCAGTAACTTCACATGCCCTCCTCCAATGAGACTTCATTAACCTTTGTTCTTTCTTTTTTTTCTCATTTTTTAAAATTTTTATCAATGCATCATAGTTATACATAATGATGGGCTTTATTACATATCCATAAATATGCATATAACAATATATTTTGTCCAACTATCTAATCTTTCTGACTTCATGAATCTGCCTACCCTATGAATTTTTTTAGAGGTGGAATCATGATATGTCATCTTCCATGTGTGGCTTCTGTTTGTCCACATGGTAGCGTGTGTCAAGGCTCCATTCCTTTGATATTTGGAGTGTGTGTTGGGACTCCATTCTTTTTCAAGGCCAAATAGCATTCCATTGTGAGGATGGACCTCGTTGTGTTTATCTGTTCGTCTGTGATGACAACTGGGTTGTTTCCACCTGTAGGCTATTTTGAGCAAAGCTGCGATGAAATGTGTACAAGTGTTTGAGTCCCCACTTTCACTTCTTTTGGATAATACCTGGGAGTGGAATTACTGAGTCACATGGTCACTGCATGGTTAGGTTTCTCAGGATCTCCAAAGTGTTTCCCACAACAGCTGTGCTGTTGACATTTCCACAGTGCACAAGGATTCCACTTTCTCCACATTCTCACAGATGCTTACTTTCATTTTATTATTGTTATTGCCATCCTAGTGGGTTTGTGATTTACAGTTCCCTAATGCTTAGTGCTGTTAAGTATATTTTCATGTGCTTATCTCCAGATTCCTTGCTTTATGTGAATTTACCTTTTCCCCCCTAATAGTCCTAAGAATTTGCACACTGTGGAGGTGGCAAGGTGAAGCTGTCACTGGGGTCTGTCTGTGGGGCAGACTCTGGGTGTTATGCAGCACCTGCTTGGCCTCCACTCTGGGCTTCATTCCAGGCTGCCTGCTCCAGGTGCAGCATGGCCACCAATGGGAGCTGTGCACAGAGACGGAGGAGTCCTCCTCCTCCTCCTCCTCCAGGAACCTTAGCTTTTCCCTTTAGTCTTATTGGGCCAGCTGAGGCTGAATCTAACAGCGCATAGCAGCTGGGGTGGCATCCACACATGGCAGATTGGAGGAAGAAGATAGGATAGGGTGCTGGGACAGCACCACCACTAATCCGGGACCTGGGCTACAGAGGCCCAGGAAGTGAGGCCAGAAACAATACCAGCGCAAACAGCATGGCCACGCTGGATTGGCTCTCAGCTCCTTAAGCCTGGGGTAGAGCACGGCCAGCAGGGAACATGGTTTCTGTGTGTTATAAGCCAAGTCATTCCTCAAAATAGTGGAATAATTATGTATTGGGAGCTCTCTGTAAATAATACATCTGTGTCAATAGCTATCTGTTAATACTCTGCCTCCATAGCTATTTGTAAACAGTGTAACTGTGTATCCATGGCTCTCTGCAAATTCTAGATATTTCCAGAGGTCTCTGGAAATAGTACAACTGTATCATTAGCTTTCTATAAATAGGAAGAGCTATTGGCAGCTATCCACAAATCATGTAACCGCGTATCAATAGATATGCATAGGTAACTTACTTCGTAAAGAGCTGTCTTTAAAATGGCTGCCATTACATTCTTTTCATCTAAGACACGGATGTAAGACACCCCTCGACCCTGGCATCCTAGAGGACTTGCCTTTATGCAGGGGGGAGTAGAGTATCCCCCTTTGGCACAGTTAATGTGGCCCACCCTGCATAGCTCCAGGTGCTGGTGACATCTGGGCCAGATAATGAAGATGTCACCAGTTGATTATTGTCCTGCTGGGGTCTTCAAGGGCAGCATTCTGTTTTCTTTGGTGATGGGCTCTTCCAAAACTCAATCTGTGATTTTTTTTTTTGGATTTAATATCCCCTAACAACCAATATTAGGCTATTTTATTTTCTTAATTCTTTCTGGTAAGATTCAATTTGCATCTTACAGGAGTCTAGGCTAGTTGCTGTGGGATTCCGTATGTTGTTTTCTGATCACCTTCCAGCTTACACACTGGTCTGGAGTCCATTGGTGGGGATGCCTGTGGAGTCCTTTCCAGGGACATGTGAAATCCAGTGCTGCCTTCTCACTTCATGTCAGCTCTCTGACCCTTGTCCTTGAGTCCACTTTGAGCAACTTGCTGACTCCTCAATACCCCAACAACCAGGGCTGCATTGGGACCCCACAGTCCTCTGTGCAGAAGTCCTGACTCCCTCTGTCTTCCTGAAAACCTTCCAGCAACTGCTGTCCTGCAGCCTGCTGGATGAACTTGGGGTTACCAAACCACATTGTGAGGGTCTGGAAATAACTTTGGTCTGTAGCTTCAGTGAAAAGTCTGTCTCACCCCTGAGGAAGCAGCTCAGGTAGTATGCTTGTGAAGTGGCAGAGCAGGACCAGAATGTGGGTGTCTGGCTCCCTGAGTCTTTCCTCTGAAGCTCTGTTTCCTTGGGATCCCAAGGGCAGTGAGAAAGTGAAAATAGGGTCTTTGTGTAACTACCTCCCAGCTCAGGTCACTGGGTAGTATCTGAACCCAGTGAGGTAACTGGGACCTGTGATTTTGAGTTGCCCTTGGGCTGATGACAGAGCAGGGCGGCTCCCTGCAGGAGGGTTCTTTTTGTCACCAAGTGGTTGTCAGGCACCTGCTCTTGTCCTGTCTCAGGTGTCTGAGCTGGCAAGATGGCCTTCAGGGAACTGTGACCTTTACAAGACAGGCTGGGGCATTGTGCTTACTTTTCAAAGACTAGTGAGTGTTGGATTATCTTGTGTGGCTTGTGTTGAGACTGGGTGTTCACAATATATGTGGCTTGTGAAAGCTCTAGTGGGTGTGGCCAGAGAACAGGGCCATGTGTCTGTCCCTCCTGCCACCAGCAGGGGCAGCACAGCCGACAGGGTGACAGAAAGAGCAAGGTAGGGTGGTAGCAGTTATGTTCAGTGTCCACAAGGGAACCACACTGATGACCACCCTCCCTGCCCCGCCCTTCCTGCCCTAAAGGGGGTTGGGCATAGTCTGCACCCATTTTATTATGATGATGGTAGCAAGTGTGACTTTCTCTAGCCCAGTGACCCTGTGACCCATAAACCTGACCTGTGACCAAGTAAGTCTCAATCAGGTTATTTTGCTTATATAAGAAAATTGGAATAGTCAGGTGGCGACTCCCTGCTGTGCTGGGAAATGACAGAGGCAGCGGTATTGTTTTGTGCTGGCTGAACTGTGTAGGCTTTTTAAAGTAACTAGAGGCTGATGGGAAAGAGAGGCCCCAAATCCACTCTTTCCCTGATCCGGATTCATGAGGGATGATGTGTGAATTCTCCTTTCTATAGAAGAGGCCAAATCTGTGGGGGACCCAGACACCAGACTTGGGCACAGTGCCAGGAGAGGGCAGCTCACCTGCCCCAGGCTCACACTGCTGCCTGTGCACTGTGGCAGGTGACTGGTAAGGAGCTCCTGAGAGTGTTCAGACTCTGCTGATGTGTCAGTTAAGAGCGTGAGTGCCTGTCCCCTCTGTGGGACCTCCTGTTCTTTTGCGTGGGCATGGAGTGGGTTGCAGCTTGGTTTCTCAGTGCAGACCCTGTGACTGGCATGTTTTTTCACGTTGGCAGCATGCAGCATTGGCTGGGCCTTGAGTTTGTCCCTTATCTCAAGTAGTTTTACAATACATACAACCATAAATTGGTACCTTTCAGCTCTGTTAATCCCCGAGGCACCCTTATTCATCAGCAGCAACCCTCATGTCGTAGAGTGTGAGATGGTGAGGGAGGAGGATTCCATGATAAAGCTGCTATGGGCTCCTGCTAGTTGCTGTCATAGTTAGGAGATGATCTTTTTTCTCAGGTCTTTATGTGTTATTTGTGGTTAATAATGTCATGTTAGTTAACAGTAAATGTTAATAATAATAATTTTTAAATGGTTAAGACTCACAAAAAGCTGCAGAGGTTGTACAAAGTTCCCATGTACCCTTCCTCACTTCCCAGGGCTGTGCCTACCTGGACACCTACTCTGTACCACACAGGTAAGGAAGGGAGTGAGGACTGCTGAGGCCCTGCTCTGTGTAAGACACTGTGCCAGGTACTCCTCTCTCCCTAATGTGTTTAGTTCTTGCTGGGACCAAGTGACAACCTGTTCTTTCTCATTTCTGCCCAGATGAAAATGAGGTTCAGAGAGCTCAGGACACTGGCCCCAGGTCCCAGACAGCAGTCGCAGGGCCTAGGTGTGACCCATTTGTGTGCCTTGCGGAAGCCAGTGCTGAGTGGAACCCTTAGTGCAAATGCACAAGCATCCAGTGGCCACTGTCGAGGCCCAAATCCACTTTCCCTGTGCACTGCTGAGTGTCACTGCTAATGGCTCACATACAGGTAGAGCCACATCAGCCTGAAATGTTAGGGTGGAATGGCTCTGAAACCATCCAAGTCCAGAGCTGCCCAGGTACCTGAGCTGAGCCACCTCTGTGCCTGGCCCTTTCCCATCCTCAGCTTACATCCCTCTCGCAATAGACTATGATGCCATGTCCTGGTGCCTGCTCTTAGGGAGCTGGACTGGGGCAGCTGGTAGCTGTGGGCTGTCTTCTTCCCCTGTGGTAGGTGAACCAGGGGAGTCCTGCATGTGACCTCAGAGAGCTAGCAGCAGAACTGGGGGGCACTAGTGGCTTCCCCAGCTGTCCCTAGATCTTGGGGACCTAGGTTTCTGGGTATAGTAGTTGGCCACAACCCAGGCAAGACTGCGCCCAGCCAGCCCCAGGAGCCCTGTGTAGAAGGCTCTGCAGACATGGCGGAGTTGCTGCAGAGGACCAGGCCAGACAGCCCAGAGGACACACAGCAGGAGGACCCAGCAGCACTTCTCTCAGAGCTGCTGAAGGTGGCACCTGGCCTAGGCCATAGAGCATGCCTTTGTTTCAGGGATAGCGGGGGACATCCAGGAGGCAGGACTCAGCTTTCCCAGCAGTTACTCTTGGCATTTTTCTTCACCCATAGTGAAGCCTCTCTTTTCTTTGCATGTAGGTCCGGCAGGCAGTGACCTCTGTGGTGGGGGGCTGGCTCCTGAGTCTGCGAGATCGCTATTCCTTTTTCCACAAGCTCATCCCTTTGTTGCTGAGTAGCTTCAATGATGAGATACCTGAGATCAGGTGAGTGTGCATGCTGAGCAAGATGGGCTGGAACCTGCCCCTCGGGTGGTGTGTTTTCCTGTGGCAGTGGGAGTCTGCTTTGCTTTCTGGTTCATCAGGACTTGCTTTTCTAGAATTGTCATGTACAGCAATGGTTGTTAGAATCTCCTGTTTTTTGAGATCTGCTGTGTCCCTTTGTTTGTTGTCTTGAGCTCCTGAGGTGTACAGATGGGCTCTGTGGTTTTTACACAGACATTATTGCATCTTTTTAATATTTTGATTGGGCCATGGATAAAAATCTGTCACTTCTTGGTACCGTTAGTACACTCAGAAGCCCATTAGGACCTTGGGTGGGGGGACTTTCCTGCTCTTGCCCACTCATGTCCACTGACCTAACCCCATTCAGCAAGCAACTCTGCAGCCTGACTTGTGCTCTTTTTGCTGTGCCACAGGCAGTTGGCCACCAGCCTCTGGGAGAAAATTGGTCTGCAATGGCAAGAGGAGAATGAAGCGGATCTGAAGGACAAGCTAGACTTCGCCTTGGCCCCTCCCCCCCACTACCCGCAACAAGGTGAGCACAGCCATGGAGATGAGCAGGATGCAGAGAAGGCTGTGAGGAGAATCTTCAGCCAAGCAGGAAGGAGCCCTGAGTTCCTGGAGCTCAGCTGAGGCAGCAGGTGCCCCACCCCAGGTTCCGGGTAGGGTGCTCCCTCTTATCAGGCATCAGCTGCCACTGAAGCTTGAGCCAGTGTCACATACCCTGGGCAGGCAGCAGGCCTCTGTGCCCTGCAGCCCCTCATGTGCCTCTCTGTTGGCTTCTCCCTCTTCTGGATCAGTTTATTGTAAAGAGGCTCCTGACCTTTCATAAGTGTCCAGATGTGCCACTAGTGTATTCACTTCACACCTTGGGGCCAAGCCAGACAGAGCCCAGAGGACATGCACATGATTCACATTAAGCTGGGTCCTCAACAGCTCTACTAGCGCCAGTGGAAGTTTTTGGAAATAGATGGGATGGGGAAGCTTTGGCCTTTCACCAAGAAAAGAACTAAATACGTCAGTCACAGATAGGACGAGGAGCCAGTCTCTGTGGCACATGCCTATAATCTCAGTTGCTCAGGGTTATCAGGCAGGAGGCCCACAAGTTGAACAACCAACTCAGATAGCTTAGCAAGACCCTGTCTCAAAATAAAAAGGGCTAGGGTTGTAGCTCAGTGGTAAAGTACCCCTGGGTTCAGTCTCCAGTACCATTAAAAACGAGCAAAAACAGAAACATTTGGATGAGGTCTTTATCTTCCCATGCAACTTCTGCACCTGGTGCAGGCCTCCCTTGGAGCCTCCCATCTTGTCCCATCACCCCCACCCCACCCCTAGCACATATTGGTGCCTGTGCTGGTTTGCTGTCATCAGGCTCCACCATTCTTCCTGCCTCTTGGCATGTCCACCTTGGGCTTTTTCAGCTTCAGAATCCCCTTTACACTCATGCAGGGTGTCTTTTAAAATGGAGTAAAGTTCACACTGACAATCACCAACAGTGAAATTAAGCAGATCTCAGCAAGAGGTTCCATCTCTCCCAGGCTATCCTTTTGCCTGATCAGGGTGCAGAAGGAGCACTGCAGGTGTGAGCACAATGGCGATGGGTATCTCTCTACTCTGGCAGCTTCATCCCACACTATGAAGCTGGCAAAGAGGCGGTATTCATATTTTGGAACAAATTAAAAATATTAGTTGACAGCAAGGCTTATTCTGATTAATGAAGTTAATCAGTTGAGAACAGTTGAGTCAGTTGAGAACGCACCATCTTTCTTAAAATGTAGAACTTTGATGTGAAGATTGCTTCTGAAGCCAAGCACAGTGGTGCACGCCTGTAATTCTAGCAGCTTCAGAGGCTGAGACAGGACGATCACAAGTTCAAGGCCAGCCTCAGCAACTTAGCAGGTCCTAGGCACCTTAGACCCTATCTCAAAAAATAAAAAGGGCTGGGGATGTGCTCTGTGGTAAAGCACCCCTGAGTTCAATCCCTAAGTACAAAAAAAATGAGTTTACTTTTAAATGAGCCTCTGCACCAGGGTGGCAGTAGGGTTCCAAAGGGTTTGTTTCTCTCTTTTTCGGGTACTTTTTGCTTTCAGCTACCTATGTTTCTTGTGCACTGTTGGTCCTGGAAGCCCAGCACCTCAGAGTTGTTCTGGACAGATCTCAGCTGAGCTCTGATCAGCAACTGGGCAATGGTTCTGTGTGGATGTGGGTTCATTGTGTCCACTGATTTCAGATAGAGGCTGAGACATGTGTCAGGTTGTCTTCTGCTGGCTCCCAGGGTCCACCCACACAGTTCACTGACACCACCCAGCAGGTGTCAGTGGGCCATGGGGCTGGCCTCATGGGATGTGGAGGCTTCTGTCTTTGTAGTTAGCATCTGCACATCCTTAACAGATCACACTAAAGAGAGGGAAGAAAGCAGGGGAGACAGTGGCTGTTTTTGGAAGATACCACCTTGGAATGTGATGGAAAAAGAGACAGAGGTGTGTGCACACATGCAGTACAGCACACTATACCTTCGCACGCGCACGGGCTCTGCCCTCACTGCATCCTGCGGGCAGGTGCTTGGGGAGGTCTCCATCTCCTGCTCCATCTTGGGGACTTCTGGTACTTCCTCATTAGAACGAGGCAAAGCACATGGGGATGTTTCTGGCTGGTGTTACAGATGTCTAGTTGTTATGCACTCTGAGGCTTGCAAAGGGTAGTTATGTTCAGGATTTTTGTGTCAATGAGAGCAGAATAAATTTAGAATTGAATTATAGTAAAGTTAGTGACATAAGCACTAGATTTCATTAGATTTTGGGATTTTTCCCCCTACAATTACTTTTCTGCAGTGTATAGGTTTGAGTTCTAAATACAATTTTTCAGAATTTTTTTTAGTGTATCAAATGTCAGGTCACGTCAGCTTCTTGCTTGAACCCTCACACCAGCCTTTGTCTTGCACTCACACTCCTTCCCTCCTATTCTCAGAGCCCGTGACCAGCCCACCACTTGCCACCCCAGGTTCTGTGACATCCCTTCCCCAGGTGCCAAGTTCCAGCTGCCTTTTGATTGCAACTTGGTTTGTATACCTGAAACACGCCCTTCAGCACTGCGGGTCTATGAGCCTGGACAAATGCTGCCTCTGCCACCAAGAGAGGCATGACCTCATCGCTCACATGTCCCTGGTGTCCAGGCAACAGCCAACAGTGTCTCTCCTAGAAGTTTCCAAGGCGGTGTGGGAATGAAATCAATTGCCAGTCTGTAGCCCATAGCCAGCTCATTCCACTCCACAGGGTACTTCTCCATAGGAGCAGTGTTCTGTCCGTGGGTGGACCACATTGTGTCCTGTTGCTAGCTGAGGGACATTTGAGTCATTTCTGGTGCTGGATAATTATAAATAAAGCAGATGTAGAAATTTGCAATGGGGTTATGTGTGGGTGTTTTCTTCCCCCTTCATAAGCGCTAAGGAGCGGGTTGCTAGCCATCTGATAACTGTGTGTGTAACTGCCTAAGAAACTGGCCACACCATTTAATGACATTGCCTGTGCCAGTTTTACCTTCCCAGCAGATCAGCAATCTCCAGTGACTCTGAGCTCTGCCAGTGCTTCTTGTCCTTAAGGCACGGTGATCTTGTCATTGGCATGCCTGGAGGTACACAGCAGCTGTGATTTGCCTCTCCCTGACAAGTGATGTCAGATCTTCCCGTGCTTAGTTTATTTGCTTGTCCATGTGTTTCTGTGGTTGTTTGTTCAGATCTTTTGCTCAGGTATTGAATTGGGATTTGTTTTCTTCAGGAGCTTTGAGAATTCTTGTATTCTAGATGCAAGTTCTTTGCTGGGTAGACTGCCTTTGAACTCTCTTCTCCCACCCAAGACTCTGTCTCAGCTCCACACCCCTAAAGGTCCTATGGGCCTCCTGACAGCCTCAGTTCCTCCCTGTGCCCTGTACCTTAAGCTGACCTCACCCTGCTGCTTAGCTGACGTGTTTGCATCACCTCACCTGGTCAGCACTCCTGTTGCCTGCTGCATCCCAACACCTGGGACAGGTGAGCCTTGTAGAGTGGCTCAATTGAGTTCCTCCAGCAAGAGCAGACAGCTTGACTGTTGACTTGGAGTTGGAGAGTGTGATAGATGGCACATGGTGACTGATCAGTGCACAGCTATGCACACTGCTCGTATGTGAGGACCGGCAGGGCAGGGAGCCTGGGACCTGGAAGGGTTTGATTAATTTGTTTTCCTCCTTTCCTAAGAAGGAATAAATGTAATCTCCACCACAGACTTTGCTGCCAGCTTTCCCAACACCTGGGCATGGGAAGGGTATCATTCCTTGTCTTCAGGTCTGCTATCCACCTGAGTAAGCACCTTTTCCTCAAAAGCACAGCCCATGCTTGGTGCCCATCCACACTCAACCTGCAGTGGAGGCACGATGACAGCAGGTTCTGGAGGCCTTTCTCCTCTGGAATTATCTTCCTATTGGGATTGTCTTCCTCACCAGGCTTGAGTGCTAAGGGAGCATGTTCAGAAGGGTGGATGGCAGCCAAGCCTTTTAACACAGAAGAATGGAGTTGCTTTTTGTTTTTTGTTTTTGTTTTTTTGAACTTGTTTCAGAAATAAGTGAAACTTCCTTTGAATAAATGCGGTGGTGATGCGGAGTGCTCCGCACAGCACCCTCCATGCTCATGTTCTGCCTGAGCGCTCTTACCTGCTGTGCTTACAAGTGTGGTTCATCCAAGTGTTTGGAAGGATGGAGGACTTGAACGGAAGTTGTCAGAAGCATCACATTGTATGGAGAAGAGGAGAGAGAGAGGCTGGAGGACTGGTTTGTGTTGTGTGGAGCAGCTTTGGTTTGGGAAAGAAGCAATTTCCTAATTAGGAAAGGAGGCCCCCTCTGAGAGCTGGTGATGCCTCACTTAACATCAAACATGTCCACATCCTCCCTACAAGGAGCAGAGTCCTAGGAGTTGAGTGGCTCGTGTGTTGGGTGCTACCATTGTGCCTCACCTGCCCACTGACCTTGTCCTTAGTGTGGAGAAGTCTCCATTTTAAGATCAGCCTGTGGTCACTTCTTGGATCCTCTTTTTACATAGCTATTTATTATATTTTAAGATGGGGTCTCGCTGTGTTGCTCCAGCTGGCCTCAAACTCCAGGTGCTCCTGCCTCAGCCTTCTGAGTGGCTGGGATTAGAGGTGTGCATGACTATGCCCAACTGATGCCTCTGCTTTTACCAACATCCAGCACTTTGTCCGAGAGCCCCATTGAACTTCCTGTGTATTTGTGATAGATTTTACATAACGATGGAGGGGAGGCCCACTATCAGATGTGAAGAAACAAGTTATGAAATTGGCAAACTGTTTTTCTGCCTGCAGTTGAATTATACTTAATCCAGTTGTGCAGAAAATAAGTTGAAGGAGTGGATATTCTAGTACTCCTGACCCAGCTCCATCAGGACTTTCCACCAACCATCCCCCGATTTGAGAGGTGGACAGGGTTGTGTTGAAAACACAAGCAGGCTGGAAGGGCCTAACCCTTGTCCCAAGACCAGGTTTGCTCGGGGTTTGCCCAAAACTGTTTTCACCGTGACCCATGCAGTTCCAGGCAAGTCCCCAACTCCTGGGTACATCTGGGTCTCTGCAAAGCATATTTGGGGTGCTCTGTTCCAGCTCATGGGGCACCCACAGAGCTCCAGAGCAAAGCTGCAACCCAGCTTGTCAGAATAATGACCTGGTTAGTAGTAGCAGTGAAAGTACAGGTGGACATGTCACTGGCACAAAGGAGAAGAGTGAAGGTCAGTGTAGGGGGCCATTGGTGCACTGCCCTCACAGCAGAGGAAGCCAGTGCTCTGAGAAGGACTCAGACGACCCTCGGGACCTCTTGTCATCACCCTGAGGTCATTGTACTTTCTCCATAGTAAATACATAGGAAGTATTCCACCCATGTGACAGTTGTACAATTCAATATCATGTTTCACCATTTCCCAGTGGAACACACCAGAACATTATTCATCAGAATCAGTTGTTGCTTCTCAGTGGCTGAACTGTTTTTGTTTGTTTGTTTGTTTGGTTGGTTGGTTGGTTGGTTGGTTGGTGAGTTTCAGGGATTGAGCCCAAGTGTGCTTAACTACTGAGCCACATGCTTTTTTATTTTTTATTTTGAGACAGGGTCTTGCTAAGTTGCTTAGGGCCTCACTAAGTTGTAGAGTCTGACTTTGAACTTGCAATCCTCCTGCCTCAGCCTCCCAAATTGCTGGGATTACAGGTGTGCACCACATGCCTGGCATGCCATTTTTATTTTAATTATTTTTTTGAAAGCATTCCAGTCATACTTCCTGGAAAGAGGAGCAGTGGTGGGGATGAATGAGGGTTGCTGCCATCTGATCCCGAGCAGTGGGTAGCGCCACGCGCCCCCACAACCAGCTGGAAATACGCATTTGGAGCTGATTCTGGAGGTTTGAAAGTTGCGCTTTCACTAAGCATGCTCTGGTCTTGCCACACTGTCCTGCCAGCCCACACCCATGCACTGGAGAGAGAGCTGTTTCTCAGACCCTCAACACCTCCTGTATCCCCCACAAACTATGAACTTTGGCCCAACTTCTGGCTTCCACCCTTCTGAGCCTTCCTGCAGGTGGCCTTTCCTTCTCTCTGGAACACTGGGCTCCTTGGCACTTCCTCATCTTTTCCACTATATTTTGGCAAAGTTTGACGTTGCCCATTGCCATCAAGTCTAATCGTTTCAATTATGAAAATAAGTCGGCTTTGCAAATATTTGCATTACATCTGTTTTGCTTAAGGTTGAATAAGCTTGTTAATTGAGTTGTCAGTTGTTCTGCAAGAGCTGAGCCCACACACCCTTGTCTTCTCTGTTGTAGGCACTGTCCACTTACATTGTCTTTTCACACTTTTTGCTCACTAAAGTGCTGCAATTATGTTTTCAAGAAAAGATTAATAGATAATTGCTGAGCTTTCTGGGCACCTGATCTGGCAGTTCTGGACTGTGGAGTTGAGTTAATGATCATTCAGGCCTCAGGGCACTTCCTCTGTGTTTGCCTTTGCTGCCAGGGCTGCATGGTAGAGAGACAGAAATTGACCTCAAATTATGTTTTGTAAACCAACAAATAAATAATCAAATCTGGAAAGGAATTTGGACATAGAAAAATTGGAGCCTTCATGCATCACTGGTAGAGGGCAAGTGGTGGGGCCACTTCGGAGTACAATTGCCACTTCTCAGCATGTCAGGCACACACACACATGATCCACCCTTCCACCCTAGGTAACATTCAGCAGGAGTGAACGCTCATGTCCCCCTGAGACTTGTTGGTGAACATTCGTGCAGCATTCCTCAGGAGAGCTCCAAAGTGGAAGCACCCATGTGTGCCAGTGCGTGAATGTATAAACAGGAGATGTGTCCAGACAGTGAAATGTCACTCAGCAAAATAGAGGAAGGGTGCATGACACATGGAGTGGAGTCCGGAGATGGGGTGCTCTTGAAAGGAAATCAGAGCTGCCTGAGCCCGTGCCCGCCGCTGCAGCTCTTCACGTGTCTTTGCTTGACCGCTTGACATTTGTTTTTATTATTTGATTCTTGGTGATTCACAGTAACAAAATAACATTGTTTATGCCTTAAATTCTATTCATTTTGTTTGTATATTCACATGGAAACCACTTTGAGATATGGAGAAAGAGAAAGCAGGTTTAATTCTGCCAGCCTGGTAATTTTGGAAATTAAAGAAAACATACATATATATTGACCCAGAAGTTCTACTAGCATTAGGAATCAGTCCTGGAGCTGTGCCCACCCACATGTGCAAAGATGTGTGCAAACAGTGCATCGGTTCATGGCTGCAGGGGTTGTAGGCTGGTAGATGGAGCTACGTATACATACAGGTTTATTCCATGTGCTAGTGGGAAAGTTTCAGTACCCTGGGTGATGAGAACAGCCCTATGCTGTCATCTTTGGTGGAAGTGCAGAGTGTTCGTATGTGGTTCTGCACATAGACCGTTCTCAGGGCTACACAGGAAGGAGGAGGGTGTTGTCTCCAGAGAGGGGATGAGGAACTGGGCAGGGCAGGGATAAGATGTAGCTTCTTCATTTTCTTGGAGCTGCTTGAATTATTTCTGGTTTTGTATTACTTTCATTAGAAAAGAAAAGCAAAAGCCCCATTTTTAAAGAGTGGTGCTCCTTATGGAGAATAGATTGGTACAGGCTCCATTTGGGGATGCTCATACATATCCCCATTGACCCAGCAATTCCATTTTTAGCATTTATTCAAATTTAAGCAATCAAATGTATAAAAATATTTACATACAGATGTTCATCATAGTCTTAATCAGAAGAAGGTAAGGAACTTTGTCCTAATGCCCTCTGTCACTGTTA
Source organism: Xerus rutilus (assembly GCA_028644305.1). NCBI lineage: Eukaryota > Metazoa > Chordata > Mammalia > Rodentia > Sciuridae > Xerus > Xerus rutilus. The sequence continues at coordinate 13,845,979 of CM053415.1, read as the reverse complement.
AAATCGGTTTGCAAACTGCAGCCACCTGGAGTGGTGCTGACCAGCAGAGCCCTCTGCTTCTGCGCTGTCCTATGCAGCAGTCACTGGCCATGTGGCTGTCAAGTACTAGGGACAGGGACATGTGACTGAAGCCTGGAGTGGTTTATGTAGATACATGTTATGAGCTGAAGTTTGAACAGCCACATGTGGCAGCAACTGCTGTGTTGGAAGTCTCTTCTAGAGTCCAGAGTGAGTGGGCTGCACTTTTCTGTGAAAGGCAGACAGTTCTGTTTCATAGACCTGGAGCAACTACCAACATGATGTCAGAGCAACTCAGATGGTAATAATTGGAAAAGACTAAGTCCTAATAAAACTTTATTTATAAACAGACAGCAGTCAGATATGGCTCATGAGCCAGTCTGCCAGCACATGGTCCAAAAGAATATTATGTCTGTTGAATTAAGTGTAGAAAATGAGCCTTCAGAACCATGTACATAGCACAGCCCAGCAATTTGAAAATACTGTGCAGGCCCAAACTTCCCGGTAGTCAACAGACCCTTCCCAACTGCCCCAATGGGCATTTCCCTTGTATCCACAGACTTCTCCAGTGTCAGCAGAACAGTATACTTGTGCTTTGGCCCTTTGTTTTAAAAAAATATATGACAAGCTCACTTAAGCAGCCAACAGAATTTGAATCATTTGGAACTAATTCTCTACTATGGTATAAAAATAGAAAAATAATGAGAATAAAGGTTAAAAGTGGGCTTTTATGATACAACTGTTCTTTTTTAAAATACACTTTAAATTCTGACATGTCATGGTTTCATTTCTATCTTTAGCCTTGTTTTGAATTTTTAAGGTCAAAGTCTGTTAATCACAGCCCTCAAAGGCTGTTTTGGTAGAAATCAACAATTTATTTTTTTTTAAATTCACATGGAGATGCAAAGGACCAAAAACAGAAGAACTTTGTAAATGAATAACAAAGCTGGAAGACTAACGCTAGCTACCTGGCTTCAAGACTTGTTATGAAACTACAGAAAACCAGACAGTGTGGTTTTGGCAAAAGATAGGTCAGTGGAACAGAGTAGCGCATCCAGAAACAGACACATGTGGACAACCAGTTTTTGACAAAAGTAAAAGCAATTTGATGGAGAAAAGATGGTCTCTCAACAATGGTGCTGTTATAATTGGATTGTCCATATGCCAAAGAGTGAACTTGGGTCCACATCTCCTATGATACACAAAAAGCAACCCAAGCCATCTATAGTGGCACTCATCTGTAATTCCAGTCGTTCAAGAGGCTGAGGCAGGAGGCTTGCAAGTTCAAAGCCAGCCTCAGCAACTTAGTAAGACCCTGTCTCAAAATAAGGGCTAGGAATGTGGCTCAATGGTAAAGCACCCTGGGTTCAATTCCTAGTAACAAAAAACAAACAGAAAGCAACCCAAGATACATTGTATTAGTCAGGGTTCTCTAGAGGAGCAGAATCAACAGGAAATGTAATTATAAAGAGGGAATGTATTAAGTTGGCTTAAGCAGGATAATCCACAATGGCCGTCTGCAGGCTGGACAACTGAAAGAACCAATAGCTGCACAGTCCAAGAGGCTGAAGCCCCAGAACAAGAGGGATCAACAGTGCTACTACCTTAGTGTGAGACCAAAGGCTTCTGGAGAATCACTGGCAGAATCCACTTTGGAAGATTAAAGCAAGAGTCTGATATCCTAAGACAATTGCAGTAGCAATCAAGAACCTGTTCAAGCTGGGCGTGGTGGCACACACCTGTAATCCCAGCACTTAGGGAGGCTGAGACAGGAGAATTGCGAGTTCAAAGCCAGCCTTAGCAATAGTGAGGCACTAAGCAACTCAGTGAGACCCTGTCTCTACATAAAACACAAAATAGGGCTGGGGATGTGGCTCAGTGGTCTAGTACTCCTGAGTTCAATCCCTAGTACCAAAACAAAAAACAAACAAACCCCATTCAAGAGGAATCAAGCTTGCATCTGCTGCTGCTTCCTTGTTCTTCCAACTTTTATTCCATCCAAGCCATCATTCTATTGGATGGTGCTGTCCATGCTTAGAGAGGGTCTCCATTTCAGTTGGCTATTCCACATGCCAATCATTCCTAGACACACCCTCATACTCCATAAAAGCAGAGGTGATAAGCTGACCCTCATCAAAATAAAAACTTTTGCTTTTTCAAAGACTTTGTTAAGAGAATGAAAAGATAAGCCAAAGACTGAGAAAACTGTTGCAAATTATGTGCATAAGGACTCGTATCCCAAATACTGAACTCTCAAAACTCAACAGAATGATAACAATCTGGCTTGTTTAAATGGGCAAAAAATATTTGAAAAGACACATCACTGGGCTGGGATTGTGGCTCAGTGGTAGAGCACTTCCCTTGCATGTGGGAGGCACTGGGTTTGATCCTCAGCACTGCATATAAATAAATGAATAAATAAAGGCCAATCAACAACTTAAAAAAATTTTTTTTAAAAAGACACATCACCAAGAAAGATAACAGAAAACAAGTGGCAAAGTGCTGCTCACAGATGTTTGTGATCAGAGAGGTGCAAGTCAGACTGCAGGAAGGACCACCACAGCCTCCTGGGCCAGCTAAAGTCAGAGGCAAAGGAGCAGCCAAGCCCTCGCCCACTGATGACAGAATGTGAAGTGGTGCAGCCACCTTAGAAAACAGGTGGAACCGGGCACAGTGGCACATGCCTGTAATCCCAGCAGCTCAGGAGACTGAGACAGGAGTATTGTGAGTTCAAAGCCAGCTGCTACAACTCAGGCCCTAAGTAACTTAGAAAGACCCTTTCTCTAAATAAAAAAGGGCTAGAAATGTGACTCAGTGATTAAGCATCTGTGGATTCAATTCCTGGTGCCACACACACACAAAGAGAAAACAAGTGATTTCTTAAAACATTGACCATATCTACCATGTGAGCCAGCCATTCCACAACTGGATATTTACCAGGGAGAAGTAACAGCATGACCGACACACTCACGTTCATAGCATTCAAACCGGAAATGACTGTGCTCATGAGCAGATGGCTGGTGGATAAACTGGCACATCCGAATCGTGAGTACTTCTCAGCAGTAAAAGGGAACAGATACACAGTGTCCTATGGCTGAATCTTAAAATTATTATGCAGCGTGAAAGAAGCCAGACCAAAAAAGACCATATACACTATCCAATTTCAGTTATATAAAAATGTTGGAACATGTAGTCTTGTCTGTAGTGTCGGGGAGCAGGTCAGTGCTGCTGGGGGAGGGACTGCCACTACAGAGCAGCGCTGGAGACAAGGCGGTTGGTGATGGTTCTGCAGGCATGTCCCTGCACCTGAGCTCATCACATGCACACTGTAAGCCTGTTGTTTCTTGTGCATCACTTATGCTCCAGCACGGCCATAAACAATACTGCACAATGAATTCTGACTCCTGCCTCATTCTATCTCAAGAGACATTCTGAATTTTTAAGATCTCAGGACTTTAGGCACCTAGAATAAGGCATGCATAAGTTGCTGTCCACATTAGTTGCTGGGTTCTACTCATGGGTCTCATCTTTTCAATCCCTAGAGAGTCGCCCTGGGCTAGGTTGTCGGGAGCTGGTCTTCAGGAACCTCTCCAAGGTCCTTCCTGCCATCTGTCGTGACATCACTGACTGGGTGGTAGGGACCAGGGTGAAGTCTGCACAGCTCCTGCCAGTACTGCTGCTGCACGCAGAGGACCACACCACTCAGCACTTGGAAATCATCCTCAGAACCCTGCAGCAGGCCTGCACTGATGAGGAGAAGGCCGTGGTCAGCAGTGTGAGTGGCCTGTTTCCATTTATATTTATGGGTGATAAGGCTCAGCCTACTGGGGTGTGCAGGGCTACGTTACAAGCAGCAACTGTGGTTGCTGGCACAGTTAGGATACAAAACATTCCTGTCGGGCGTGGTGGTACACACCTGTAATCCCAGTGGCTCAGGAGACTGAGGCAGGAGGATCACAAGTTCAAAGCCAGCCTCGGCAACTTAGCGAGGCCCTAAGCAACTTAGCAAGACCCTGTCTCTAAATAAAAATTTAAAAAAAAAAAAAAAAAAAGAGCTGGGGATGTGACTCAGTGGTCAAGTACCCCTGGGTTCAATCTTTAATACCAAAAAACCCGAGCCATTTAAAGCCTACTTTCATGTCGTCTGTCTTTGTCTATTTCTTTCTCTTTCCCTCTCTCCCACTTTCTCTCTCTTCACATATATACATACATATATACATATATATATATATATATATATCACTGAACCATATCCCATCCCTTTTTTATTTTGAGACAGCGTCTCATTCTCACTAAGTTGCTACGGCTGATCTTGAACTTGCGATCCTCCTGCCTTAGCCTCCTGAGCCACTTGGATTACAGGTGTGTGCCACTATGCCTACTCACATCATGTGTTTTTACTTTTCAAAACCTACCATCAGTTTTAAATTGTGTTTAGTCTTCTTTTACAAAATATACCTTCAGTTTTGGAGCATCACTTAAAGATGTATCACTTGAAGGAGCCAAGCTTTATGCAGTTTGTGTCTCTATACAGCTTGTAAACTTCTCCTTTCCCCACAAAAAAAGTGACTATTTTGTATCTCTGTCTAATCTTAGGAAGGATGAGAAGAGCGAGGGTGATGGCCACCTACTGAGCATTGCTAAACCGTATGTGCTCCAGGCCCTTCATCCTTGTATAGGCTCTAGGCAGCACCATGGGTGTGGGTGCAGGGCCACCCAGCACCGCAGGGCTCCTCCAGCACTGCCACCCACCTCCTGGCAGCCCTCATCTGCCCCTCATCTCTGTATTATATCACCTTGAGAGTGTCTTATGAATGAAATCAGCATGTGGCCTACGGGTCTCAACAGTTGTTCTTTTCCCTCACCAAGTAGAATCTGGGCTGTGGAGGTGCTGTGTGTGTTGCAACAATTAACCAATAAGAAGTTCAGGTCACCAGTATCAGATGAGAGACTTGAGGTGTAAGCAGGAATTCCATACCCCTGTGGTCAGGTATTCCATACCCCCAAGTGAGGCCCCATGTTCCAAACTCTTGGTGTAGCCAGGTATTCCAAACCCCATTGTGGCAAGGTGTTCCAAACCCCAGGTGTGGTCTTGTGTTGCAAACCACAGGTGTGGCCAGGTGTTCCAAACCCCCAAATGTGGCTAGGTATTGCAAACTCCGGGTGTGACCAGGTATTCCAAACCCCCTTACTGTCTTCCATGTCCCCACACAGTGCATGAGGTCTGCAGAACTGATTGGGACATTTGTCAGCCCGGAAGTGTTTCTGAAGCTGATCCTGTCAATGCTGAAGAAGGCACCCTCCTCTTCTAGCCTTTTGGTCCTTGCTTCGGTCATTCGAGGCTGCCCACGGGACGCCCTCCAGCCACACCTCAAAGTCATCGCCATGGAGCTAGCCCAGGCACACATTTGCCAGGCATCTGAAAATGTAAGATGGTGCAATGGAGGGGCAGGCAAGCAGAGTGCTTCCTGGCATGGGGATGGGAGGTGTTCCACCACGGCTGTTTTAGTGTCACTACTGATGGTGCTTCTTTTTTTTTTTTTTTTGGTACTGGGGATTGAACTCAGAGGTACTCTACCACTGAGCCACATCTCCAGCCCCATTTTGTGTTTTATGTAGAGACAGGGTCTCACTGAGTTGCTTAGCTCCTCGCCATTGCTGAGGCTGGCTTTGAACTCGCGATTCTCCTGTCTCAGCCTCCCTAAGTGCTGGGATTACAGGCTTGAGCCACCGCGCCCGGCTCTGATGGTGCTTCTTAACGGGCAGCAGCATGTCTGTACCATACCTGGTAGGCATGTCCAGCATCCCAGGGTCCTCTGGTTTAGAGACCTCACTGCTCTGTCCAGTATCATTGACACGAGCCACAGCCAACCATTTAAATGAGTTAAAATTAAACTAAAATTTCCTTTCCTTGGTTGCACTGGCCGTGTGTCAAGTGCCCAATAGCCACCTTGTTGGACAGCACAGGATAGACATGTCCATTGCCAAGGAGAATCTGCCAAACCATGCTGCTGTGAGTGGTCACAGGCCAAAGAGGGTCAAAGGTTAGTGGCACAGCTCTGCGAGAACCCTGGGCTACCTCCAAGAGAAGGAGACACATCAGTCACATTGTACTTGGAATAAGCAGTGCATCCTTAGTGATGGCTGAGCACTTGTTCCTTATCCATGCCTCTTGGCGTAGCTGGCCAAGGGCTTGTAGGCAGACAGCTTGTCTTAAATTGAGCAGTGAGGCCTCTCATCTGAGGCTGAGATAACCAAAGTGGGTTGGCTTAATCACTTGCATCGTTGTTTGTGCTGAAAACAAAATCACGGCTCTTTTATTTGTATGTGTTAGACTTGACCCTGCCCATTCATGCATCCTTCATGCACCCTAGACCCTCCTATCAAGAGACTGGGCTCTGTCTTCATCGTAGCTGTCCTACACAGGGCTGGGCATGCCCCAGAGGCAGCCTGTGCTCTAGCTTGATGTTTTTTAGCAGCTGGACCAGAGGGAGAACACTAGCTGGAATCAGTTCAAAAGAAATAGCCCAATAGCCCATTGGGACCTCTGTCCAGGGCCTTTTTCTGTTCTCGAGTAAGAGGCATACAGTTAAGTCACCTTTATAATCCACTTTAAGAAACCTGTAAACCAGCCGGGCGCGGTGGCTCACGCTTGTAATCCCAGCACTTAGGGAGGCTGAGACAGGGGAATCGCGAGTTCAAAGCCAGCCTCAGCAACGGCGAGGCGCTAAGCAACTCAGTGAGACCCTGTCTCTACATAAAACACAAAATGGGGCTGGGGATGTGGCTCAGTGGTTGAGTGCCCCTGAGTTCAATCCCTGGTACCCAAAAAAAAAAAAAAAAAACCTGTAAACCATTTCTGAAGTGAGCAAGAGAGTAAAGCAGAGCAGAGGTAGGGAGAGAATGGGGACGGCTGCTGTTGATGGGGTTTTGGCTGCACTTCAGCTTTTCCCCAAACCCATTCTTAATACAACACTCCATCTGTAAGTTCTGCAGTTTTACTTCTGGGTAGTTCTGAGAAGATTTTGGTTCCTCTATATAGATTTGTAGGCCAGGAGCATTCTTTTTCTAGAAGAATATAACTTGAATATGTTACATAGGTGATTAGATGTTTACTTTACAAACTTAATAGCAAAGAAACTAATCATTTCATTTCTCGGTGCTGGTTGCAGAGAACTTGAACCATGGGTCATGATGTATTTTTGGCTCCTCATCTCTGGTTCAGTCCAGGACAAACTTACTCAATGACCTTCCATGCACAAAGACCCCTTTCTGACCAAGGCTGATAGTGCATAGGCTAAGTGTTCCAGTGTGCTCCAGCCCTTAGGCCAAGGAACTGGTCATAATAAGAACTCAGGTCACTTTACTCCTTTCCCAACAGATTGAAGTTTTTGGCAAGAAAGCACAAATATGTCCAGGTCCAAGGTCATTGCTGCTTCTGAATTGACTCAACTAAGTTCCTATTCACAAGCAGCTCACCCACTGTGCCTGGGTCCTGTCCTTTGGGAAGGAGTTTGCATTTCCTGCAACTATTCAAGAATGTCTTTCAAGAGCAAACAGCTGGGCACAGTAGTGCACTCCTGTAATCTCAGTAACTTGGGAGGCTGAGCAGGAGGATTGCAAGTTCAAAGGCAGCCTCAGCAACTTAGTGAGACTCTGTCTCAAAATAAATACTAAGAAAGGCTGAGTAGGGCTAGGATTGTGGCTCACTAGTAGAGCACTTGCCTAGCACATGTGAGGTACTGGGTTCAATTCTCAGCACCACATAAAAATAAATAAATTAAATAAAGGTATTTTGTCTGTCCATCTGTATTTTTAAAAAATAAAGAAGGACCAAGTAGGGGCTGGGGTTGTGGCGCAGTGGTAGCGTGCTCGCCTAGCATGCGTGAGGCACTGGGTTCGATCCTCAGCACCACGTAAAAATAAAATAAAGATATTCTGTCTGCCTACAACTAAAAAATAAATATTTAAAAAAAAAAAAAAAAGAAGAAGGACCAAGTAGGTGGCTTAGTGGTTAAGTGCCCTGGATTCAATCCTCAGTATCCACCCTCACCAAAAAAAAAAAACAGATTTATTAATTCCATGTTAAAACAAGAATTTGTGCAGCCATGTTCTGTACTTTGAGTCTGACTGGGCATGGATGTGGTCAATGGGAGGTTGGCTCCGTAGTGAAACGTACTTTCCTGATGTCTGGGCCAAGCATTGCACCAGGGCTCAGCTGAAGGAACCGGATCCTTGTCCTTGGGGTGTATCATCAACAGATCACCAAAATGAGGCTGTAATGTCAGGACAGCTCACTTGACTTCTTTAATGACTAGGAATATAACCTTTACCTCAATGTAAACCCTCTGGTGCTTTATCTAGTAAATTAGTTTTTGCAGATAGCATTCCAGGAGCAGGAAACCATCATCCCCTGCTGTCTTTTCTCCTCATTTCTCATTCTCTGGGTGGCTGACATGGACAATCCTTTGGTCGGGAAAGCCAGGGATGCTAAGGTCTTGCTGTTTCCTCAGATGATACCTGCTACTCTCTACCCACTTTGCACTTAGGTTTGTGGTGAGACTGCTCTACCAAAGCTGAGAGGGTTGCACACCTTTTAAAAGTGCATTCCCTTTGATTTAGTTGAAAAATGGTGGCTCTTTAGATTTATATGTCAGCTCACCTAGACATTGGCCCATATCACATTGCATTCTTAGAAATCAATCAATAAATCCAGACCAAAAGAAATAGCCCAGTAGCCCATTGGGAAAATCAGGAGTGGAATAAAAGCAGAAATCTGTAGCTGCTCCTGGGAATAGGCAGACAGGTGCCCTGCAGATCAGGAAGTCCATGGGTCAGGGCAAGACTGGAGTGCAGGAGAATCTCTGCAATGCACTATGGCACTGGTGAGTGAGTTGTGAAATTTTAGAACCCATTCATAAATTTAGCCAAATAATTTTCATACTTTTTTGAACTCATACCTCATTAGTAAAAAAAAAAAAGTTTGAGCATTTGCCTCAAATACATGTATAATTATTTCTAAAGCATATGTATAAATGACATGACCACTAACCCAATTCATCCTATACTTCATGAAGTATACATAAGATAGTCATGCTACAGGAATGTCATAGAAAGTAAATGTGAACGGAAGCCTAGCACTTCTTGGACCCTGCAGCCCCTCCTGTCACTCCACCCACCTGTGTAGTTGGATGTGGCTGAAGCTGAGAAGGAAACGGTATGACCAACCCAGACTTTAGTGCCCCCATGCATCAGGAAGCACTTTTTGAAACATAGAATTTTGTTTTTGTTAAAATAGCCCTATGGAAATATTAAAAAATGCATAAAAGTGGGAAAAATAGAGAAATGCACCTCTGTGTGCTGTCCCCCTCTTTCTTCACCAGCTCTTTTGTGTTCTTCTTTTACCTCCCTGTACTATCTCTTTAAAAAAATTCTTTTTAAAAAGCCTTTGTGGAGAGTGGGGAGAGCTCAGAGTTATTTTAAAGTGAATGCAAGATACACATCATTTTACTTGTAAGCATAGAGTACGTGTCACTGACGCTCGTGAACTTTTAAAATGTAACTTAAATACCATTAAGCATTTCACAGAGTAAGCTGAGCCCTTAGCTCTCAGCCTGTGGTCTGTCTCCATGCTGTCTAAACTGTGCCCTTTTGTGGCTGATGTGGCAAGTGGGTCCTCTGGTTTTGCTGTGTGCATAGGCCACGTGCTCCGGGGTGGCAGGCACAGGGCACCGAGTGCTGTCCTCTGGTCTCTTCCAGGGCCTCTACCTGGAGCACCTGCTGCTGTGTGTGCAAGCACTGGTATCCACATGTCAGGAGGACTGCAGTGCAGCCAGCCTACAGCTCATGGAGGTGCTGGTGACCATAATGGCTGTCTCGGGTGCCACAGGCCTTGGAGATAAGGTGAGACTGATAGAGAACCCTCTCCATGTTCTGTAAAGGAAGTGTGATCATCTTCCCTAGACCTCCTCTGCACTTGAATGTCAAGTTTGGGGTGTGTGAAGGAATGTGGGACAATTGGTATGAGTCATGCATGAGGTGGCCATGGGGGTGTCCCCTGTACCTGCAGAAGTATTTTAGCATCTAGAAGGAAAGACTGTTTAATCTCAGAGCCTGTGACAAAGAAGCAACCCTCAGGCCTGTGTTGATCAGTGGGGTCTCAGAAGTGCACACACGCCTGTGTGGCTGGAAGTCTAGGGACAAGAGCAGTGGTGCAGCACTGATGGCAGTTCTACTCTGCAAGGTTATTTCTATCCCATTGGCATGGCATTTACACCTAGAAGTCACCACCAGTCCCTTAGACTCAAGAACTATTTGGGACCCAGGGTGCTACTTACCTGCTAGTGTGGAACATGGTTCCTCTTCTGCACCATTTCTCAGCAGCCCTTGGGCTGGTTCTCTCTGGGAGACTTAGGTGGCCTATGGGGCTCCTTCCAGAGGGAGCTTCACTTTAAAGGGGCTTGCTGCCCTCCCTTCCCTTTCTCGAGACCTCTTTAAATTTTTTTCTATCTTTGAAAATAGCCTTTGCAAAGGGCACGAGTCTTTGCAGTCAGCTTGTTGCTGATAAGGCCATAAACACTAGCAAGGCGGTGCCTGGGAGCCACGGGAAAGAAGCCAAGTACCATCAGCTGGCAAGAGAGGCCACTGAGAGCTGCCACCAAGATCTGGAGGACTTCCTAATGTGTTTGAACCTTGGGGAGGAAGGCACAGCTTAACGGGTGGCCGGCCAGCTTGACATTTAACTACTCCTTGGCCTTGTCCCCTCCAGAGCCATGGTCATACCGTTTTTGCTTTGAGGTCTAATGGGTTGGGAGAGCTAAGTGAAGGTTGGCCAGAGGACAGTCTTTGGTGAAAATATTCTCTAAAACCACTTGAATCAGGCATAGTGGTGCAAGCAAGACCCCACCTCAAACTAAAATAATGAAAAGAACTGGGGGATAGAGCACCCTGGGTTCAGTCCCTAGTACCACAGAACTACTCGGCCCCATGTCCATGCATGGCCAGTCTCTGCTGGCACCCTACATCAGAAGGTTCTTGAGCAGTTTGTGCCCTGGAGCTCTGTAATCCTGGGTGTCACTGGCACTGAATTGTCATTGATGCATCCGTCTCTTTTGTTACTTGCTTTACAAACAGAATTGACACCATGTGACTGGAAATCAAAGCTTTAGTGCTGGGCTGGGATTGTAGCTTAGTGGTAGAGCGCTTGCCTCGCATGCGTGAGGCCCTGGGTTTGATCCTCGGCACCACATACAAAGCAATAAAATAAAGACATTGTGTCCATCTACAACTAAGAAAAAATTAAAAAAAAAAAAAGCTTTAGTGCTGTCAGTGCAGCCCAGCCCCCAGCACTTTCTCAAGAATGTTTCCCTCTGGCATCACCCCTTTCCCGGCCCAGTGTTCACGTTTGACCAGTTATTCCAGCAGGTGCTAGGCCTCAGCTGATAGGGCAGGTCTCTAGTAAGGAATCTGAACCTTAAAAATGAGAATTGTCCCAACACTTGACTTGTATCTTCTAGGCCCAAGAGACCATGAATGCATTGGCCGCAGTGGAGAATGTCCCCAGCAGCCAGGACCTCTATCGCAAACACATGGGCCCCCTCCTGGAGCAGCTGACTGCTTCGCACAGCGACTGGACGGTGCATTCTGTAGAGCTGCTGCAGTTTAGTGTGATCGTCACCCAGTCAGGTGAGCCCCACACGGTGCTGGCCCAACTCCCAGCTCAGTCCTCAGGCACCTGTCTTCTCCATAGACAAACAAGGATGCAGGTCAGACTGGGGCATCTTACAGAGTGACTGATAGTCACCTTGCCTGTGGAGAGGAGCCTTGTGACAAGATCTTTCAGAGATGCCAAGGACCCGTTTGGGGTTTTGTTTGTGGTGCTGGAGGTCGAGCCCAGGCCTTGCACTTGTTACAAGTGCTCTCACTGAGCACCAACCCCAATCCAAAGGGCCTGTTTTGAAGTGTGGTAACTCTTCAAAGTCTGCCCCAGCATAGTCTTTCTTTTTTTTCCTTTTTATTTATTAGAGTGTTATAGTTATGCATAGTGGTTGGGTTCACCCGGACAAACTCATGCATGTGCAGAAATTTATTTCAGTTCGTGCCCCCCCCCCCCCCGCGCTCCTGTTCTCCTTCCTCTACTTGACTTCCTTTTGCTCATCTATTAATTTATATTAGGGCGGACCACAGTGACCCATGCCTGTAATCCCAGCAGCTCAGGAGACTGAGGCAGGAGAATCACAAGTTTTAAAGCCAGCCTTAGCAACTCAGCAAGGCCCTAAACAACTTAGAAAGACTCTGTCTCAAAATAAAATATAAAAAGGGCTGGGGAGGGCTGAGATTGTAGCTCAGCGGTAGAGCGCTTGCCTCGCATGTGTGAGGCCCTGGGTTCAATCCTCAGCACCACATACAAAGCAATAAAATAAAGACATTGTGTCCATCTACAACTAAAAAAATATTTTAAAAAAAAGGAGGGGGCTGGGGATGTGGCTCAGTGGATAAGCACTCCTGGGTTCAACCCCTGGTACTAAAAAAGTTTTTTTTTTTGATTGATACTTTATATTATCTTTCCCTCCCCTTTTCCTTTTTTTTCTACTCTAGCTTCCGCATATGAGAGAAAACATTCTCGACTTTTGAGTTTCTGAGTTTGGCTTATTTCACTTAGCAACCCCAATTCCATCCATTTACTGTCAAATGCCATATTTTCATTCTTTTTTATGACAGAATAGAACTCCATTGTGTATATATACATGACAATTTCAATCCATTCATCTGTTGACAAACATCTGGGTTGATTCCACAATTTAGCTATTGTGAATTGTGCTGCTATAAACATTGAAGTCGCTGTATCACTGTAGTATGCCAATTTTAGACCTTTGAGGAAAAGACCAAGGAGTAGGATAGCTGGGTCCTATGATGGTTCCATCCCTATTGTTTTAAGGAATCTCCATACTGCTTTCCAGAGTGGTTGTACTAATCTGCAGTGCCACCAACAATGTACAAGTTTTCTTCCTCCCAAAAACCTCAGCATTTATTGTTGTTCGTATTCTTTTTTTTTGGTACCGGGGATTGAACTCAGGGGCACTCGACCACTGAGCCACATCCCCAGCCCTATTTTGTGTTTTATGTAGAGACAGGGTCTCACTGAGTTGCTTAGCGCCTCGCCGTTGCTAAGGCTGGCTTTGAACTCGCGATTCTCCTGTCTCAGCCTCCCTAAGTGCTGGGATTACAAGCGTGAGCCACCGCGCCCGGCTTGTTGTTCGTATTCTTGATCATTGCCATTTTGACTGGAGTGAGATGAAATCTTAGTGTAGTTTTGATTTATGTTTGCCTGATTGCTAGAGATGTTGAACATTTTTTCACACATTTGTTGACCATTTATGTTTCTTCTTCTGAGAAGTTTCTGTTATTTTCAGGCACACAATTTTTCATAATGTACCTTGGAAATAGAATATTTGATAGCCTCTTTTATAGCCTATATTTTTCAGATATATCTGGGTTTTGTTGTGACGCTGAGCACCTCCAGCCACATTGGTGCTAGGAATGTAGTGAGGAGGCTTTGGCCCTTGAAGACCTCAGAATTTCTGTGTTCCACTAGGGCCTCCAAACTTGGGCTATTCCTGAAATGAACAACATTGCTGCATGATCCTTCCTTACAGATGAGTATTTATGAGACCTTCATTAACAAAAGCTGTAGTAGTTCATTGCATGTGTTCTGCACTTTCCCAAGTGGACAGAGACTGTCCAGTTAGTCAGCCTTTTCTGGTCTGGAGGTCCCCACCGTGCCTTTCCTTGCCACTCCTGTGCCTCCCCCAAGTGGTGCCACTTGGAGGTGTAAGTGTTGCAATCACACCCTGGCCTCTGTCAGCCTGTGACTTCTGTGCAGCATAGCAATCAGTCTCCATGGTTGGTCTTGGTAGCCAGTGCTCCAAGACCTAGAAAGAAATCAGAATTATTCTTTGTCAATTATGTGCAAAAGTATCTCTACAGTAGAAAAGAAAGTAGAAATAAAAGAGTTGTGACAGCATTGACACTCATTCCAGCCATTGCTCCAGTTGCTTCAAACATCAGCCTGTCCTGTTCTTGTTTCTGGGCAAACACAGGGAGCTCCAGTGACTGACCCAGAGTCACAGCTGTTGGACTGAGGTGTAAGCCTGGGCAGCATCCAGCCCCTCCCCATAGGCCAGGACCCCAGGGGCCTGGTCTATTTAATTTCACATTTTACTGACTCTTATTACCCACAAAGATCTCACATATCAGATTACTCCAAGATGCAGAGGTCAGAACGCTAGGTGAGCACACCCTGAGAGACTGGCTTTACCAGCAGTTAGAGATAAAGCCAGAATCTAAGGCCATTTCTGTAGAATTTTCTATTTCTGTTTGAAAATATTTCTTATAGTGCTGGCATAACTGATTGACAACTTGCAAAATAAATTTGAGTACACATTTCATATCATAACACCAAGACAGGACGGTTAGCAATGGAATGTTAAGTACCAGGATCACCATGAACTGTGATTCAGTGATTCCAGCTGTATTTTTTTGAGTCTCTGCTGTGCATGTGTGTGTGTATACATAAAATCTCAAAATATGATATATTTCTAACATAGTATCCAGGTAGAATGGATTATTTTTGCATTTTTCTCTGTTTCTTCCAAGTTTTCTTTTCTTTTTTTTGGTACTGGGGATTGAACTCAGGGGCACTCGACCACTGAGCCACATCCCCAGCCCTATTTTGTGTTTTATGTAGAGACAGAGTCTCACTGAGTTGCTTAGTGCCTCGCTGTTGCTGAGGCTGGCTTTGAACTCACGATTCTCCTGTCTCAGCCTCCCTAAGTGCTGGTTTTCCAAGTTTTCTATAATGAGTATGTAATACTCATTACATACTGTAATGAATGGAGAAAGCAAAAGGATTAGAATAGTTCTATAAATATGAGAGATTTTTTTTTGTCTGAGCGTGGTGGTGCATGCCTTTAATCCCAGCAACTTGGGAAGCTAAAGCAGGAGGATTACAAGTTCAAGGCCAGCCGCAAAAAATTAGAAAGGCCCTTAGCAACTTAGTGAGACTCTCTCTAAAAAGAGAAAAAGGGACTTGGAATGTGGCTTAGTGGTAAAGTACCACTCGGTTCGATCGCCAGCACCAATAAATAAGTAAGAGGTTTTAAAAAATTTCTTAGTTACAAAAGTCCTACAAGAGGACAACTTTTTAGTTATGAAACATTTAAAACTTCCAGAAAGGGAGGCTACAAAGAAAAAATATATATACGACTGTGCCTTCATATGAAGCCAAATAAAAGGAGAGTGGACCTGAGGAGGTGTCATGGTGAACTCCACCATCAGGCCTGTGCTGTGTGGAGCTCACAGGAGATGAGGACAGCACAGACCCATGCTGCAGGTAGGACGTTCAGGTCACAGGAAAGAGTGTGGCCAAAATAGAGAACTATCAGCATTCCCGGTAATAAAGAAATACAAGTTGCAAATCCATCTATCAAATTAGACCAAAAATAACAAGGTTGTCCTCGTGTCATTAGCTCAGTGCCTGGGATGTGGCAGGCAGTGGAGCAAGTAGTCCTTCTGGAGGGCAGCTGGGGGCTTTGAGACTGTCCACGCCTGCTCAGCAGGCACATCAGGAGAATTGATCCTAACTGTGGAAACAGCTTTGTGCCCAAAATATTCAACAGGGCCTGTTGTGCTAGTAGGAATTGGAAGTGATCCAGATACCTAGCAGGAAGTTGAAAGTGTAAGGTCATTCCTGTAGAAGAGCCTGGCCACCCTCAGAGCCCCATGGAGCAGGGCAGGAGAGGAGGGAGCACGAGGGCGGCAGTGCATGCCTGGTAGGGGGAGCGAGCACGAGCAAGGCAAGGGTGCTAGGGCTCTTTCTGACTTTGGGGTTTGTCCCTTTTAACATTCTTAATACCCAGGGTCCTGCCTCACAAGTACCACCCGAGCCACAGCCCTGGGGTTATCACAATGGGGGGGCCACGTGGCCCTTCTCTTCCCATACTCCAGCAACCATGCAGGACCCAGGGACATCATGCCCACTTCTGTATTTAGGCCAGGTAAGGTAGTTTGTTTCCAGTTAAGAGTTAGAAAGGCAGAAACAGTGTCATCTTACGGCAAAAAGGCCTCTCACCACTCAGCTTGACCTCAACGAGTGTCCCTGGACAGAGTCTGCCTGATTAAATGCTCAAGCAGGAGATTGCACCTGCCCCAACCCAGCATCAGCTCCCCAGGGTGGGAAGATCGGGACCCAGGTACACTTCGTGATCCCCTGGTGGCCTCCAGCTTTGCCAGGCTCAGTCACATGTAGAAGGTCAGTGGATAGACTATTCTTTCAGACTGGCCTCAGGTCCTCTGGGCCTTCCGTGCTACGTCCCCACAACCCACTGAGCCTTAAGCTCATGGCCTGGCAAGAGGTATGTGTGCTTGAGACAAATAGTGCAGCCATTGGGGTCTGTCCCATTGTGACTTGTTGAGACTTAGACACGAATGAACAAGGGGGACCTACTAAGGCCCTGTCCTCTCTATCACACCATCAGGGACTGTGGTGATATCAAGCACTGCACAAACATTTTCATACATCATACAGAGGGCAAAACAGATCCAAGAGTCCAGGGATGCATCCGAGGATCCACAGCCAGAGGCACAAGGCCAGGCTACAGCTCCACACCCCTCACCCTGGTCACCAAGAATCCTGGACGTACTGTCTATTGAACACATGTCACTGGACATGCCATTTTAAAAGGCAGTTCCCAAACAGTAATATCAGCTCCCCTGACTTAAAAGGCCATGGCTAAAGCTGCTTCCCTGGATTTGGTAACTGTCTGTCGGTGGCTGCCATGAGGCTGTGCTGGAAACAGCCTATCCTCCGCTCTCCTGCATTCACTGATCCAGAAAGCAAACCCACAGACGGGAGAAGCTGCTCAGGAAAGTGCTACCACCTGGTTTTGCATGTAGCAGACTTTTTAACTTACTAAAGTGTTTTTGTGTAAGTTGCGTATTTAATGCCTTTTATTCAAACATGTTCTGATGCACACAATGCCAGCCATGTTCTAGAGTGGCACCCCAGGAGCTCCACTGATGCGTGGATGCCCAGCCCCTGTGGATACTCGCTCTGCAGGTCTACACCTGCTGTTGCAAAGGTTGACACTCTCTGCCCAAGGTCAATTCTAACACAATGTCATGTGTGTGTCAAGGGCTGTTTACTAGGTGCTCAAATTCACCCATCTTCATACCAAAGTAAGGGCAGATGCACTGCATTTTTTAGGAATTTTTTTCTCTTCATTTTTGTTAGTATGTGTTTGACCCAGACTTTAGATATAAAAAAGAATTTGTTTGGTCTCAATTTGTAAAGAATAGCTGGTAAAGTGCATAAGTTAAAACTGTTTGCAGGAGGGAGACCAAAGGTGTCCATTGAACCTCACACTTTGCTTTGTGCATCTTGTCTTTATTCTTCGTGAATAGAACTCTTTTGTCTTGGGAGATTGATATTTACCCTGAATCTCTCTCCTCTTATCCAGACATTTTGAGACATTTGTCACTTGTTCAAAATTGATGGAGCCTGAGCAAACCCCCAGTGCCTACCTGTACTTTGGGGATCCCACTCCTCAGTACAGCAATTCCTTTTCCCACCATCTTGGTGGTGTTTGTTTTTCTTTTTCTTCCCTTAGACCCATACAGGGCTTCAGGGAATGAATGAGCCCTCTGCACCCAGCTTCCCTGTTTCCATCTTGCAGGCTTTGACAGTGCTGAGATTTGAGATGTTGAATCTTAAAAGAGCAAAAGTTGAGGTCACTGGGCTTGTTCAATAATTTATCACAGAATTAGCAAAACATGTTGAAGAGAATGCTCTCTCGAGAAATCTGTATTCATCCTAAAACATGAAGTCCTGTTTGTTGGCGCAGGACAGTGAAGAATTGTCTTGGGGCCCATGTTTTTGTGAATCAGTGTGACAGCAGAGGTTGTGATTCACTGAATTTTCAGGTCAAATGCCACCTGTGTCTGGAGTCTCCTCATAGTGTGGGGAGTATGCATGTATGGATGTACACATATTTAATGATCTTTCTTTCTCTTATGCTGTGAGCCACAGCAGGCCTTTCTCAAGGCAGGCCCCCCTGTCGCAAGGATGGCTCCAGCTTACCACAGCCCTGTCTGTCTGTCTTATAGGCCCTGCCATTGGAGAAGCACTGCAGCACGTAGTCCCCACCCTACGGGCCTGTCTGCAGCCTGCCAAAGACCCACACATGCGCCTGAAGCTCTTCTCTGTCCTCTCCTCGGTGCTGCTAAGACCTAAGGACACCATCGACTCACAGGGGTAGGTTGGTCCCAAGTCTGTGCAGAGACCAGCCAGGGTCCATCCCCACATTGCAGGGCAGGGCTCCCCATGAGGTCTAAGGTGAGAGCTTGAGGCCACCCCAGAGCTTCTTGGTGGCCTGCATTCCTGGGTTTCTCCTCACTGGGTAAACAGCAAGATTAGGAGAGTAGTGCACAGCAGAGAAACACCGAGACACTGAATCGAGGTCGAGACACTGAATCGAGGTCGTTTTAGTTTGGTCATTAAAATTCCATTGAATGAAAAAGTTTTAGGGAACATTAACTATTAATGGTTTATATATTAGCTGTTCTCCATTTTAAAAGCTTTTTGGTACCTTTTAAACCTAACAAAGAACTGATTGAATTACCATCAGTGGTTAGAGGTTAGACATAGTCTTCTGTTATCTAAAGAACTTTTAGGTAAGCATTAAAACAGAAAGGGCCTCCATTCTTATGGCTTTGAAGTAAAGGAAAAGGCAGGCAAAGAACATGGGGAAGGAGAACCAGTATCTGGAGGGGAGCAGCTTCAGTTCCCAGGGTCACTCTGGAGGGAAGACCTGGGGATGAGGCCCAGCTGCACCCAGGCTGCTTGTGCTCCTTGTAAGTTAGAGAGTGTCCAGAGTCACATGAGGCGCCACCCCAGTTGACCAGGAGCAGGTAGGGAGGTGGTGGGGCCTGTGTGCCTGGATCTCACAGGTGGAGACCTGAGTGGTTTGGGCCGTCGGCACCTGACCTCTCCCCTGCCAGGGAACAAGCCAGTCAATGCAGAGTATAGCCACAACCGAAAAATTTCCTATGGAAATAATTTGGTCATTCACACTTCTCTTTGATTGCAACCCTAATCTCCTCTCTGCTGTTGGGCCTGTAGCCAGCCGTCAGGAAATTTGTTTCCTGCTTGTCTGCAAAAACCTCAGGGCTACAAGGGTCCATAAAACGGCATTAATGAGTGCCTTGGCAGCCGGCCACAAGCAGGCAGACACACACATGGTTGACGGGGAGGCAGCGCAGCCGTGATGACTGGCCAGGCTGTGGCTCTCCGCACTCCGCTCCACCGTGTATCTAGAGGAGCAGCAAACACTTCGTGAGCTCCTTGAGCACAGCGTTCCAGAGATGCACAGAGGGCTCCTCATGGGAGGAGACTGGCATCAGGAGAATAGAGTGTTCAAAGTACAGTTAGTTGTTCTGGTGAAGTAAGTGATTTTTTGTTTTTAGGAAAGATTTAAAGCACAACCTCGTTTGCTTTGTATCTGGGGATCATAACGTGGCAGAACACGAGGTCCCTAGTGGATGTGACTGGACTGCAGGGAGGAGCCACTGTTGGCAGTGGCTCACGCAGAGTGGGGTAGCTGTTGGCAACTGCCAAGCACCTTGGAGAGCATGTGGCAGCACTTGAAGGTGGCCGGGGAGGTTCAGGCTTGGGATCTGGTATTTAAACCTTGGACACACACAGACCAGTGAAGGGCTCGCAGGGCCTGCTTATATCTACCAGAAACTCCAGAGAAACAGCGAGCGGTGTCTGAGTAGGACTGCATAGCATAAGGTTGTGCTGTCTGGGCGTATCCAGAGGTCACGTCCCTTTCCAGAGAAGGACGCGTGCCAGCAGCAAGCCCAGCATGCTCATCCTTTGCAGGCTCCTGTGGCTGGCAGGCTTCCTGCAGGCCTGGTTGTGATGGGACCTTCCTCCTGGAGAGGCCTGCGGAGTGACCTGCCAAGAGGTGCTTGTCTTTACTTTCCTATTTGCCGCCTCCTCACAGCTTCCCACTCTTGCGGGAGCATCTGAGAGGAAATATGGGGAGGAGCTGGGGCAGGAATGTGTCCAGAAATAAGGCTGGCTTTGAACTCATTGTCCTGGATGCCACTGGCACAGCTGCTACCCTCCATTCCCATCCTCATTGGTTGTGAACTGGGAACATTTTGCCAACCTGAGAGTAAAAGATGTACTTAAAAATTGCTGCCAGAGGGGCTGGGTTGTGGCTCAGTGGTAGAACACTTGCCTCGCAAGTGTGAGGCACTGGGTTCGATTCTCAGCACCACATAAAAACAAATAAAACAAAATAAAGGTATTAAAATATTTTAAAAAGAAATTGCTGCCAGGGAAGGTGATATGTGTGATCTTTTGTGCCTTGTCTCATTCCATTTGGCCTCTTGGCAGAGCAGTGTCCTCTGTTTTGAAGGGACCTCTTAGATGTGTCACCTGACATGTCCTTGCAATGGTGGGGCCTGGTGTGCATTTTTACAGAATTCCTGTTTCAAAGGAGTTTGCCTTTTGCTTACTTCCTTTGTTTTAGTGGTGCAGATGGCAGGGTCTGTGGGACACCATGTGGCTGCAGCCATCCTTCCTAAGGGGGCCAGGGTCCAGCCAGCCCTCAGTACTCACCCTCATCTTTAAGCCCACAACTTTTCAAGGCCACTTTTACCTGGACCACCTAGGAAACAGGTGCAGGGTGCTAGGTCATTCCAAGGAATCCTCTTGTGCAGGACATGACGTCTCTGTGCTTAAAAATTAAAACACATTGGAAACTTGACTGAAACTGCACCCCCCTGTAGCAGGTTAACTCTCCAGATTTGCTTGTTCACCTCCATCCTGGCCCCAATGCCCTGCTGGAGGCAAACACCTGGAACCTTCAAAAGAGAGGGCCACACGTGTAGGGTGGTCTATCACTGTTCTGGATGCCACTGGCACAGCTGGTACTGGAGACGGGACCTGTCAGGAGGGGCCGGCAGGTGCAGGAACCAGCAGGAAATGCTGAGGCTTCTGCCATTTTAACAAGGCACTCAAGCATGCAAATGCAGAGCTAGACAGCCAAAGTGAAAGTGCACGGGCTGGAACTGTATTGTTTGTCCTGACAGCACGGGGAGCTAGTTGGCCACCATTAGAATGAAGCCTTCCTGGCTCTCGGCAAGAGCTTCTTCCTTCCCTGAAGCAAATGGCCTCACAGCTGCTGCCCTTGCTGAGGTGGAGGGTTACGTGGTCGAAGGAACCCATTGACCAGTTTCTATAAAGTAAACCCAGGTAGATATGAATCTGCTGTGCCATGGGAGCTGCTGTGGTGGGGGTCCAGGTAGCTCAGGCCTCTTCCATGGAGACCTGAAAAAGAGACTGGAAAAACACCCTCAGGTTGTAGAGTTCCCCTGAAAACCAGACCTACCACTGGTCCAAGGAGGGGCCACTAGAGCCCTTGGAAGTGCAGCCCTGGCGTAACCACTTTTTTTTTTTTTTTTTTTTTTTTGGTACTGGAGATTGAACTCAGAGGTACTCAACCACTGAGCCACATCCCCAGCCCTATTTTGTGTTTTATGTAGAGACAGGGTCTCACTGAGTTGCTTAGCGCCTCGCTGTTGCTGAGGCTGGCTTTGAACTCACGATCCTCCTGTCTCAGCCTCCCTGAGTGCTGGGATTACAGGCGTGCGCCACCACGCCCAACTCCTTGACCACTATTTACTCTCCCTGGTGTCTGGGCAGCAGCTCCCTCTTCCACTGGAGAAGCAGCGCAGCCCGCAGCCACCTCCTCCCCAGGAATGGAAGTTCTCCTGTGGGTGTCACTCCCAGTGCTTCCTGTTCACCTCCTCAGGCCCAGTGCATTTCCCAAACTAAAGTGCTTTCTTTGGCGCGGGTCCATCTGCTTCCCTCAACCGCCTTTGTGCTTTGACTCCAGGCAGTTTCACGGCTACCTAGAGATGGTACTGAAGGACATCCTGGCTCCCAATCTGCAGTGGAGAGCAGGGAGGACAGCTGCAGCTATTCGCACGGCTGCTGTGTCCTGTCTGTGGGCACTCACCAGCAGCAACATCCTATCAGCCACACAGGTAGGGACGGCCCTGACGTGTCCTGGATATGGGCAGGAAACCTGCAGTAGGAAACTTGGGCCCCACCTGGGGATGCATAGGGCCAGCATGATGCTTTTCTTACCAGGAGTAAGAGAATGCACAGAGGGGGCTGGCGGGGTTAAGAATCACAGGCTTTGTGCCCTCGAGCGGCCTGGGCACCTGGCAAGGATTTGGTCTCCTCCTCTTGGTTTATGTATTGAATATCCTTTACAAAACTAAGAATTTAACGACAGGGTCCTTGAATGGGGACAGGCTTCAGACTTTCGGCTCTGCTTGTTAGCATGTCCAACTAGTGCAGGAATCGGGAAGCTAGAAAACCTTGGCTTCCTGCCAGGCCTTGTGAATGCCTTATCCCTGCAAGGCCTTTGTGCTGGGCACCCACAGTGTGCGAGCGCCCCCTCCTGGTGCACAGGAGGGCTGACACTCAAGCTAATACTCCAGATGCTACCGGACCTGCGCAGCACTGGATGGTAGGATTTGGGCCTTGCTAAGAGTCCACCGACCACCTTAAAAACTAAGTTATGTAAGTTTTAAAATTAAGTCTACTTCCAAGTAGAACTTTCAAAACAGCCCTTCAGACTGCATGATGTCTGTCATTTTGGAACTGCTCTGCAGGCAGGGGTGCCAGGTAGTGTTTAGATGGGTAGGGCAGCTTCCAGGTATCCCCTCACACACTGCCGGGTTGTAGATGCAGGAAGTGCGGGAAGCGCTGATGCCGCAGGTGCTGGCCACCCTGGAGGAGGACGCCCAGACCACTCGGCTTATTTCCTGCCGGGTCCTGAACACATTTTTAAAGACAGCTGGTGACACAATGGATCCAGATAAGCTCATCAAGGTTTATCCAGGTAAGACACTGTTCATCAAAGCATGTTGTTTTCGCATTTGATGGTGAAATGCTGTCAAGTACTCTGACTTCTTGTTGAATTGGTACTACAAGTCAGATCCAGCAATGGCAGATATAAAACACCCAGTGAGTAGAACATGAGAAGGGTGAGCATTTCTAGACCAGCATGAGGGCAGAGAGGACAAAGCTCCATGTCCACAGTAGCCAGGGTGCATGACCATAAAGGTGGCAGGGACCTCCTGCTCAGGCAGGTGCTGTGGCCAGGCCCTCACTGTGAAAATAAAATCTGGACGGCTTCCTTCACAATACACTGGAGAAAGTGCCCCTGTGCTCAAGCCAGACCTGTGCAGCAGGGAGGGACAGAACTGACACAGCCCCAGTATCTGCAAACACCAGACATCCCAGACTGAGACAAATGCAGAAGGGGTGGGAGCCAGGTGGTCAGTTAGTAGCCACCAAGAAAAAGATGTACTGAACCAAATAAGTGAACTCAGAAAAGGAAAATTGACTCAGGGGGAGCTTGCAAATACAGCAACAGCAGAATAGGGAAGGCCAGCCCCACAGGGATGGGCGGGTAGGTTGTGGGCCTGCCTCATATTCTCTCTTGAAAAGGGGTTTAACAGCTTCAAAAGCTAAGAGAGTAACATCGATCAGAACATCAGAGAAAACAGAAGGCAAGCAGGAATTAAGAGCAGCTAGGTGATGTGAAAAGAACCAACAGGGGCTTGGGTGTGGCTCAGTGGGAGAGCTCCTGCCAAGCATGCACAAGGCGGGAGTTCATCCCCAGCACCACACACACACACACACACACAAACAGAAGTTCTGGAAAGATGTATGTCTGTTGTTGCTTATTTCTTAAAATGGGAACACCTACACACTTAATTTTCAAAAGATGGTTTTCAGAGATTTCTGTAAATGAAAATAAGCACTGGAATTTAAAGCATGGTACATTGAAAGCATGGGAGAGAAGGTGAAGTGTGGCCTGGGAGGAGCTTGGGTGCACTGGGGAGAGACGGGGATGCCCAGCCCAGGACTGAGATAGCCGCAGACGCTCAATCCCACTGCAGGACAGACACTTGTGCCTCTTTAAGAAACCTGAAGTCCAGGGCCTTCTCACCTCTTCTCTCAGTTTTGCTTTTTTAGGTTTTTGTTTTATTTTTGTTGGAACAGACATTTGGTTCCCACCAACAGTCTTCAGGATTCTGTTTTTGGGCGGGCTTGGCCAATGTGACTTACTGACTGCCAGGGTCAGTTTGGTTGCTGTCTGCTTTTAAAAAGGAAAGCCAGGGCTGGGGATATAGCTCAGAATAGAGTGCTTGCCTCACATGCATAAAGCCCTGGGTTCAATCCCGAGCACCACCAAAAACAAAAAGCCAGTGAGGAGATTGCATGAGTTGGGCATTTGTCCTGTAGTTTATAGCAAATGTGTGGTTATTTTCATGACAAAAGAATTCAGAAGGTTCCTGTACCTGTCAGTGCCCTTCTGTGCTCTTAAGGTGATGAATTGAAAGAACTGTTGCCTACTTGGCCAGAGAGGGAGGGAAGGGTGTCCCTGACCCACTGTGATGAATGGGAACAGCAGGACCAGTTCTGACAGGAGGCATCGATTCCATCAGTTACACTGAAGCTATCACAGAAGTGGACTTGCGGGCAGCCTCTTCTCTCGGCAGCTACAGAGTTTACACGAACAAGCCCCGGCCCCCTGGGATCTAGACTTGGCCTGGACGCTCGCGGGCCTGGAGGAGTGTGCCTTTATACTTGTGCACCAGCTGCCATGCACACATCCTGACTCTGACTGGATTCCTCAACCTGAGACGCAGGGTGATTGCTTGCCTTGCAGGATGTGTGGACATCAGCCAGTGTGCCTGGGGCAGCTTCCTCCTCTGTGCCAGTTCCAGATGTGCAGATGTGCGTGCTTCTGCGCAGTTTGCAGCAGACGCCCAGCACCTGTGGGAGCACACAGGTGTCTCATGAGGAAGCCAGAGGCCCCTCTTTGTGGGGCACCCTGAACTTTGGATGTTTTTCAGGCCTTCCATGCAGGATAGAGGACACACTCAACCCGTGTGCAACTCCCACCAGAACCCACCCTTCCCACCTGCACCAATCCTCCAGATGCCAGAGGTTTTCTTAAGATAATGGGAAAAGTGTAAATATGGTTAAAAATTTTACTCTTTTACTTTGAAAGTTTCGCCCATCATGAACGATAGTTCTGTTTTGGGGGGCATAGTGGCCTGGTCACAGTGGCCTAGTAGAAACAAGTATACTTACTCGCCCCATCCAGAGATCACAGTGGCAGGAGGAAGGGTCAGCAGCCCATCCGCCTGCCAACTGCTGGCTGGGAAGAATGGGCAGCCAGCCTGGGAGGCCTATATGTGATCGGCATCTTAGAGCCACTGGGCACAGCTTCTGAGCAGCTTGGGGCTGCCGAGCCTTCAGGCAGGCTGTTAGACAGTGCGATCTAGGCCCAGGTAGGGACGGAGTACTTCGCCTAAAGTGCTTGAATGCCTGGTATCTCCCTCAAGGTATGGGTTAATGGGACCTAAGGGCAAGCGCTCCCAGCTCTGTGGATTCAATATTGTTAATGGATCTTCACACCCAAAGCGTCTGCTTGCACCCTCTCACTCCTGTCTGGGCTCCTCGCAGAGCTCTTGAAGCGCCTGGATGACGTGTCCACCGAAGTGAGGCTGGCAGCTGCTTCCACCTTGCTCACCTGGCTGCAGTGCGTCCAGTGCTCCGAGGGAAGGGCGTACTATCAGAGCAGCATTCAGTACCTGTACAGGGAGCTCCTCGTGCACTTGGACGACCCCGAGAGTACCATCCAGGATGCAGTCTTAGGTAAGCTAACACACCAAGGGCAGTAGCTGCGCTCAGAAGGCTGTGGCCGTCCACCCAACTTTGTCTCTGATTTTAGTGCTGATGCTATCATAGGAATTAAAGTTGAGAAAAATTTTTTCCCACTTTTTTTGTATTGGTGCACTATTGTTGTACGTACTGATGGGATTTGTTGTTACAAATTTGTACACTCACCCAGTACACAATATAACAATATAATTTGGCCAATATCAGTCCCCAGCACTTTCCTTCTCCCTCCCCACCTCTTACCCTTTGGTCCATTTCCTCTGCTGATCTCCCTTTGATGTTCATCAGCTCCACCTCCACCTTTTTTTCCTTTCTCTTCTCTAAAGAAGAGTTTAGTTTTCCCGTCTGGGAAGAAACATGACCCTTGACCTGAATTTGACTTACTTCACATAACATAATCATCTCTAGTTCCGTCCATTTTCTTACAAATTATATAATTTCATTTTTCTTTATGGCTGATAAAACTCTGTTGTATATATATACCACATTTTCTTCATGCATTCATCTGTTGATGGACTCCTAGGATGATTCCTTAGTTTGGCTACTATGAATTTTGCTGCTATAAACATGGTATGCATGTGTCACTGTAGCCTGATGACTTCTAGTTCTTTAGGATAAATAACGAGAAGTGGTGTAGCTGGGTCATGGGTGGTTCCATGCCTAGCCTTTTGAGGATCCTCCATACTGATTTACATAGTGGTTGTACTAATTTACTGTCCTACCAGCAGTGTAAAAGTGTTCCTTGGGGCTGGGGTTGTGGCTCAGTGGTAGAGCACTCACCTAGCACATGTGAGGCACTGGGTTCAATCCCCAGCACCACATAAAAATAAATAAGTGAAATAAAGGTGTTGTGTCCATCTACAGCTAAAAAGTAAAAACATTTTAAAAGTGTTCCTTTTTCTCCACATCCTTTCCAACATTTATTATTATTTATATTCTTGATAACTGCCATTCTGGCATGTGAGATGAAATTTCAGTGTAGTTTTGATTTGCAAACCCTACTTACTAATGATGTTGAACATTTTTTCATATATTTGTTGACCCTCTTTGTATTTCTTCTTTTGAAAAATGTTTATTTAATTCGTTTGCCTATTTATTTATTTGGTTACTTGATTTTTTTGGTATAAAGTTTTTTGAGTTCTTTATATATTTTAGATATGAATTCTCTGGCATCATAATACCTGACTTGAAAAGTAGCTGGCAAATATTTCCTCCCAGCCAGGCGCAGTGGCTCAAGCCTATAATCCCAGCACTTTGGGAGGGTGAGACAGGAGAATCGCGAGTTCAAAGCCAGCCTCAGCAATGGCGAGGCACTAAGCAACTCAGTGAGACCCTGTCTCTACATAAAACACAAAATAGGGCTGGGGATGTGGCTCAGTGGTCAAGTGCCCCTGAGTTCAATCCGCAGTACCAAAAAAAAAGAATTTCCTCCCATGCTGTGGGCTCTCCCTTTACATTCCTAATTGTTTCCTTTGCCAGGCAGAAGCTTCTTAATTTGATGCCATCCCATTTATTAACTCTTGGCATTATTTCCTAAGCTTTGTGGATCCTATTGAGAAAGTCACTGCCTGTGCCTATATGCTGGAGTGTCAACCCTATGTTTTCTTCTAGGAATTGCATAGTTTCTGGTCTAATTCTGAGGTCTTTGATTCATTCTGAGTTGATTTTTGTGTAGAGTAAGAGATAAGGATCTAGTTTCATCCTTCTACGTGTGGATAACCAGTTGTCCCAGCACCATTTGTTTTAAAAAGGCTATCTTTTCTCCAGCGAATCTTTTTGGCACCTTTGTCAAGGATCAGATGACTGTAGATGTGTGAGTTTGTCTCTGTGTCTTCTATTCTGTACTATTGTACAGAATAGAATATGCCTGTTTTTATGTTGGTACTATGCAGTTTTTGTTACTCTAGCTCTGTAGTATAATTTGAAGTCAAGTCAGATATTGTGATGCCTCCTGCATTGCCTTTTATGGCTTAATTGCTTTGACTATTCTGAGTCTTTTATTCTTCCAAATGAATTTTAAGACTGTTTCTTCTAGTTCTGTGAAGCATGTCACTGATATTTTGATGGGGATTACATTGAATCTGTATATTACTTTTGGTAGTGTGGTCATTTTGACAATATTAATTCTGCCTGTCCATGAACATGAGAGGCTTTTCCATCTTCTGAGGTCTATTTCAGTTTCTCTCCTCAGTGTTCTATAGTTTTTCTTTATAGAGAAGTTTTTCATCTCCTTCATTAGATTTATTCCTAAGTGGGTTTTTTTGTTTTGTTTTGTTTTGTTTTTTTGAGGCTGTTGTGAATGGAATTGGTTTTCCTGATTTCTTTCTCAGCAGATTTGTTATTGGTATACAGGAAAGTAATTGATTTTTGTATGTTGATTTTGTAAATTGTTACTTCGAAAAATTGTTTATTAGCTCTAGCAGTCTTTTGGTGGAGTTCTTTAGATCTTCTAGGTATAGGATATCACTTCAAACAGTGATAACATGACTTTTTCCTTTCCTATTTCTATCCCTTTTATTTCCTTCTGTTGCCTAATTGTTCTGGTGAGAGTTTCTAGCACTATATTAAACAGGAGTGATGAGGGTAGGCATCCTTGTCTTATCCCAAATTTTAAAGTAAATGCTTTCAGTTTTTCCCCATTCACTAAGGTTTGCTTTGGGTTTCTCATATATAGCTGTATGATGTTGAGGTAGGTTCTTTCTATCCTTTTCTTTTTTTTTTTTGGTACCAGGGATTGAACTCAGGGGCACTCGACCACTGAGCCACATCCCCAGCCCTATTTTGTGTTTTATGTAGAGACAGGGTCTCACTGAGTTGCTTAGCGCCTCGCCGTTGCTGAGGCTGGCTTTGAACTCGCGATTCTCCTGTCTCACCTTCCCAAAGTGCTGGGATTACAGGCTTGCGCCACCGCGCCCGGCTTGTCCCCTCACATTTATTATTCAAAAGGAAAGCTGAACTATGATCCTTGCTCTTTTCTGTGCAACTTGCCACTTATCCTGTTGTTATTTTTGGACTTGCTGTGTTTCCAACAGTGACACAAAAACTGCCTCCTCCTACTCTACAACATCAGGCCTATGCTGCTCTTAAAATTCTATGCAAAAGGATTAAGGGTCACTTCCCCAAGTTATACCAGCTCATTATTTTTGTGATGCCAGCCACAGTCATGCACATCTTCCCCTGTGGACACTTCTCGCTGAGCATTGTCCATCTCAGGAGAGGCCAGGCTCCTGGGGGAAATTACAGAGTTTCTGTAATCCTGATTCCTCGCTTGAAAGCTTGAATTTTATCCTTGGCCACAAATATCGCCAGTTGTTCTCCTTGGAGTGATAGATCACTCCATCCCTCTTCTGCCACATACCCACACACAACCCAGGTTTGTCAGTTTTCAACATCAGCTGTTGTTTCTAGCAAAAATAATGTATGGACCAGGGAGATGCTGCCAGGTGCCCCCAGCTCAGCACAGCCACCGCCCCTCGCCTGCCCTCGGTGAGGCTGTGGCCTTCACTCCTTAACAGCATCCTTCCCAGGCACTAAATCCTGATGTAGCGCCCCCATCCCACCCCAGCTTGCCTGCCTCTGCATCGGCCACCACTGCTGAGTCAGCCACATGCTGACCAGGAGATACCTGTGACCCAGGGATGCCCGAGCTCCTCTCCTTACACCCACCCTGCCTGCCACCTGCTCAGTCCTCCCCACAACCACTGTGCCCCACGGCTCCAGGCCCTCTGACCTCTCCAGGACCACTGAAACAAGTCTGTCCTGCACATTGTTATTTCTCTATCAGTAGGAAAACAAAGCACAGATCCTCTGCCTGCCTATCCCCATGAACCCCTGCTGCCATTTCCCACCTTTTAACAGGGTCCTCAGAGGGGTGGTCTGTGTGGCCTTTCTTCCCTTGGGCAGCACTGGGCATAGCTGGTGTTCACCCCTATTGTCCCCTGCTGCTGGACCTTCTCATCTCTGTCCCAAGAGCACTGTGTCCTTTGCCCCCTCCTTTGGAGATCCCACTGCCTGACCTCAAGCACACCCAGATCCACACCTCTGGCAGGCCTCTGCTCTTGAACCCAAATAAATGTCTGACTGCCCAGGGGACAGGGCTAATACCCAGCCAGAGCTGCTGCCCCTGCCTGCCCTCCCTGATTTTCCCCAGGCCCCTCAATGTGGGCAGAGCCCAAGGGTCCTATTAGATCCTCTCACACCCTCAGCAGCATGGAGTCAGCCCCACCTCAGGATATGCTGGCTTCCATCCTCCCATCCCTGCTGAGACAGATTCAGCTCCACCAGCCCTGCCACCTCCTCACTGCCTGTGTGCCCAAAATTGGGCTCTTTTATTCATGAGGCACCACTGCCAATGCCCAGAGGCGTCCCTCGTGACTCCAGCTGCTTGCCGCTGCTCACTCTTCACTGGCACACGGCAGGTTTGCAACAAGTATGTGCTGAGAGTTGGCATCAGTGGATGATTTATGGAGATTGTCCATTTTCTTTCTTTTTTTTTTTTTAGATTGTCCATTTTCAAGCTAGTTCATTTGCAGCACAGAGCAAGTCTTAGAAAATGTCAATGGTACTTGAATAAAATGTAAGTTTTCAGTAAAGTCACTTTTAGAAGTGGTGTACTTGTCCATTGAAAGGCTTCACCTTCTGAGAATATTTCTAGGTGGGTTAGTGAAGCTTGGGCAGCTTGGTTGGAGGTGGGTCTGTAGCGTGAGGCGAAGCCCAGAGGCCTCCCCTAGAGGGAAAGAGCCACTGGGAGCAAATGGGGGTGGCAGGAGCAGGAATCACCTGTCAAATATCACCTCATTTGCATCTTTGGCTCAAACACCTCCTGGGTAGAACATGGCTTTTGTTTGTTGATTGGTACTTAAGGTTGAACTTAGGGGTGCTCTACCACTAAGCTACATCCCCAGCTCTTTTAATTTTTTATTTTGCAACAGGTTCTAAGTTTCTTAGGCCCTCTCTAAATTGCTGAGGCTGGCCTCCAACTTGCAATCCTCTTATCTCAGCCTCCTGAGTCATTGGGATTACAGGTATGGCCACTGCAGCCAATGGGATATATTTATATAAACTAGCAAAGAATTCATTGTTCATCTGAAATTTAAATTTAGGTAGGCTTTGTCCTACAATTTGTTGAACAATCCTAGTGACTGCAAGGCTGAGGCAGGAGGACCTTGAGTTCAAGGCCAACCTCAACAACTTAGTGACCCTGTCTCAAAATAAAAGAGCTGGGGGTCAGATGTTCTCGTTGACATGCAGATGCTAACACAATAAGGGGAGGGAGGGAAAAATAGAAGTTCTCTGGATTAGACAAAGGAGAATGAAGGGAAGGGAGGGGGGATGGGAATAGGAAAGATGGTAGAGTGAACTGGACATCACTTTCCTGTGTTCCTATGTGTATACACAACAGTGTAACTCCACATCATGTACAACCCCCAGGAATGGGAAGTTGTACTGCACATATGTATATGTCAAAATACATTCTGCCACGTATAACTAAAAGGAACAAATAAAAAAAACTTTAAAATATGAAGCCAACTGAACTAGAAAAGATTAAAGAAGAAATTTTGGTAGGAAGTAAATGGAAGAAAGATTTTTAAGTAAAATAATTTCATGACTCAGAAGGTAAGGAAAAGTCATAAGAAGACATCAAGTTGAACAGCGTTGTTGTAATAGCTTTGCCTTCTGCTCACCTTCTGCTCGCTGTCCTCACATCCTAGCAACCTCTAAAGACTTCTACCAACCAGTCCCACCGTTGACCAAGAAGCATATCATGAATGACTAATTACATTTTGATTTTTAAATTAAAATGTTATTTTTCAAATAAAAAAGGGGGGCTGGGGTGGTAAAGCACCCCTGGGTTTAATCCCCAATGCCAAAAATAAGAAACTAAAAACAAAAACAGATTCCAAAACAGTTCTTCAGATGCTACCAAGGCCCTGAAGACACATGAGCAATGCCCTTGCTGTGTTCCCCAGCAGCTCCAAGGGGACTGTTTTAAGTTCCTTCTGCCCACACTGTGACCTCATCAGCCTGGGAAATGGTCACAGAGGCTGACCTGGGAGCCTCTGTGTGGAGCATTGAGGCTGCTTGCTGTTGGCTTCTGGCATCTTCCAGGTGTCTTGCTGTTTTACAGAGGTCCTGAAAGAGGGCAGCGTCCTGTTTCCAGATCTCCTGGTGCGGGAGACCGAGGCCGTCATCCACAAGCACCGCTCAGCCACCTACTGTGAGCAGCTCCTACAGCACATGCAGGCTGCTGCAGCCGCTCAGTGACCACAGGCTTCTGGGCCAGCACCCCAGCTCGGCCTCCCCAGCAATGTCCACAGCCTTGACACCTTGTCCACAGCCCAGGATGCCCACAGCAAGAAGAGCGCACCAAGACACACCAGCTGTTCATCCTTCCAGACAGTGCTCTGGGCCCACATTGAGTAACATGCTGGTGCCTCTGTATTTTTGTTTTATTCAGAAGTCCCCAAAAGTCCCATCAGAGTTAAGGTTAAAATTGAAGGCCACCTACCACACAGGCAAGCGAGTTGGCAGATGCTTAACTTTCCTGAACCTCACATGCATCCCTGGGTCCTGTCCTGTTTTAAGTGCCCACCAATAATTTTCTTAACTATTCAAGAACAAAGAAAAAAAGCCAAAGTGATTAAAAAGGAAATGTCATTCTTTGGGTTCTATCTCAGCCTGAAAGGAATTGAAATATCCTCTGTTATCAGTGGAAGTTTTCCCATTTTAAATGTACTGGAACTTGCCCCCGGGAGGTGCGCGGCCACAGTTTTCATCAGTAATGCTGGCCATGTTAAGAACAGCTCCTCATTGGGCTGCTCTGAGTAGCAGTGAAGATTGTATTTTATTCTTCACACTTTGTACACCCAAGTGCCTAGCTGATTTTGAGTGTTGTTACTGTGAGCCAGTGTTTGTGTTAACATGAGGAAAGGCTGTGTATATTTTCCAACAATCAAATGTTAACATTTATGCTTTAGTGTTTTAAATTTTAATTAAATTATTTATTGTAGTTTTGTCTGCCTGTCTTTATGAGTTTGGGTAATGAATCGACATTTTTGGAGACAGCTGGGGTTCCATTAATTCCAACCTCATGGTGGTCCAGCCTGGAGAGTTCTGGGCTATGTCGTGCCATGGGCTCCTGAGAGTGCTGGCCACCACAGGCTGTGGTGTCCCTTCTGATACCAGGCAGCTAGAGCTCCACATAAGTCAGAGACATTGCTAGGGTCAGCAGAGAAGGAGCTGGAGCTTCCCGGTAAAGGAGGCCTGCCTTGCGGGGGAGGCATATCATTGGAGAAGGGCTAGAGGGGAACTTGGAGGGATGAGGGAGGCAAGGAGTCTTTGGAAGGGCTGGAGAATGGGTGTAGGGGTGGCCTTGGAGGAGCTGTTGGAGAGGGGTGCTTTCGAGGGGGGTGGGAAGGGAGAGGCCTTGGAGGGGCCTAGGGAGAGGGGGATGGCCTTGGAGGGATTGGGGAGAGAGTGGGAGGGAGGGCTTGAAGGGGTCTGTCCCTGCACCACAGTCCAGGTTACTGCAGCCCTGGAGATACCTCTGCCCTGGGTGTGGATGTCACACTCACCCTGTACAAGTCTGCATGCTAGGTGCCCTCAGGTTGGACCTTTCCCAGCACCCAAGTGCCCCTTGTTCTCTGTGTCCTCTGCCATGTCCTTCAAGAGGCTCTGAGGCCTCTTGGGGTGGCCCTGCCCCACCCCGTCTCCCAACAGTCAGCTTCATTTTCATCTTGTCACAAGATCCAAAAATAAATACAGAAGTCTTGATTGAAAGGACAGCAGCACTGAGATGCAGGGGTTGGCCTTGTGGAAAGCAGCAGAGGCCAACTGTGCCTTCCAGGCCTGTTGGAGGCCATCAAGAGAATCCATGGGACCTGCTCCTCCTCAGCAGGAGTGTGTGTAGAAGAAAGACCCATGTCACCCTGCAAATGGTCAGTGTCTAAACACCTAGGAAGCAGTATTAATTCTTCGAAATTCTCCTAAATTTGCTCAATTTGATAGGCAAATTTTTATGGAGTCTTCTGTCAGGCACCAAGTGGTGGAGAAAGATCTAGCAGTACAACCCCTGCAGTCAATTTAGACAGCATCACTGAGGTATCATTTACAGATCAGAAAGTTTGCTCATTCTAGCCGGGCGCAGTGGCTCCACGCTTGTAATCCCAGCACTTAGGGAGGCTGAGACTGGGGAATCGCGAGTTCAAAGCCAGCCTCAGCAACGGCGAGGCACTAAACAACTCCGTGAGTCCCTGACTCTACATAAAACACAAAATAGGGCTGGAGGTGTGGCTCAGCGGTCCAGTGCCCCTGAGTTCAATCCCTGGTACCAAAAAAAAAAAAAAGCTTGCTCATTCTAAGTGCTGCTTGGTGAGTTTTAGTTAATTTACAGAGCTGTGCAGTCATCACCACAGCCCAGCCTCAGAGGTTTCCTGCCCGCTGTGACTCTTCAGTCTGCAGCACTATCCCCCAGCCAGCACCCCTGCTCTGCTTCCATCTTTGCAATTTTATGTTGTTAAGTGTTTATGTATAAATGGAATCATGTGCTATATGGCTTTCTGCATCTGACTTTTTTCCTTGGCATGGTGACAATGTCAAGTTGATTTGAGGTCGGTTATCTCATTCTGTGAAGGCTTGGTGGACTGTACAGTCTCTGTCACAAGTGCTTAGCCTCAGGGGAGATGAGCAAACAATGGGTAACAGATAACCTGTAGAAAAACACTGGGTGCCCGACCTTGAGAATAAACAAACAGAAGCAAAAGGAACTAATTGGGGAAATACGTCAAGAAAGGGACTAACTCTTGACTGGGTCCACTGAGGTCAGTGTGAAGATAGGAGTTAGGGCCATCAGTGCCTCCATTTATCTTGGAAGGGATATTTCTTTATTAGCACAGGCGCACTAAGGCAACTTCTGACCGGCCACTGACCCCAATACTCACATTAACAGGATTGACTTATAGATGAAGCCCCCTGAATAGGGTGGCCACCATGGCAGTTTCAGAGAGTACCAATTAGGGTCAAAAACACCACCACCAGACATGAAAGAGGAGTTTGACGCCTGATCGGCAAAGAGTGCAGAGGGTGGACCCCACTTCTCAGAGCAGCCATAAAATAGCAATAAATTTGGAGAGGCACTGTTACTCCATCTTTCTCTGCTCAGAGATGACCCACTCTCTTGAGAATGCGCTCTGCTTGAACCTTACTCTGCTTTTACTTTGCTTTCACT
Organism: Xerus rutilus; assembly: GCA_028644305.1. Lineage (NCBI taxonomy): Eukaryota > Metazoa > Chordata > Mammalia > Rodentia > Sciuridae > Xerus > Xerus rutilus. Next base: position 13,810,895 of record CM053415.1, on the reverse strand, counting down.
TATAATAAAATTCTCTTGCATGGCTTTTGGTGACTGACTAAATTTTCTTTCACCAGAACACCAGAACTGAGGCTTGGAGCTTCAGCTCTCCACTCTCTTGTGACATCTAACTTGGTGCCTCGACTCGGATCGACAGCCATCTACAGAACATGTATTTAAACTTTACCTTGTTCATCTCCCAGCCATGGTTGAGATGATATCTAACTTAGGCTCTGATATCTTGCCTCTTTTTTTTGGTACTAGGGATTGAACTCAGGGGTACTCGATCATTGAGCCACATCCCCAGCCCTATTTTGTATTTTATGTAGAGACAGGTTCTCACTGAGTTGCTTAGCACCTCACCCTTGCTGAGGCTGGCTTCGAACTCACGATTCTCCTGTCTCAGCCTCCCAAAGTGCTGGGATTACAGGCTTGAGCCACTGCGCCCAACTCGATATCTTGCCTTTTGCCTTGGACTTCTCTGTGTACACTTTCCTCTGCCAAAAGCTTTTCATGCCATGCCCGTGCTATTTGTCTTACGTCATTTTGTATTTGTTCAACTTCTCTGCAGTTACCTCAGTGACACCTTGCTTTTCCTGGCTGGCATGCAGACCTGCACGCTCAGTTTTTGTGGCATCTTTTTGAGCAGGTCCACTGCAGAGGCAACAGGATACCTCCACTGTTGAGGCTGTTGTCTGAGGGCATACACCTGACTCTCTTCACTAATAAATATCATCTCACCTTCTTTTTTTTTTTTTTTTTTTGGTACTGGAGATTGAACTCAGGGGCACTCGACCACTGAGCCACATCACCAGCCCTATTTTGTGTTTTATATAGAGACAGGGTCTCACTGAGTTGCTTAGCGCCTCGCCATTGCTGAGGCTGGCTTTGAACTCGCGATTCTCCTGTCTCAGCCTCCCTAAGTGCTGGGATTACAGGCTTGAGCCACCGCGCCCGGCTCTCACCTTCTTTTAGAGGCCATATCCAGAATTTGGAGGGTAATGAGTTCACCATCTTTACCTACTTACCCATCACCTCACTGGGCACTAGTTAGTTTAAGATACGTCACAATTAATAAACCTTTTCTCAACTGGTTTTCTTTTCTTTACCAAAATGATAGTTTTTGTCCTTACTATATAGTGACTCCGTGGGTTGGGGGTATAGCTCAGTGGTGAAATGTTTGCCTAGCATGCATGAGGCCCCGGGTTCAATTCCCAGCTCCACAACATTAAAAAAAAAAAAAAATGAAGTGGGACTGTATAGTGACTGTGCTTGGACTCTGTCCCCTCATATTTATTTATTTGTTTGTTTGTTTTTCGTACTGTGGATTGAACTCAGGGGCACTCGACCACTGAGCCACATCCTCAGCCCTATTTTGTGTTTTATGTAGAGACAGGGTCTCACTGAGTTGCTTAGCGCCTCGCCATTGCTGAGGCTGGCTTTGAACTCGCGTTTCTCCTGTCTCAACCTCTCTAAGTGCTGGGATCACAGGCTTGCACCACTGCGCCCAGCTTTTTGATAGATGTGAAGTCGTATCTCAGGATGGTTTTAATTCACATTTTCCTAGTGTCTGATCACAATGAACATCTTTTCATGTGCTTCTTTGCTATCAGTATATCTTTTCTGTTGTTTTTTTTTTAAATATTTATTTTTTAGTTGTAGGTGGACACAATAGCTTTATTTTTTTTAATTTTTATGTGGTGCTGAGGATCGAACCCAGTGCCTCCGGCGTGCTAGGCGAGCACGCTACCACTGCGCCATAACCCAGCCCCTTTTCTGTTGTTTTAAAAAATATTTTGCCCAATATTTTAAAATTTCTTTTAGAATATTGAGAATGTTTCATCTATTCTGGTACAAGTGTTTTGTCACATAGATGACTTGCAAATATCTTGTCTCTGTCACTTGTCTTTCATTCTTTCAACAGCAACTTGTGAAAAAGTTTTTAATATTGAGTGAAGTCTAACTTATTGATTTATTGTTTGATGGTTTGTATTTTTGTGTTGTAGCTATGAAATCTTTACTTAACTCAAGATCAGAGAGATTTCAGTTCCTGAATTTTAAGAAGCTCAAAAATTTGCTGTCATAAAGCTAATCAGTGGGAGTTGTCAATGCTTTTTGGTGCCTTTGATTTCACTATTGGTGCCTATATTACTCAGTCAAAATAGCTTCACTGAGACTGTCATTTATTTCATTTTATTTTTTTATTTTTATTTTTTTTTAATTTTTTTTTAGTTGTTAATGGATTTTTATTTTATTCATTTATTATTTATATGTGGTGCTGAGGCTTGAACCCAGTGCTTCACGCATGTGAGGCAAGCGCTCTACCATTGAGTTACAGCCCCAGCCCACTATTTTATTTTTTAATATATTTAGTTTTGGTACTGGGGATTGAATTCAGGGGGACTGGACCACTGAGCCACATCCTCAGCCCTATTTTGTGTTTTATGTAGAGACAAGGTCTCACTGAATTGCTTAGCGCCTCGCCATTGCTGAGGCTGGCTTTGAACTCGAGATTCTCCTGTCTCAGCCTCCCAAGCCGCTGGGATTATAGACATGTGCCACTATGCCCAGCTTGAAACTGTAATTTATGATTAGAAGCCTGACTGACACTGGTGACTCTTCCCTGTTCAGTCAGCACTCCTGTTTCTTCCCGTTCCAGAAGGATGCCAGGACGTCAAAACAAAAGGTTTATCAGAAAGTTAAATATTTGATAGCCAAGGATGTCAACCCTGTCAACCCCATAACTCAGGAAGCTGAGGCAGGATCCCAAGTTCAAGGCCAGCCTGGGCAACTTATGGAGACTCTGTCTCAAAATAAAGACTAAAAACAGCGGTGGAGCCGGGCGCGGTGGTGCACGCCTGTAATCCCAGCACTTAGGGAGGCTGAGACAGGAGAATTGCGAGTTCAAAGCCAGCCTCAGCAATGGCGAGGCGCTAAGCAACTCAGTGAGACCCTGTCTCTACACAAAACACAAAATAGGGCTGAGGGTGTGGCTCAGTGGTCGAGTACCCCTGAGTTCTATTCCTAGTACCAAAAAAAAAATGGCGGTGGGTGTCACTCCTCCAGGGTGACAGAGCACTCCTCGGTTCAATCCCAGTACCAGGTGGGGGACTTGAGACTTATACCCAAGCATTCATAGTGGCCTTATTCCAGCCCCAAACTGGAAATAAGCGAAATGCCTACTGACAGGACTAATTCTGTAAACAATCTGAAGCACACAGTAACAGAATGCCACACCACCACAAGAACGAGCCAACCATGGGCACCACATGACAAGTACGGCTCTCACGGACTCCAGGCTGAATGAAGCCAGGCATGACAGCCATCAGGGCTTGCTTTCAGGTGAGATTCTAGAACCGTCCAAGCTATCTCTCAGTACCTCTAAAATCCCTGAATCAGCAAGTATACGAGGGTTCATACTATTCTGCTTGTGTGTATGTGAATGTTGTGTGAGGTTTTTCATAATGAAAGTATTAAAAAATTGAAGACAACCACCTGGCTGATCTCAGAGGGCGAAGGCTGCCTCTGAGCCAGGCTGCCTCCTCCACTCAGGGAAGCATGGGCCCCTTTATGGCGGGCTCTGGCTGGCCTTTTCCTACAATTGCCTCCTGAGCAGGCTGGGGACTTGGTTTTCTCTGAGGAGAGGTCTTTCTCCCATTTCCCAGGGCTTTCTGAGTGGCCAGTGCCAAGCAGACATGGAGGCCTTGCCCATGTGACACCAGGTCACCCCACCAGGATGGTGGCCATGAGTACCTTTCCTTTTCCTTCCAGGATTTCGAGTCCCTTTTGACTTTGAAAGCGTCTTCAGTGATGACATTCAGTGCTGGCAACCTCCCTCCTCTTGCCTGGGCATGGCTTGGCCCTCTCCCCAGGGTCAGAGCCTCTGCCTGGGACTTGTCTTACGAGCAGGTGTCTCCAGGCACACACTGAGGCCTGGAGCCTGCTGAGGCAGAAGCCCTTGCTCACCAGTGCTCAGGCGTTCACTCCAGAGTTCCTTGATGACAAAGAAAGTATAATTTGAAGGTACAAGGTAGCGCTCTTGCTGACAATAAACCCAGCAAATGGCAGTAGTGTACAGAATCTGCTCAGAAGGCAGCGTCCTTCCCCTGGCCTAATGGCTGACACTTTTATTCCCTAAGACTTTGTTGGTTTACTTACATTTCTTTAAAAAGCAAGTTGGTTTTGGCAGAGATGGAGAGGGAAGAGGTAGTTACAATGGCAGGCGGGGCTGTTAGCTTCATGTGGTGTCACTGCTGTGACCAAAATACCCAAGGAGAACAATGTAGAGGAAGAAAGGTTTATTTTGGCTCTGGGTTTCTGAGGTTCAGTCAGGAGTGGGAGGCTCCTTCAGCTCTGGGCCTGGGGGGAGGCAGAGCATCCGGGTGGGCGGGGCATTTGGAAGACAGCTGTCAGTTCAAGACAGGGGGAGTCTAAGAGGGAAAAAGCACCCCACACGCACACCCAGGTGCTTCAGCCCGAACCTCTTTCTCTAATTAATGAAATTGTTTTGGAAGCTACTATGAAAGACTCACAAACAACTTAAAACTTTGGGTGACATGTAATGACAAAACCAAGATCAGAAGCTGAATCCGGAGTACAGAGCAGGGGCGGCACAGAAGGTATCTAGAGCTCGGTGACTCAGGATTCCACAGACTCTTCTCCCCAGACGCTTCAGTACTGCCTCCCCCTGGTTTTCAATTTCCACTTTTTCCAATTTGAGTACAGTCCACCTCTCCAGCCTCTCCAGCGATACAAACTGACTGTGTTTAGCATTGAATCTGAAATAAACCATGTTAGCTGGGCACAGTGGTGCACGCCTGTAATCCCAGTGGCTCGGGAGGCTGACGCTGAAGGATCACGAGTTCAAAGCCAGCCTCAGCAAAAGCAAGGCACTAAACAACTCAGTGAGACCCTGTCTCTAAATAAAATACAAAATAGGTCTGAGAATGTGGCTCAGTGGTCGAGTGCCCCTAAGTTCAATCCCTGATACCCTCTCCCCATCAAAAAAAAAATCCATGTTAATATCCAGTGACAGTAGAGAAAACTGACATGCTTCAATTCCATTCTTTTTAAGTTCCTCTATGTACACATTTATTTGCTACTGAAAATTAAAATAGCACATCAAGGGGCTGGGATTGTAACTCAGTGGTGAAGTGTTTGCCTCACATGCATGAGTCACTGAGTTCGATCCTCAGTACCACATAAAAATAAATACATAAAATAAAGATGTTGTGTCCACCTACAACTAAGAAAAAATTTAAAAAATAAAATAGCACATCAAAAATTTCTTTTATTGCAATTCAAATTTTTGAAAACCAGAAAATCTACTTATTTACTCTAATTATTACACTCTAATCAAACTACCCAATATTCTCTTCATATCTCTTCCAGTTCCTGAGTTTTATTTCACAGATTTCAGGCTTATAAAATCCACAGGAAGACTTGTGACCTACTGGTACTTCTTTGAGAAAAAAAGAAAAAACTAAAGCATATTGAAGTCATTTATATACATTTTAACTGCACAGATTCCTTATAAAGTACTGGCATTAAGGCATGAAGAGATTCTAATCCCATTCTTCTGTGACCACTTACAGTGTTTACTTGCAGTAAAACTTTGAAACAGTGATTAGAGCACAAGCCACAAGCTGTGTGATATTTTTGTTTGCTAAGTAAAGATTTTAGTTCCATCATGAGCTATTTTGATAAATGGGAATAATGTCTGATAATGAAATAATGGTACTTTTTTTTAGTTTTGTGGCAATATGGTCACGCCCATATATTTGTTTCTATATTGTCTGTGACAGCAGCCTTTGTGCTACAGTGACAGAGCTGAGTAACTGTGGTAGCCACTGAAAATATTTATTACCTGGCTCTTTACAGAAGTGGTCTGCTGACCTCTACTTGAAGACATTCAAGCTTTGTCTTTTGTTTGGTGCGAAATAATGATACTTTTCAAATGACAGTTAGGGTGGGGGGGTGCAGCTCAGTGGCAGAGGATTTCAGTCCCCAGTGGGGCTACTTAAAAACTAAACACTGAATTGAGAAAATGATAAAATATATGTTATTACATGATTATCTGTAAAATATATTTGTTACATAGAGGAAGGAGGTATTTTAAATGACCACACTAGGCATAAGTGATAAGAAAGTAGGTTTGCAACTAACAACCTGGACCTTTTGCAGTGCCCCGCCCCCAGGAGTCCCATGGTGGGCAGAGCCTCCATCTGGAGCCAGGCCCAGGAAGAGTTCCAGGCTCCCTCCCTCTGGAGTGTGCACCACCTTGATCCCTTCCTTCTGGGGAGGTGCCCACACAGAGCCTTGTGCTCATCCAGATGGAGAATTGCCCCTCTTGGAGACAGTGCTCCAGGCTTGCAGACTGGACGTTTATTAATTATAATAATTAATGGCTCATTTCATTGCATGAAGGGTGAGATGTTTCCAACACCAAGACAGACTCTGAAAGAGACAGAACCAGAGCCAGGAAAGGAAAGCAGCTCTGCACAGCCCAGGCCCTGCTGGGATTGGGCACAGGAAGGAGGAGGAGCCAAAGGGGGTTTAGAAGACTCCAGTCATTCTGGCAGCAGAGTTGGTGGCCTGTCCTTCAAACCAACTCCTGACTGGTGTTGAAGGGTTTCTGGAGGAGTATTGTCATGGTCTTCTCCCCCAGCAACTAGAGGACAATAGGGTAGGATGGGACATTTTAATGACTGTTGGATGAGGTTCCATGATGGGGCTTCATGATGTAGTTTGGATGAAATCCCTCCAACCCAATGCCAGGGGTGAATTCTTAAATTCAACCTCTTATCCTCCCTGATAGTGTGAGGCGGTGGTTCTCAGACCCAGAGCACTGGTCCAGAGCTTCTGATCTAGGAGGAATGGGGTGGAATTTGCATTTCTAGCAAATTCTAGGTGTGATAGTGATATGAGGAACCACACTGTGAGAACCCTGGGTTAAACCAATCTATGCAGAGCCTTGCCTTTCCCTGCAGACTAGTTGTCCAGGGCTGACTCAATCAGAGGAGAACACTATTTGTTCACATGTTGTTGTTGTTTTTTTTAGATCTTTGCTTAGTTTCTTTCTTCTTTTTAAAGTTGATTTTAGTTGCAGATAGACACAATACCTTTATTTTATTTATTTATTTTTATGTGGTGCTGAGGATTGAACCCAGTGCCTCACACACGCTAGGCAAGTGCTAAGATCCTGTCTCAAAAAGTGAAAAAAAAGAAAAAGTAAAGAAATAAAAACAGTTGGGGATATAACTCAGTGGCAGCTTGCCCTTGGTTTCAATACCTAATATGCAAAAAAAAAAAAAAATGGGGGCTGGGACTATAGCTCAGTGGTAGAGCGCTTGCCCTGCATGCGTGAGGCACTGGGTTCGATCCTCAGCACCACATAAAAAATAAAGATATTGTGTCCATCTACTACTAAAAGAATATTTAAAAAAAGAAAAAAGTAGGCTGAGGATGATAGAGTGCTTGTCTGATGTATATAAGGCTGTGGGTTCAATCCCCAATACTAAAAGAAAAAAGAAAAAAAAAATCTGCAATCCACCTAAGTCTTCCAGTTCCTTGTGTCACTAAAACCTGTATTTCTTTTTT
>CM053415.1:13717607-13802817 GCA_028644305.1 Xerus rutilus | reverse complement strand
AATTTTAAAATTTTCAACGAAATCTTCTATCAAACTTTTGTGGCCCGTGTTCATTCAACACTGATTTTTCAAAAACTCTTTCTTGCATAATTTTTCCTTCTTCATAGCATCCAATTCTTGTTTTAAGATCTTAAAGTAAGGGGCTGGGATTGTAGCTCAGCGGTAGAGCGCTTGCCTCACATGTGTGAAGCCCTGGGTTCGATCCTCAGCACCACATACAAAGCAATAAAATAAAGACATTGTGTCCATCTACAACTAAAAAAAAAAAATTAAAAAAAAAAAAAAGATCTTAAAGTAAGGGCTGGGGTGGTAGCTCAGTGGCAGAGTGCTCACCTAGCACATGAGAGGCACTGAGTTTAATCCTCAGCACCACATAAAAATAAATAAACAAAATAAAGTAAAAAAATTTTTAAAAAAAAGATCTTAAAACAAGCCAGTTGTGGTGGTGCATGCCTCTAATCCCAGCAGCTCAGGAGGCTGAGGCAGGAGGATTGCAAGTTTGAGGCCAGCCTCAGCAAATTAGTGAGACTCTGTCTCAATAAAAACAAAAAACAAAAAACAAGAGAATGTGGCTCGGTGGTTAAGCATCCCTGGGTTCAATCCCCGGTACAAAAAATAAAAATAAAAAATCTTGAAACAAGATCTTGTCCTAAGATATTACTTCAAATCTCCCTGAATATTCTGATTAGGATATTTCCAGAGCTTGCCTTTGTCTCCTGGTCACATCTCTTGGTCCTTTCTTTCCTAATGCCAGTTCCCTGGGGTCTCCTACTGAGAGATGGACACTTGCTTAACTATTCCGGGTGACTGTTTCCTCCACAGGCCTCTCTCCTCAGTAGAGAGGTTGACCAGTGCTTTTTATCCAAGGCCAGTTTCCAGATATGGAAAGTTGGGGTGTGAGCTGTGGAAAGCTGGGGTGCTGGGAGTACCCCCAGAGCTGGAGCAAAGAAGGAACTGCTTGGGAAGCCCAAACCTGCTCAGAAACCCTCCCATGCCAGTTGCCTTTCTCCTCTCTGGAGAAATGGATTCTGGATTTGGCCAGAGAGCCGACCAGCTGCCACTTGCTCAGGGCCTGGGTAGGGAAGGGAGCAGCTGCTCCAGCCAGGTGCTGGACCTGTCCCCTGAGCCCAGACCCCTGGGAAGACTGTGGCTCTGCTCAGCCCCCAGGGTGCCTATTCTGGGATGCACTTCCTCCTTTCCACCCACTGGTGCATTCTGTAGCTTTCTGCCTTCCCCCAAATTTGTGGAAGCCTCTGTCCACAAACTGCCCCTCTCTCTGCCTGCATTCTTCCTGTGCTTTTCCATTAGTCATTGAAGGATCTCAGATGGAAAGGGAATACTTTCCTGGGCTCATTCTTCCCCTTGCATTGAGCTCTGACCTCTGTAGACAGGGCAAAACATCCATGTTCTGTTAGGCAGGAAAAGGAGATTCTAACAGCTATCTATCTATAGGACCCACGTGCATGAAAATACACACCTGTGTTCAAGGAGGAATGATAGGGTGGCTAGGAGAATGTTTGCAGAAGGGCCTCCAGGTGATGGGATTCATGTGATCTTTGTTTAAGAGCTTGATGTAATGTGGTTTACATGGTGACTAGAGTCTCAGGCTAGAGAGTCCCTGGCATTGGGTGTGTGTTAGACCTGGAGCCTTTCCCAGAGTGAACAGGGGCAGTCCATCTCTCTGAGAGCCTTGTCCTTGTCTTCATAGAGCTGTTCTGGGCAAAGACTCCAAAGAGTGCAAGACCTGCAATTGAAAATGTCCAGCAAATGAGGGCTATTACTATCTTATTTGTTTAAGATAAAAAACAAACGGTAAACATTGCAGATCATTGAGCTTTGAGCAAATGCCTTTCCTGGGCACCTTCCAAGCTGAGTTAGCTGTGCACAGTCAGTACTGCCAGAGAACTGGGCTGATCAACTCCTGGGGGTTAATTCTAGGGGAAATTTTCATCCAGCGCTTGGTTACTTTGATTTGAAAAAAAGAATTTTTAAATTGTCTTCTTATTTCTGTGAAGATTTCAATGAAACTAAAGAAAACACGTGGACTGGGATAGCTAAGTGGCACAATGCTTAGCATGCACATGACCCTGGGTTCCATTCTCAGCACCACAAAAAGAGAAGAAGGAAAAAAAAGATTGTAGATATCTTGTCCCAATGAGACCACACTTTATCCATCTGCAGGTTTGGTGGCAGTGCACACTTAGATTCTGGCAGATTCAGTCTGCCCTCTTATCACAAACAAATATGAAAATAGAGCCCCTGCCTCCTGCCCAGCTCCCCTTGTCCACAGCACCAAGAGCGGGGGTAAGAGTCGCTTACTGAGACCCGAGGATTCTAATGGAAGTGTCGGTCATCCTGCAATGAGACTGTCCTTCACAGGAAGGGAAAATGAGAGCTGCCTGAGGGTTGTTTATTTATTTATTCATTTATTTTTAATATTTTTAGTTGTAGATGGACACAATACCTTTCTTTTATTTATTTTGGGGGAGTACCAGAGATTGAACTCAGAGGCACTCAGCTACTGAGCCACATCCCCAGCCCTATTTTGTATTTTATTTAGAGACAGGGTCTCACTGAGTTGCTTAGAGTCTCGTTAAGTTGCTGAGGCTGGCTTTGAATGCGTGATCCTCCTACCTCAGCCTCCGGAGCCGCTGGGACTACAGGTGTGCATCACCATACCTGGCTCATTTTATTTATTTATTTATTTAATGTGGTGCTGAGGATCAAACCTAGTGCTTCCCACGTGCTAGGCAAGCGCTCTACCACTGAGCCACAACCCGAGCCCCACCTGAGGAGTTTTTTGCCAAAGAAAGACTTACAATGCTAAAATCTTAGTTTCCTAAGTATGGGACAAGAAGAACCTCCTTTCCTAGTTTGGAAATAGACAGAGGATTAAAACAGGGAGAGGGGTTAGAGGACACCAGGGGTCTGTGCTTGTTAGGAAAGGCCAAGTGAGGGACACTGCCTTCCAAGCTGCTCCTTGTTCTCTGCTGGTTTTGATGACAGCTACAACAACTCACTTTTTGGAAATAAGATACTTCAGAACTCAATGTCACCAGAAAGGGCAGCGCAGTGTGACATGACTTTCTTCTTCCTTCACTCAAGCCTTAACTTACAGTGCAATTCGGCTTTGGTTTCAGGTTCGCATTTCCTTTGCTCTAAAAGCCTCTTTCCTGAAAGCATGTTCAGCCACGGTGATTCAGTATGCTCCAGTGTTTAAAAATGCACATCCTAGACAAGGACAGCTCACAAGATAAATTTATAGATGCAAGGAGCCCAATTTACAAACAGCTGGTCAACTAAAATAAGCCTGTTGACACAAGTGGCTGGACTACTGAGCTATATCCACAGCCCTATTTTGTATTTTATTTTGCGACAGAGTCTCACCAGGTTGCTGAGGCTGGCCTTGAATTTGTGATCCTCCTGCCTCAGCCTCCCAAGTCACTGGGATTACAGGCATGCACCACAGCATCCAGCCTTGGATAGACATTTTCTCAGAGGCGGAAGTTCATTCCCACAAGTCCAGCCTGGGGCTCTGGGGAGGTGGCACCACACTGGATATTGCCAGCCATGAGGGGATCAGTACTTCACATGGCAGAGCTGTGTGGAGTCACACATGCTGCTGTGCTCCATTCTCCTGCACAGGGGAAGAAGACACTGCCACCAGGGGCAGCTCAGAGAAAGATTGTCAGGACAGGGAACCAGGTGAAAATCCTACGGTATCAAGGACAGATAGAAATGCACCACTGCCATTTTTTATGAAATACAGGCAATATTGTTTCATTAGCCCCACTGTTATTTTTCTCCTTTTTGAATCTTGCATTAGAAAAGAATGAAAAGGCCGGGCACGGTGGCGCACACCTGTAACCCCAGCACTTTGGGAGGCTGAGACAGGAGAATCGTGAGTTCAAAGCCAGCCTCAGCAACGGCGAGGTGCTAAGCAACTCAGTGAGACCCTGTCTCTACATAAAACACAAACTAGGGCTGGGGATGTGGCTCAGGGGTCAAGTACCCCTGAGTTCAACCCCTGGTACCAAAAAAAAAAAAAAAAGAAAGAAAGAAAGAAAAGAATGAAAGGTTGATACATACAGCTTGGAGGAAACTCCAGAGAATGATGCTGAATGAAGAAAGTTCACCTTGAAATGGTCCATTTATATGACGTTGTAGAAATCAGAGTTTTAGAAACTCAGGGCAGAAGAGTGGTTGGGGGTTAGGGACCAGGGGAGTGATGACCCCCTGGTGCACAAATGACAAGAAGTGAGCTGGGGGAGACCTGAATAGGACTGGCAGATGGTATCCTTGCCTTTGTCTTGGCCATGATATTGTACGTGTCCCGCAAAACTTCTCATCACTTGGGTGAATCTGTCGTTTCCTCAGTAACTGTATTTTTACATAGCTCACATGCCTGATATTTGAATATCTAATAAAGAGTTTTTAAGGGCTAGGGTTGTGGATCAGTGGTAGAATACTTGCGTAGCATGTGTGAGGCACTGGGTTTGATTCTCAGTACCACATATACATAAATAAAATAAAGATCCACTGACAACTAAAAAAATTTTTTAAAAGAAGAGTTTTTAAAAACTTTAAATACATTGCTGAATCAGAAAATATTAATTTTAGTTGGGCACAGTGGCCTGTAATCTTAGCTACTCGGGAGGCAGAGGCAGGAGGATCAGGAATTCGAGACCAGCCTCAGCAATTTAGTGAGACCCTCTCTGAAAATAAAGAATAAAAGGATTGGGAATGTAGCTCAATGGTAAAGCACCCCTGGTTTCAATCCCCTATACCAAAGATATATGTATGTATGTACATATATAATTTAAATTTTGTATAATTCATATGCACTAAGGATTATAATAAGACATTTTTTTTCTCACTATTCCCACTAAGGTTTCCTACTGATTGCCATTGTTAACTAGTCCTACGGTTGTTTGATTTAAATAATAAAGACAATATTGTACCAGAGAGGTAAATGATACCAAACAGTACCTGTTTTCAAAGAAACACCTTCTTTCATGTTTTCTGTATTTAAGTGCTGGCATGTGTGTAGAATGACTTATTACATCTTGCAGTACTGTGTTTTGGGGGTCTATCAGAGCTGTGTCTGGGTCCCCAGCCCACTAAGGTTAATGGAGGCTTTCAGGTTGAGAAAGCTGCAGCTCCCTAGGTGGGGCCCTTCACTTGGCTTTTCTGGAGGAGAAGTCCTGAAAATGCCTCTTCTTTGACCACAATTCCCCTTCCAAGGATTTATTCCAAGGATATCTAAGAGTGGGACGAAGCAAGTGTCCAGAATGTTCTGGAGGTGCTGAGAATGTGGGGGAGGGCTTCACTGCCCAGGGCATCTCGCTACAGGGAATATTGGGAGACAGATATGAGACATGCCAAACAGGCAGGTCACCAGAACATGTGCAGGTGACTCCGTCTGGTCTATAAAGAAAAGTGTAATGGTACATGTCTGCAATCCCAGCTCTCAGGAGGCTGAGGCAGGAGAATTGCAGGAGAATTCCAGGCCAGCCTCAGCAACTTAGTGAGACCCTGTCTCAAAATAAAATAAAAAGGGCTGGGGACGTAGCTCAGTGGTGGAGCACCCCTGGGTTCACTCCCCAGTATGAAAAAGTAAAATAAAATACAAGTGAAGGGCTGGGGATATGGCTCAGTGGTAGAGTACTTAACGTAGCAAGTGCCAGGCCCTGGGTTTGATCCCAAGTACCAAATGAAAAGTAAAAAATAAAAAAGGGACATGTGTCAGGAAATCTTCCAAAACATGAATTGTAGTTATTCTTCACAGATCTCTCTAGTGAAGGCTTTCCTCCCTTTTTGCAGAGAAATTTTTTCTTAATAGGATTTTGACAACCTGTGATGTGTTGCTTGTAAAATGGAAACATAACAAAAACTTAAAACCAGGTGCCACAGTGACAGCCAGTTTTCTCCTTATACCTCCACACCTCGGTGGGCGTCTTTCCTCAAAGCTCTGCTGGCTCTGGCCTCGGTCCCCTCACTCTCTCCTGCATCCCTCTTAGCTTTTTCCTAGGCAAGTTCTGCCAGGTGGCCTTGAGCCCAAAGGTCCAAGACAATGCTTCCCCACCAGAACAGAAGCCCAGCCCCTATTGTCACTGTTTTTATCCTGCCCCTTTCTCTCAGGTAAACACCCAGACAGGTGGGTTTACAATCAGGTGGAGGGTTTCATCCACCCCAGGGCAGCTGCTCTCCAGATGGCCTGTGCAGCCCGGCTGACTAGTTTCTGAGCCCTCCCCGCCAATTCCTGGAATGTCTGAGGGCTGAAGGTGTCTGTGGCTAGACCTCTGGAGAGAAAGGAGCAAGCCTTGGTGTCTAGGTTTTGTGTTGTCTGGGACCCATCCATCTGCCCTGAAGGGCCTCTCTCCTCTGAGCACTGGGTGTAGCCATGGGACAGGTTGGTACTGCTAAACACTCTGATTTCTCCAGAGAAGCTGGAAGAACAGTTTTGTTTGTTTGGGGTTTTTTTTTTTTGGTATTGGGGATTGAACTCAGGGGCACTCCACCACTGAGTCACATCCCAGCCCTATTTTGTATTTTATTTAGAGACAGGGTCTCTGATTGGCTTAGTACCTCGCTTTTGCTGAGGCTGGCTTTGAACTCTTTTTTTTTAAATTTTTTTTAGTTGTAGATGGACACAATGTTTTTATTTTATTTATTTATTTGTATGTGGTGCTGAGGATCAAACCCAGTGACTCATGCATGTGAGGCAAGTGCTCTACCACTGAGCTATAGCCTCAGCCCTAGCTTTGAACTCTTGATCCTCCTGCCTTAGCTTCCCAAGCCACTGAAATTACAGGCATGGGCCACTGCTCTTGGCTTGGAAGATGAGATTTTTTTTTTTTTGTATTGAACTCAGGGGCACTCGACCACTGAGCCACATCTCCAGCCCTATTTTGTGTTTTATGTAGAGACAGGGTCTCACTGAGTTGCTTAGCACCTCGCTGTTGCTGAGGCTGGCTTTGAACTCACGATTCTCCTGTCTCAGCCTCCCTAAGTGCTGGGATTACAGGCTTGCACCACCTCCGGCTTGATGAGATTTTTTTTTTTTTTTTTTGGTACTGGAGATTGAACCCAGGGGGACTCGACCACTGAGCCACATCCCCAGCCCTATTTTGTGTTTTATGTAGAGACAGGGTCTCACTGAGTTGCTTAGCACCTCGCCATTGCTGAGGCTGGCTTTGAACTCATGATTCTCCTGTCTCAGCCTCCCTAAGTGCTGGGATTACAGGCTTGCGGCACCGCGCCCGGCTTCGATGAGATTTTTAATATTAAAGTCCTGGATCTCTGCCTGTAATAGATAATGAGAATTGAAAACAATGTAGTTTGAGGGAAAAGACAAATAGCCCTATGCTAACACCCATCCCTCCCCTGAGGAATGTTTCCCTGAGACTAATTGCAGATAAGGGAAGAGTGCCCCAGCGGGCGGGAGACACTCGGTCCACAGCTCCCAGGACCCTGGCCCCTGAGCCTGAATTCCTGGGCACTAAAACTGACCACTTCGTTGATTTATGGAACTAGCCCCAAATTCCTAAGTGCTCGAGAGAACCGGCACGTTTCCACTATGCCACCCCCCAAAATAAACCTATAAAAACCCAGTCCTTTTCTTTGTTTGCTGGCTCATTTTCACCGGGAAAATGAGCAGATGAATCCTGTTCCTGAATAAAAGCCTGAAATGACTTGCACAGTTTGCTGCCGCTTTGATCTTTTTGCCCTTACAGCCTGAGAGTGTTAATCTAAGAGCGAGTAGTGGCATGGCTGCAGCACACCAAGGAGGGCTGCACTGGGGACCTTCTGCAGCCATGTCCCTACCAGCTTCCTGCACTGTCCCTGGGATGTCATGCAGCTCCTCCCAGGATCGAAGCTACTGGCCATACTGGCTGGATCCACGTCCAGTCTCAGTGCCCAGAGGACATGCAGGAGAGAGAATAAGCCAGAGGGACACGCTGGAGCATCTGTTTGCCTGGGGATGTGGCGGCACAGAGGGAGCTTTTCTGATATGTCCACGGGAAGTTGTTAAAACACAGCCGCAGTCATCTTCTGTGACACTTTATCTCTGAAGATCAGCTGAACACCATGGCTGGAGCCAGGGGCAACCAAGTCATGTCCCCTGAACCTCTCCATTACCTGAAGGTGATCTTGGAAAAAGAAGGGCCTCACTCCTTATTTAAGGGATTTGGCCCCAATTTCGTTCGATCCCCAATACCAAAAAACAAACAAAAATCTAGTCTTCCAGCTTTTCTTGAGAAATGAGAGCATCTGACAGTACCAACCTGCCCCATGGCCACATACAGTGGCAGAGAGAGGCTCTTCCTTCCGGGCAGATGGATGGGTCCCAGGCAATGCACATCCCAGACATCGAGGCTTTCTACTCTCCCGGGGTCCCCTTCCAGGAATGTATTGCTTACTCCACGTCACAATTTGGCATAACATGTATCCTGTTTTTCTCTTTCTCTTAAAGCAGATTTTTTTCCCCACTACTTTCCCTTTTTTCTTAAGCCCATTAAAAAAGACACAGTCACGGGGGTAAAAATATCAAAACCTTTAATCTTTCAATATTGGCCACTAACTCATGTTTTTTAAAAACACTGTGCAGGTTCAATAGTACATCTGCATCAAGCCCACGGCTGCCCATCTAGAAACTCAAATGCAGAGACTCTCGGTCTTCATCTAGGGAGAGCAGTACCAAGTTGCCTACGCAGTCCTGAGTTGTGTCAGGTTTGGGGGCCCAGCAGCAGCAGGACAGAGGAAGATGCCATCCCATGAGGTGGCTGTGTTCCCATGGTGGGGAGACAGACACCAAATGAGATAAATTCATGGAGCAGTGATGAGTTAAGACAAAGCCAGAGGGAGATGGGGACTGACTGAGTAACTGCCTTAGGGACACTGGGTTTCCTTTTGGGTTGATGGACGATTCTGGAACCCCATGTACATGTGGCTGCGCCACATTATAAATGGACTACATTCTACTGAATTTCATAATTTAAAAGTTAGCTTTTAAAAGTTGTGGTGAGGGGCTGGGATTGTGGCGCAGTGGTAGCGTGCTCGTCTAGCATGCGTGAGGCACTGGGTTCGATCCTCAGCACCATATAAAAACAAAGATATTCTGTCCACCTACAACTAAAAAAATAAATAAATATTTAAAAAAAAAATAAAAAAAAAAAAAAATAAAAGTTGTGGTGAAATATACATTACAGAAAGGTTACCATCACTACCATTTATTTGGGGTACTAGGGATTGAACCCAGGAGTACTTAACCATTGAGCCACATTCCCAGCCCTTTTTAGTTTGCATTTTGAGACAGGGTCTTGCTAAGTTGTTTAGGGCCTCACTGAGTTGCTGAGGCTGACTTCCAACTTGCAGTCCTCCTGCCTCAGCCTCTTGAGTCACTGGGGATTACAGGCATGCACCACGGTGCCTCGCTTCACTACCATTTTTAAATGGACTGTTTAGTAGTGGGAAGCACATTCCTGTTGCTGTGCAGCCGTCACCATCCTTGGTCTCTAGAATTTTTTCATCTTGCAAAACTGAAACTCTGTGCCCATTAAACAACAACTCTCCATTTCCTTCTGCTTTCTTGTTTCTGGATCGATCTGACAACTCCAGGAACTCATAGAAGTGGAATCACACCATTGATCCCTTTGTATCTGGCTTATTTGACTGAGCATCATGTCCTTAAGGTTATTCCATGCAGTAGCATTTGTCAGACTCTCCCTTTTTTGAGGATAACATTCTACTGTGTGCACACCACAATTAACTTTTTTTTTGTTACTGGGGACTGAACCCAGGGGCACTTTACGACTGAGCCACATCCTCAACCCTTTTTTATATTTTGAGACAGTGTTTTGTGAAGTTGCTGAGGCTGGCCTCGAACTTGTGATCCTCCTGCCTCAGCCTCCCAAGCTGCTGGGATTATAGGCATGGACCACCACACCTGACTCACCAGTTTCTTTATTCACTCTTCATAGGTGGACACTAGAGTGATTTCTGCCTTCAGGCTGTGACCAGGGGTAACTAATTATCTCTTTGAGAACCTCCTTTCAACTTTTTTGGGTGTAGATCCAAAGTTGGAATTACTGGATCCTATGGTCCTATGGTAATTGTGTTTATTGTATTTTTAATTCTGTGGGGGGGGGGGTACTGGGGATTGAACCCAGGAGCACTCTACTACTGGGTCACATTCCCACATTCTCAGCCCTTTTCATTCTCAGCCAGGGTCTAGTTGCCCAGGCGAGGCTCAACCTTGGGATCCTCCTGCCTCAAGGACCCAAGTAGTTCTGATTACAGGTGTGCGCCACCACGCCTGGCATGTTTTTAATTTTTTTAGGAAATGCCATATTGGTTCCCATAGTGACTATGCCATTGTACATTCTCATAAAATGGGTAATTTTGTCACCTGGATTTTACCTAAATTGAAAAACAATGAAGAAGGGGGCAGAGGTCACTGAAGGCCACAGTCAGACCTTAGGCTTCTCTGAATGATCTGGGAGCCCCCACAGATTGGGCCTGGAATGATTGGACCTGCCCAGCTGCTGTACTGCTTGGGGGAATCAGAAGGCTAATATGCAGGGAGGCCAGGTGGGTTGTGTGGGCCCCCAATAGTCCAGCCAGGGCTGAAAGTGGCTTGGGCTGGGTTAGCAGCCAGGGACAGACGCTCAGATCCTGGATCTGTTTTTCAAGGTAGAGCCAGAGCATTGCCCAAGGGTGTATATGACAGAGGGAGGGACCAAGGGGGCCTCAGGGCTTTAGGCTCAGGAAAAGAAGGAACAGGTTGTCCTTGACTCACGTGAGAAAGGAAGGAAGGATTGGGTGAGGCCAGGAATTCCAGTTTGGAGAAGTCCAGCTGGAGATGACAGGAGATACCCAAGAGCAGGTGGGGGGCATTTGTATCTGGGGTTGAGGGATATCAGCATCTGGTGGTCAGAGGAACAGGAAGATCCTGAAAAGAAGGCAGGAAGAAGCCAGGGACAGGTGGAGATCCAGGTGTGGCCAGGGTCAAATGCCAAAAGTTAAGAGCCACTGGGGCCTGAGAACTAGTCCCCAGCTTCAGTAAGTAGGAGCTGCCAGTGCCCTCCACAAGTTAGTGATTTCTGCAGCCTGGAGAGGATGGGCTCAGGCAGAAGAGACTAGGTGGAGGGAAGGAGTACAGAAAACTGAGGAAACTTCAGTTGCTGAAGAAAAACGAGCAAGTGGATTTACTTAGCACAGAACTCAGGGGCAGGATATCTCTGAGCAGATTTGTTAAACACCTGCAATAGGTTGAACAGTGGCCCCCAAAAGACAGAGCCTCAGAATGTGAATTTATTTGGGATAAGAGTGTTTGCAGATGTAATTAGGGTAACGATCTCAAAACGAGCTCATCTTGGTGTAGGGTGGGCCCTAATTCTAATCAGTGTCCTTTAGCAAAAGGAGAAATGCTGAGAAATACAGATCTAGAGAGAGCCAGGCAAAGACTGGCCTCTGTGTGATAGGGCCTCAGGCCCAGGGATACCTGGAGCCTCCAGAAACTAAGAGGAACAAGGAAAAACCCTTTCCTTAGAGTCTATCCAGGTCCTGCCACCTAAGGTCCTTCTCACAAAGTTCTACACTGCAGGGACATACCTGACCTGTGGGAGTGAGGACTATTCTTGTCCTTGAGCAACGCTCTTGGTAGTGGTTATAGGGATGGAGGGTGAGTCAAAACAGAGGAGAGCCCTTGTTGGTAGTGACCTTTGGCGTAAGAATTCTGGATTTTGGAAAAGCTGGCTAAGCGAAGTCATCTCACCTGTCGGCTTCATTCTTTTTTTTTTTTTTTTTTTAATATTTTTTAGTTGTGGTTGTTGAGGGACTTTTATTTATTTATTTTTATGTGGTGCTGAGAATCGAACACAGTGCCTCACATATGCTAGGCAAGAGCTCTACCACCGAGCTACATCCCCAGCCCCATGGCCTCATTCTTTTACCACTCTCTAAGGACTTCCACGCCAGACCACAGCAGGACGAGGAGCCGTCCCGCTAGCCGCAGGGCGCAACCACCCAGGGCAGGGACCATTTCCTCTGTGGTGTTAAAGCAGGAACCAGAAGCCAGCAGGCTGAAGACCAGCACGTGGATTAGTCCAATTGTTTCCTTAAGAGGAAGGGATTTCCGGTGCCCAGAGGGTCTGCTGCTTTATTTTCCTTCACCCAATTCCCTGCTGGCACTGCCCCCTGATCCCCATGCAGCACCCTAATCCAGATGGCATGAAGCCTCCAGGCTCAAGTTTCCCATCCTGTCCTTACTCCTCTCTCAGGAGTCAGGTTCTGTTTACAACTGAAAGGCAGAAATGCCGCCAAGTCTGAGGTGTGAGATCATCAAGAAATAAGCACTCCTGCCTCCCGGGAGTTTAGCAAAACAGGCGTGGCTGCCCCAGGCCCCGCAGCAGACAGAGCCCTTGAGGACAGAGAGCCCTGCCTGGCTACACAGTCCCTGTGCCAGTCTCATCAGACAGACTGCCGTCTGAGCCTGCTTCAGTTTTCTTTGCTGAGATATGGAAATGGCATACTGCTTGTCGCGCTAGACACTGTAGGGAAGATGGGAAGAGCCTCAGGAATAGATCCTATGGGGGCACAGCGTGCGGCCAGCGTCCTCCCCTGAAGTGAGTCTGGCCAGGCAGAGAAACCCAGACCCAGGTTTGGGGACACAGAGCCCCCAAATCTCCCACCATTTCTTCCTGGTTCTTCATTCAACGTGGCCTCAGTCTGAGTGCTGTGCTGGCCTCCAGAGGGGAAAAGGTAGAAGGAGCACTCAGGGGTGAAGGCCTATGACTTGAACCAGCCTGTCATCTCTAGTGAGAGACCCAGGTAGTGGGCTCTTGTTGTAGGACACACAACCATGTGTCAAAATCTCTCCCCTACAGATCAGACTGAACAATGGATATAATCCAGGGTTGTAACAGTGACGTAAGTGCCACTGAAGCAAATGCACTACTTAAGTCAAATTTTGTATATCCAAACTATTATCACTGTTATCAAAAGAAAAGTAGGGAACAGATAATAAACCCAGAGAACTGAGAGAAATGTCCACATGAGAAATGTCTACCTGTGAAGGTTTATAGAGGCTTCTATCACAATAGTCCCAAGCTGGAAAAAATCCAGATGTCCACCAACAGACCATAGCCATGGGGACTGCGGAGCCAGCCACCTGTGGTGAAGTTTCCCTGGAACAGAACTGTGTGCATCTACTTTCCCTAACTGTGGACTTGACCATTTGCTATGGAGACCACATGGCCCACAATGCCTCAACTGTCTACCAACTGGCCCTTTGCAAACCCCTCAACTACGGAATGGAATTGATCAACAAACTATGGAACACTACCTGCATATGGGGGACAGCTACGTGCAACATGAATGAAGTTCAAAAGTTGCCCACAAGCAGCAACTGCTTGTTGTCCCAGCTGCTTAGGAGGGTAAGGGAAGGTAGCTGCTTGAGCCCAGGAGTTGGAGGCCAGCCTGGAGACAGCCCACTTTCAAAAGAAGAAAAAAAAAGGTGCAGGCTAAGCAAAAGAAACCATCTTGAAGGGGTTCCATTTAAGGCACCTCCTGAAGAGCAAGGCTAGAGGACAGAAAATGGTGGGATCGGCAGAGGGCACTAACCGCAAGGGGAGCATGGAGCTTTTGGGGGTGAGGGAAATGTTCCATATTTTTATTATGGCAGCAGCTATATAACTATGTGTTTGTCAAAACAAATCAAAGGGAACACTGTAAAAAGATTAATGTATGCTCTGTAAATTATACTTTAATTTTAAAATGCAAAGAACAAACCGATATTTGCCCAAGCGTGTAGGAAAGGGCACTTGTGAAATTCCAAGTGCAGACCCACCCTTCTTAGGGTTAGTCACCCCGACCCATCACCCATCTACCTCACGCAGCCGGGAGAGAAACAAACAGGAGGCTAACGTTGTCTCCAGTAGGCACCAGCCTCTTGCGTGCTTGTCCCACCGAAGGCAGACACCAGACGCGCGGTCCCAAAGAGGCACAGTCCAATGGGCCCCTGACCCCGGCAGAGCTCGGATGGAGCTAAGGGCTGTTGCATAGGACCGCCTAGACGGGCCAAGGGGACTGGGGCCTGACGGCGCCACCGCCAGAAAGGGTCACCGTGCGGCATGCAGCAAGGACCCTTTGGTTGGGTGGTCTGAAGAGGCTTGACTGCTGCGGGGAGTGGGGACCGAGGAGGGACGCCGGCAGGGCCAGGAGGGGAGTAGGGGTCCTTGAGAGCACCGCAGAGGAGAGGCGTCCTGGATGCTGCCCCTTTTCGGGATGAGACCTCGTTCCCGACCTGAGACCCTTTCCGGGAATAAGACCCTTTCCCGAGAGACCTTTTACCAGAATAAGAAACTCGGGGATGAAACCTCTCCTTTGACGCGGCCCCTAAGGGGAAACGCTGACCCTCCAAGCCACTGCAACACCCGAGACGCAACCCCTCCCACCCAAAGCGCGCCCGGCTCGCTCCGCCTCGCAACGCAATCCCGGCCCCGCCCTCTCCTCCGGCCCTTCCCTAGCGCCCACCCCGCCCTTGCACCCGCGGCCCGTAGCTGTCTCTTCATTGGCCAGAAGCTTTAGGTTGAGGGTTCTGGATTGGCTAATGTTATCATTGCTCCCGCCCCTGGCCCCGGCGCGGCGCGCGATTGGCTGGTACGACGGGAGCCTCCGGGACTGGCCTGGGCGGCGCGGACCAGGCCTGAGGCGGCGGCGCGAGGCAGGTGAGCTCTGCCGGGCTGGCTGGGGCGGGGTCGGGGGCCCCTGGGGTCGCGCCTGTGTCTGGGACGACCCTCACGGTGGGCAGAGGCGGTGGCTGCAGGACAGACCTGCAACGGTCTCTGTCGCGGCCGGTCGGTCGCCTCTGCTCGCGGCCGGGCCGCGGCGCCCTTGTACCTCCCTTCCCCCGGTGCCTGAAGCGCGTTGGTGCCGAGTCCGGCCCTCGGTGCCCAAGCCCGGCCCCCAGGAGCGCTGGTGCCTGAGACGGGTCCTTGGTTCTCTGAGCGTCCTGGTGCCGGAGCCTGGTCCTCAGTTCCCTCGAGGGCTCTGGTGCCCAAACCCAGCCCGCAAGCTCCTGGTGCACCCGAACCCGACCTGGATTTCCCCGGGAGCCCTGGTGTCCAAAACCCGCCCCAGAGCCCGCCCTTGTTTCCCCGAGCTCCCAAGCCCGGTGTGCCACCCAGCCGGAGCCCGACGCTCTGGCGCAGACCCCACGGACGCAGGTGCTTGGCGAGGCGCAGAGCGGGCTGGGTTGCCGGTGTCCCAGCCTGCCTTCGCGCGCCCCAGCTCGCGGGCCTTGGCCCGCGTTGTCCGTGGTCGCCGTCCGTCGTTGGATGCTTCGCAGTGGCGCTGAGACTGAACACTCGTAGCCGTTAGTTTTGGGGAGTGTCTTCTGGCCTTTCTACTGTGGGATTTTTTTTTTCCTTCTTTTTTTATGGGGGCGGGTACAGGGAATTGAACCCAGGTGTGCTTTACCACTGAGGTACACCCCCACCCTCTTAAAATTTTTTTCCTTTCCTTTTTTTTTTTTTCCCCTGCGACAGGATTTTGCAAAATTGCCTCAGTTGGCCTCAAACTCTCGATCTTCCTGTCTCAGCCTTAAAGCGTTGGGATTTTAGGCATGCGCCACCGCACCAGGCTTCTTGGTATTAGACCCCTAACTTGTGTTTTGTTTTCCTTGCTAGATTACCTCAGTCTTTTCTAGCAGTGCACCTGTTCATGTTTTAGTTTGGCTGCCCTATTTTAAATTTCCTCGAGCGTTTTTCCCTTCTGAACGTGACCGTGTGTTCTACTCGTAGACTCCCATGTCTCCCACCATGCCTGATCTTATCAACTAGGGGTGATGGCTGGTCAGTGCCTCCTGAGGAACCTTCCTTGTCATCCCTTTTTGGTCTTTTCACTGGGTTTTATATTCCCAAGGAAGTACACTTGAATCTGCCTCGCTTGAGAATTGAGGGGAAGGGTTGTCATGTGGAGAAGCATTTATCCTACCACCCGGGTCTAGGGGAAACTCAGTTTATCTTTCTTTTGCGGGGGAATGAGAACAGGAAGGGGATGGACATGGTAGCTCGCTGCTTTTTTATTTTGGTAAAATGCACATAAAATTTACAATTTTAACTGTTTAAAATTGTACAGTTAGGTGGTATTAAGTACATTCTTGGGTTGTGGGACCATCATCACTATCTATTTAGTTCAGAAACTTTGCATCACCCTAAACGGAAACCCTGTAGCCATTAAGCAGTCACGCCCCATTTTTCTTTCTTCCCACCCTCTGGCCGCTACTGATCTATGTGCCTTTGGATTTGCCTGTTCTGGACATTTCTTATCATTGGAATAATGCAGCATGTAGCCCTTTGTATCTGCCTTTCTTTGAATTAACAATGTTTTTGAGGTTCATCATGCTGTAGCAGTTATCAGTATTTCCTTCCTTTCTATGGCTAAATAATTTTACACTGTATATATGTGCCCAATTTTATATATCTATTTGTTGATGGGCATTTGGATTGTTTCTATCTGGTGGCTATTGTGAATAGTGCTGCTGTGAACATTTGTGTACAAGATTTTATTTGAGGGGCTGGGGTTATGGCTCAGTGTAAAGTGCTTGCCTAGCATGTGTGAGGCACTGGGTTCAATCCTCAGCACGACATAAAAATAAAGAAAGTAAAGGCATTGTGTGCATCTACAACTTAAAAAAAAAAGATTTTATTTGAGCATCTCTTTCCAATTTTTGGAGTATATTCCTAGGAGTAGAGTTTTTAGGCCATATAGTAATTCTCTGTTTAACTTTGATCAACAGCCAGACTTTTTCACAGTGGCTGCACTATTTTACATCCCCACAAATAATGTATGATATTTCCACTCTCTCTACATTCTTGCCAACACTTGTTATTTTCCTTTTTTTAAAATTATGGACATTCTAGTGGATGTGGAGTGGCATCTCATTTTGTTTTGATTAGTATTTCCCAAATAACACAGTGCTGTTGAATATTATTTCATGTCTTTTTGTATATCTTTGGAGAAATGTTTGTTTCCTTTCTCTGTGTTTTAATTGGATTATCTTCTTGTTAAGTTGTAGGAATTCTTTATATATTCTGGATACCAAACTCTTACCAGATAGATGAGGCTGTCTCTTCGCTGTCTTTCAGTGCTCAAATTGATGGAGTCCAAGTATCCATTCTTCCTTTTTTGCTCATACTTTTGGTATCACACATTAGAAGCCTTTGCCAAATCACAAAGACTTATCTGTTTTCTTTTGTGTTTTAGAGTTTTAACTCTGACATATAGGACTTTGGCCGATTTCGAATTTACTTGGTTATGATATGGTAGGGGCCTAATTTCATCCTTGTGCTATGGAAGCTCAGTTGTTCTAGCACCATTTGTTGAAAAGGCGTTTTTTCCCCTATTGAGTGATCTTGGCATTCTTGTCAAAATCAGTTGGCCATAGATGTAAAATAATTGTTTCTGGATTCTGAATTCTGCTCTGTCTGTCCTTATGCCATGACTGCATTATTATGTAGTAAGTTTCAAAATCGGAAAGTGTGCTTCCTCCAACTTCGTTCTTTTTCCAAGATCGTTTTTTACTGTTTAGGACCCATTGCAGTTCCATGTGAACTTAAGGATTAGATTTTCCATATCTACAGAAAAGGCCATTGGGATTCTGATAGGGATCAGAGTGAATCTGTAGGTAACTTTGGGAATATTGCCATCATCATAATATTAAGTTTTTCTATCCTTCACCTTGAAAGGTAGGACTTTCTGAATTTCTTTCAACAGTGTTTTGTGGTATTCAGTGTACAAGTCTTATACTTGCTTGATTAAATTCATTTCTGAGAGTTTTGTTTGTTGTTTGTAGTACTAGGGAGCTCTGCCTCTGAGCCTATTTCCCCAGCTCTACCTGCACTTTTCTTATTACTGATATTTTATTTTGAGACAGGGTCTTGGTAAGTTGCCAAGGCTGGCCTTGAACTTTTTGATTCTCCTGTGTCTCTGGAATTATAGGTGTGTACTATCATACCGGCTTCTAAAGTTTTTATTCTTTTTGACACTATTGTAGAAGGAATCGCTTTTAATTCACTTTCTGATTTTTCATTGATAGAGTTTAGAAGTACACCTATTTTTTGCATGTGAATTTTGTATCCTATAACTTTGCTGCCTTTGGTTATTAGTTCTAGTAGTTATTTTTAGGATTTCCTATATATGAGATCATATCATCTGAGAATGAAGGTAGTTTTACTTATTCCTTTCAGTTGTTTGCTTCCCTCCAACCTCCTTTTTCTTGACTAGTTACTCTGGCTATAACTTCCAGGATAGTGCTCAACAGCAGTGGTGACAGTGGGCATCCATGTCTTGTTCCTCATCTTAAGCGGAGCTTCTGACCTTTTACCTTTGAGTGTAATATTTGCCATGGGCTTTTCAAGGATGCCCCTATAGCATTGAGGAAGTTCCCTTCCATTCCTGGTTTGTTGAGTGGTTTTATCATGAAGGAGTGTGGGATTCTTAAATGTATTTTCTGCACCTGTTAAGATGATCATGTGGTTTTGCCTAATTACGACTTAAACAGACTTTGAGGATTTAATTCCTCCAGTATTTTGGTTCCATCTTCCACCCTCATTTCCAAATATAAAGAAGGGCAACAGTTCTTGAATCTTGGGGCGGGGGGATGTTCTGTGATGAAAATCAGATATTTCTCAGCATTCCCCATTACAAGCTTATTATACACCTTATTCTGGCCTAAGTTAGTTTTTTTTTAAATATTTTTTTAGTTGTAGATGGACACAATATCTTTGTTCATTTTTATGTGATGCTGAGGATCAAACCCAGTGCCTCACGTATGCGAGACAAGCGTTCTACCACTGAGCTACAATCCCAGCCCTTAAGTTAGTTTTTATTCATCCAATTTCCAAAAGTTTCTTTGTTGTGGCTCTTTTCCTTTTCCTTTTGTTCTCATGGATCTATGCCTTTAAAAAAACAACCTTTTTTGAAGGGGTGTGTGGAAGAGAATAGAATCTGACATCTGTGTTCATCACAACATTTTTAACTGGAAATTCCTGGTGACCTGTTTTCAAAGAATGCTGGTATTTAATGAAGTATTCTGTCAGCTCATAACCATTGTCTCTTGGTTCTGAGTTTATGACAGTCAAATGGCCTCCTAGTCTGCTTATAGCCTTTCTAGATCCTGGAAACAAAGTCAACCTGAATTTGCTCACAATAAACGTAGGCACATTGTTAGGAGAAGTTGAGGTTAGGGTTAGTGGTGACTGAGGAGGCCTCCATTCAACCTTGAAGCTTCACTCTTCCCTGGACTTCTCACAGGAGGCAAGTCCAGAGAACTACAGGGATTTCCTAAGGCCACTGTACCTCATGCAGATGGTCCCGAGCTCTCAGGATTTTGTGAACATTCAGAGCAGGAGGTTGTGGCCCTTTGTTACCTACATGAGGGTTTTGATATTTAGTTGGTTGAAATTGGGCTCTTATCTTTTTTCTCCCTTGCTAAATTTGAAACTCACTGCTTTGGGGGACTACTTGCACCCTCAAATTCAGGTAGTAAATCTGGAAATGCTAGCTCTGCATGTGAACAGTTCACTTCCACTGGCCAGAATAAATGAGGAGGTGACAGATGAAAAATACAGAGCATGGTACTGCTGCCTATAAAGCTGTTTATTTTGTTGTAGGTTATAATTTGCTCTATTTCATTAAGCAACTTCTATAACTCATTAGCTAGTTTTGCAGCTCAACTTTGGCTATAAGTAAGCACATTTGCCATGCTGGTCTTTGGTTTTCATTTGGTTACTAGAGGCACCCAGTGAATGGCTATAGATTGCAAATTTTAGTGTAGGAGGTAAGATCTCTGTGAAGGGTGCTCTTTGACCTTTATGCAAAATTAAACTGTAGGTCACCAATAAATTGGTGTAAAGGTGCTCATTCTACATAGTGGGAATGAGAGGGTTTCCCTGGGGTGTGTGTGGTTTAAAAGTAAAGCAGCCCATCATTGTCTGGCTGCTTTTTTCTTAGTCATTTTGTTTACTTTGATTTTTATGACTGGAAGATGGGAGCTATATCTGGAATATGAAAAACATCAATTTCTGATTTCTTTGCTTGCCATTTATATTCATGCTGCAAACTTCTTCAGTACTGGAGAGTATTCACCTTTAGCCTGGTGCTTCCTGTTCGGTAGGACAGAGCAGCGCAAGGGTGATCTAGAAAAGATATGAATGGATGAGCTTTGTTCATGGGACATAAAATTCTGTAGTTGCTGCTCTTGTTAACCATTCCCAGTTATGGTTGGAAAAGAAAGGGCTGCATGAATTCATTAGGAGAAGAAATAAAGAGGCCCATGTACATGTGACTATTCCTGCTTTCATACGTTCTTAAAGCACTTTGAACAAGATTTTTCTAGAGCATAGTCAGATAAGGAGCAGGGAGTGGTGGGCCTCCTCAGTTACCACTAACCCGTTATAGACCATCCCTCTGCTCTTGGCTTAGAGTACCTTTCGGATTAATGGCAAAGCAAGTCAGGTGCACAATGATGAGCACTCCTGCTTTGCAGGCACTTACACAGTGTGTGTTCTGCCACTGGGGGTTAGACTTGCAGGAGAATAGTACACAGTTTCTGCCCTCAGAGTTCAGAGTCTAGTTGGAGATATTCATTACTAAATAGTGGTTAGGGTTTGTGTTAATGAACAGAAATGCTGGGGAGCATTAGCTGGGCACTTCACTGGGTTGGAGACTGGGGTCCACGGAGCTTCCTGAAGGTGATGTCACTACTGAGCCTTTAGGTTAAGGAGGTTAGCCAGCATTTGGGCATAGCTAGACCCTGGAATGGGAAAGGGTATTAGAAAATAAAGCAGCTCTTTGTAGGTCAACTGCTCAGGTAGCTTTATAAAGTATTGGTTTAAGGGGGAAATCCTGGAGCTAGGAAGCCAGTCTGAGTGCATGTAAGGGGCTGGCCAGAGATGCCAGGTTGGGGGCAGGATGAAGAGGAAGAAGCAGGCTACTGGGGTGATTGAGACCAGGGATGAGTGGCTTGTTGGCAAGCCTGGTGGAAAGATCCAACAGGAAATAAAACCAGATGCAATCCTCCTTGTATCCAAACTTGAATTACAGATGAATCAAATAAATTATAAACAGCTCAACATGGACAAGTCTGAGCAGTAAGTAGGAAACGGAATTATAGACCATCCCTCTGCTTTTGGCTTAGAGCACCTTTCTAGAAGCAGTACATGAGCCAGAGAAGACCAGGCCAAGACAAGGGGCATCCCTGGCATGTGTCTTGTGGAAAGGGCCAATACCTTACATGTATTGTGGTCCTCTAAGGAAATGGGAATGAGAAGCCTCTAAGAGCATAAGAAATGCAGTAGGCCAAGAAACCCAAAAGGAAGAACCAAGTCATTGATAATTAACACATCCTATCAGACTGATGGCATAGGCTCATGGCTTCAGTGGCCTCATTGTGGCAGTCCCATATGCAAAGCTGCTACCCCTAGATGGGGTCTTTGCAGTAGAAATTTTGTGGGCAGTTCTAATTGCACTGTTCATGAGGGAATTCAGTGCACTCTAGGTTTCTGTCTAAACTATGTAATATTTCTGTATTCCAGAAAGACCCTTGACCTTAGCATGTACAAAGCTGGAATAATCTTGGGTTCTTTATCACTGTAGGAAGAAGTGAGGTTTTATTGGAAAGTCTGAAGCCCTTATCATTAGGAGAGGCACACATATGATAATGCCTCTAATGCCTCTTCACACTAAAGATCTCTCCTTACACCTAGGGCTGTTCCCTTGATGCCAACAAGCCCATACCGCTTAGCCTCTTCCTGTTCGCTCATCATTTCCAAAATTGTGTAGAAACAGTGTGGCATGGTGAGAGGTTATCTTTTAGTCTAGAGCTGCCACTGATGATGACTCATTTTCGTGCTTGTACCATGTACTGAGGTGGGCAGTGCTAAGCTGGTTGAGTGTTAAAGGACTCCTCTGGCTGCACCCTGAGTTGAGCTGCAATTTGTGTTTGTAGTAGCATCAGAGGTGAAGGCACTATTGCTGCCTGACTCATAGCTAGAGCCCTTGCCTCACCTTGGGTCCTCTGGCTGGGTGAAAGAACCCAAGGGGTCTGGCTGCCCCATATCCCTTAACATGTGAAGATGGATTTACCACAAATTCAATATTGTACTTTTCTAAAGTACTTTTCTAAGTTTTTGTTCCTCGTTTTTTGGTATTGGGGATTGAACCCTGGGGCACTGTACTACTTAGCTACATTCCCATCCTTTTTATTTTTTATTTTGAGACAGGGTCTTACTAAGTAGCCCAGGTAGCCTTTGAACTTGCAGTTCTCCTGCCTCAGCCTCCTGAATCATGCACTGCTGCTCCTGGCTTAATACTGATTTTATTTAAAGGGCTACTTAGAGTTTTAGTTCATCTTTGTAAAGGACATAATTAATGAACTGCCTGATAGCTGCTTAGCTGCTATGGAAAACCAAGCCCTGCAACAGTTAAGGATTTTATGAGAGTGGAGTTACAAGTGTGTACTCACAGATGTGTGTGTTGCACTTGTGTTTGTGTTGGTGTTTCTCTAGAAGGTTAAGCATCTGCCCGGCAGGGTCAAGTGAGTGTCCGCTGTGGGCTTATGGTGGAGATTAGGAGCTCAGAGCACCCCTGAAAGATGGGGCCAGTGGCAGATGCCACTTGCTGAGGAGCTAGGAGGAGGGCCTGGGTGTCGTGCCTTGGATTACAGTGAGGACTAAGAATGCTGTTATCTTGGAGAAGCTGCAGACTTGAGCCACAGGGTTAGATCTGGTGTCAGGGTAGAATGCCATCTTAAAGGGGGGCATGCTGCAGTGCCCCTGTTCCCAAAGGACGTGCCACCCACCAATTTTAAAGTTTGCCTTTTCTAGTTATATCTGGAACTGATAGTGTTTCCTATCAGAAAAGATTGTTGATTTTATTTCAGAACCACAGTTTTTTTTCTGGTCCTTAGATTTGTTCTATTTGCTCAAAGCTGTTTTATTTGTTTCAAGCTGTTTTGACTTGTTCTTTTTGAGATGTTTTTGTAGCCATATTTTCTGAATTGCAATGAGGTCGTACAGACATTCTAAATTAGTAGAGATTCATATGATATGAGTGGCTAAAACCCATTTTGACGAAAGCATTCACAAAAATTAGGCTTTGTATTTTCATCTCTACCATATAATATGAATCTTATGGTCTGAAATAACAGGAGATAAATGGTTTTGAAGGAGAAACCTGGTGTAACTTAAAGAATCTTGACATCTAATTTTAAAACCATGCTAGGACATGCATATTTATAAAGATATGTCTTTAGATGTGGAACTTGGGTCTGCTATCTGAACAGATTTCTTCTCCTTTTGCCTGTCATTGAGTTCCATGTTTTTTTGGCCACCAGAAAACACAGGACAAAAGGGAAAGCCTCTACTTAGGTGACAGGTAGCAGTGCGCTCTTCTCTACTCGAATATGTCTCTCTTGGCTGTATCTCCCAAGGTGTATGTTTTCTGGTGTGCTGACTCTTTATGGTCCCTTCTCTTGCCAGGCTCGGGAGGGATCCTCCATTGGTCAGTTAGCTGATTCTCAGGAACCTGAGCCATGGGGCCCTCTAAGATGATGTAGGCCCAGCTCCTGTTCTTGAGTTCTGCACAAAATTGGGTTCAAGTTAGTTGTCCCCTCCTTAGAGCCCAGGGCACCCATGAGGAGCACAGCTTGAGCAAGATGATAGCAGTTGTGACACTTGACACAGGGCTGCAGGAGGGCACTGTAGGAGCAGGGAGAGTGAAGCCTGAAGATAGAGCCTCTCCTGACATGCAATGGACATGTCCCTTTGCAAACTATCAACTTAGAGGTTCTTTCCAAGATCTTCTGATGCCATTGAAAATGTTTGCGGGCTGGGATTGTGGCTCAGTGGTAGAGTGCTTGCCTCGCATGCGTGAGGCACTGGGTTCAATCTTCAGCACCACCTAAAAATAAATAAATAAAGATATTGTGTCCATCTACAACTAAAAAAAAAAAATTTAAAAAAGAAAATGTTTGCAATCCATTTTTTCAGCTGCAGTCATTACTATTCAGATTGTGAATGCAGATTGCCTTTCTTGTGATTCTCAGACTGCAGCCCCACCCTAGCAGTCCCCACCCGTGGAGATACTGAGCACTTCCTTTAGCCACCAGTAGAAGTAATTTCACTGAGTCTCACCCTCAAGTGTTCAGATGTGTCTGTAAGGTGCTGATGCTCTCTGTGCCGGCCTGAGCTGTGTGCACTGACTGGTGGCTTATTTAGAGCAGCAGCAAATTAATCTTCCTCTTTGAGGATTGCTGACCTAGGAGGGAAAATGTCATTGTTGTCTTTTTTTTTAAATTTATTTATTTTTTAATTTTTATTTTTTGGTACCGGGGATTGAACTCAGGGGCACTCAACCACTGAGCCACATCCCCAGCCCTGTTTTGTGTTTTATTTAGAGACAGGGTCTCACTGAGTTGCTTAGTGTTTCACTGTGGCTGAGGCTGGCTTTGAACTCGCTATTCTTCCTGTCTCAGCCTCCCAAAGTGCTGGGATTACAGGCATGTGCCACCACGCCTGGCTTTTTTTTAATTTAAAGCATAGATTATTTAACTTTATTCCATTATATAATTATGGTT
Organism: Xerus rutilus; assembly: GCA_028644305.1. Taxonomy (NCBI): domain Eukaryota; kingdom Metazoa; phylum Chordata; class Mammalia; order Rodentia; family Sciuridae; genus Xerus; species Xerus rutilus. The sequence continues at coordinate 13,778,174 of CM053415.1, read as the reverse complement.
AGCATTTGAATGTTTGGCCTTTATCAAGCACTAACTTACATCCATTATGTCATTTAGTCCTTTTAAACTTTATTTCATTTTATTTTATTCTACAATTTTATTTAACATTCAGTCTTTTTTTTTTTTAAATATTTTTTCCAGTTGTAGATGGACACAATGTCTTTACTTTATTGCTTTGTATGTGGTGCTGAGGATCGAACCCAGGGCCCCACGCATGGGAGGCAAGCGCTCTACTGCTGAGCTACAATCCCAGCCCCTAACATTCAGTCTTATAGAGCATGAAGATGAAAGTGTTCTCAGTCCTTTTCATGATCTGTTAAGAGGGAAAGAAGACAGGAAAGGAAGGAAGCTTGGGAAAGAATGGTAGAAGGAAGGACCAAGGATGTGGGGAGAGTTCAGTTCTGTCTGGCACTTGAGAGATGGCTGGCTGGTCACCCTCCCTTTTGGATTCTGAGCCCACACCTCCTCCTTTGTCTGAGTTTGTCTTTTTTGTCCTGGGTGTGTGTGTGTGTTTGTGTGTGTACATGTATGTGTTCTAGGCTATGAAGAGTGGCCAGAACATCTTAGGCCTCAGGTCTGGTCAGGCTGGGCCAGGTCAATGAATGGTAATGGGCTCTGTGTCTTCATTTACAAGTGTTAGGAAATAAAGTGATGGATTCTGTACATAGTTTTATGCTTTGATGTGTTTCATGAGAACATAAACCCAAGATCCATGTGATCCAGGTGGAGTTGGAATGATGAAGAATGATTAAGTCATGATCACATGCTTAGCTCTGTAACAGCTGCTGAGCTGCGAGTGTGAGATCTGTTCTCCACAGTTGTTTTCTTTTTCTAGCTGTCCTACCCTAGGCCTGGCTGCCTGAGTTAGCACATGCCCACACTGGTTCTCCGTAGTGACATGGGCTTTGTCATATTTGTAGCTCCACTTGTCAAACTTTATCCCAAATTTCTACCAACTAGCCTGTTGTGTCCTAGATAGGAAGTTGAACTCCTGTCACGTAGCTGCTTTGGTTCTTCAACAGGCTTTGATTCAGAGGTGGCAGTTACATTTCTCCTTAGATTGTGGCATGGGACTCCGCTGTATGTAGCACAGGTTGATCTTACATCCCACTGACTATAGGAACCATGATGGTAGCTGATCCTGTGTGCAGCCAGATGCTCAGATTTGTTACTCTGGGTCTCTCCTGTGGCCGCATGTATGAGAACATGTCAGGTATGTGGTTACTTTTGTCCTCGGCATCCCTCTAGGAGCCACACACTCCTGTGTGTGCCTTAGCCTGAGCCACAGGCACTCTCACCCACCTAGTGCTCCACCCACCCTACTTGCCTCACCCAGGGAGCCTACAGGCAGGGTAGTCAACAATAGGAACAGAGGAGGGGTCTGAGTCCACGCCTGCATGCATGTGTCCTCATCACTTGAATGCTGGGATGCCTCCAGTGCCTCCATCTCACAGTCTTAGGGCTTATGGGCGTCTGCATTCATTTGCTTATGGCATTGTTCTGCAGACTTCAGGCATATGAAGCCAGTCCCAGTTCACTAGTACCTGTGGACTCTTGATTGTAAGGGCACTTGGTAGGGATCAGTACACTTTTATCTTCAGGTTAATGGTGGGAAACAGTGCAGGCACAGTGAAATATGAAAGTGAAAATCACTTTGGGGAATGAAGTAGGAAGTTTGGTTTTGATGGTAAGAGGAGATGAATACAGATCAGTTGGCCATGAAATGGTAATGGGATATAAAATCATTACTCATCCCAGTGTTAATGGTTGCCTAGTGAATCATTACCAAACACAAGGGCAGCCAGAAGCCATTATTACATTGCTACTGGGGTGTGGCTCTGTTCCACAGGACAGCATGAGTGGGGCTCTCTGAACGGCTTACAGAGCAAGTGTAGAGGCGGGATACTCTCTGTACCCTGATGTTCTCTAAGTGTTGATTAAAGTAGGATAGGGGAGATTGAGGCAGTTAAACAGGTATTAAACCTTACATGGATTAAAATAAGTGTAGTTAATTTTACTTGCAAAAAAATATTGTGTAAATGAATAGAAAGCCAACTAAGAGTGCACTATGCTTGTCAAGTATGTTCTGATAGCACTGGTGGGCCAGGTGCCCAAGAAGAACCTAAGGGTTGCCAGGTGTTCTTCATGTGCAGGAGCTTTGTGATATTTGTTGAGATTAGTAGATGTGCTGGACACGATGGTAGCACTTATAGTCCCAGCTACTCAGGAAGCTGAGGCCTTTTGAATCTGGTTCTCTTGAACCAGGAGTTGGAGGCCAGCCTGGGCAGCATAGTGAGACCCTGTTTCAAAAAAGAAATTAGTACATGCAGTAACATTTATATATACATGCACATATACACACAGTTTTCTTTATTTGTATATGAGTATTTAATTTTCAAAAGAATATTTGTTGGGTTGGAGGTTTAGCTCAGTGGTAGAATGCTTGCCTAGTGTGCAGGAGGCCCTGGGTTTTATCCCCAGTACTGTGAAACAAAGGAAGGCAGATGGTGGGGGGAGTTTGGGTAATTTTTTTAAAAAATATGAATTAAAGTACTTTTGCCTTAGTTTATAGACCTCAGTCATTTATATATAAATACTTTCTTGCCCAAGATATTACTTAGATTTGCTTTTTTCTTTTTTAGATTTTTCAACAACAGGTTTTGATTCACATTACTTTTATGAGGGCTCTTCAATTCAGAAAGAGAGAGTGTGTTGTGCATGTGTGTGCTCTTGGGTGAATATTTTTAGCCAGTGGAAAGTTTGAGTCATTCCAAAGAAATTAAAATGGCAACCTGAAGAACAATGTGCTCATACACACACCCCGCCTTTTTTTTTTTTTTTTTTTTTTTTTGATATTAGGGATTAGACCCAAGACCCTCTGAGATACACCTCAGCCCTTTTTATTTTTTATTTTTTTTTTATTTTTTTATTTTTTTTAGTTGTTGATGGATTTTTTTTTATTTTATTCATTTGTTATTTGTATGTGGTGCTGAGGATCGAACCCAGTGCCTCACGAATGCCAGGCAAGCGCTCTACCACTGAGCTATAGCCCCAGCCCAGCCCTTTTTATTTTTATTTTTTATTTTGAAGTAGGGGTCTCACTAAGTTGCTGATGCTGACTTTAAATTTGTGATCCTCCTGCCTCAGCCCCCTGAGTCGCTGGGATTACAAGTGTGTGTCACTGTGCCCAGCTCACTACCCTTTAATTTAAAATAATCTGTGTTTTCTGGGGGGAGTATAATCAATGTCCTAAACTTTTTTTTAAAATTCATCCCATAGTTTGTTTTCTGATTTTGAGGTGCTTATGAAAACTTTAGCTATCTAGTAAATAAAGTATTATAATACTGCTTTCAGACTGTGGAATAATTAGTTCTATCTTAGATAATAACAATAAAACTTTATTCCAGAAGACTAAGAACATGTTGACACCTTCAGGAATTTAAAAATCCATTTCAAAAAAGGGCCTGGAATACTTTGAGTATTTCTTTGAAAGTGCCAAGTTTTCATGATTTCATCCTGCCCAGGATTTCTCCCATTACTTTTCTGTAGGTATACTGGGGACTAGATGTGGCAGAAGTTCGGGGCTTGTAACAGAGAAAACTTGTCTCTTTTGTTAGAAATGAAAAACAACTGAGGCTGGCTCACGTTGTCAGAGTTCTTACCACCCTTTCTTTGCCTCTGCAGCATGATCTGAGACGGCGAACATGGACTTCTCTCGGCTGCACACATACACCCCGCCCCAGTGTGTGCCGGAGAACACTGGCTACACCTACGCACTCAGGTGAGGTGCAGTGCCCATCCGGGCCTGGCCGTGAGGCCGCACATTGCTTGAGTTGGTGGAGCTACAGGGGCTGGAGAGCACAGCTATGGGTTAGGTGGTGAAACTGAAGAAATCTGCAGCCTTCAGGTCTCATTAGATTATAGAATTGACGTGTTGATACAGAGGCTGAGAGGCTGATTTGAGAGCCACACACTTCTGAGTTAGCTTGCCTGTGCATGAGCACCCTAGTCATTGCAAGTGACTTGCAGATTTAGGCCCCACCTGAGGGCTGCAATCTCAGGAATGTAAGACCAGTGACTATGACCAGTATTGGGGATTTACATAGATGAGGTAGTGTAGGTAATAACCTGGAATAGGGTTTGCCTTTGGAGAGCCCATAGTTTGAAGAGTGTGACTTTTGTTGGGTTCTGTTTCTGTTTTAATTCATGGTCTGATGTCCTAAAGTTTGACAGTTGAGTCCTAAAAGTTGCCCATCCACCCTGTGTATTTTTAGTTTGCCCAATAGAAAGTATGATTGAAATGGAATTTGAGCCTGGTATCGTTGTGGCTTAGTGCCAAAAGAGAACAAATGGCTAGGTTGGTAAGGATCTGACTGGCAGGAGGGAAATTTGGGCACCTGCATAAGGCACATGGGGAAAGTGCTTGCATCATTCAGAGGCTTGTTTAGAAAATATGAAAAAGGGTGAAAATGTGATGGAAACCTTAATAAAATTAGCAAATGTTTTAAGAAAAATACTCTTTAACAGTGTTGGTTAGAGCTCACATTTGACTATCTAGCTTTTTTTTTATTATTATTATTACTATTTTAGTTGTTGATTGACCTTTATTTATTCATTTGCTTATATGAGGTGCTGAGGATCAAACCCAGTGCCTCCCACATGTGAGGCAAGCATTCTACCACTGAGCCATAATCCCAGCCCCTATCTAGCTTTTGTTCACAATTCCAGGTCACAGTGCGTTCACACAGGGATGTGCTCTGTTGGAGGCCTGTTGGAGGCCTGTCGTGTGCCAGCTCAAATTAAACTGCTCTCTATTCCTGTAGTGGAGCATAGAAAATTATTTTTGGTAATTATTTTTAGCTCTTACAACCTATTCTAAAGACAATTTTAGAAAATGCTATGTGTATGGTCTCTACATTGGGAAAGCTACCCTTAATTTCACTAAAATTAACAGCCTTTCTTCACTTAGACCTGCAGGTAAACCTGTGGGCAGGTGGAGTGAGAAATGGAGAAAAGGTAGGCAGGGGTTGGCCAGGTGTAGTTCCATATGCTGTTTTGGAAATTTAGACTTTATTTAAGGGTAAGTGCAAGCCAATGAAGGATTTTAATCTAGGGAACTGTGCATAAAGTCTGTGAAGGACAGAGTGGGCAGGACCTGGCCAGAAGACAGTTGCCCTGGAGCAGACTGTATGGGGCAGAGGTGGGGAGGGGTGAAGTCCTGAGTTCAGGAAGGGCAGTGGGTGAAAGGGCTTGGGAGCTGGGTGATATTCACATCCTGGCTTGGGCCACCAGGGTGGGAGCTTGGAGGAGGAGAAGACTGGGAGAACTTGACCAACAACAGAAAACGGGAGATTTGGCATTTGAACTCAGTGAGCAGGTTCAAGCCATTCATCAGCCTGTAGCAAATGGGTCCTAGAGGTGAGTGAGATTGCCACAGGCTGAGGGACAGCAGAGCCCAGACAGACCAGAGGGTCAGGGACTAGAACTGGCAGAGCTAGTGGAAGACCCACTGAGGGCAGCAAGCCACGGTATGGTGTGGCACAGAGAGTCTGTAGGGGTGGCTTCTGGGGCTGGCCAGTCCTACTGTAGTTGCCAGTGCCCTGTCCTCACATAGTAGCTGCTCTGTCTGCCCTCCTCCTTTTCCTGTGCTCAGCTCTATAGATTCCCAGTCTCTTCTCTGAAAACTGGGCATCTTCCAACCTGATGAGGACCCTGGTTCCCTGGGTGCAGCTGGAGGTGAGCTGTCACCTTGGCTTTCTTTGATATCACCTGGGTCCTCCATAGTCCGTGACTGTGCTGGTTCTAGCAGGGTTCTAGTCAGAGTTCTTAGCAGTTTCACTGAAGACACAAAGGATCTTCTAATGTCCTGGCCACTCCATCTGTTTAATAGTTTTTTCTCTTGTGGAAGTGTCACACTGTGAAAGTTTAGAGTAGCAAGAAGTGTGTTTGCCTGCCATGAGCCCAACACTGTCAGCACTGGTCTCCTCAGCCCCCTTCCACTTGTTGTCCTGAGTAACTAACCAAAATTCCACCTCCCCCCATGCCACCCATCATCCCTTCTCCCATAGTATTGGGGTTGCTCAGTGTTGTCAGTTTGACCTGTCTGTTACCAAGTTCCCATCAGCTTCCCATAGCATAGCTATTGTAGCCATTTGTGGCCATTACCTTTCCTTTGAAGTCAGAGAAGACACTCTTGGGAACCCTCGGAGGCCCCGAGACCTATAGGCATAGGTCCTGTTGCCTGTGCGTACTCTCAAGGCAAGCAAGGCTGGAACTGGCAGTCTCTGACTCTCAGCTTCTGGTGGGAGGTGAGCTGCCAGCAGGAGCTGGGAAGGTGGCTATGGGTGCATGCCCCAGGGCTTCCTGTCTGCCTGGAGCCAGGTGCCCCTGGACTACTGGGCAAGATGAGGCTGGCATGCCAGGGCATGAAAGTAAGGGCCTTGACTGAGCCGTGTGAGAACAGGACAGGCAGAACCAGCATAGTGGCTGTCAGAGCCCAACTGATGAAGGGGAGGGGCATGGCACTGAGTGGAAATTGTTTGTTTTTTCCACGGGGTTGACTGAGAGTCTGTGTAGATACTGATGGTAAGGAGAGTTGGAGATTCAGGAGAGAGGGCAGTAAATGACAGAAAGAGGGAAGGTCCTTAGAGAGTGGGAAACTTGGTCCAGAGCACACAGGCTTGGCTATAGGCTTCTCTTGCCATTGCAGAAGGAAGGAAGGGTATGTGAGTCAGGTTCCCTAGAGGAGCCAAACCAGTGTAACGTGTGTGTGTGTGGGTGTGTGGAGACAGACTGAGGACAAGGAACTGGCAAGTCCCAAGACATGTAGGTGAGTCAGCAGCTGTGGCTGGGAGAGCCAAAGGTGCAGCTGTAGTTTGAAGGCACCAGACTTGCAGCCCCAAAAGAGATGCCATCCCAGGTTTAAGACGTTAGGGCTAAAGGGACTCCTTTCTGCTTGGGAAGGGTCTGCCTTCTGTTCTGCTCAGGCCTTCACCTGATTGGATGAAGCCCACCACATTGTGAGGGCCTGCTGCTTTCCGGGTATTTTGATTTAGATGTTAAGTTCATCCAGAAGCCCTCTCCTAGTCACACAGAAATTTTATGACCAAATATTTGGGCACCTCATTGCCAGTCAAGACAGAACACAAAACTAACTACCGCAAAGGTACAGAAGCATCCTGAGACTGGCTGTCACGTGGTTCTGGTGGGGTGGAGGTAGCGCTCTTACAGTGTCTGGCATTTCTGGGAAGGAAGAAGTGGGTCCTCCAGATGGAAGGGAGAAGATAGTGACATCAGAGGGTGGATGGAGAACAGGTAGCCAACAGATGGCTAGGTGGTGCAAGGCTCTGCAGAATGGAGACAGGGATGAGGTACCTGCCTGGTGGGGTACTTTTGAGCCACGATGCAGAACATAGGGGTCAGCCCTGCCAGGACTCCACCTGTGTGTGCAGCTTCCTCCCTGGCCAATTGTAGCTCCTGGTTTGACTATGCAGGAGTGGCTTCCATTATCGGCAGCTTGGCATGTGTAGCACCTGTCCTCTCTCAGGGACACAGATTACTCAGTCATTGTTTTGACTTGGGAAACTTGCTAGCTGCACAGCACAGCACAGCACATCTCTTTATTTAACAGCATTGGTGTAGCGGTTGCATGGCAGGTACTTGAAGTGACTTTGTCATGGACTCGTGGTTTTGCTTCATCTCTAGCTTTAGTGTTAGACATGGTATACTGTGGATGGCTCTGGAGCTGGCCTTCCCTTCTCTTCTCATGTTGACTCATTCAGTGACATACTGGCCTACTGGGTTAAATCGCATGCCATGGTCACTCCTGTTATTGCTCTGTTGGGCCTGGTGTCTACTAGCATATGTCCTCTGATTTTCCATACTGTCAACATAATTCCCCACAGATGGGGATTCTTATGGATAGCTCATCCTAAAGCAGCTGCTGTGAGGGAACTTCTGGCTTTGAAAACCTAGGCCTCTGCATCTGAAGGAGGAGTGGTGAGGATGTACGCGTCAGGCCCTTGCTGGCTGGTTTTTGTGCTGCCTGCCTTTTGCTCTCTAATAAAGCTGTTATATGATAAAAATTGCTCTTTAACATACACAATAGATCGTGCATTGTTTGTTTGGTTTGTTTCAGCTCTGGGGCTATAACCATTATTTATCTGTGGCACATTTTGTTCCTTTCAGTTCAAGTTATTCTTCTGATGCTCTGGATTTTGAGATTGAGCACAAATTGGATCCTGTATTTGATTCTCCAAGGATGTCCCGTCGTAGTTTGCGCCTAGTCACAACGACCTACAGCAGTGGGGATGGCCAGACTGTGGACCTGCACTCCTGCACCAGCAGGGCTGCCTCCCTCCAGGGTGGAGCTGCCAGGTGAGCACTGCTCGTCTTGCCTTCATGTGACTTCCAACAGCAGTTAATAAAACCAAGCTTACAAGCTCTTTTGGTCTGTGAAACCATGCAGTCCCTCTTGAATTTAACAGTATGTGTGTGTTGCACACGCACATGCTCAGATGCACCCTACAAAGTTATATCTTTGCTATGAATAAAGATTGAAACTAATTCTGGAATATGTGAGGGTGTCTGACATAGATGTTCTGTAGAGTATAGCTGGTGTACTAGAGCTCTGGAGAGTCAGCTCACCCTGTGGCACAGATATGCTCCCTGTGCTCCAGGGAGGGCCACTTTGTCCTGAATGAACTGCACTTCACCTGCATACCAGATGTTGAAGGGAAGGAGGCTTGCAGAGCACGATGGGCCACACAGCTAGTCTCTGTTGTTAAGTGATTGAAATCTATTTATTAAGACGTGTGAATCAATGGCCAGAGGTACAGTTTAGGTGCTTTCCTGTGGGTTTGTTTCTGTTTTTGTTTTGCTTTCTTGTGTTTGGTTGTCAAGTGCATTTGCCTCTGAACTCTGTATCCCATCATAGCTCCTGTTCTAAGAAGGAGCAGAGTCTGTGCCATTTAGATAAAATGAACAGAAGTGAACCTTTATGTTGCTCACAGGAGGGAGGTGGGGCTACTGATGCCTCGCCATGCTGCCAGGGACCTTTAACAATGCTCTCTATGGTTTGCCTGGGGCTGTTCTCTTGAGGAGTTAGAGGCCTCAGTGGATCCGAGTCAGCAGGTGCTTAGCAGCAGCTGAGAGCCAGTTGACTACAGTGTGCCCCTCAGTGCCAGGCTCTTCCAGCTGCACTGCAGCCTTCAGAAGCCATTGGGGTTTCTGTGACAGGAGACCAGGCTGTGGCTGCACTGAGCTCAGGCCATAATCCTTGGATGCTGCTGTCAGTGCTGGCTTTTATCCACCACTGAGTCTCAGGAGGGAAGAGTCTTGTTCCATTGGCCCGTATGTCCCCACTGCTAACTCAATGCCAAGTGTTCGTACCCTATTTAAGGGCTTTACTCTTTGTCATTTGTGGTTGATATGAATACAGAAATTATCTTAGGTTACAACCTATTTTTGCTGTACTTAACAGAGTTCCATCTTTACTACTGACAAAAATATGGGAGAGGATATTATGTGTGTGCAGTTGCTTCTTTAGAGAAGGGGAGGGTTTGAATTCATAAATCACAGATTTTTAGGTCTTTTTTTTAACATTTTTTTTTAGTTGTAGATGGACACAATGTCTTTATTTTATTGCTTTGTATGTGGTGCTGAGGATCGAACCCAGAGCCTCATGCATGCGAGGCAAGCGCTCTACTGCTGAGCTACAATCCCAGCCCCTTTTTAGGTCATTTTTAAAAGTTTTTTTTTTAGTTGTAGATGGGCACGATATCTTTATTTTATTTATTTACTTTTATGTGGTGCCAAGGATCAAACCCAGTGTCTCACATGTGCCAGGTAAGGACTCTACCACCAAGCCACAACCCCAGCCTGATTTTTAGGTCATTTTTATTTTTAGGTTATTTTAGATTTGAACCACTTTGGATCACTGGGCCTAAAACCATCTGAATTATTATATGTTTATGACTTCAGAGGCACTTCTTAGGCCTTGCTTAGAAATCTTTTTTTAGGTGAATAGATATTTCATGAAGCAGGAAAGGCGTAAGAAAATGGTTTCCCTTAAAATGCTGTCCTTATTCTTGGCCACAGATTTTGTATTTACTAGAATCAATACAATTTACTCTAATCATTTTGTATTTACTAGAAAAGGTCTATAAACTTGCTTCTTATTCCTTTCTTTTTAGAACAGCCAAGCAGCGCAGAAGTGCAAGCAAGCCGGCGTTTAGTATCAACCACCTGTCAGAGAAGGCCACATCCTCGGGCACCAGCCAGGGCAACTCTCGCAGCTTGCGGGGCACTGCAGTCCTGCGGCCACCCGTACTGGACGAGTCTCTGATTCGTGAACAGACCAAAGTGGACCACTTCTGGGGTGAGTTGCTAGGAGGCATTATGGGCTCATCCACAATGTGGTCATTTCTGTGATTATTTTGGGAAGAAGGCAAGGTATGGCCAGGCAGTTGGTTTTCTGAATTCTGGGGGAGCACTGGTGATATCAGACTTGCTCCAGACTTAAGTAGGAATGCATTGGGCACTGTCCCATCTGTCACTGGCTGCTTAGTGAGTGTGTAATTGCTTATTATGATGTGGAAGATTAAGTGATCAGGCAGTAATCCGATAACTTTTTCTAAATGCATTGCTTTTTTAGGATGTTTAAGCAGAGGCAGTATAAAAATTGACCAGTATATTTCCAGAAAGCTCTAAGCAACAAAACATCCAGGGCATTTTCTGAGTCATTAGAGCCCTGGTGTGGAGAAAATGGCACCGAGAAGGAGCTGCTGCCCTGACGTAAGCAGCAGTGGCAAGGCAATGCACACCCTGTGGGGAGCTGTAGTGCCGCTAAAGCTGAGCAAGGGAGCGGCCCTTTGGTGAGGAATGAGGAGCTGCTTATCAAGTGTACCTTGTGTTCTGCTTGACCCTTGTGAGGCAGTGGAGGATCAGATAAGTTCCAGAAGTGCTGTGTGCTGATGTAGAGAGCATGGGTGTTGATGTTCACTCCTTTGCTCAGTTATTGAGAGCAGTCACCAGGAAACAGAGATGCAGTGTTGCTGGGCAGGAGGCTGTGCTTCCTGGATGGGGCACTGAAAGAGTGACCTTACCAGTCTGTTCCACACTTCCTGCCCCGTCTTTGGGTCAGAGTATATGTTGCTATGTGTGGGCCTTGAGGTATGCCTCCACCTGCTTGTGTGCGGAGAAATCTTTGTTGGTCTGTGCACCGTAGGAGACGAATCCTGACCAGGGCCATAGTGCTGGCTTAGCACCCATCTTAGCCTTTACTTTCATTTTACACCCCCTCCCCATACCCCTGTGGGTTTTGTTCTATTCAACAGTGAAAATATGTGTGTTTTTCAGGTCTTGATGATGATGGTGATCTTAAAGGTAATTATTTTAGATCTTCTCTTCTGTATGGTTTTCAAAATAGAAGTTGTAGTTAGGTATTTGTAGATTACGATAAACAGGTTCCATCTACTTTTTGAACACTTTAGGTGGAAATAAAGCTGCCACTCAGGGAAATGGCGACCTGGCAACAGACACAGCCACCCACAATGGGTACATCTGCAGGGACTGCAGCATGCTCTCCCAGCGCACAGAGGCTCTCACAGCACACCCCACCTCCCAAGGACCCTCGTCCAGGGTTTATTCTAGGGATAGGAACCCAAAACGTAAGTCTCACTCTTTTATTTTACTTATTTATTTTTATGTGGTATTGAGGATCGAACCCAGTGCCTCCCGCATATGAGATAAGCACTCTACCACTGAGCTACAATCCCAGCCCTGTCTCACTCTTTTAAAGTTAGAAAAAGATTCAGTGACCACAGTTCTCCTTTTTGTGTTCTAAAACTGACTTGATAAAGCCTCATGGTCTGCACTATCTCTGTTGTAGACTTGAAATCATCCTCTGCAGATGTAAAGAAATATACCCAAAGTTAGCTTTGTCATGCTTATCCTCTTTCAGCCTGCACTTCATGTGGTTTGTACTTATACCTAGAAGGATTTAAAATTCTCTAAGTTGGGACTTTAGGTAAGCAAAAGAAAATTCCTACTTCAGCAAACTCTAACAAGCACAGATACTTCTAGATGTGTTCCTTTTTTAATGAAGCAGTGCAGATGTTCAGATGTGCTTGAGTAATAGCACTTCCACCTCTGCTGCCAGAGTATCTTTGCCAGTGTTGGGGGAAGTGCTTTCCATGGTCACTGGTCTGATAGTCATGTGACATGATGGTTTGGGACAGTGGGGCTTTCTGGGCCTGCAGGGAGACAGCCACAGGCCTCCTTTCCAGGTTACAGGTATAACTGTGGTGTCTCAGGAGGCTTGGTGACTCTATACCTTTCACGAGCCTGTCTTGAGATCCCACCTATGGCAGGAGACAAGCCTTGATTGGTGTGAGCTGTCTCCTTCTGAGTTCTTGTGCCTATCTGTGGTGCACAGCCTGGCGCCCTGGAGAAGCAGGATTTTCTAGAGGTGGGCATGTCTGTGCACCACCCCAATGCTCAGTTTGTACTTTTCCAGTGACTGGACATAGTAAAGGATGGTAGTAGGACTAAGAATATAGTCCTCGTTTGTTTCTAGTGTCTTAAGTTATTTTTACAGTCTTATTCTTATGCCTTAGCCTCTGGTTTGTCTGCTGTGGCATTGTGGACACTGTCAGCCTCAATAGAATAAAATAAAAAAGCATGAAAGGGTAAGGAATAGATGGCAGAATTAAAATGATTTCCTAATAATACTTTGAAGACCATGTCGCGCTCAAATACCTTGACGTTGACCAGCGTTATTTGAGTGCTTGTGCTGGGCAGGCATTCTGCACAGGTGATCACAACAGATGGGCAGACAAGGTTCAGCTAGCTTAGGAAGCCTGCTGTAGGTGATGGGGCTTGGTCCTGAGCCTCCAGTGCCTCTGGGAGTGCCTGGGGTATCAAGCATGTGGGCTAACTTAGGTTGTCTCCTTTTCTGCTTTTTAAAAACAACTTAACATTCATATAACATAAAATTAACCATTAACCATCTTAAAATATACAATCAAGTGGGATTTAATGTATTCACAGAGTTGAGCGACCATCACTCCAATTCAGCTTTTATATACTATGAAGGGAGATATCCGTGTCTTCACATAAATGCTGTCATAGTATGTATGTTATTTCATAACCGTTTTCATCTTACAAGCTAGTTGAGAGTAGCTTCATTCTTTTTGGTACTTATCACAATATTTGTGGTTGTATCCTAGTTGTTAGTTCCTAGATGAGCATCTAGGTTTATTTCTGTATGCCATTAAAGACATTTTTTCTTCAGTGTGTTTGCTTATGCGTGTGTGTTTGTGTATGTGTACAAGCTTCTTGGGTAGACAAGCTAGAAGTAGAAAGAATATGTTCTTGATTATGTGCAGTTTCAATTTAAATAGATTCTTCCAAGCCAGGCATGGTGGCACACACCTATAATCCCGGTGACTCAGGAGGCTGAGTTGGGAGGATCACAAGTTTGAGGCCAGCCTTGACAAGACCCTGTCTAGGGCCTGGGGCTATAGCTCAGTGGCAGAGCACTTGCTTACCATGTGTGAGGGCACTGGGTTCGATCCTCAGCACCACATAAAAAGTAAACAAATAAAATAAAGGTATGCTGTCCATCTACAACCACAAAAAGTTAAAAAAAAAAAAAAAAAGACCCTGTCTGAAAATAAATAAAAAGGAAGATGAAGCTCAGTGGCAGAATACCCCTGAGTTCAACCTCGAGTGTCTAGCCACTAGACATTCTTCCATTCACTTTAAAGGCCAGCCCAGGTTGCTGTCCCTACTATAGGGAATAAGGGTCCCCTTCCACTCCATTTCTTTTGCTTTTGGTGCTGGGGATAGAAGCCAGGCCTTGCACATACTGAGCATGCACCCTGCCAGTGAGCTGTACCCCAGCACCCAATATACTTATGCCAGTTTTCATATTTTAGTCCTGTTTGAGTCTTGCCAATTTGATAGAGGAAAAATGAAGTTTAATGTTTTTGATTATCAATAAGAGTAACATGCATTACCTCTAACTAAATTTTTGTCATTTTTGCCAGTGGTGCATGCCTGTAATTCCAGCAACTCTGGAGGCTGAGGCAAGAGATTTACCAGTTCAAGGCCAGCCTTGGTGAGACCATGTCTCAACATTAAAAAAAAAAGGCTGAGGAGTGCTTGGTAGTATAGCAACCTGGATTCAATTTCTAGGAGCAAAAGAAAATAAGTGTTTTCTTCATTTGCTTGTTTGCTATTTTTGCCACCTTCTTTTTTAAGTTTATACTGCTATGTAAAACAATGTTGGCCTGGGCCTAGTTGCCCCAATTTATGTTTCCTCACAAGGTTCCAGGTTACAAATAGCCTTTTTCCTATTCTTTTAAAAATTACAAAGCCCTATTTTAAAGTTTTCTTTAAAATGACTCTAGACTGGTAGGTCAGAGGTCACGTGAGGAGACAGCTGCTTGGCAACATGTAAATGTCGTGGTGTCTATTGTAGACAGTGCTGAATGGGATGGTCCCACAGTGGGTACCTTACGGAAGAGACTGGACCAATGACTTCTTTCGCAGCTCTGTCTCTGGTCAGGATACTCTTCGTAGTGGTCCTCTGGTGTCTATAAAAAAGCATTTTGTTTATGCTTTACCTGAAATTAGTGATTTAGCTATTTGGCCAGTCAGGGGAGAAAATGCTGGCTTTGTGGGAAGAAGTAATGTGTGTTCACGGTTTTTTAATAGGCGGTGCATCTCTCTACGTGGATAGGATTTTGTGGCTGGCCAAATATACTTCGTCATCTTTTTCATCATTCTTAGTTCAACTTTTTCAAGTGGTTTTAATGAAGCTCAATTATGCATCAGAAAATTACAAATTGAAAAGTTATGAATCAAAAGATTATGAATCAGAAAGCTGTAAGTCAAAAAGCCATGAATTAAGGGGTATTTAAATATTTATTCCTCCCTTCTCCACCAAATTCGCTTTCGAGGTGGAGAAAAAGCTGCTCCTTTGCAAGCTCTTCTGGCTCTGTCATGGGTCTCCGCACTGCATCCTCACAGCTGCTTTCAGTGGTCTTTTATCGTGGGAGCTTGTGGGAGTGTTAATGTGCTGTGTGTAGCTCACCTTCCTGAAAGGTGGCCACTATTTAAATATTTTTAAAGTTCCTTTTCTTTAAATAAAAAGTTAATATACTCAGCTTTTGATTTTTGATTACTACCTTTTGGAAGCAAAATCAGTTTATTTGAATGGCATTTAGAATCATGTTTCAAAACTTTTTAGGCAAGCCAGTCTTTGTATGTTATTTTCCATGCATATGATTAAGCTGGAGGCTTTACAGTCTCTTGTCATATCCAAAGCCCTGTCACCTGTATTCATCCACATTGTGACTCTGAAACCCTGGGAAGCCTCTCTGGTGCCGTGGCTTTGTGGGGCATAGGAAGCATTTGAGCTCGTGCACTGAGCTTCCTAAGCCTCTTGCACATGTGTTGCAGCTCATCACAGTTACCTCGGGAGGATGGCTGTCAGAGAGCTTTCCAGAGAGGATGGCCACACCAGTGTGCATGGGGAGTCCCAGTGTGAGTACGGCTCCCCTCCCACACAAGCAGTTGGTCTTGGAAGTGCCTCCTCCCCCATTGCAATACCGGGCTATTGACCATGGAGAATGAGTAGCCTACAGGAGCTTGGTGGCTTCATTATTAGGACAGGCTGTTAGAGTACTTGCTAAATGCTCAGTGATAGAAACTAATCACCACAGGCTGCATTTGTTGTTATTTTTGGGGAAATCAAGTCTCCTGGCTTTTCCAGCTGTTGTAATTGACAGGGTTTGCATATTAATCTGTCACTCCACTGCTTGTCCCCACACCCACAGGCGACGACTGTAAGGGGAAGAAGCACCTTGAGACCCACACAGCCACCCACTTGCAGCTGTCCAGGCCACGCAGGGTGGCAGGGGCCGTGGGGCACCTCTTCACCCATGCAGGTTGTGTTTTGTACCTTGTTTGTGTTGTTCGTCTCATGCCGTTACAGTGCTCTTGTCCTTGTTCAGTTTGTTTGCAATTCAAAAGTTCTAAGGCACTTTAAAAAGTGGCAGAAGTAACATTAACTGTGGTTAAAAAATGGAGACTCTTTGTTGAAAAGCTTCTTTGTAAGTTTATGTAGGATGTTAGCTGTATGGAAAGCAGTTTATTAGAAGTGAGAACGCAGTTGAGAAAAGGCCTGCTGCCCCCTGTGTTGAAGTGTGTGCTTGCAGCTGCTGGCCTCCCTCACTGTATGGCCATCTCACTGTGGCCAGGAAGTGTACATAAAGAAGGGTGCTTCAGCCTAGCGTTGTGACACAAGCCTATAATCACAGAAGCTTGGGAAGCTGAGGCAGGAGGATTGCAAGATCAAAACCAGCCTCTGCAACCTAGGCCATAAGGAACTTAGTGAGACCCTGTCTCAAAATAAAATATAAAAAGGGCTGGGGATATGACTTAGTGGCTAAGCACCCCTGGGTTCAATCTCCAGTACCAAAAAATAATAATAGTCTGATAACAGTTAATAAACATGAAACAGTCAGTGAAAAAAGATCCTCAAGCTACTGAAATGGCTTAGTAGTTTCAGGAATCAGCATGCAGATATTAAGTTACTATGAGGGTAAGACCTTCAACAGTTTCTCTTGAAAAAATGGAACAAAATTAATTTCATGAGCTTTCTTCCTTCCATAGCCTGTGATGTTTGTGGTTGAATTTACTGGGCCCAATCCATCATTCCAAAATACTTTTTTTTTTTTTTTTTTTTAATATTTATTTTTTAGTTGTAGGTGGACACAATATCTTTATTTTATTTTTATGTGGTGCTGAGGATCGAACCCAGTGACTTCCGCATGCTAGGCGAGCACGCTACCACTGCGCCATAACCCCAGCCCCCCAAAATACTTTTTTTACTGGAAAATATTTGCCTCTAAGATAATTTTCATTGTGGTCTTTGGGTAATTATTTTCTCACCCGGCATATGTGACTGCCAGTGCCTGGAATTTCAATACATCTCCAAGATTGCATTATCTTTCTGATACCAATTCTGCCTGCACCCACTGCTAGCGTTTATAGGACAGCTTCCAGTTCCAGCCCGTGGGTCTTATAGAGGGGATATGTACATTTTACCTTTTAAGTATCTGCAGTCAGGAATGAGTGAAAACTCTTTAAAAATAGCAGGGGTTTTTTCTTTTTAAATATTTTTTTAGTTATAGATGGACACAATATCTTTATTTATTTATTTTTATGTGGTGCTGAGGATCGAATCCAGTGCCTCATGCATGTGAGGCAAGTGCTGTACCACTGAGCACAATCCCAGCCCCTAGCAGGGTTTTCATTAATTAATTTCATTGAGTATCTTGCTTAGACTTCAAAGGTTTTTTTGCCCTTGAGGAGAGACCTCTGACTTACTACAGTGAGAGCACGTGTTGCAGTGTGTTTCTTGCTGAGCTGTCAGCACGTAGGTAGGCGCTCTGCTGCCTGTCTCAGGTGCCTCTTGCTCCTGTCTCATCTATCGCAGGTCACTTCCTGATGCAGATGCTGCGAAGGGTCGGAACTGCTGGATGGCTTGTGTCCGAGACAATGTGGTCGGTCCTTTGGTTGGCTGTTGTTGCTCCAGGTGGTTATTTTGGGTTTCTGGGTTAGCATTCTCGCCAAAGCTGTTGGCATCTAAGCACCTGCAATAAGTAATTCACCTAACCAAATGAAAATTTCATTGTAAGTTCCCATGCTTTCATCCTCGATGTAACACATTCCATTCTTCTTAGAGATGTTAACATCCTATACTTGGGGTTGCATGGACATTCTTTTTGCTCTGATGTGTTGAGTTTTGTGTAAGTCTGGCTGCTCAGCTTTTGTATACACAAGGTGCATGGACGTGATGCCTCCTCGGGAGTCTCATCTGTGTGCTTGTCAACATTGAGCCTTGTTCTCCTGCTGTGGTCCCAGCATCGTTCTGTGCACTGTGCCCCTCCCTGACTCATCTTAACATGCTCCCAGAAAACCTATCAGCAAGATTCCTCTGCTTCTAGCCCTGCCTTCACAGCCCACCTGGGAGCTCAGCTCCTTAAACGCATTTCCTCAGAATGTTTGACCTTTTCTCTCTCAGGGAAGGCAGCCTCTGGAACGTTTTGGTGGCTAGGGATTGGATGGTACCAGTTTGTTACTTTGATTTCCTGGCTGAATGTATTTCTTCTTACAAGGTAAGGAAACTGATACCACATCAGTATGGTGTTCTAAAGAACCAGTTCTGTCCAGGCATGGTGGCTCACACCTGTAATCCCGTTTGCTCTGGAGACTGAGGCAGGAGGATTGCGAGTTCAAAGCCAGCCTCAGCAACTTAGCGAGGCCCTAAGTAACTCAGTGAGACCCTGTCTCTAAATTCTAAATAAAATACAATAAAGGGCTGGGGATGTGACTCAGTAGTGGTTAAGCGCCCCTGGATTCACTCCCCAGTACCAAAAAAAAAAAAAAAGATGGGTATCATTGTTAAGGAAAGTAAAAGTGTGAGTGGCACCCAGCTAGAGGTCTAGTCAACCTGGAGTCTGAACCAGGACACCTGCTTACCTCAGCAGGCAATGACCAGGCTTAGGGATGTGGGCACCTGGGCTCCAGCCTGGCACCTCCACTGGAGATGATCTGAGTGTTTTTTAGGAATAGTCTCCTATAGGCATATCCAAGCCTTTCAGATAAAACTGTAATGCATTTCTAATGTTGTGGTGGGGGAGTTGCATAAAATTATTGAGAGAGGGGAAATAGAATGGTGAACCCTGCCTTTTTCTTTTTCCAAATTGAATGTTTTTATTTTTATTCTCAGGTGCCTTCGAAATATTTGCAAGTTTTTAATCCTGCTCATTCCACTATTACTTTTACTAGGTAAGTAAAATTGGCCTCACTGTTCAGATGATTGTCATATGCACACAGGTCACTTGGTGGGAATCGCTTATTTCAGTGCATTGGAGAGCCATGTGCCTGTGTGTGCATAGCTGTTTTCTCCCCTTCAAGGTGCAGGCCTCTCCTTGTGGGGCCAGGGTGACTTCCTTTCACTCCTGCCTGTATTAAACTGGACAGATGTGCATCCAGCACAGAGGGCCGATGACCCCAAGGACATGCTCAGACCTGGGGCTTCTTATCTGAACCAGCCTCTTCAGGTAACAGTGTGTATATTCTTGCTGGCATTGCAAGTATGTGCTGTTCCGTGTGAGTTGCACACCTACCTATGAACAGGGTGGCTCAGTTGTGGGCCCTGTATAGAAAATATTGTTAAATGTCAAATAAATTGTATAGCTCCTCAAATGTTCTGAAATAGCTCAGATAACGTGTATTTAAAAAATCTCATAATCAATTAGTTTTAAAGAATATCTGCTGTTACTTGTGTAGAATACAGTATAAAGAACAAAATGATGGCCACTTATAGTCATCATTTGAGGGCAATTGCCAGCAATCAAGACTTGACATGTTTCCCTCCTGTGTGGAGGCCCTGTAGTTGTCATCCTGCTAGAATGGCCCTCAGTGTTTTGATTGAGAATGCCTGGTTTTGTCTCAGGCTGATGACAGGGCTTCCCAGTGGCATCAGGAGAGTGACATGGGGCAGCAGGTGGCCTCTCTATCTGCGCAGTGCCACAACCATGACCAGAAGCTCAGAGAGCTGACAGTCTTGCTCCAGAAGCTGCAGGTGCGTGTGGACCAGATGGATGACGGCAGGGAAGGGCTGTCGTCCTGGGTCAAGGACACAGTCGGACAGCACCTGCGAGAGATGGGCGTTGCTGAGCTGCTAGGCACTGAGGTAAGACCCAGAAGTTCCTGGGAAAAACTTGGCTTTCTGTCCTGTGGATTACCCCAGCCCGTGTGTCAGCTTTTGCAGACAAAGAAATCTTGTTCACACTTTTACTCGCTCTGCTAGCACTGGTTTGATTTGCATTTTCTTGTCACTGCTAGTTTAAAAGTTCAGGTTGGGGAGCTGAATGAAAGTTTCTAAGACTATGAGGTAAATAGCTGAGAGTCGCTGCTCTTCCATGTGGAACCACAGGCCTGTGGCAGTTAGGATGGCTTGCCACTCTCACAGAAAAATGTGTCAGTGCATTTTCTTAGATCTAGTAATTATTTTCTTATGTTCCAAAATGATTTAATTGAGTCTGTCTGATCCACATACTTACCTTTACACTCTGGTGTTAGCCAGGAGCCCACTCTCATTCCTGCTGTCCAAAGCCCAGGAATGACCTCACTCAAGGTTCTCCAGTGTAGGGCTCCCCACTTCAGTCCTCCAGCAGTGGTGCATGGCCTAAGCTGTGTGTGCTGTGGACACGAGGGTCCTGGTCACCTGCTGAGTGGAGCTTCTTCCCTCAGTGTCCCTCCTCTGAGCTCTTTTGTGCTTGCCTGACTGTCTGAAACAGGCCTGTCTTTTCTGGCCAGCTCCTGCCTCAGGCTGAGTGTCACTAATCCTGGGATGCTCCCAGTATGTGACTTGCTCCAGGTCTGGGTTTTGCCATCTTAGCCTTCATCTTGAATAGTGTTAGCATTTGTCACTGCCTTCTCACACCTGGTAGGAGCTATAAAGAATATCTGTGAATAAGTGAATATTTCTCAACTCTGGTCGGCATGAGTCATGTGAGTTGCTGAGTCATGTTTTTATGTGTTGACAAGGGTTCCTGAGGCTCCCAGATGTTCCTGCCTATTCTGAATAGCCCCAGAATGCCATTCTTGGAATTTTTATATCAACTCAAGGAATACGTTGGTGTTGCACTGGGTTCCTCCCTATTTGCTTGTTTTTAATTTCTCAACCATAAATTGAGAAGATTTCAGTACAGTCCAATTGGCATAGTATTGTTCTCTTCCTGTTGGCCATTTTGATTGAAGCCTTGTAGTCAGAAGGGAGAAAAAAAGCCCAAATCTGAATTTTGCTGCTTTTTTGCAGATGTGGTAAAACTGTAGAAAGGGTTGAGACTAGCTCAGCTCAGAAACATGCTGGTGAAGAGCCAACAGCAGAATCCTCTTGGTACAGGCAGCTGAGTCTAGTCCCTGTAGGCATGCAGTTGCTTGGCAGTGACTCCCCAAAGAGAATGCTGGTGTTCAGCAGCACCAAGGCACTCAGCCCACAGAATGGCTCAAAGTGGTCTGGTGACCTTTGGTTACAGGGTTTCCCTTTCCCATGAAGAAACAGTTGATAATTGTCCAAAAAACCCGAGGCGAGCTGGGCGCAGTGGCACACACATGTAAGGCTGAGACAGGAGAATCGCGAGTTCAAAGCCAGCCTCAGCAATGGCGAGGCACTAAGCAACTCAGTGAGACTCTGTCTCTAAATAAAACACAAAATAGGGCTGGGATGTGGCTCAGTAGTTGAGTGTCCCTGAGTTCAATCCCCAGTACCAAAAGAAAAGAAAAGAAAAAAAACCCCAAGGCAACCAGGCACAATGGTGCACACCTGTAATCCCAGCAACTCAGGAGGCTGAGGAGGAGGATCACAAGTTCAGGGCCAGCCTCAGCAACTCAGTGAGGCCCTAAGCAACTAGCAAGACCCTGTCTCAAAGTGAAAAATAAAAAGGACTGGCAATGTAGCTCAGTGGTTAAGTGCCCTGGGTTCAATCCCTAATACCAAAAATGCCCCCAAGACAAATGAAAATCAATTTATCTGGTGTTTCATAAATTAAATAATATAGATCTTGGGCTTGTTTTCATATTGGATTCCCATACAGAGTTAGCCCATTTTTCTCATGTTGTCCCCTGTCCACAGGTGCAATCGTGATAGTGATCCTGGTGCAGCCAGCTCATGTGTGTGCAATTTTCTAATTACCTGATAATTGGTGCTCTGCAAGCTTTCCCCTGGACCACAGCATGCATTTACCTCATGTTTGCATTGTCTGATAGAGCATGCCACTTGCTGCATGTGGCCATGTAAATTTAAGTTAATCATAAATAAAATTTTACAGATGTAGTTTCTCAGGTGCACTGGCTACTGTGCTCACTGGCCTTACATGGCTGGTGGCTACAGTCCTGTATAGTTCAGCCCCAGGACGGTCCATCCTGGCTCACAGATCTGTGGACAGCATCTCAGGAGATGCTGAGAACCAAGCTGGGGCCAGGCTTTGTGTGTGCCTACACCTGGTGTCACCTCTTTAGCTAGCCTTCATCCCTTTGCTCTGATTTGTCCCATTTCTCCTTAGATTTCAGTCACTTTGGTTGTTTTCCTTCCTCCATTTATGTCTTGTGGCCTAGGCCATGGTCATTCTAAATGCATGGTGCTTCTGTTATTGCTGCTTCTGTTGTCACTGCCCTTTTTCCTGTGGCTCAATGCTGTGTCCCAGGGAATGCCCTTGATGGTCTCAAATCATTTTACCTTCCTAAGAGTGGCCAGAGATGCTGGTGGAAACAAACTGCTATTTTCAGCAGTTAGCTAATATTCAGAAAATTTTGTTCTTTGCTTTTTGGTGCTCTTGTTTATCACATGCCTCACTGAGCCTGAAAAGTCACCTGCTTGGTCACCTTTTTGGGTTCCTTTAGTCACCTGATGAGAACTCTTTTAGATGGTGGTGCTGTGGGTGCTGTGGGGGACACTCTAGTGGGTTGTTACTAGTAAGTGTGAATATGTTTTAAGTTCTATAAGAAAGTGAGATGATCAAAGAGAGATCATGGACCTCTGCCTAGGGTTGCTTTACTTTGAACCAGTAAACGTGGTGCCTAGTGAGCTTTGATGAGTGAGAACTGTTGATTTGTTTTCTGCATCCAGTGTCTTCTGGTCTTCATGAACACTCTCATGTTAACCAGAAGAGCATCTGTGCAGTTGGGCTTGGGCTGGAAATCTTCAGTCAGATAGAAGATGTCATCAGGTGATGCCTTTCCCAAGTGTCGAGCCATGCTGCGGCCCCACAGCCTCTCACTTCCTTATAATCTAGTTCAAGTGACCTGGCCTCATTGGCTAGCTTCTGTTTATTGCTTAACTTTAAATTGTTCATTTTTCTTTCTCAGACCGACATCATGACTTTCCACCATGATCATGAAGTGCGTCTCTCAAACTTAGAAGATATTCTTGGAAAACTGAGAGAAACATCTGAGGTATTTATTCTTGATCTTAAAATTGTAACTTCTAACAAAGTGGCTTTCTTAATAAAAGAAAAATCAACTACCAGTAATGTTTTCAAAAGTCCTCCAGCCATAAATGTGCTTCCTGTAGGGTATCTGCCATCATCTTTTGTAAAACGAGAACACTTGTTTCTGACTGTCCTTTTCCTGTGGCGGTCCACTTCATTGCTGGAGTGCTTGACCAGGATTCCTGGTTCCTGGTGATGGTTGGGGTTGGAGCCAAGCTGCAGGTAAGAGGAGGCAGTTGGTTCTGGCTGCACACCCAGCCATCCCTTCTCTTCCTGGTACCGTGCAGCTTCTACATGGTCTCCTTGTCTGGAGGGAGAATGAAAGACCTGAACCTGTTGGTAGGCACAATTAATTTTGGGTAGGAATTTTGTCACTGTATGCTGCAGGCAAAGCTAGGGATTTTTGCAACAGTCTGAGATGTGGAGATTTTCAGTGCTCAGAGTCAGGTTCTTGGTATCTTTGGGGCTTAGCATGGAGCCTGGAACCTGGCATTATAGATATTCGTGTGTTTGTTCAAGTAAATTGAAATGCATTTTATCTTGGGGTCAGTGAAGTATTGCCCTGTGGGAGTCTTGGGGCCAGCTCCTGTCACTGAGAGAGCCAGGCAAGTTCAGCAGGGTAGGGGACTCACCTTGCCAGGGTGCTGCAAGCATGCATCTTTTGGGGCAGCCTGAACACCATCTCTGATCAACCTGGAATGCAGGCTGCTGGCCTGCAATCTGGATGCCTCTGTACAGCCCATGTAAAGTCATATCCTCAGGTGTGACTACCCTTTCCTTAGCCTTCCACCTTGGCAGCTTTCTTCTCTTGACCTGGATGCCAGTTACAGGGGCTACAGGTTTGGAGGGTTCACCAGGCAATTTACATGTGAGTTGCACACCTCTCTGAATACGCTGCCTTTTAAAATTTACTTTGAAAAATGAAATAAGTATCCCTCTCCAACAGGTAAATCTGGGCTTTGAATTAAGGCCAGGGTCAGGGGGATTCCAAATAGACACAGTTTTAAGTTAATCAAGTAATCATTTCATGAAGTTCGTATATGACATGTGTTGAAACAGATTGTTTCTCATATTTTTCAGGCCATCCAGAAGGAATTAGAACAGATCAAGCTGAGAACAATTAGGTAGGACGATTGCAAATGATTCTATAGCTTGTCCCTTGTGTTTTCTCTTTCTAGTTGCTAGATGACAGTAGTCATTGACAATAGTGTTCCTGATGTACCCACTTGTATGTCACCTGAAGTCACTACCCTGTGTGTCTTTCTGGGTGCCCCTTTGGGGCCATGGGAGGACAGAGAGCCCTAAGGAGCTTGTGACATTGCCTCCCCATATAGTATTGACAAGGCCTATGCTTTACCCCAGGAACCTCACCATGGTGTCCTCAGAGGGCCACCCTTAGGGTGTAGCTCAAGGGGCCTGGGTTGGAGCTCATGTCAGAGGGATGCACGGATGAGGCCTCCACTGGCACTGTTAGTGTCTCAGTGAGCAGCCACTGTCCCTGCTGCTCAGTCCTCAAGTGGGTGGGATACCTGCCTACTGGACAGTCCTTCTCATGCTGGGATCTGCCCACACTGTCTGCGCCTTCTCACAACTGCAGCCTCTACACTTAAAGTTGATGGCCCTTGGACCCACACTGAGCTGTTTCCCAGCCAGCTACGCAGCCCCAGCCCCCTGCTATTCTCGGGTCTAGTGCTTGTTCCCACTACCAGCTTGCTTTCTCCTGCAGGTTTCAGTTTGTCTGAGGCCCTTAGAGTGCTTGTTCCTTTCTTTGATGTTCCCAGAGCTGCATCTTCCCACGCATGCCCCCAGTCCTCTCCACACAATCAGCTTTCTGCCCCTCCTGGGTCTGCATGTGACAGCCTTTGCTATCTGTTGTTTCTGTAACTGTGTGGAGGGCTTTAGTGATGAAAGGGCGGCTCACATGCATGCCCCATGTCTGCTTTTCTGTACACCTGCAGTGCCGTGCCCTGTCGGGGATGCAATTGCTAGGAGCACTTCACCCCTGCAGCTTTGATTTCAGTAGGAAGTGGTTTTGATATGCCAGGATGCAGATTTCAGTGTTTTTTTGAAAAAGTATGGTTTTGAGACAGGAATTGTTAGCATTCCGGCAAATATCCTGTTAAGCATTTATGTTGTAATTACAGTATGTCTGTAAAGTAGAATTATCAAATTCTCAAGCCATTTGTTTTTAGTGCAATTGTTCATTCCATTAACTTGAAAATTTAGATTCAGTTTATAATAACTGTTGATAAATTTTGTCTCATTTCTGAAGTCTTATTTATAATTTTAAGGAATTAGTTTTGAATACTAAATAGTTTTCTGAAAGAACTTTTTCCCCATGAGCACATAACCATTGCTAATAGCATTCTGGTAGGTGTGATGTGTGTATTGGAATATGCATACATGAATAGAGTAGAAAAGAAATCCTGTGCGATTCTGATTTGGACCACAGTGCTGCTTATCTTTTGACTGCACTGACTGGGTCAGGGTGGGTCAGATTCTTCCTGAATGTGTCTGGGTCCTGACTTGCTTCTCCCTGGTTGCTGGTTTACAGTGGAGCTGAGGAGCAACCCCTCCTGCCCCGTGTTCAGCGCCTGGAGCTGGAGCTGGGCCTGCTGAGAACGCAGCTGTCAGACTGGCAGCATCAGAAGGCCAGCTGTGAGGAGGTAAGGGCAACTGGGGAATAGGCAGGCTGCTGGGTTCCAGCCTCTTGCTTTGTAACAAAGTAGAAGAAAGCTATGACCTACGTTTATCAAGGTGTTTAATTTTATTTCCTTTAAAAACTTCCTTCACTATATTTGAAGTTCTTTTGTTTGTCTTTGCTGGAGATGGAACGCAGGACCACGGGACCTCATGCCTGTCAGAGACATGCTCTACCAATGAGCCACAACTCCAGCCCTGTATTTGAAGTTTTTAAACATTTCAAAGTAACAAATTCATGGCTCCTTGATTTTCTCCCATTCTAGTGATGTAACATAAGCATGTGGCATGTAACTTTCCATACGTCCTGTGCACACAGCCACATGCTGATGATGCACATTTGTGCATCATCTCACCACAGCACTGTTACCTGTGCACACAGATGGTGGTGTGGATGTGTCTTCAGGTCCACCCGTCCTTGGGCAGATAACATCCAGATGATTATGGCTGCTGGGAATGAAAGCAGACATCCAACTGACAGAAGTCCTCAGAAGTCCCAGATGATCAGAGAGTTACTTGTGACAAGAGTGATTAAGTTATCTCTGCAGAAAGCTCTCAGAACTGGTAGAAGAAATAGTGGAGAGAGCAGAGCATGTAGGCACAGTGCCAGCTCACGGCTGATGAGCAAGTAAAAGTGCATTGCTGCCTCTAGCCACATGTAGACATGTGGACAGTGGCTGCCTATAGTATTAGCCATGCCATGAGCATTCTTGTGGCTGGTTGTGCACATGTATAGCTTTTGGGGTGAATTTTATATTGTTAACCAATTATAAATACATATACTGTTTGAACTGGCGCCCACGCTCTGCAGAAAGAGAGGTGGAGCAGAGTCTGTAAGAGAGGAGTGGGCAGGGCTCAGCATAGTACGGAGAGGGCAAGGGCAGGAGAGTGTAGTACATGGGAGTAGTCTCAAGGCAGGGGTGCCAGAGAGAAGCAGAGGAGGCAGAGGGATGAGGCAGGCCTAGGGCATTGTAAAATAAGAGGTATGTCACTGGGTGCAGTGGGGTACATTTTGTTGATGAAGACAGCCTTGGTACCCCTATAATCCCAGCAGCTCGGGAGGCTGAGGCAGGAGGATTGCAAGTTCAAAGCCAGCCTCAGCAACTTAGTGAGACTCTCTCTCAAAATAAAAAATTAAATTAAAAAAGGGCTGAGGACATGGCCCAGTGGTTAAATGCCTCTGGGTTCAATACTGGCACCAAAAAAATGAAGAAGAGGTATGTCTTGTGCAGCTAGCTGCCCATACTCTGCTCCTTAGAAAGCAAGAAGAGAAATTCACATGTACAGGTGTTTGTAGAAATGGACAGTTAGCATTTGTGGCATTACATTCTAAGCTTTATATCGACAGGTTTCTTGTTTGTTTATTGTTTTTGGTACCGGGGGCACTGAGCCACATCCCCAGCCCTTTTTAATTTTTATTTTGAGACAGGGTCTCCCTAAGTTGTTTAGGGCCTTGCTAAGTTGATGAGGCTGGCTTTGAACTTGTTTTCCTCCTGCCTCAGCCTCCGAAGCCACTAGGATTACAGGTGTGCACCACTGTGCCTGGCTTGATCTGGTTTTCTCAGTGAGGCCCAATGTGTTGAAGATGAGGAGCTGTGTTATTCACCTTGGTGCCTCACCTGTGGGGCTGCTGGCAGAGGTTTGTAGAGTGCAAACAGTGGCTGAATGAGGACTCCACCCTTTCTTTAGTTCCATGGTATAAATTGCATTTACACAATACTTAATTCTGATTCTCATTAAAGTGTTAGCCGAGTTTGGAGGCGCATGCTTATAATCCTAGTGACTTGGGAGGCTGAGGCAGGAAGATGTCAAGTTTGTGGCCAGCCTGAGCAATTTAGCAAGACCCTGTCTCAAAATGAAAATGAAGGGCTAGGGTGTAGCTCAGTAGCACAACACCCCTGAGTTCAATCCCCTAGGTTCCCGAAAAAGAAAATATTTCAGCATTTTTGCAATGGGTCTTAAATTTAATATGAAGGGAAAAATTGTATCACTTTTATGTACTTTAGAAAGTATATGATACTTCTGAGGCATCTCTAGTGTATTGATGTGGTTTAGTTAAAATAGTGAATTCACCGTGTGTTTACTAATGACTGCCAGGTGGATACCCAGGTCAGAGAAACCATCAAACTCCTATTTTCTGAGGACCAGCAAGGTGGCTCCCTCGAGTGGCTGCTGCAGAAATTTTCTTCTCAGTTTGTGAGCAAGGATGACCTGCAGGTTTTGTTGCGAGATCTGGAGCTGCAGGTGCTGAAGAACATCACCCACCATATTACAGTGACAGGACAGGCCCCGACATCAGAGGCTGTTGTTTCCGCCATGAGCAAGGCTGGTGTCTCTGGAATCACAGAGGAGGTGAGCAGTGGTAAGGCAAGGTTCAGCCTGCATAGGTCATGAGACTGGACGTCTGGGTGTCATGCAGGCAGGTTGTGAATCCTCATCCTGAAAATGGTCTCCAGGGGCCATGCCAGGTCAGTGAGGGGATGCAGAGGTACAGGTGCAATTAATACCTGTGGAGGCATGCTGTAGGCATCATCACATCCAGCTGCTCCCTGAAGCACTTTATATGCTGAAACTTTTTGTCCCAAAGATCCCATTTACCTGTGCTGTCGTGTACTTTCTGAGATTTAGAGTTTTCAGTCATACCCAAATTTCCCAGATCCCCATGTTAACAGCTCCAAAATCTAACCCCTGCTTTGCTCTCCTTGATGACACCCTGAGGATGTTTCTGGGTCAAGGACGTATGATATGTCTGAGCCCTAGTAAAGAGGGTCTGTCTGGATCTTCTGTCCTTGCAACTGCATGGCCATTGAGTGTAGGACTGGAGCATCCTCTGCCTGTCATCCCAGTGTACTGCACCTCTGGCCTTTGTACACATCACTAAATGTGATTTTTCTTTCCCACACTGTTTGGGCTTCCCTTGCCCATGTGTCTGTCCAGCAAGTGCGTGTCCTTGTGAACAACGCTTTGAAGCTGTATTCCCAAGATAAGACTGGGATGGTGGACTTTGCTCTGGAATCCGGTGGTGAGTACACAGATATTGGAATCACTAAATAGGAAGTTCACCTGCCAGCAGGCTGGGAGCTCAAAGTATTAAGGGACTTGGTGGAACATGGGCCAGTCTGAGAAAAGAGTGCAATTTTAGGTGAATCCCTTGTCTCTGGACAGTTACTTTTGGACAGAAGGGCTGGAGCACTGGCTGGAACACTGGACCTGCAAGCTTACAGGGCACATCCCAGAACAGCAAGAATGTGCTGGGCCCACATGCTTGCAGGATGCACCCCAGAAGGGCTGGAACACACCAGGCCTATGCATTCGCAGAGCACACCCAAGGTTGGTCAGTGTTACTGATCATGAGTGTGGTGACTCTGCCTTCAGGAAAGATGATAAACAGGGCAGACAGTAGGAAAGCAGCTGAGAGCAGAAGGCCACGGGTGTTATTTTGGTCCCCCACAGTCATAGTCCATTATGTCTGGGAAATCAGAACTGTGGATCTATAAACCCTGGCAGTGGGTTTGGGACTGCATACCAGGTCAGCACACCAGCACTCTGCAGATACCACCTGGACAGCATTGGTGAGTTCAAGAATGATTTTTGCCTCCAAAAACAAAAAAGTTTGGTCTTCTGATACTTTTTTTTCTTTTTTTGCAATACTGAGGATTGAACCCAGAGCCTCACACATGATAGACAAGCCCTGTACTCCTAAGCTGTCCCCAGCCCTTTTTGTTTTATTTTGGGACAGGGTCTTACTAAGTTGCCCAGGTTAACTTCAAACTTGTGATCCTCCTGCCTCAGGCTTCTGAGTAGATGGGACTATAGGTGTGCACCATGAAATTCACCATGAATTTTTTAAATTTAGGAATTGCAGGTGGGAGATAAGGATATTTTGAATATTCACTAGTGTACAGAAGGGTTGGGGAGCCTGCAGAGGGAATAAGGATTTTTGTTGTTGTTGTTGTTACCGGGTATTGAACTCAGGGATACTTGACCACTGAGTTGCTTAGTGCCTTGCCATTGCTGAGGCTGACTTTGAACTCGCGATTCTCCTGTTTCAGCCTCCCAAAGTGCTGGGATTATAGGTGTGTGCCACGGCACCCAGCTGGGAATAGGGATTTTAACAACCCACAATCCGTTTGCTTTGGCTTATCCCAGGTTAGGAAACCTGGGAATGGAGGCCATGTACCTAACCACACTGTTGCTGGAACAGCTGGGTTTGAATCTGGAAGTTACCATCTCCTGGGTTCTGGATGTGGTGGATGAGCCCCAGTGCTGCACAGGGACACTAGGTTCTTCATGTGCTAGACAGAAGTCAGCACTGATGTTCACATTCTCAGCATGTATTATCTAAAATGTCTTTCTTTAGGGCATTGATTTTAGTTACACCTCTGAAATTCAGCAACTTAGAAAGAGATTACTTTGAGTTCAAAGGCATCAAGTGACATTTTAACTGCATGGTTGGGCCAGTAGTCATCTTTCAATCTTGTAACCTTAATGGTCCTTGCAGATTTGTGTATAATTAATTCAGAACCCTGGTGACCTATGAGGTTCCATCTGTCAGCTCTCAGCACTGTTTATGAAGACCCTGTTTTTGATAGTAGGACATTTTTAAAAGGTTGGTTCAGTAGTTCTGAAAATCAGATCTACATCAGCCACATCAAACACCTTGTTTAAATGTAAATTCCCACCCCTCCCATATCTTCCCAGAGAAGACTCCTTGATTTGGGTTCCTGTTGTGCAGCCACATGAGGGACCAAGGGCAGAGGGCCAGGGCTGTGACGCAGCTCTGTGGGAGTCTTGAGTTCTTATCTGTTTTTTTGTTGCTAACTTAGTGTCCTGCCTGCCCTGTTCCTGTGGAGGGGCAAACTGGACCTTCTTTTGCTTCTCTTTGTTTTGATTGAGATTATAGTTCATATGACATAAGCATCTCCATTAAAAGTGTGTAGTGGTTATGAGTGTATCCTGGTGGTGTGTAGTCATCTCCACTGATTCTGGAACTTTCCTGTTACCCTAAATAGAAACCTATACCTACTTGGTTACTCCTGCCCCCTAGGACTTTGGTTTTAATTGGCAATTGTCATAGCATTACCTTGTCTCTTAAGTAGTCCTCTGAAAACTCACCTACCACTAAGACTGGTGCTTGGCAGAATTTTGATTCTTTATCTAGGAAAATTTAAAAGGAGAGGAATAAGGTTGATCTTAAAGCTAAAGGCTCTTTGTGCAAGTGGAAACTTGAGAAGCCCAAAGCATCCTGGGTAGTGCTTAATAGGCAGCCATCTTTGCTGCCGGTGATAGTCAGATGATGAAGTGAACTTTACTTTGTTCCAGGTGGCAGCATCCTGAGCACTCGCTGCTCAGAAACATACGAAACCAAGACAGCTTTGCTAAGCCTGTTTGGAATCCCCCTCTGGTACTTCTCACAGTCACCCCGTGTGGTGATCCAGGTAAGTAGGTGCTGTCCATTTCCCTGTGCTGGCTGAGGTCCTCCAGCCAGCCGGGACCTGTGTAACAGCTGGAGAAATGCAGGGATCATGGGTAGGCAGCTCAGTGGAAGCTCACTTCCCTACTGTTTTAGTCAGTTTTTTCACTGCTGTGACTAAAAGCACTAGGAGGAAAAGTTTATTTGGGGGCTCACGGTTTTAGAGGTCTTAGTCCATAGGCAGCCAGCTCTGTTCTTCAGGGTTCAAGGTGAAGCTGAACATCATGGCGGAAGAGTGTGGCAGAGGGAAGCAGCTCCATGATGATCAGAAAGCAGAGAAAGACTTCATTCTCCAGATACAAAATATATACTCCATAGTCACGCCCCCAATGAACCACTTCCTCCAGCCACACCCCACGACTTCAGTTAACACTCAGTTAATCCCTATCAGGGGATTAATTCACTGGTTGGGTTAAGACTTTCACAACCCAATCATTTCTCCTGTGAACCTTCTTGCATTGTCTCGCATGTGAGCTTTTGGGAGACACCTCACATCCAAACTATAACACTTACCGTCCCTGGGTGCCACCACCCAGACATCTCCATGTGTTCGGCTGTCCTGAAGCTCCTCTAAACTTTTGTCCTTTGGGGGATTTTTGGAGGCTTCATCACATAGGCATAATGATCACATCTTTGGCCATTAGCAACCAACTCAATCATCAGCACTTCCCGTTTTCCAGTGGAAAAGGCAGGGACCCTGGTAGCACACACTGCAGCTACATTTCCCTGTTTGCCTTCTGATTTGTTCATGATAGTTTTTACTATGCAAAAAATCCTTTTATTTTTACTTTACTATAACAATTGTTTTTTCTTAATGCTTCTGTTTTTTTAAGAGATTAAACGCTAATTCAGACTCTTGAGTTTCATGATTTGCTTTTCCCTAGCCTGACATATATCCAGGTAATTGCTGGGCATTTAAAGGCTCCCAAGGGTACCTGGTGGTGCGGCTGTCAATGAAGATCCACCCCACCACATTCACTGTGGAGCACATACCAAAGACACTGTCACCGACGGGCAACATCTCCAGTGCCCCCAAGGACTTTTCAGTCTACGTAAGTGTACCTGGTTGCTGAGGAATTTCCCTCTTGGGGAATTTCCCAAAGATGAATGACCCAAAGACTGATGACAGCTCTCCTCTGCCTTCTCCTTCTGCCCTTCAGATGAATTACTACATTCAGTGTTTAGGGAGACATTCTGACACTTTTCCAGGGAGGGTCACTCATGAGTAGTACAGCAAGCAGTCAATGTCCAGTTCACATGCTATGCTTACCTGACTGCGGTAGATGTGCCTGCCTTTGAGAGCTGTGTTCTCCATCTGTCTATTAACCTATAAAGGAAGTTCTCATCATGATGTGGTGTTGAAGCAAGTGAATGATGAACAATTTTGTTTCTTTACTTTTAAAATTTAGAAAAATAAATAATATAGAATTTGGAAAAGAGCCAGGTAGATTGGCCCACACTTGTAATCCCAGTGTGTCAGGAGGCTGGGGCAGGAGGATTACAAGTTCGAGGCTAGCCTCAAACTTAGTGAGACCCTCTCTCAAAATAAAAAATAAAAAAGCTGGGATATAGTTCAGTGGCAGAGCACCTCTGGGCTCAATCCTCAGTACAAAAAAAAAAATTTTTTTTCAAAAAGGACATATACAACTCCAGCACCTAGAGAAAGCCACCATTACTATTGTAACTTTTCCCACTTTAGAAATAAATCTATTTTAGACATTACTATTCATAAAACTTTGTTTTCTGCCATAAAAAAATCAAAATTTTGGGGGCTGAGATTGTGGCGCAGTGGTAGCGTGCTTGCCTAGCACGCGTGAGGCCCTGGGTTCGATCCTCAGCACCACATAAAAACAAAGATTCTGTCCACCTACAACTAAAAAAATTAATAAATATTAAAAAAAAAAATCAAAATTTTGTCCAAGCATCTCTCTATGACAATTAAGAGTCTTTAGGCATCTGTGAGTACAGGAGAGTGCTGCCCAGCTGAGCCCATGGACCTAACAACTAAGAATGCTTCCATGTCCCCTTTGGTGGCATGAGTGCAGTGGCTTCTGTCTGCACTTGTCCTCACACTAGATCCTCAGGGCTATGGCAAGGGTGCAGTCAAGGTGTAGGGTCACTGCACCGGCACAGCTCCAGTCTCTGCCAGCCCTGAGTAGAGGTGTGTTCCTCTGGTAACTCCTTTCTGGAGATCATGCCCTCTCCTCAGTCACTGTCACTTCACAGATGACTCCCATTGTCACTCTCAGTTTTTATTTAGTTGCTCATGGTCTATAATTTCTCTCATGGCACTTTTTATATCTACAAAGTCCTTCCTTATTATGAAATAGACATCAAATGGTCTTTTATATTTTTTATTTTTTATTGTGATAGAATGTAAGTTTGTGTACAAACTTATCCGCATCCTACTGGTGTCTCCTTGGGTTCCTGGGAGCCTAGAGTTCCCATTGGAGTGGTGAGGGCAGCTGTGCGTTGGAGGGGTTGTAAATGTGGTCTGCACCATCGCACATAGTCACATCTCTGCTACCTGCATATTTGTCCTGTTGGCCTCAGTCTTTCTCATCTGTATTATGGGAGCAGTCTTACCTGGCTGAGGGTGGCTCTGGTCATGCAATGCCCATGACACAAACCTCCAGGTTGGCCTCAGCACTGCATGTGGAGATGAAGTGATACAGTTCTGATGACTGCTGTTTCCATTGGCTGATGACTACATGGTCTTGATTCCAGGGGTTAGAAAATGAGTATCAAGAAGAAGGGCAGCCTCTGGGACAGTTTACATATGACCAAGAGGGGGAGTCGCTGCAGATGTTCCATGCTCTGGTAAGGACTGGTGCCCATGTCCCCTCACTGTCTTTGTCACTGGGAACAGTCTTGTTGAGGGGCACAAAAGGATGAGTCTTGGGAGGAAGTCAACCTGTACCTCCCAGCTGTAGTGAGCTGTGTGCAGGTGTTGGTTGTGACAGCAAGACAGTCTGTGGCTGGTTGATTCTGAAAGTGTCCCTGAGCTTATGACAGAGAGAGTGCACACTGAAAATTCTAATTTCCACTGGCTGTTTCCTCTCAATATCATACTAGGAAAAGTGATGGTGTCAGGGCTGTTAATCTGAAATAAATGTTTTTTCCCATTTCAGGAAAGACCTCACAGAGCCTTCCAGATACTGGAACTCCGGATCCTGTCCAACTGGGGCCACCCTGAGTATACCTGCCTGTATCGGTTCAGAGTTCATGGAGAACCCGCAAAATAAAGGATTCCCTAGTTTTGTATATGCTTGTATATACCAGAACTGCTGGAAACACTGGATCGCTGGGGTGAGGGCATGCATAGAACAGTCACATGTCAGCCCTACAGTCAGCATATGCAGTGGTGGAGGACCTGCACGGTGAGTCCTCACAAGCACTGCATGCCATGTGTGTGGTCCACAGAGAGCTCAGTGGTGGGTTCTCTGGAAACTCATTTGAATGTATGGTTCTCAAAGACATTCATTTTATTTTGGGGATTTGTTTTTGAACATAAGCTCTTTAAATTTCTTGACATCAGGAGCAAAGCAGGTGGAGTTGACAGGTTTGTTGGAACTTTAGGAGTACAGACACAGTCCATCTGTCAAACCTACACATGTTCTTTCAGGGAAAACCATCTCCTAGTTTTTAGATTCTGAACCTTCCAACAGGTGGGTTCCTTGTTTCAGCACCTAGGTTCTCCAGTTGGGTAGGGGCTGAGATGTGACCTGTGCCTCCTAGGTGCCGAGCAAGACAGAGTGTTTTTCTGCTGAGGGTGGGAGTGTGACCAGAAGTGGGGTGGTTTGGGTCCCAACTAACACCATAAGTGGCACTCTCAGGGCTCAGGCGGCCTCTTCCAGTTGGGATTCACAGCATGACAGCAACTAAGAGATCTCACCCTCCGGTGTCCTTGGGCCATGTTTTGAGTTCTGCTGAAGGGGCAGCACTAAGGCCTCTGACCCTCCAGGGCATGTTGCCATCGCTGTAGAGTCCAGTCTTTCCTATGGCAGCACTCTTTACTGGCTCTCAGTGAGATTTGCCTTTTATCCAATTGTCAGCTATTCTCACTTGATTCTTGTGAGACTTCTTTTGGTTATAATTAATATTTAATACTTAATTAAGACTATTTTATGAGCAGACTTTATAATGGAGATACCTACAAGGCACTTCAAGTGTTAAAGATGTTTTACTTTAAGAATTATTTACATTTCGTTGGTCACGACAGCCTTGGCACACCATAAATGCTGTACTTTCAGAAAAAGCATGGCGGTGCTCACTGGTCTCTGGAGTTTTGTGTGTGCTGTACAGTTCTCAAGTACATCAGCCACATAGATCTGTGCTTCTGCTCCGAGAGTTGAACCAATGCCCATGCAGCTAGGTTGGGTGAAATGTGTACAGATGTTTCCTATATTATAGGTTACATATATAAGTCAAATTTCCTATATAAAGCTAAATCTGGGAGTTGGGGTGGAGATATTTTGAATATTAATTTATTTTTAAAGATGCAAGATAGGACTTTGTGCAATGTATTTTTGTAAATGCTTTTCAAAATATTTGTCTTTGGTAGTGTTTCTTTTGCTGCCACCAAATTGATAAGATGCTATTGAGATGTTTAAAGAGTTTAAATTTTTAAAAGTGCATGTGATATTTCAAATGAATAATAAACAGTATATTTCCTTTCTCAGTTTGCTTTCTCTCTGCCCATGAAGTGTAGGGAGGGACAGCTAGGTCTGTGTGCTAAGAGTCTGAGCTCAAGTGCTGCAAGCACTGGCGGCGTTCTCCAAGGCCTGCAGTCTACAGGTTCTCAGGGCACCTCTTTCTGCTTAGGGGAGTCCACCTGGGAAGCAGATACAGGGTAGATGAGAAGGTGCTTAGGCACTGCGGTATGGCCCTGGTAGCATGAATGCCTAGGATACCTTGCTTTTACACAAGTGGCAGCATATTCACCCTAGTGTTTGCACCTTGCTTTCTTCCAGTTATCAAATACATTTTGGAGACCTTGTACCAGTGAAGAACCTGTTATAACAGCCGTTTGGGTTTCATTACATGTATCATGTTGATTCCACTGTTCAATTTATGGATATTAGTTTCCATTTCCTTGCTATTATAAACAATAATACGGTAGCTTTGCTTTTCACTTCCAGTTACTCATGGCTAATTGAATGAGTAACTGGGATTAAGCAATTCTGGTTCTTTTAAGGGTCTAAATAGTAAGCAGTTCTCATATTGTACATACTGCCCTGAGGTAAGGACCCATTCCATTCGGTCCCATCCAGGCACAAGTCATCCCTTGTTCCAATTTCCCCACACTGTGCCTGCTCCTGGCTGGTTACTCACTTAGGGATTATCAGATGGACTGCTGTCCCATCACAGTACTTGTGTTCAGGTGATCTTTAGGTAGTGGTGCCACATCACAACATGCCTGCATCACAACTCCGTTGCTGTCACCATGCAGGCACTGCATCATCCTATACCCCTACGTGGAGGGTGAGGACAGCACAAGCAGACACAAGAGCCAGTCCACATTCATGTACCTAACTCCCAGTGCATGACTGGAATTGAGCTATTTTGTTATTAATAATCTCTCACTGTGCCTAATTTTTAAAAAATATTTTATTAGTTGTGGATGGACACAGTATCTTTATTTATAGGTGGTGCTGACGATCAAACCCAGTGCCTCACGCATGTGAGGCAAGGGCTGTGCCACTGAGCCCCAGCCCTAGCCCTCACTGTGCCTAATTTTTAAAATTTCTTTAAGTTGTAAATGGACACAGTATATTTTTTTATGTATGTATTTATGTGGTACTGAGGATTGAACCCAGTGCGCCTTACAAGTGAGAGGCAAGTGCTCTACCACTGAGCTACAGCCCCAGCCCTTACTGTGCCTAATTTATAAATCAAACTCTACCATAGGGGTGTGTGTGTGTGTGTGTAAAAACAGGTCTTGTGCTGGGCGGGGGTGGTTCCTGCCTGTAATCCCAGCTGCTGTGGAGGCTGAGGCAGGAAGAGTGTGCGTTCAAAGCCAGCCTCACCAACAGCAAGGCTCTAAATAACTCAGTGAGACCCTGTCTTTAAGTAAAATACAAAATAGGGTTTGGGGATGTGGCTCAGTGGTCGAGTGCCCCCGAGTTTAATCCCCAGCACCTCCCCTCCCCTTCCAAAAGAAAACAGTTCTTACAGAGTTCTGTCTGCATTCTAGCCCCAAAGGTAAAATGCTCATGTGCAGCTAAAGGTCCAGCTGACCCTTCACCACACAGCTTAACCCATGGCCAGGCCACCCTGTCCCATCTGCCCCTGCTCTAATCCATAGCCAGGCCATCCTGTCCCACCTGTCACCCACTCTAATCCATAGCCTGGGCACCCTGTCTGGCTGTGTCACTAGGAATGGCCAGCTGCACCACAGACCCTTGCATCCCCTCTGAGGCAGGTTTGAAGTCTGCTCATCTTGGCCCCGTACTAATAGGCTCCCTGCTAGGAAAGCCCAAGACGGCCTCACAAAAGCATAGGCCTCCCAAATGTGCCAAAAATGTTTTTATTCACTGTCAACATATTGGAAACTCCTCTGCCCAAGACCAACGAAGAGCGACTGCTTGACCACCGCAGCAAGCTGGGGTTAGACCTGCTGCATCTTAGAGGCCACCATGTAGCCAGTGGCCAAACCTCGGTTCGCGCGCATTGTGTAGTGAGCAGCGCCCCGCCCCGTCACGTGGCGCCCCGGGCACGTGGCAAAGCCTTTGGCCCCACCCCGCTTGCGTAACACCGCCGGCGGTCACAAGCCCGCCCGCAGCCCCGCCCAGGGCGCACAACACGACCCTAGGCCCCGCCTCAGGATCACGTGGCTCTCCACAGCTCCACCCAAGGCACGTGGTCCCGCCCTGCTCACGCTGCCGCCCGCAGGCTGCGGCCCCTCCTTGGTCACGTGCCGTCCGCAGCCGCCGGCCCGCGCGCGGCTCCTCGCGGCCACCGTAGAGGGCGTCGGGCGGGCGCAGGGACGGAAGCCGAGAGGCGCCGCCGACCGCGCCTGCGACAGCGTCAGCCCTGCGCGGAACGCCGGCCCATGGCGGCGGCGGCGATGGCGGAGCAGGAGGGGGCCCGCAACGGCGCCCGCAACCGCGGCGGCGTCCAGCGCGTGGAGGGCAAGCTGCGCGCCAGCGTCGAGAAGGGCGACTACTATGAAGCGCACCAGATGTACCGGACCCTCTTCTTCAGGTGGGCGCGGGCGGCGGCTTGCCGCCGAGGCCCCGCCCCCACCTCCCATTGGCCGTTCTGCGGCGCCCTGCACCTCCATTGGCCCGCGCAGCTGCCTGTCCCAGCGGCCAGAGAGGGGGCGGCGGGCTCCAGGGTGCGCGGCGCGGCCTGCCTTACGCGGCCTCCCTTTTCCTTCCTTTGCCTTCGGTTCCCTTCTTCCCCTTCTTCTCCTTCCCGAGCTCTACCTCTTCCTTCCTGGGTTTCCCTTTCTGCTTCTCCGGTGTGCCTGTTCCCCTTCGGTCTCCTTCCCCTGCTTTCTCTTTCTCGGTCTCCCCTTCTCCTTCTCTGGCCTCTTTCCCTGCCCTCTTCCCCAGCCTCCTCCTTGCCCATTCTCATCCACCCTTTCCAGGACCCAGCATCTCTTTCCTGGCCTCCCCTTCTCCTTTCCCATCCTTTTCAAGGCCTCCTTTTCCCTGCTTTCCATACTCTCTCCGTGCTCATATTTCCCAGTCTTTCCTTCCCAGCTTCCTCCTCCTCTTCCCCCAATCTCTAGCCTGGCCTCGCATCTAGTCTTTGACACCCTGTTCCTTCCCACAGATAGGTTTCTGTCCTAGAGCTGCTTCTCCAGAGCGGGCCTCCCAGGCAGCCTTTTCTGCGGGCAATCACAACCAGTGATTGCCTCACAGAGGAGAACAGAGGCCCTGGTGACCCGAAGCGTGGTTAGATCGGTGCTGTTGGGACACTGACCACTTCTTGTTTTGTGGAGTCCCAGGTGTACAGCCCTCTGAGATTGGACTGGTCACTGGGCCTGGGGCATGTTTGTTGATAGCGTTGGCCACAGGCTGCCCTGGCTGCTGTGGCTTTATTCCTAACTTCAGGTCAGGACTGCCCCTGTCTAGTAATGAAGGGTGTGAGTCTAGCCTTGACACTTTTTAGGTCTGCAATCTTATTTTAATAAACTATGCTTTTTAGAGCAGTTTTAGATTCCTAGCAAAATCAAGCAAAGTGGTTTCTACTGCTGATGCCCCCTCCTCCCAGTAGGCCAGAGGTGCCCCATAGGTGTTTTTCATTTACCCTGCCTGTTCTGTGGGCTGAACAAAGGTGTTGGAGCCATGGTTCGTACAGTGGTTCCTCAACCTAGTGCCTTCTTTTGGGCCTGGGATAATCTTAAGTGCTCTCTGGGCCCTGTTTCTTACGTTTGGGTACACTCAGTTTTGAACCACGTGCCCAGAGTAAGCCTTGGGCAAGCCAGCAACTGGGTGGACACAGTGGGAGAGGACGTTTGATCCAGGCCAAGTGTGGGAGTCCTCCGCCCTGAGCCTTGCCCTGTGCCTGAGGAGGAGAGAGCCTTTCCTCTGTGTCTGCCCACCAGCTCACAGTCTGGGCGAGGCCTTGGTACTTGTTTTCAAAGATTGTTCCATTTGTTTCTATCCTGTGTGGCCAGGATTAGAGGCCTTGGGTTTAGTCAATGATTCTAGTCTTAGGGAGAAATATTAGCCCCTTCTATGATCTCACATGGCCTGTGTACTAAACTCTGACACTATAAATACAGACCAGTCAGGTTATATCTAGTTTTATAATTGTGCTATGAATGCCTTGCTATTTTGAAATCTGTTGTTTGATTGCTTTAGGAAGAGACTTGCCTTCCCTTTAGTTAGAAGCTCTTTAATTTTACTGCTGGTAGAAATGAGACCCACAGGCTTGGTAGTCACAGTGGCAAGTGTAATGAAGTTGAGCTGTCACTAACTGCACTTTCAGAAGCCCTAGGTTGTCACAGCCCTTTTAATCTGTTGAAGGAACAGCCAAAGGCAGCAGGTGCTGGCGATGACTGGCGCCTTGTACCCTGATGGCCAGCTCCAGCCACACGTCTGTGCACACTGGTAGCACTTAGGATTTACCCTGACCTGTGCTGTTCTTAGGGATTTGTGTATAAATATTTTCCCAGTGACTAATCAGTAAAAATGGATCTTCTTGTTCTGAACCAGCCTTGTCATGACTAGGGATTTGCTTAACTTAGCATTTATGTGATGAGTCCAGAGTGTATCTCATAGTGACACAAAGTGAGCTCTACGTCCTTGCTGCCTCTGGGCCGCTCGTTCTGGGGCCAACCTGTGAAGTTATTAAGGAACCTGCTAGCAACAGTGAGGTGATGCAGTTAGTGCCAGGCCCAGGGCCATCTCTCTTCTAGAGCCCAGGATGTGTTACAGAACCTCCCCAGCCTTGGCCTCCCTAGGTCACTCTGAACCCCACCCAGAGGTCCGGGCTGGGAAGACCGTGGGTATTTGGCTGTCGGAG
Source organism: Xerus rutilus (assembly GCA_028644305.1). Lineage (NCBI taxonomy): Eukaryota > Metazoa > Chordata > Mammalia > Rodentia > Sciuridae > Xerus > Xerus rutilus. Next base: position 13,737,449 of record CM053415.1, on the reverse strand, counting down.
AAGTCAGAATCCCCCGATCATGGGCTGGGGTTGTGGCTCAGTGATAGAGCTCTTGGCCAGCACATGTGAAGCACTGGGTTTGATCTCAGCGCCACATAAAAATAAATAAAAGTATTGTGTCCATTGACAACTAAAAAAAATTTTTAAAAAAAGAGTCCCCAAATTATACTAGTTTTTCAATGTCTTTTTTTAAAAATATTTTTTAGTGTACATAGACACGATACCTTTATTTATTCATTTTTATGTGGTGCTAAGGATTGAACATGGGCCAGGCGAGCACTCTACCACTGAGCCACAACCCCAGCCCCTCTGTGTCTTTTTATCATTAAATATGTATTTGCATATTTACATTTAAGTATTTACATTAAATGTGCAATTGGATGAACTTTGATGTTTGAACTGACCCAGGATGCTGCCAGAAGCAAACTGTCAGAAGTTTCTCTGCCTTTGTGAGACCTTCCTCCTCCCGCCCACCACCCCCACTCCCATCCCCCAGGGCAGCTCCTGTCCATTGGTTGCTGCCTCCGCCACTGTGGCTGTAGGCGAATTTGCGTTTTCTGAATTCTGTAGAAGTGGAATTATAGTATGTACTCTCTTTTTTGTGTGCGCATGCAATTTTCTGAATTTACTTAGCGTAATTACTTTGAGACTGACCTGGGTTTTCATTTGTATTGCTTGATAGTATTCCTCTATGGATGTCAACACACTATTTTAATTCAGTTAGAGCCTATATCAGTTTAAGGGGGAGGAAGAGGAAGGAATGAGCAGCCCAGTGGATGGTGTCTGTCCCACAGATGTTGGGTGGTTCACCTGGGTGCCTTGGAGCAGTTTCCAGCTATCTCAGTTCCATGTGGGGCTGTTGGCGGCAGCTCCCTGTGTCTCTTCTGTCCTCTCTGCCAGGTGAGAGAGGGAGTCAGTTTTGCAGGCCTGTTGGATTATCAGCATCTGCAAAGTCAGAAAAATCTGTGTCTTTGGGGACGCCTTTGCCAGAGTGCACAGTGCCACCTTCCTGGTATCTGGGGTCCTCACTGTGGTTGCAGTGTTTGCAGTTTTGCTTTCAGGTGTGGTTGAGAAGCTGACCCAGGAGGCTGTGACCTGCAGTGCCATCCCACCTGTGTGGTTCCCACCTCACCTTGGCCTCTGCCCGCCTTCACCCTTAAGGAAAGCGGCCACGGGCCGTCCTGCTTCCATTTTTCCTGAGATTTGTTTGATTTCTAGCTGTAGCCTGCAGCCCTGTTGCCTCTTAAATCACATGAATGTTGAAACTGGAAATCCACCCAACGCACACATAGCCTCATGCCAGAGGCAGCTGCACCCTGGCACTTGGGGTGTTGGGCTTTGGGGCTTCTGGGCTGCCAGCAGGCACTGGCCATGCTTCCTTCAGCTCTCCAGTGAGCACTCGTGGGACTGAGCAAACCATGAGCTCCACCTGTCCTTACTGATACCCACAGGTTTTTTTTTTTTTTTTTTTTTTTTTTTTTGGTACTGGGGATTGAACTCAGGGGCACTCGACCACTGAGCCACATCCCCAACCCTATTTTGTGTTTTATGTAGAGACAGGGTCTCACTGAGTTGCTTAGCGCCTCGCCCTTGCTGAGGCTGGCTTTGAACTTGTGATTCTCCTGTCTCAGCCTCCCTAAGTGCTGGGATTACAGGCTTGCGCCACCGTGCCCGGCTCCCACAGGTTATCACTAGTATGAATGTTTGAATTTCTGTGTTCTGCTTCTTCAACAGTAAGAGCAAAATGAAACTGTACTTGGACAGCTGCACTGGTCTATGGATAAGATGCTGTTGTACATTTTTGGCTGGCAGAGCACACCAACATGCACCAGCTTGGAGTGTTTGCCAGCAACGCCAAATCCACTTCTAGCGTGAGGTGGTGCTTGCAGTGTTTGTGTGATGTCAAGCATTGCTGAGCGTGCAGAGGGCAGAGATGTGTGGAGTGGTCAGCTCCTGGGAGAGGAGGGCCAGCTCCTCTCAGCTCTCCTGTGGCCTTGGGGCCCCCTGCCCTGCTCAGTCACCCAGACACAAAAATCCCTCTCAGCTCCCAGCATTCTATGGTGGAGAAAGACACTCGTTCTTAAGGTTAACCAAGACTTGTTTTTTACTAGGTTTCCTTGACGTGGCAACAGGTCATTTCTGTAGGATGGGGGTGATGGTGGATGGTTCTGATGCTGTGCGTGCAGATCCTTACCTGGCCTGTTACCTGGCCTTCTCTGCTCTCCGTGAACTCGCAGTTCCTTGCCTGGAAGGGAAGTGGCTGCAAGAGACCAGGCTGCTGCAGGCCAGGCCAGCCAAGGCAGGCCGCTGTGGGCGCCAGCAGCCCCGGGAGGCAGACTCCCTTATCCCAGTAACTTGGCGGATTTGCCTCTCGGGGAACTCGTCATCTGGATTTCCAAGAGGTCATCTCTCGCTGGGCCTCAGAAGAATCTAGAAGGATGGAGACCACCGGTTGCTATGTGGTTGATGGGGTTCCGTGTCCCTGCAGATGGCAGTGCAAGGCTGCTGCTTTTGATTGCAGAATGTGTTTTCTGAAATGCTCTGCAGCTTTTCTGAGCAATCAAAGGTCCAGGTGCTGGAAGGCTAGTGGCTCCTTCTTGCGATCAAGGAGCACATGGTAGGGTGACCACAGTCTGACCAGCCTTGGGAGTAGAGCTGACAAGACTGATACATGTGACCTGTGGGCAGACTGAAGGCTTCCTTCTCAGGGAGTAGGCTTTGCCTGCTGGCCCCACCCCAGCCCAGCAAGGTGTGGGTCTCCTGCTGGGACCTGTCCCCTGAGGGCTGTGGTATACTAGCTGGAGTTTGGCTGTGGGCCTTTTCTGTGGTTGATGGATAGCCAACTGTGTGCATCCCAACTCCTGTGCTGGTGATGGTGAAGTCACACTCCCAGACATGAGCCAGGTGTCAATGTCCATCTCTCCTGTCTGAGGCACCGCACTACTGCTTGAGGATCTTGTGTAACTTGGTTTGTTTTTGAACAGCTTTATCCCAGGGGACTTGGTCTCAGAGGCAGTCTGCTGACTGGTCCTGTTGTTTCTGATGATGATAAGACACTGATGGCAGGGAAGTGAGATGTCCCAGTGTCACCTGGCTGAGTGGCCACAAGCAGCTGACTCCAGCCTGTGCACTCCTCCTGTGGCAGGGGCTCAGACTGTGTCTCTCCACACCGCCCAATAGGCAGAACCTTCATCCTCTCTGTTGACAGCTCATTCTGGCTACTCTGTCTTCTGCCCCCATCCCTGAACAGTGAAGAAACCAGCTCTTGCTAACCTCCTGCACTGTGCGAAGGCATGTGGCCACAGTGGGATGGGGACGCCCATATCGTGCAATGCATGGGCGGAGGGATGCCATCAAACAGGCTTTCAAGAACACTGGCCTGTGGCCGGATCTGAGTGGGGGCAGATGTTGGTGCAGTCACAGTTGTCATTGTCCCAAATAGGACCCTGTGCGGGAGCCCCATTGTCCCTCAGCTTTCAGATGGATGGCATCTGTCTCCCCTACTCCTTTGTGGAGTCCCTGCACTTGGAGATGGAGTCAAGCCCTGCCTTTGTCCCCACCAGGTCCCCCTCTGCTGAAACTCCTGAGCTGCTTGAGGGAAGAGCTGTTTTTTGCCTCCTGCCTGTGGGTACAGGTGGGCCTGCTGTGTCCCTCCAGTGGCAGCCTGACCTATTACAGTAGAAGCAGCTGGGTCAGGGGCAGCTCCCTTTGGGGAGGTCCTGCCCAGTAAGGTGGCTCTCACTCGTTGGGACTAGCCTAGTTTCCATTCTCCATGAATGATTAGATATACCTTAGCATGAATGTCCACCTCCCAACAGGTTAGCACGCAGTGTCTGTAGGGTACGTATCCTGGGCTCCCTGCTCACACGTTTCTTCTCTTTACAGATACATGTCCCAAAGCAAACACGCAGAGGCCCGAGAACTCATGTACTCAGGAGCATTGCTTTTCTTCAGTCACGGCCAGGTAAGCAGTTTCACCCCTTCCTGTGTGCTCTGCTCTGGGTAGGAGAGTTAAAATGGGAATCCCCCAAAGAAAGGCCTGGGGGATGGCAAGTGGAAGAGGGTCCTCTGTCCCTGGCCACAAATGCTTTACACTCAGGGGCCTGTTATTGTGGGCCATTCATGGCTGGGTCTAAAGCTCTACATTTGTGGGTTTTGGAGTGCTGCACTGCACATGTAATTTTTTAAAAAATTTTTAGTTGTATATGGACACGATATCTTTATTTTGTTTGTTTATATTTTCATTTTTTATGTGCTGCTGAGGCTTGAGCCCAGTGCTTCACATTTGCTAGGCAAGCGCTTTACCACTAAGCTACAGTCCCAGCCCTGCACATGTAATTTTGATCTGAACACCTCCATTTTTTATTTGCTCCTGGGCTGGGAAGTCTGTTGGGCTGAGTGGTCCATATGCAGGGAAGTTCCTGTTGGTGCTGGTGTATTCACGACTGCTGTCTGTAGAAGCAGCACCCTCAACCAGCCTTGTCTGTACTGCTCTGAATGACTCAGGTCTGTTTCTAACTCTGAGTCTTGTTCATTTGTTTTGTAGCAAAACAGTGCTGCAGACTTATCCATGCTAGTCTTGGAGTCCCTGGAGAAAGCAGAAGTGGATGTTGCTGATGAGCTGCTGGGTGAGGACCCCTCTGGCAGGTTGCCCCATTGCTCTGAGGCAGCACCTCCCTAGTCACTTCATCCCCTTCAGTGCCATGTGTGCTTTGGTACTCTGGGGCTGATCTCGTTGTGGAGGTAGCTCCTGCCCAGTTTCAGTGGCCATGCCCACCCAGCTGGCCTGCTCCAAGTGCATGGGCACATAGCAGAATGTGCAGAGCATGATGAGGTCCTGACCCTGCTGTGACAGAGAGGTGGGTGCCCTGTGACCAGAGACTAGGCTTGTTGGTCTGTCTGATGGGGTGAGCTTGCAGTTGGTAAAGCTCTTCTGTGGCCTGCTGGAAGACGGGGAGACCCCACTGCCTCTCCTGCTCTCCTGGCTGGAGGAGGGAACACTGGACTCCCGCCTGGTGCAAAAGCCCCTCCCTGGCTTGCTTCAGGGCTAGCTCTTCACCACAGCCCACCCTTCCTGGCATGACCCAGGTAGGTCACAAAGGTGAAAGGTATTTGTCCTTTCTTGTGACACTCTGGGGCATGCATTAGCAGAGAGCAGTCAGTTGGAGTGGCTCTGGGTAGTCCTAGAACCCATAGGAAACACATGGGAGCACCCACCAACTAACTCATCAGTGGCTTCTTTGCTTTCTTTTGAAGTTAAGTAAGTTTTGGAGGGTTTTTTTTGGGGGGGTACCAGCAAGTAAACCCAGGGGCACTTAACCACTGAGCCACATCCGCAGCCCTTTTTTTTTTTTATTTTAAGACAGTCTCATTAAGTTACTTAGTGCCTGCTAAATTGCTAAGGCTGCCCTCAAACTTAATCCTCCTTCCTCAGCCTCCTGAGTTGCTAGGATTGCAGACATGAGCCCCTGCACCCAGCTGGTGTTAAATAATTTTTTAAGATTTTTAAAAAATCTTTATTTTATTTATTTATGTATTTTTGTATGTGATGCTGAGGATCGAACCCAATGCCTCACACATGGGAGGCAGGCGCTGTACCACTGAGCCACAACCCCAGCCCAGAGTTAAATAATTTCTTAAAATTTGTTTTTTCAAGATGCGCAGCACATAGTACAGAGCAGTTATGTGTCCCTCTTGTTTTTTGAGGGTTTTGGGTGGTTTGGGTTTTTTGTTTTGTTCTGTTTGTTTTTGTACTGGAGATTAAACCCAGGCATATTTTGCCACTGTGCTATACACCCAATACTTTTTATTTTTTATTTTGAGGCAGGGCTGGCTAAATTGCCCATCCTGGCCTCAAAATTGAGATCCTTCTGCCTCAGCCTCCCACATCACTGAATTACAGTGGCTACTGCCCAGTGCCCTCATGTTCCTTGGAATGAGGGTCTGTTTGTGTTGTTTTCAGAAAATCTGGCTAAAGTATTTAGTCTGATGGATCCAAATTCTCCGGAGCGAGTGGCTTTTGTATCCAGAGCCCTGAAGTGGTCCAGTGGAGGGTCTGGGAAACTGGGCCATCCCCGGCTCCACCAGCTGCTGGCCCTCACCCTGTGGAAAGGTAGGCCTGGGGTCTTCCACCGTTGAGGGGTAGGCAGCTCTGAAGCAGGGCTAGCCAGCTTGCTCTCCCTGCCTGGACCAGACATTTCTGCCCTGACACTGAATTGCCCCGGGTAGAGCTACACTGCTCCAGGAGCAGCTTCAGGATGGTAGGCCTGGTCTGCTGTCTTTTTAAGCTCTAACCTCCAGCTCCTATAAAACATTCAGATCCTTGCTTAGACTGCCTGTCCCTCCCACTCTTCCTCCTGGAGCAGCCCTTCCATGGCCTTGTTCTCTGGTTCTTTTCTCAACAGTTCATTTTCTGATAAAGTGTTTGTGGCATTATTTGGCCCTTGGGGTGGGATCATGGGTATTTTGTGTAGCGTGGTCAGTGTCTTCTAAGTCTCTGCTTGGGTCCTGGAAGAAGCACTCAGTAAACGTTAAAGGTGTTTTGTGATCTGAATGACATATTTGCCTGGAGATGTCAGGCTTCCTCCTCAGTGGTGTTCCTGGGGACAGCTGGTGTCTGGGGCCTTGGTGCTTTGACTCTTCAGGCCTTGGCCTGTGACTGTCAACATAAGGGAAGGCTACACTGGCTGGCAGTGAAGATGGCAGGGTACGGAGCCGCTCTTCCTCCAAAGCCCTGGGGATTCTGAAAGTCTGGAAGAGAGTGGCCTCCAGAAATAACACAGATTACTTTTGTGGATGAGACGTCAGGCAGCAAGCACCTCCTAGGAACGGCTGCAATCTAAGGAGTGGCACAGTCATTGGGTAGACATGCGAGTCAACAACCTGGGCTGCACTCTGCCCTCTCATCCACCCAGCAGACAAATCTGGGTGCTCACCATGGGCCGAGTCCTGTTGACAAAGGGAATTGGCAGCCCCTGCCGACCAGGTACTGGTAGTTCTGGCTAGAGGACAGACTAGTGTGCCCTGTGTGGCAGGGATAACCTTTCCCTTCTGAGAAGTGGAGTCTAGAGACCCACCTGAGAACAAGCCAGTGACAGTGACTTCCTCTAGGGGTGGGGCAAGGTGCTTGTCCCTAGGTCACGGTGGCTCTGCAGTATGCTCAGCACTTGCTGGGAGCAGGACCAGCTCAGGTGGGGCTGCTGTCCATCATGGCCCCACTGTGAGCAGTGTTACTGTGTTAACAAGAGTTGATTTCAGGGCTTGGGCTTCGGTATGCAGTAATCTCATGTGGATGCCCAAATCCAAGAAGTTATTTTGGAGGACTCTGGGGGTCAAATGAGAAAATTAGGAAGCAACCTAACTCGACATGATTCTAACTGCCATGAAGGCAGCTGGGGGGACAGGGATCTAGTGTCAGTTCCTTTGAGGTGGGGAAAGAGGTGCTCTATTACACCCAGTTCAGAGGGTGAGAGGAGGGTGGCTCTTAGGATGGCACCGGGTCAGGGCTGAGACGGAGGCCCTTATGGGTCCAGGGTAGTAAGCCCAGAGTGGGGGTGCGGTGAGCAGGTATTAGAATTGGGTGACCCAGCGGGTGTGGTGGGGCACGCCTGTAATCCTAGCAGCTTGGGAGGCTGAGTCGGGAGGATGGCAAATTCAAAGTCAGCCTTAGCAATTTAGTGAGGTCCTAAGCAATTTAGTGAGATTCTGTCTCAAAAAATAAAAAGGGGTGGGAATGTGGCTCAGTGGTTGAGCACCCTTGGGTTCGATCCCTGGTACCAAAAAAACAAAAACAAAAAAGAATTAGATGACTCACAGGGTCCTTTGTGGTATCAGGAATCTACAGAAGAGAAGATCTTCAATGTGCTGTTTTGAAGGGGCTCAATTTTTAGGGTTTTTTAAAAAGGTTCTTACAGGTTATTTTAAGTTGCTTGTTTTGTTTTGTTTTTGTTTTTGTTTTGTACTGGGGATTGAACCCAGGGGCACTTAACCACTGATCCATATCCCCAGTCCTTTTTATTTATTTTGAGACAGGGTCTCACTAAGTTGCTGAGGCTGGCCTCGAACTTGGGATCTTCCTGCCTCAGCCTCCTGAGTCACTGGAATTACAGGTGTGCGCCACTGCGCCCGTCTTAAGTTGCTTGTTTATAAAAGAAAAGCAGTGTGTTGGCAGTCTTCACAGTGCATACCCAGAAGCATCTATCAATCAGGCACCTTCAAGTAATCAGATGGATCAAATATTAGTCATTTTTATTGTCCCACTTCATGTGCATTTATGTTGATGGGAGCAGCTTCACACAGCTTGGAGAAATGAGGTCTTGCTGGGGCAACCTTCTGCTCTTCAGCTCTCTGGCATTTGTTCTTTGAGCACAAGGAAGTTGGGGGGTGTTGGTGTGAGCAGCCCTGTTGCAGTCGGGTGAGCCTTTTCACCGGTGTTCACACGGGGTTGTAGTGTGTTGGGTGGGGTGTGCATGTGGAACACATTTGGGGAGCAGGGAAGGTGGAGCCTACAGCAGTCTCTGTGACATGGCTGTCTGCCTTTTTTTCTTTTCCTTTGCAGAACAAAACTACTGCGAGTCCCGGTATCACTTCTTGCACTCTACTGACGGTGAGGGCTGTGCTAACATGTTAGTGGAATATTCCACTGCCCGGGGATTTCGCAGTGAGGTGGACATGTTCGTGGCCCAGGCAGTGCTACAGTAGGTATTCAGTATGGCTTTGTGGTGTCTGTACCTGTATCGCCTCCCGGGCTTCCAGAGATGGCCTCAAGTGGGCCACAATGTCCCCTGACTGCAGCATGCTGGAGGGAGTTTACGGGAGCTGACCACAGAGCTCACTTGTCACCCATGATCACTGCTTAGTAGATGTCAAGGTGTCATAAACTTTGAGAAGCAGGAGCACTCTTTCAAGGGCTGTCCTCCCAGCTGTTGCCTTGAGTCTCCATCCTTTCAGTGCATGGACAGGCTGCACCCTCTGCTGCCTCAGCAGCCCTCTGTCAGGAGGGCCTGTTGTCTGCTCTTGCCAGGCCTACCTGTCCCAGTTTATCTTGAAAGTATTGAAATATGTATCAGAGCTGACAAAGCCTTCCAGCTACTCACTGGCCAAACAGGATACGTCAGCCAGTGTCTGCCCCTTCCAGACTCCATCCTCTCCCTGTGATCAAGTTCACTTGCATCTCCACACAGGTGGCACAGGCCCACAGATGCTATAACATCATCCACAGCTGCACAGCCTCCGTGCATTTCCCATTGTTGACATCTGTGACTTTAAAAATGAATCATTTGGAATCTAAGACTCCCTTACCCGACTTGGCCATGCATGGTGCAGTGTCTTCTCTGGTCTGGGCTTGACACTGTCGCACAGCCTCTGAGCTCTTTCTCCTTGACTTCTCTGGAGCTGCCTGAGGGATGTCCTCCCTGAGCGGAATCCAGGTTTGTCCAGCACCACACGAGGCATTAGACTGTGAGCCATTTGTGACCCAGCCCCCTGCACATGCTTTAATGCATAGGTGTAAAGAGGCCATACTTCAGTGGGTTCAGTAGACACGGGCTCAGGTTCTGGCCCTATTTCTTAGCCTGTTGGCCTTTAGTAGCTGGGTCTCCTTCCCAGGCTTAATGTTCCTCCCCATAAGTTGTAAAAACCCATGGTGGTGTGCATATGAGGGACAGGACAGCACCAGGATGCAGTCCTGTCAAGCTGTGTCCAGTGCCAGTGCTGGTATGGACCAAGGCAGCAGCTCGAGGGGTTCTTGCCCTCCTAAGCATCCATAGAAACAAGTCTTCCTGCAGTATTTCCACCTACCAGAGTATTCTTATTTCCAGGTTTCTCTGTTTAAAAAACAAAAACAGTGCATTGGTGGTCTTTACAACATACACGCAGAAGCACCCATCCATCGAGGACGGGCCACCATTCGTTCAGCCCCTGCTCAATTTCATCTGGTTTCTGCTGCTGGCTTTGGACGGGTAAGTCTGTCTGCTGGCATGTGCAGGTGGGAGCCTGTGCAGGCGCTGTGCGTGCTTCCCTCGCTGGGAACACATTTCTGGTTCTTGTTGTAGCGGCAAGCTGGCCGTGTTCACGGTGCTATGTGAGCAGTATCAGCCGTCTCTCCGGAGAGACCCAATGTACAACGAGGTGAGGACTCCACTGTCAGGTCAAGGCAGCCTCCAAGAGGAGGGAGCGTTGGTGCATGGGCAGCCCTTGTGGACCCCAAGGGCTGGGGTGGCTGTGCCTTGTCTGCAACCTCAGTGACCCCCTGCCCTGCCTCTTTGCAGTACCTCGACAGGATAGGTCAGCTCTTCTTTGGCGTGCCGCCCAAGCAGACTTCTTCCTATGGAGGCTTGCTAGGTAAGCTCTGCTGGCCTGCAGTGTGCTCAGCACCAGCTCCTCTGCTGGCCTCCTTCTGAGTCCTTGGCGTATTGCCACAATTGAGCTGTGAACAGTCATCTGCAGGGCACTCTCTCCAACAGCTGCTGTGGAGGCCACCTTCTGACCTGCCATTGAAAGTCGGGCTGTCTGTGCACAGGCAGGCCTGACTTGTGTGTGGACCTTTCCATGGGGCAAGCCAGTGCAGTGCTCTGGGAAAGCATAGTTTATAATCTTGATATTTTAAAAGGTTTTAATTTTATTTAAATGGTGAGTCCAATTTCACAGAGTTCAGAAGTACAGAGCACCCACGTCCCACCGGCTGCATGCCTGGTCTTCTTGCAGGGACGCGGCCTTACCATTTCACTCCTGGCAGAGGCAGCTTTGCAGGTGCCAGGGCACACACCGGCTGCCACTCACATAGCAGGTGGCTGCAGGATATACCTGCAGGTTGCACCTCACATATTCTATTTGCCAAAGCATGCATGAGTTAGGCCCTGCATGCACACGGCTGTGTTAGACAGCATTCCTATGTGACCATGTGATTGTCACGCCACACATGCTGGCTAGCACGCATCTGTGGCTCGGATGGAGACTGCAAACTACTCCAGGGCAAGGCTTCCTTGTGAGACACCTCTTGGCATTTGTCCCCTTCATTCCATACACACTTTTCTTTATCCTTTAGTCTCTCATCTGTCTGGATTTTAGTTTTTCCTTTTCCTTCTGGTTTTCAGCTGTTTAGAGTTTATTGGCCATGGCAGGTGGGAGGCAAAGGCCCTGTTGTCCATGCTGGGCCTCTGTGGCATGGCACCACCCTGCCCTCCCTAAGTCCCATCAGTGGCCTGGGTGAGGTGGTGGCATGTCACGTGCACGTGTCTCAGCTTGGGGCCACAGTGTGGTTCTTCATGTCTGTCAGGCTCTGCTGCTGCTTCACTCCTGGCTCTCCGTACTTGACTGTCCCCAGTGTGCGGTCAGCGTGCACTGGTGTCGAGGTGAAGCTGGAGGTTGTGCCTTAGGCTGGTGGTTGCACCGGGTACTGCTGAACTTTTGGTTTGCCCTGCTCCCTCATGGGGTGGAGGGGACTTTTCAGACTGAGTTTGCAGGTAGATTGTGGCTCCTGTTGGTAGTGGTGGCAGGGAGTAGCCTTTGAGGCTCTGCTTGTGTTTCTGGGGTGCAGCATGTGGCCGCTGCGCAGCTTTCTCCCTGGCTGGAAGCAGTCTTCTCGTGACGTCGCTGGGAGACAAGACCCGGTGTCCCCTGTTGGTGAATGCTTAGGATCTTTTTTTCCCATCACAGTTTACACACAGGCCTGAGCACTGTCTCTGCACATCAGCACTGTATCCTTGGGGAGCCCTCGTGGGGTTCCTAGGCACAGGCTCCTGAGGCTCCACTTGTCCCAACAGCAAGCTAGAGGCCTGGCACAGACAAGGGCTTTGGGGGCAGGGCCAGCGGCTGCCCCAGACCCGTGCCACTGTGGCCACTTTGTCTCTCCTTCCAGGGAACTTGCTGAGCAGCCTCATGGGCTCCTCGGAGCAGGAGGAGGGAGAGGAAAGCCAGGATGACAGCAGCCCCATCGAGCTGGACTGAGCTGCCGGCCTGCACGGAGACGCCCACAGTCGGCACCACCGGACGGTTTCAGGAGCCAGGCCCAGAATGTGGCTCCTCACACCCAGCGGGCTCCTGGTCTGTGGTTGGCGGGGCCACCTGTGTGGCGTCTGTCCCTATTTATGTAAGGTGGCTGAGGGCTGCACGGTCCGCCTGTTGCTGCGTGGCCAGGACTCGAGACCGAGGTCCAGGCTTCTGCGGGCGGCCCGTGTCCCTTCAGCTCAATCACAATAAAGCGCAGGCCTTGCTGCGGCGTCCCTCTGCCGTCCTTGTCTCTGGTTCCTTGGGGAGGGCTGCGGGACGACAGGCAGCCTATCGTCAGTGACTAGACAAATTGCGCCCAGCGTCCCTGCTCCAGGCATCCAGCACAACCTGTGGCATGCAGAGGCGGCAGTGGCCACCAAGACGGGAACTGAGCCAGCTTCCTGAGGTCCTGTAAACATGCGCGGGCTTCTTGTTTATCTTATTTTTGTTTTGAACACGGGGTCGTTTTGCAATCATGGTGTACTTGCCCCTTCACAGGCGGGACGGGTGAGCTGTGGCGTCATCCTTGGGCTCCTTGCAGCTTGGGCAGCAGCTGGCCAGACCAATGCTTGCATGGTTCTTGGCCGTGGCTATGGGCCCAGTGGTGCCCTGGCATGGCCAGCGAAGCTCCTTTGTGCAAGTCCCAAGTCACAGCCCTGCTGGTCTCTGCCGGCACCATGCTGCCTCTCCAGAAATGCCCTTTAAAAGAGGGGTGCTGAAGAACTTTCCACATCCTTCATGATGCAGTATTTATTTTTATTGGGTGATGGATTTCTTTGACAACGTTTCAGGTTTTAACCAAATAAGCAGTCCAGGAATGAGCAAATCTGTCCTTTATCACTTATAATATTCCACGTACCAGTATAATTATAAAGGGAAACACTTTATTTTTTCACGATTAAGAGTTGTAGATTAATACACAGCGATCCTGCATGGGAAGGAGGGAGATGTACATTATTTACTGTAAAAATGGAATTTAAAGGAAGGCTTGTGTCAACTGTTGAGTATAAATAAATCCTTTATACTGGGCTTTGCAGCACTGGTCCTTTCTGAATGAGCTCTGGGGGGCTGGTCATGGGGCTTTCTGCGGGGTCTTGGCGTCAAGCCCCCCACCTGCTGGTGTAGGGCCTGGGGTGGGGTGGGACGGGGTGGGGACCACTGTGGCTCTTTGCTGCTCCTGGTCTTACCCTGCCTTCGGTTGTCCAGAGCCTTTGTGGCTGTTAGTGTCTGAGCCCCTGGGAGGAAGTACGTGTGCTCTGCGTGCTTGCCTGGCTTAGTCCAGGTTGTGTATAGATGAAGTGGCCAGTATCAGGAAAGTATCAAAATTCACTTGGCTGTGATTGTAGAAACAAATGTCTGTGGTTTTATTGAAGTCAAGTGCACCAGGTGTCGGCACTGCAGCTTCAGTAAGCAGGCCCGTGGTCTGCAGGGAAGTGGACTGTGCTGTCACCCTGGAGCCCATTGCTACAGGTACCGGGAGAGAGACACCAGTTGTTGTCAGTGGGGGTGATGTTGAGGGAGTCCCAGAGGACGGAGAAGGAAGTGACAAAGTTGGCAGGGCCCTGGTGGAATCAGCCCAGTTCTGCTGGGTTGCTTGAAGCCACAAATGAGATCCCACATAAGTGATTGACATATTTGGGAACAATTCGAGCACAATTCAAATTTTGTTTTTGTGCAGTTTTGCTCGGGATTCACACTAGGTGAATGCAGAGAAGGCAGCTGGCCAGAGCCGGGTGGGGACGGCCAGGGTGTGCACCTGTGCACACCTTTGCTATGCCACCCACCTCCCATGGTGCCTACTTCATACAGATCTCAGGACCGTCCAAGGTAATGTGTTGTGCTTACTATGGCATTTACTAAATGCTTGTGACACTCTGGTCTGTAAGATGGCACCATTCCTACAGCCCTTGGTCAAACTTAGCTGTGCTGGGCAGGGCACCCAGCTGAGGCAGCAGCCCAGACACTCAGTGTCCAGACAGCTCTGTCCCCAACAGCCAGCCTGTGGAGCCAGTGACTGCCCTTCCATGGCTGTAGACTTCCTACCCTGTTTGGAAAACTTTCCCCACTAACTGTAAGGTGGTTCTGTGGTTTCTCATAAAAATGTGCAGGTTGTCAAGTGTTGGTGGTAGAACCCCTGCCACATGTGCACACAGATGTACACAGGCGCACACGCTCATAAACTCCCACAACCTTATACACATGGTGCCCACAGTGGAAGAAGGGTGGGATCAGCCCAGGAGGGCTGTGGGCAGGGCTGGCCCTGCGACAGCCAAAGCACAGGCTGGTGTTCTCTTTTCTGACCCAGGACCAATGCTGTGGTCTCTGGGGCTCCAGTCTCCACATCTGGGAACCCAAATGTCTGTAGAAGCTGCAGCTCCGCAGGGCAGGGAGCACTGACTCCCGTGAACCCCAGCCTCTTCTAGTGGGATGAGGGAGGGGACTCCAGGCAGAGTGGCTTCTGCCTCCCCAGGGCCTTAGTTTCTTCATTTAGAAGTGGGAGGCATGGGAGTGGGTGGAGACCAGGCTGGGTGCAGGGTGGCCCAGGTCGGGGTGGACTTTGCCAGAGGTATCCTCAGGCAAGTTGGAGGGGGCTGGGCCCTGGAGAACCTAGCCTGGGGCAGGTGTGGGAGCAGAGGTGTTCAGAAAGGAGCATCTGGGTAGACCCTGGGGACTGGGCCTCATTGAGCGCAGGGTGCACCACCAGGCTTTTCTGGGGCCTGGCTCCCCTGCAAGCGGATGTGCCCACTCCGACCAACTGACCCTGGCCTGGGGCTGAGGTCGAACAGGCTGACACCATCAGGCCTGTTGTGAGGAGTCCTTGTCTGCCCAGATGGAGGCCCAGTGTTACTGGCTCAGCCCCCTCCCACCCTAGCCTTCAACACATAGATGAGACCACACCAGAGCCACACTTTATTCCAGGATGTGACACGGGGCAGCAGGGTGCCCGGCCTTAGGAACCCTCCCCCATCTCCCCCGGGGGCATGACTCTGCTAGAAAGGGCTGGAGCCACCCAGGTCACCCCTAGATGCATCTACCACCAAAGAACTCCACCCAGCCCGTCCAGCTGGCTGGGACCTGCCCTGCAGGGGTCCCGTGGAAGGGGAGCCCAGCTGTTCTGGACACCAGAGCACAGGTGTGTGGAGGAGACCAGGCAAGAGAGACACGAGGTGGCTTCAACTACTGGCCTGCCAGCAGCAAGCAGGGTCCCGGGGCACAGGTGGTACAGGGCCACCCCTGCCTTTGGAGGCCTCTTGGTGGCTCCAGCCATCGTCCTCAAAGGTCAGGGCCGGTGGGCATGGATCACTGGTCAAGGCTGAGCACCAAGCGGGGCACAGATGCCCATGAGCAGATGGTGTGGCTAGGTCCTCATCATGGCACCTGGCAGCCCCCAGCTGAACCCCTCCTGCCTCCTGCCCGAAGCAGGGCCCCAGCTGGCAGGGGCCCAGGGTCTGCACACACCATTCCCCTGGAAACTTGCCCCTGAGGACAGCGGCCGTGTTCTCTGCTGGCCCCAGACCCATGGCTGACACACAGCAGATACCCAATAAATACTTGTCACAATGGGGGAAGGGAGGGAGGCATGCGGCAAGTCCAAGAGTCCCCAGTGGCCCACTGCTGCCACTGCTGTCCACAGCCACCCAGCAAGGGTCCACTTTGGAGGCCTAGAAGTCCCTTCAGGTTGGGCGGATATCCAGGAATTCGTGGTGGCTGCCCCTGAGCTGGGAGACCCTGCAGGGCCCTCAGAAGAGGCGTCCGGGGGCAGGGAGAGGAGCAGGTCAGCCAGGTGTGGTCAGCAGCAGCATGGCTGGGCTGGGACAGGCAGATCGGCCTGTGATGAGGTTCCAGAAGCGCCTCCTAGTGGTTAAATCTCAGGCTCCACCCAGCTGAGCCCAGGGCTGCCCCGGAGAAGGCGTCCCAGTCCAGCTGCCTCCTTGCTAGCATGTCACAAGTCCAGTGTCCTCAGGCCTCTGGATGGACTGTCTCTCTCGCTAGGGTTTATGCTTGAAGTGGGCTTCCACTGGAGATGGGACAGACACAGCCTGGTCAAGCTGGTCAACTCAGCCCAAGCCTTCCCCGCACAACCCACCTGGGCTTCCGTCCAGCCAGAGGCCACCCCACAGAGTGCGGACACAGGGCCTAAGGCCTCACCTCAGTGGCCAGCCCTCACCTGCATACTCCTGGGGTAGCATGGGCCTGTCCACCACCTTCTGGAAGGCTTCCACCCACTCCCTCCGGTCCGATTCCGTCTCGCAGGTGAACAAGAACTTGCGGTCAGGTGTGACAATGGTGATGCCATGCAGCCAGTGGTGGCCCTGGGTGGATGGTGGGAGTCCCTCCAGCACTGTGTAGCCGCTCTCCTTGCTGCCAATGAAGACCTCCCCTCGGGCAAAGGCGTCCTACAGTGGGGACCAAGCTGGAGATGGCCACCCTCCCCGTCCCTGAGCCCCACCCAGGCAGGGGGCCCCTTGGCAGCTCTTCCTAGGCTGCATCATGTCCAAGCCCCACTGTACCCAGGGCTAGGGGAGGCTGAGGCTAGGACCCTGGGAACCACCCCCATCAACACGGCCACTGGCCATGCTGGGAAGCAGCCAGTCAGCTGGTTCTGTGGGTGACTGCCAGCTGGACCATCCTTACCAGGGGGTCTTTGAAGTACATGAGCCTTCGGTCATCCATAGTGAACCAGCGCTTCCGGAAGCCTTCCGTTTGCTGTGAGTCAGGGAGGACTGGTGACCAGCTGGCCAGCCCCTCTAGGCCCCTGCCCTGGCTGATCACAGCTCGTACCAGGGGCTGGGGCCATTCACTGTTCACTCACACGTGTCTCTGGCTGGGCCCTGCTCTGCCCACCAACCAGAGGCCTGAAGTCTTGGCTGGTGCTTATCTTTCTCTGACCCCCTATATCTGTACTTCCCCACTGAGCATTTGTCCCACCTCTGGGGCCACTGAGTCCCCCACCCCTAGGCAGCAGGGTACGATGTGAAGGGGCCTGGCCCATGGGGGTGCACAGGTCCCTGTTACGGGGCCAGAAGGCTGGGGCTGACCCCGAGCTCCAGCATCCAAAGCCCAGGGCAGTCCTGGGTTGGCTGGGACTCCCACCCTGCACAGGCGAGGGGCTCAGAGGACCAGCCCGAAGCCCAGGGCCATGGAGGACACAGGCCCTACTTAATAGCACTCTGGAGACACCTGGAAGGTCATGCCTCACTGTGCCCTATGCCAGGTCCCCGCCCCGCCCCAGGCAATAGGGAGAAACAGGAGAGAGGGTTGACCTTGGAATGTGCCTGGCAGCACCCCCGCCCGCCTGCAGACCCACCTTGGGCCCCGTTTTCTCCATGTAGCCTTCCTTCAGGTAGTTTCTGGAGAGCTTCGGCACCAGCTAGGGTGGAAACAGGTGAGTCAGGCACCCAGGCAGGCCTGGCCTCACAGAAGCCTGGCCCAGCCCCCCAGGCCAGGGACCCCACAATGCACCTGGGGTGAAGGTCTCCCGCTGCTCTCCCTGTCTCTCCTTCCTCTCCTCCTCCCCAGCCCCTTCTGTCTACTCTGAGCTAAAATTCCCAAGGGAGCTGTGGTCACTTTGGGGCTGGCCTTAAGCCAGTCCATAGGAAGGTGTTTCTGGGGACCCCATGCAAGCCCTTGGTCAGTCCTGTGACCCACCGTGGGGCCCGAAGCCATCCCAGACTAGGGGGCACAAGGGCTGACATGTCCATTTCTAGGTGTTCCCCAACCCCGGGAGGTGGCCATGGGGCAGCCACTCACGTCTGCATCACTGGCCCCTGGAAAGGCCACCTGCAGGTAGTGGAAGCGGGCAGCTCGCAGTGCGTTGAACCAGTCCACTATCTCCTAAGGGCCAAAGGTTGTGTGAGCTGCAGCCCGGGGCCTCCCCTCAGCCCACCAGACGCACCCTCCTCTCTGCTAGTGCTGATGCAGGCTCCTGACAGCCTCGCTGGGGGACGGGCTGTGCCCCCACCATCCTCCCACGTGGCTGGTGCCCACCTGTCTGCTGCTCCCAGGGTGCAGAGGCTCCCACCCCAACACCCACCACTCTCTCCCAGGCCTTCCATCTCCTGCATCCTTCAGTCTGCAAGGCCACCACCAAGCCAGTGTGGACACCACCCGCACTGCCTCAGCCCTTCCCCTTAAGGCTGTGCCCCCACCCACCCCACATCAACCCTCATCACCCCAACCCCCTCTGTGGAACCCATGCTGCAGAGGAGGCACCACTTCATAGGCCACATACTGCCCGTCACCCTCACTCTAGGGTTGCAATGGCTCACACGTACCCGACATCAGTTCTGCCTATTCCCAACTCCTGGCCCCCTCAGTTCTCCTGGCACTGCCCTTCAGGACCCCCCCCATCACGGGTCTGGCCTGGCCTGGCCTGCAGCTGCTGCTCACCCGCTGCAGCACTGCCTGGCTGAATGCAAACCAGATCCTGATGCCTTCACAGCTCTCCCACCACATGCCTTGGAAGGACCCCAGGACTGGCACCTCCTCAAGGCCGAGTGTCCTAATCTCCATACCTCCCCTGGCGTTGCAGCTCAAGTACGTCCCCCTTCCTCCGGCCCCAGGGCCACTCACACCACTTTCTCTCCTGAAGCTCTGCCCTCCACATTTGCTCCCAGGGCAGATCCTGCCTCAGCTGGCACAGCTGCGATCCTGGCCCTTCTGGGGCGTCTGTATGCTCTCTGCCGCACAGGCTATGCCCAAGGGCCAGGCAGGCCAACTAGTTCTCTCTACTCCTGCCCAGGAGCCAGCACAGAGCAGACACCACAGCTGTCCCTGAAGGGTGGGACACTGGTCCCAGAAGAGACTCACTGAGAAAAAGTCCCTCTTGTCCCCTGACTGCAGCTCCAGAGGAAAGTGAAGTCAGAGACCCCTGGGTAAAGCTGACATCCACACACCCCTAGAGCCAGGTTCCCTCCCACCACCTGCTGATTGTGCCTCAATCCTGAGATGCCAAGGACAGACAGACATCGATGAAGGTGCAAGAACCAAGAGGTGGAGGGGGAGCTGGGCGACAGCCTGCGTGTCGCTCACCCAAGGGCCTGCCTAGGTCAGGGGCAGGAGAACTGGTTGAAAGACCTTCCCCAAGAGACAGGCTTGTCCTAGGGGTGGGGAGGGAGGGTGAAGGACCCAGAGGCATGGTGTGTGTGTCCACACTCAGCACTGACCCCTCCTCACTACAGGGTAGGGACCTTTGCTGGGCATCTGAAAGACATCAACACACACACAGGAAACAGCAACTGAGAAGAAACAAAACAAGTACGAAGCCCTCAAGGATTCACAGTAACCATCAGAGACAAGACAGTGCAATCTTAAAATGAATGTTGGAGAGGAACATCCCAAGAACCCAAGGAGTTAACAATTTGAGAGAAGTGAGCCCTCTAACAGAATCCGAAGACAAGTTGGAGGAATTCTCCAGACAATTAAAAAAAAAAAAAAAAATGAAGACGAGAACAAGTCTCAGTGAACAAACTTCTGGATAACTGAGCTTTTGGAAAAGAATGGAAGGAGAAAATTATTAAAGAAAGAATTCAAGCAAATGCTCCCTAGCTTCCTGGATGTGAGTCACTGGATTGAAAGGGCCAGCATAACCATGGGACAGGCCCAGGAGGAGGGCATGTCACCAGAAACCATGAAAATCCTGGGATGATATTGAGCAGAAAAGTCAGCATGCAAGTCTTCAGATTTAGGAAGAAATCCTCCGACCTAGAATTGTGTGGCTAGCCAGGCTACATGGAGGAGAAGACAACTCGCAGTGTGAGAGATGTCAGCACTTTTCTCAGGAAGGTACTTCAGGGTGTGCTCCACCAAAAGGAGGGCGTAAACCAGAGCGAACTGGGGTCCAGGACACAGAAC
>CM053415.1:13692662-13717107 GCA_028644305.1 Xerus rutilus | reverse complement strand
CTCTGCCTCTCCCTGCTCACTGCCCGGGCCACTTGGGCTCCATCCTCAAACTCCCTGGGTCCCTGCTGGCCTATCACCTGGGCAGGACCTCTGGGTCCCTTCTAAGTGGATAGAGGAGGCAAGAAGAACCAGCACCCACACTCTGGGGGCCCCGCTGCCGCCTGGTGGGATCTCACACTGGGAATTAAACTCCAGAGGAAAGAGGGGGCCATGTGGAGGCAGGAGGAGTGAGGCTTCAGGGACATCCATCCTGGGTGGGCTCTAGGTGCAGAGGCCTACTTAGTACATGTGGTCCCCGCTCCACCCTGCTCCCAAGCTATACAGGGCCCAGAGATACTGCCTGGTTCTGCAGGGCTGCACAGTGACCAACTGGGAAGCTGGCACCAAGTCATGGCCTCACCAGCTGGCCCCTGCGACCTCCACCACCACCTCCTGCCTTTATCGAATGGGCAGGGCTGAGGTGAGGACTCCTGGGCCTGCATGATCCCTGAGGGCCAGCGAGACCACTGGACTTATCCAGGGCACTCAGCACAGCTTGGATACAGGGCCCCTGGTGTGACTTCAGCACAACACAGGCAGAAACCAGGGTGAGGCCAGAGGGTGGGGTTGGTGGCACCCTAGCCACTGTGCACCTCCTCTCCTGGCTGCACCCCACAGCACATGGCACACACTAGCCCTAGAAGAGGCTGGGCACTCCTGAATGGGCTGGCAGACCTCCACAGGCCTAGAGGGGTCATGTGAATGGTAACCCCTAGGCCGCCTGAGCGGAGCTGCAGGGGCCACCCTCGGGGGCTGGAGAGCAGAGAGCCCTTCCCCACTGCACAGCACCCACACCCTGAGACCCACCCCCACGGGGAAAATGCTGCCAACAGTCCTGAGTCCAGCAAGGATGTTGCCCCAGGGAGGGACAAGCAGCCCCACCCATCTCCTACCAACCCCAAACAAGTCACCTCAAGGTATTTGGCATCCTCCCCCAGGGACACCCACACTGACCGAGTGTCAGTGATTCCCTGTGCTGGGCACTAGGCTGACCCCACCACCATCTGGGGAAGTCAAGGCTGGTTGAGGTCCTGCCACTCGGGAAGCCCTATCCCACTGTACCTCTCCATCTCCCTACAACAGGACAAAGGTTGAGGGTGGTGGCAGCCCTGGGACATCCCTGCCTGGTACAATCAGGCTTCCTAGGAGGGCTACCACTCAATCCCAGGGAAGGGAGGTGGGGGAGGCAGGCCATTCCCAGAGGGACCCAGTCTGAAGCCACAGGCAGGAAGCCGGGTCTGTTGGTGAGTGGTGGCCTGGCCCCTGGACAACATGGGGCATTGTGTGGGCCCGTCAAAGGCCACCATTGAGGCTCAGCTGGAGGCAGGGACTGCTATCACGGGGTCAATTCAAGAGCAGGGACCTGGGAGGGGCAGGCGTGAGGACACACCCGCAATGTCCCACGTTCTGAGAAGGCTTGGGCACTTCCCATATACCAGTGGCCTTGGCCAAGGAAGGCCACTCAGGGCGGGGGTGGCAGGGCCTTGCTGGTGTGATGGGATCTGTATCCCCAATGCCCCACACCCCTGGCTCCAGGATGTTGTGACACAGAAGTGTGGGCCTGCCAAGTCAGCTGACGCCTGGGGTCAAGCCTGTCACCAAAGAGACCTTGCAGGGTCCCCACGCCCGCACCCACCCCAGGGTCTAGTCCACCTGTGGAGCCCCTGTCCATTCCCTTGGCACCCTGGGCAGCCCTAGCCAGGGGTGGCCCTTGTTCCTGAGCACTTCGAATCCCCCAGTATCCTGGGGGTAGGGGTCTCATTCCCAGCAGCTCCCTTGTGACTGGCAGGGCAGGAAAAGTTGGGGGACACCAGCACCTGCTGACCCTGAGCCTGGAGCTTGCCTTCCCTCACTCACTCTGGAAGTGCTGGTCTCCCTAGAAAGAGACCACTCCCAAACCCCACTCCAGGAGAGGACAGGCTGGGGGGGCCCCCAGGCTGCCCTACCCCCTACCCCGGTGGGGTAGCAGAGCCAGACACCCAGGAGTGCTGGTGGCTAGCAGGCCCTGGGGACATCCAAACTGGAATGGACGCTTGGTCTCTGCCTCCACAGAGCTCCCCCAGTGGAGAGGGTCCAGATAGGGACCCGCCGGGTCAGGGACAGGACGCATGGTTGGTGGGAGCCAGGATACCTGGAGACCCCGCTGTCTGGCACCTCCCCCTCACTGCACAAGCCAGTCCTTCTGACTGACTTCTTCTTTTGAACTAATTTTAGACTCAAAGGAAAGTTGCAAAAATAGTACATGCAACAGTGTGGATGAGCGCCGCGCCGTGACGAGCCACACAGACGGCCACATGGCTCGCAGTTCCATTTATGTGCAACATCCAGAGCAGGAAAACCCACAGGGACAGAGAGCAGCTGGTGGATGCCAGGGCTGGAGGAGGGTGGCAGCGGCTGCCCTGGGGACAAGTCTCCTCCTGGGTGAAACTGTTTTGAAGCGGCACTGGCTGTCACACTCTGAGCGTATGGGACCGTGAGTTTGGACGTGGAAGTGGTGAGCACCAGTGCTGAGAGGCGGCACTGGTGACACTGAGCTTTCCCACCGCAGCACCCACCCACCACGCACACAGCCCCCCTCCCCGCCATCTCTCCCCTCCCGCATCTCGGGCTTGACTTGAGTGGATGACCTTGCGTGTGGGCAGAGGGCGGACCTGTCATTTCCTTCAGCTTCCCTCCCTCTGAGTTAGGTGGGGGTGAGAGTCCACCTTTCTGGCAAGAATGTTACAGGACCTGGCTTCTCAGTGCTTGGGGCCAGGTGCCCACGTCACTCATGACCCCACTAAGTGTTGACCTGCGGTGAGGGGCATCCATGTCTCCCCACTTCCTGGATGTCACCGCCTGGCCTTTGGTCGCTAACCAGCCTTGGGGAAGACACGTTGAACCATGCAAAGCCTAATGCTCCTCCACTCTGGCCCACTGAGTCCTGCGGCCCGCCCTTGGTGGAGATTGTCCCCTCTTCAGCAGCCCTTGGAGCCCACAGTTCCAGCTCATTCCGGGGCAGGTCTGAGACCACTTTTGGTGCAGAGTCCCAGGCCTCACCCAGCCCTATGTTTCCCCTTTCTCCACCACTAGGGACTTCTGCATTTCACAGCGGCAGCAGGGAGGGGCCCACCTGCCCTCTGAGAAAGTCTTCTGTGGCAATCGAGGGGCAGAGCCAGAGGGGCCTGGGAATCCCCTGGGGTGTCCTCAGAGGGGCTGCAGCTGGGAGCACTGCTCCCCGACTGCCCAGGGAGCCTCCTCTCCACCCCCTCCACCCACCTGGGCATGCAAGATGAGGGAGATCCTGAGGGGGACCTTGGCTCCACCTGAGCACTTAGGACCTATACCATCGTCTACCCAGCAGAGCTCCTGGCGGGGTTGGGGTACAGGACCCGAGACCAGCCAGTGGTCAGCAGGTCTGAGGGAGTGGCACCTGTGGGTTCCCTGAACACTCTCTCTGCCCCCAGAGATGGACGGGGAGGCTCTCGCAGGGCATCACACCCCACAAGCAGGGACAGTGGCTGGGTGCTTGACCACTCTGAGCCTAGCTTCTTCCTTGTCAGTGAATTTGGCCATGAGGCCATGGGTGGACGGGCAGGCAGATGCTCTGCCAGAGCAGGTGAGATGCAGACGTGGCTTCAGAGGACCTGAACACAGGGCTACTCCAGCTCCTGGGTCCCAGGGGACCCTAGCTCCCCACCACTGGGGCTTCATATGTCCAAGCTCCGGCCCATGGCCTGATACCTCCCGTGTGACCTTGAGGGTGATGTGTCTGCAAGTGGCTTGGTGAAGGAAGGGTGTACTGATGACCCCCAGGTCCTGCCCACATCCAGGGCTCAGCTGGGAAGGGTACCCCAAGGGTGGGGCCAGCATTCTGGTGGCAATGCTTTCAAGGGAATGGGATGTAAATGTGTCCCCAAGGGTCCCTGTGGTGGGCCTGTAATTAATCCCTTTGCGCCTGCGGCACCAGGGAGGCTAAGGGTCTTTGTCCCTCGAGGGGGGCCTGATCTGAGCCCCGTGGGGGCCAATGCTGGGAGCACCTCATTGGCTGAGATGATAAAGGTGGAAGGGAGCAGATGGCTGCAGCAGGGAGCAGGAGGCCCCCAACAGCCCGCCAGGGTGAGTTACTTCTCATAGGGGAGAGCCAGAGCCAGACCCACCTCCATGCCAACGGCCCCCGAGGTGGAGGAGGGAGCGGCTGGGACGCAGGGACAACGAGGTCTCCCTCTAGCCCTGCTCCTCCCAGCCAGTTCTCCATGCTGTCTGCGGGGCCCGGAAGCACAGGGCCCTGAAGGAGCCGCAGGCACAGCCCCTCTGATGGCGGGAGCCTTCACCTGGATGGAGGGCCCACCCCACCTCCTGCTCTGTGCCCCGCAGCCAAGCTCTAGGCAGGCCCTGAGTCTCACAGGCTCAGCTAAACTCTGCCTCTCCTGCCCAGTCTGCATTTCAGAAGATGATGTGCTCACCGGAAGCCCTCACCTAGCCCAAATGGCCACTACCCTCCCACCCTGCACGCACTGCATTGGCTGCGCAGCCAGGACACAGGTGCATTCAGATGGCCAGCCCTCCACAAGCAAATCTCAGCCCAAATCGGAAGGCCATGCTGCCTCACTGGATCTGGCAGGACAAGCCATCATCTGCTTAGCCATGACCCACCACAGCTCATGCCAGGCCCAATGTGCACCCTGGAACATCTGAGCTTCTTGAGTCTGCCCTGCTGGGAGGCCTCTGCTGCCCAATGGCCTGGCAAGTGCCTTTAGCTCCATCACAAACACTCCCAAAAGCTGAGATCTGTCACAAGACAGTAATGAGATTCTGGGGGAACCTTGGGCCCGTGGAGGTCTCCTGACTTAGAGTGGCACCCCCACTTCCAGAGCCCTGCTTATGAGCTAGGAGAGACCAGGTCCTTGGTGACCTAAGCACCAGAAACTGCCACCCAAAATACGCCCACAGAAGGCTCCACCCTCCAACCTGCCGGTTCTGTTACCAGCACGCACACCACTTCTAAAATCTGGACCCCAATTCTTCTCAGGAGGACCACTGTGGTTCCAGGGCAAGCATATGACCCAGGGCCCCCCATCACCCTGGTTATAGTGACAGGGTCACACGTGCAACCTGGATCAGTCAGACTAGTCGCATGGGACTCGCTTGGCACCTCTGTGCTTCCAGCTCATACCCACCCTGCAGCCCAAACAAGAGGGGATGTGAAATCCAGCTCTGGTAGAGCAGAGTGCCCTTGGCAGGTTGGCGCTAGCCCAGAGAAGCACAACTGAAAGGTGGTGATCCTGAAACCAAACCTTGACAGAATACCACTTAAACCCCTAGATCAAGCTATGCCTGAAGCTAGACCCAATTATGTGACCCAATCCATTTCTAACTTTGCTCATCCCTAGTTGAACTGATTTTCTGTCACTTACAACAAGAAAGTTATAAGAACAGACATCGCATTCAGGGATGTGGTTACGTCAGTCCAGCCTGCACCTGCCTCTGACATGAGGTCACACCATCTTGTTATAAATTGCTAAGGTGCTTATGCCAAAGACAAAGGAGCTCTGGGTGATTCTCCTGGGATTCCGGCAGCAGTGGGTTGGGTTTCAGGTAGGGAAAAGCACAGGAGCATCTAGGGCTGAGCTGGGACTGCTCTTTCTCCCATTCGCTCTGAAGTTTGGGCCATTAGAAAGAGCAGGACTCCATGCCTGGGGCAGACAATAGCTGAATCCGAGGATCGGGCAATGGGGAGGGCTCCTCCTCAGGACCCTGCTGCATGGCTGTCTCAGCTCCAGGCTCTTCCCAGGGCAGTGAGGCCACTGTTCTTTCCCCATCCAGAAATGGAAGTCATCCTTCTTTCACTGAGCTGAGCTCCTCAGGCACCATTTTAAAGCAGAGGACTGTGCCCTTATTAGCCCACTCACGACATTCTGCAACCCCCACCTATGTCTAGTTGCTGAACATCTGCAGCGCCTTGCGAGAAAACCTGTACTCACTCACCAGCGGGAACTCACGCCCCCACCTCCACTGATCTGCTTCCCCCTTGAGATGAGCCTGCTCAGGAATCGTCCTATGGAGCCTGC
Organism: Xerus rutilus; assembly: GCA_028644305.1. Lineage (NCBI taxonomy): Eukaryota > Metazoa > Chordata > Mammalia > Rodentia > Sciuridae > Xerus > Xerus rutilus. The sequence goes on along the minus strand of CM053415.1, from coordinate 13,711,018 downwards.
TCAGGACTCGCCATAAAAACAGAACCACGGCCAATCTCTGGTACCAAAAAAAAAAAAAAAACAGAACGACGGTGCGCGCCTGGCTGAGGCTTCCAAGGACATTGTGCCCAAGAATCTGCACCAGTCCCCATCTCGCATCTCTCGGGTGGATGCTGAGGAGCGGAACCGCAGGGTCTCACGGCAGCTCTGTGTTCCGCAGTCTGGGCTGCCTTTCTTACACAAGGTGGACACAGGGCTGGCGGCGGGGCAGCGGTGTGTCAAAGGTGAGCCCCAAGGGCTCTGTCTCCACGTAGAAGGGACATGGCCTTTCCAGAAAACGCCTGCTTCTCTGTTCAGCTTTCTTGAACCCAGCCCACACCAACTATGCCAAGACTCGGAACCAGGCTGGTGGCTTCCCTTGCCTTGGTTTCCCCTCTGTCGACCGCAGGCACAGCAGAGGAGGGAGGCTTGGTGATGTGCCACACCTGTGTCAGGTCTCAGCTGGGAGGTGCCCACCTGTGGCGCCTTCCAGCACAGCCCAGGGGTCAGCTGCCCAGCAAAAGCCTCATGGAAGCCCTGGAGACAGCTTCTGAAGGGGGCTCCCCTGAAGGAGCATGGACCTAGCTCCCCTCCCTGGGGAAACAGCTCGCTCCTTGCAGTAAGAAGAGGCCCTGTGTACCCAGGCGGGGATCCATCAGGGCACCTGGCATTTTAAATGAGATGCAGGATGTTCACAGCTGCGGGGTCACCTGGGGAGAGTGTGGTCTGAAACCAAGAGATGGAGAGACTGAGGCCAGGAACTGGGGCCCCTGCCCACAGCCCTCCTGTGGCCCCTGCAGAGGAGTGGGCCAGCCAGCCCTGTGGCCCTCACAGACACCAAACTCAGAGGAGACTCGGCCCCATGCTGTCAAGCAAAACACGTCAAGATGCAGCAGGTTCCAACCAATGAGCCATTTACCAGGTTAACAGAAAAAGATTCTCATAGTGCTACAGGGAGGTTAGAGGGAAACAGAGAGAATCGGAGGCTCATGCCCAGAGGCTGGGCCGCTCACCTGCGGAGTAGGGCTCCTGCTTCTCGGGGATGATGAACTCCTGCCGCTCGTACTTGGCTCGGATCCACTGCTCTCGCAGGAGCCTGAGAGAGAGGAGGGGACTCAGCCAGGGCCCTGATCCCACCCTGCTGTAGAGAGAGCCCTTCCTGAGATGCTCCGGACTCAGGGCCAGCCTGGGCCAAGGCCCCAGAAGTCACTAGCAGGTCAGAAGATCAGCGGTAAGCACGTGCTGGTGGCCCCACCTGGGGAGAGGTGTTTAGATGGAGGTCGGCCCCTGGCTCCTGTCCCCTTCACCACGTCAGCAGGTCTTGATGGCCCAGCCTCACCCTGCCTTTCCCCTGCTGCCCCAGGTCCTGGTCTCCCTGTGCAGCCAGATTGGCAGGTGAGGCACCTGAGTCCCTATACTCAACGCCCTCCAGGGCCTCTCCAAGTCATTCAGTGACAGCATGCTCCTCTGTGATCCCTGGGGGCTAGCCTCAGCTCTGACCCCCCAGGGCTTCAACACCCACCTGTGGGGCTGCCGCACCCACAGGGCCTCCATGGTCTCCAGGCCACAGCCCTCCCTGCCCCATGACATTCTGCAGCAGCCAAACGGGCACACATAGCTCACTCATGGTTTGATTTCGCTCTGTATCTACCTCTGAGCCCCCAAGCTGATGGCATTTTCTCAGCCTTCTTGGCGGGAAGCTGACTAAGTCCGGTCTCTTTCCCGCCTTGGTCCCCCCAGCCACTCCTCAGGATTGTGTGTAGGACAAACAGGGCCCTATAGCCAGACACCTGGACCCTGCTCTCCTCTCCCTGGCCTCGCTGGTCAGTCTGGGGATGTGGCCTCCCTGCCCACAGCTTGCAGGTGACTCTCCTTCCCTTCAGCAGCTCATTGGGGATACCTCAGGGATCAGGGATGCCCTCTGGCCAGCTGGGCATCCCTGGGGCCCTCAGGAAAACACTGTTGGACGCACAGCCAGTCACGGCCTAGACTGAGGAAAGGCTGCCAAGGGCAGAGGGGCCCACAGAAACGTGAGCCAGAACGTCGCCCCTCCGTGGCAAGTGAGCCAGGGCCTTCCTGTCCCCGTGGCCACCATGGCCTCTCTGCCTCTCCTGACACACATGAGGTCAAACCATTACCTTCTAGGCCAAGCGGGGCCAGTGGCCTCAGAGTTGTTCCTCAGGTTTGGGGTTTTTCCGTTTCTGATCCATTACATGGAATGGGCTAGGAAATCCCTGGGTTCGCGTGGGGGTCCTGTAGTCAGCCTTGAAACAGGATCTCAAGTCCAGGTCCGTGGGGGTCCCCTGGCACCTCTATTGGGTCTCCGGGTGTGGATGAGGTCCTGAGCTGCCATAGCGAATTACCCTAAACTGGGCAGCTTAAAATAACAGGAATATACTCCCCTGGGGTCAGGGGCCTGAAGTCCAAGGTCAGGGTGTGGACAGTGCCTAGGACACTTGCACTCCCAGACATCCCGCGCCTTGTGAGGTTTTGTGTTCTGCCTCTATGTCTCTCAGTGTCCCTCTCCTTTCTCTCTCAGGGACACCAGCCAGACCCACCTATGGCAGGATGACCTCACTCAGCCTCAAGACATCCCAGAGGCCCTGTCTCCTGACACGCGAGCCTGCATGGGTGTCTGGGTCAGGACCAGAGGCAGCATGGCAGGACACACTAGCCCTGCAGGGTTCCAGCCAGGGAGCCAGCTCCCCTCCCAACCCCAGTACTTAACTTGGGGATGATGCACAGGAGCCCCCATGCCGTGGGAAGGGCAGCTACCCAGGGGGCTTTGAAAACATCGCAAGCAGCCGTTTCAGGGACTCAGTGCCCACCCATCACTATGGGCTGCAGCCTAAGATGGCCAGGTGCCCTGCTGGGCCTGCCTCCACTCCAGGTGCTGGCCTTGCATTGGGAGAGCTGGCATTGATGGGCATCCTTCACTCTCCACAGCCCTGGGATGTGCCACCCAGGACTGATGATGAAGCAGTGGGCAGATGGCACCTGGGGGGCCAAAACGGAAACCCAACCTCAGGCTCCAGAGGTCCTTGCCCACCTATCCCTGGGGTGAGTCTTGTGTCAGAGAAATCAGAAGTCAGGCTACACAGCCCCCCACCCTTCAGGGCCCTTGGGATGAGGATGGGTCACCTCAACCTGCAGCAGACCTGGGCTGGGTCACAGCTCCATGGAGCCGGGGGCACTGAAGGTTGGGCAGGTGCTTGGGGTGATTCCCTCCCTAGAGCCCCCACCCTCCTGACCCAGGCTGTCTCAGCCCTGAGCCCCAGGCCCACCTCCCTGACAATCCTCTTGCATCGGGGTTGGCTGGCTGTGCACACCCTCGGGACCCTGCTGCTCCAGCATCCCCCGCTTCCATGAGTGAAGATCCTTTTCCCCCAGTGCTGTGGCCTTTGCCACATGGATTTACGACATCATAAAACCTAGCCCAGAGGTGGGGAAAGCCAGGCTGTGCCTCTTGTAAAAGTGCCCCCCCACCCACGCAGCTCACTCTGCTTCAGCATCCCCCCAGGTGGCTTATGTTCTGCCTTTGTATTTTGGGAAAACAGACGGTGGGCCAAGCCCGTGCACCCCTGCCACTTGCAGACCCCAGACACCAGGCAAACTCCGAGGCTGCTCTGGGCTGAACCATCTTCCTCCCCCCAAGTCCTGTGCTGAAGTCCTAACCCCTGGGACCTCAGATGCAGCCTTATTTGGAAACAGGTGAGTTCAGATTTATCAAATTAAGATGAAGCCAGGCGCGGTAGCGCAAGCCTGTAATCCCAGCACTTAGGGAGGCTGAGACAGGAGAATCACGAGTTCAAAGCCAGCCTCAGCAAGGGCGAGGTGCTAAGCAACTCAGCGAGACCCTGTCTCTACATAAAACACAAAATAGGGCTGGGAATGTGGCTCAGTGGTCGAGTGCCCCTGAGTTCTATCTCCAGTACCAAAAAAAAAAAAAAAATCAAATTAAGATGAGGTCATATGGCTGCTGTTGACCCCTAATCAAATATGCTAGAGCCCTAAAAGGGGAAATTTGGACCCAGACACACAAGAAGGGCAACCACATGGGAACACCATAAGAAGGCGACCATCTTGGCCTCAGGAGGAGCCAGTCTCCACCTGCACTGCAGCCTCCAGAGCTGTTCCATGTTCTGGGGTTTGGTCTGTGGCTCTTTGCGTGACCTCAGCAGACACGAGCAGCCAGCTCTGGTGCTCAGCCACAGAGCTGCGCAGGCCTCCCACCCACACCGGAAGCAGCTCAGCAGAGCAGTCGTTAAGACTCCCTGTCAAGAGAGCCCGGGGGCCCTACAAGTGACGCAGGAAGACAGTGTGTCCCACTGGTCTCTGCTAAGTCCTGGCCTTCCTCACCAAGGATGACACACTCAGGACCCTCAGGGCTCCCCCAGCTCCACACTTCAGAAAGGAGGGAGAGAGACGGGCACAGTGGCACACGCCTGTAATCCCAGCGGCTGAGGAGGCTGAGGCAGGAGCAACGCTAAGCAACTCAGCGAGACCCTGTCTCTACATAAAACACAAAATAGGGCTGGGGATGTGGCTCAGTGGTCGAGTACCCCTGAGTTCAATCCCCAGTACCAAAAAAAAATGGAGGGAGTCAGCTGATCCAAGATGCCCTCTCATTACAGCCCTGAGCAGGCTGCAGCCTTCTGTCCTGCACTGGGGAACACAGGCCTCTGGAGGCCACGCAGTGCCTGTCCTATGTGGTGGTGATGTTCAGTGGACACTGGGAAGCCACGGCAGCAGAGTTTGATTCCTGAGGTTCTCAGAATTGTTTGTCCTTCCCAGTGTCCCTGCTGCTGCTCTGTATGCCTGCAAAGACGGCACTAAGGCATCTGTGCAGTGCTTAGCTTGGCACGAGCCTCCACACTGATCTGTGCCTCTGATCTGGGCCTGTAGGGGGCTATGGGATCCAGGCAACTGAGAGGAAACACCACAGCCTCCCTGGGGCCCTCACTAAGCTGGTCAGGAACCGGCCACCAGGGGCCTGCCATCTGGTGCAGCACCGTTTCCATGAAGCTGGTGGTGGACTGAGTGCCCCAGGCTGGGGCAGGCCGGAGGACCACGCCAACCACAGCACCCACAAGTCCCCAGAATGGGAGACACTGTCTGGGCCCCTCAGAGCCACAGGGTCCAGAAACCAAATCTGCGGCCATGTGTCGTCCTGCTAGGTCAGGGCACACTGTGGCTGTGGGCAGGGACCACCCCTACTCCATTGTCCTGGTGGGGTCCTCCCTGTGAGGCTGCTCTGGACACGGGCTCTGACAAGGTCTTTGTACTGGGGACTCAGGGGTCAAGAACCCTGGGCAGCCAAGAGCTGCAGGCTGGGGCCTTCCTATACCCGCCTGGTGACACCATCAGCTCACATGGCCCTTCTAGTTCCTCAGCCCCTACAGCTGACATAGGAATCCCCCTCCACCTTCCCACCGCTCCCAGTCACCTTACAGTTTACAGGGCTCCTCCCACCCACTTCCTCCAGCACTCTGCAAACATCCCCCCCTGTCCCTCCACCAGCTCTACAGCTCACACAGCACATGTATACCCTGTTCCTTCCATGTAACAGCACTCCACAGTTTACACAGGGATTCACACATCCTCTTGGGGAAGTGTCAGCCCCAGAGACCCTGCCTAGGACACTGGGTCACTGGAAAGGCCTCTGAGCTGAACACAGCCCAAGGAGGAGGAACTGGAGCTTCCAGTGCCACCTTGGTCCCCACTCAGGCCAGGAGGCACCTGTGGCACACATGTAAATGACTTGGCCACAGAGCGGTCTGCAGGTGACAAAATCATGCCCAAAATAGCTGCCCACAGCCTGAGCTCCCAACTCACAATGAGGACCCGGCTGGACATAGGTGGCAGATGTCCCTGTGAGCATGAGGGCCTGGGAGAGGTGGCTCCTGCCCAGGGGCAGGTGTCCCCTGAAGAATCAGGCTGAACTGCCAGCTTGCCTTCTGCTCTGTGAGGGGGGCGGGGGTTCCTGACAGGACCTGCCTTCCAGGCTCCAGTGAAACTCACAAAGAAAATACCTGCCAAGAGCATGGCGGGGCCTGGCACATGGTGACCCATTGTTATCAATCACAAACACAATGCAAGGCAACAAGTCACCTGCTCCCAGGATACGCACCCAGCTCCTCCTCCCCAGAACAAGGCCTCAAAAGAGCCCTGACCAGGACTCGGGGTGGGCTGGGATTACAGCCAAGAAGCCCACCCCCTCCCACCTGCACCCCCATGTTCCCTGCAGATCCCATGAACACCCCTCCCCTCTCACTGTGCTGGGGTGAACCCCAACAGGACCCTGATACAGGTGCCACAGTGCCTGGGAGTAACCATAGTCCCCACCAGCAACTCTTGAGGGACAGACCCAGGTGGCGGGGGGGGGGGGCTGGCCTGCTGACCCTTAACTCCAACCAGGCAAGGCAGCAGCAACCTGGGAACCTCACTGTGGGGAGTGGCCCTACCCACTGAGGAACCTGGGGCCCAGATGTTTTGGGGTACTCCTCTAAGGGGTGTCAGTGAACATATGAGCCTGAGCTCAGCCTGCGACTCCATGAGTGTCCCTGTGGATAGGTCCAAGGAATTTGGGGTCACAAGTGAATCAACCATAAAAAAAATGCTGAGCAAACAGGAGGCTGAGTGGGGCCCCTCAGGTGTGCAGAACTGAGTCACGGATGGTGGCCTGGAGAGGGGTCTCACCATGGCCTGGTGGGCGGGCTCAGATACTGACCCGACTTCCAAGAAAGGGACAGTTCCAGGAGGCGAAGCACCTTGGCCAGCGATGCAGTTCTGAGCACCAACTGGCCTCCCACCTGCCATCCTGTCCCCTCTGACCCCTGTGGGGTGACCCCTGCTTGACCCAGGAATGAAGATTTCCGGGCCGGGATCTCCCATTCTATGTTCTCTGGGAAGTGCACTTAGCCCTCTGGGCCTCAGAAGTACCCAATTAGGCCGGGCACAGTGGCACACCCCTGTAATCCCAGCAGCTTGGGAGGCTGAGGCAGGAGGATCACGAGTTCAAAGCCAGCCTCAGCAACTTAGTGAGGCCCTAAGCAACTCAGCGAGACCCTGACTCAAAACAAAATATAAAAAAAGGCTAGGGATGTGGCTCAGTGGATAAGTGCCCCTGGGTTCAATCCCTGGTACCAAAAAAGAAACAAAAAGTACTGAGTTAGGAGAGCTGGAGAGAATGGCCGTGAGGGTCCTTCGCTTCCAACCTGTGGCCAGCAGGGGGGGGGCTCTGACTGACCCAGGGGCCCTTCCTGCTTTGGGAAGACAGGGGGACATGGTTGTCCTAGTGGACACCTACCCAGGAGGGCAGGGCCAGGAAGGGAGGTGGGCCAGGAGCTGTCAGCAGGAGACATCCAGGCCTGGGGTGCTGCCATAGAGTAGGGGAGGGTCTCCTGGGAGCCCCAGGCCATGGAAGGACTAGGGTGTCCCCAGTAGACATGTTCTTCCCTGCTGTGCCTCACAAACACAGCAGCCCACAGTGCTAGGCCCCTGACCCTTTCCCAGCTTCCTCAGCCCCCAGCTGTGCTGCCTGTGCCGGGACCCAGAAGACAGACCCCTGAGGCCCTAACCCCCAAACCTGGTCCACTGGGCAAAGTCATGGGAGAGCCAGGGAGGTGCTCCGCCGCACCCAGCCCAGGGGAGGGCGAGGACCCTGGGGCATGGCGGCAGCCAGCCAGAGCCAGCCCAAGGTGCTGGTCAGGGCCGGGCAGAGCCACAAGGGCAGTCCAGGTAGAGGGAACAGCAGGCAAAGGTCAGAGTGCGGCGGAAGGCGCAGGGTGGGTGCAGGAAAGGGAAGACCGGCCGGACAAGAACCAGGGCAGGGAACCTGGACGAGGCTAGCAGGCCACGCTGTCCCCTCCCCGGTGGGGCGAAAGGAAGGCACTGGTACAATTGAAGCTGTTACCTCCTCACCATTCCCACTGGCTGGACAGATGTGGAAACTGAGGCTCAGGGAGGTGGGTGAGTGGTACTAGTAGGCCCCAGAGAGGCCACGCCAGCGACATCCAGATCCCAGGCCATAGGGAGCACCAGGAGGAGCCCCTGAGACCCACAAGACCCCCGAGGAGAAGCCCCTGCCCGTGGCCCACCCAGATCAACTAAGCCCTGCCTGCCCTTCAGCTGTCTGTCCACCACACCCGAGACCAAAGCCCAAGAAAGGAAAGCGGAGCAGGCGCACTGCCGTGGGCCTCCCTGCTGGACTCCTGGGCACCCAAGCACAGCTGACCTTCCCCCAAACTCTGGGTCCTCCCAGAGCCATCGCGGCCGGGCCCAGGCTGTTTACCAGAGGCCGTGACAAGGCCCCTTTGTACTTACTGGCAGTCAGAAAACGTGGGCCGGTAGTAGAAAGACGGGACTTTGGACTCAAATGTGGCTCTGGCGGCTTCGTTCCCATGGGAGGCCATGAACTGCAAGAGAGGGGGCCAGGGTCAGAACGCTGGAGTCCCAGGTCGGGGATGATGCTGGCCACCAGGGAAGCTGCTGCCCTTCAGGCCACCACAGAGGCAGGCTGACCCCAGACACCGAGGTCTTGGCCAGCAACGTGACGGGAACTCCACGGCCCTCCTGTCCCAGGACACTGTCTGAGTGAGGAGGGAGGAGACCACGTTCCACGGCCCATGGAGGGGCTTCCTAAAGAAGAGGCCCAGCCCGGGCCTCCAAGAGCAGAGCCCCCACCCTGACAGCACTGACTTCACCCCACACACCACCCAGATTTAAGCGCACAGCCTCCTGCAGGCCGGGTTCTGAGATGCTCCATCTCTGCCTCGCTGAGGCCTGGCTTCCTGTCTCATTCAACCCCAGTTGGCAAGTGGCTGTACATTCAGAGAGGCCTGGAGACAGGACCCAGTCCCAGCCTAGACAGGAGATGAGCCACGGGGACCAAGAGCATGTGTTCACACTGGAGGAAAGAAGAAACAAACAGGGCAGAGAGGACATGGAGGCCAACGGGGAGCCCCTGAGAAGGCCAGTCGTGTAAGGGACTTTGACAGGAGGCATGGCAGATGCAAAGGCCCTGAGGCTTCACAGGAGATGCCATAGCAGCTTGGCTGGGTGAGATGAGCGGGTAGGAGGGAGCCAACTAGCCAAGGGCCAGACCACACCTCACAGTGGTCTGGAGGGCAAAAGTGTGCTTGCTTCAAGCCACAGGGAAGCCTCTGTGCCCTTTAGAGCTGAGGCTGATGGAGGACCCTCCTGGGATATGGCCTCCAGGTACATGCAGACAAAAGTCCTGTCCTCTAGGGTCACTGTGCTCTGAGGACCATGTGGTCATGAACATGGAGGAACAGAGAGATCGACTGAAAGAAGTAACACACAATGAATGAGACCATCCCGTGACAAGCTAGTCCACATTAAAATTCTGAAGTCCAAGGCTTTTTTAAATTAAAAATGGAATGTACACAGATATCAGTGATGTCTACTCATCTAACAATTGGAGAAATGCTCAAGGTACAGCTCAGGAAAATATGTCCAAAGTTCCTGGGGGAAAAATTGCGTATTCTCTCTCTCTTTCTTTCTTTTTCTTTTTTATTTTTTTGTTGCAGTACTGGGAACAGAACTCAGGACCTCACAAACGCTAGGCAAGTGCTAACCACTGAGCCACACCTCCAGCCCTTTCATTTTCATTTAAAGACAGGGTCTCCTTAAATTACTCAGGCTGGCCTTGAACTAGCAATACTCCTGCCTCAGCCTCCCACATTGCTGGGATTCCAGGTGGGCTCCAAGCCCCCAGTTCTTAAAGAATGCAGAAGAAACATTGAACAAAGACCTGGGAAGATGGAAAGCCCTCACCTCCTTTGTTAGTCTATGCATTTTTGACAATTCACCAAAAAGTAGATATTGAAACTTTTAAAGCTAGCAATGGTTCTAAAGTTCATTTTAAAAATTAACAAGTAGCTAGATGGTGGCCTTGCCTGGAATCCCAGCCACTCAGGAAGCTAAGCAGGGGGACTTCAACTTCAAGGCCAGCCTCCAGCCTCAGCAAGTTAATGAGACCCTGTCTCAAAATAAAAAGTGAGCTGGGCATGGTGGCGGTGAGGCACGCCTGTAATCCCAGCAGCTTGGGAGGCTGAGGCATGAGGATGGTAAATTCCAAGCCAGACTCAGTAATTTAGCGAGGGCCTAAGCAATTTAGCAAAACCCTGTCTCAAAATAAAAAATATAAAGGGCTGGGGATGTGGCTTAGTGGTAAAGCACCCCTGGGTTCAATCTCCAGGACCAAAATAGATAAATCAATAAAATTAAATGAAAATAGAAAAGAAAAAGATTGAGGACGTAGTTTAGGGGCTGAGCATCCCAGTTTCGTTCCCAGTACTCCATGTAATAATGACAATAATAATATAGTTAATTTTATGATGTGAATTTCACCTCAAAAATAAAAAAGAATTACATAGCTCCTTAAAAATATAAAATGTACTTTTTGCATTTTAAAAAATATTCTTTTTCAGAAAAGAAAGTTAAAAAACAACCCACAGAATGAGGGAAAACTATTTGAAAATCCACATCTGAAGGACTGGGATCGTGGCTCAGTGGTAGAGCACTTGCCTAGCACATGTGAGGCACTGGGCTGGATCCTCAGCACCACATAAAAAGATGAAACAAAGTTATAAAACATAATGTTTATTTTAAAAAGTGTATTAAAAAATCCACATCTGATAAGGGATTTGTGTCCAGAATACACAAATCATTTTTGCTTAATAGTAAAAAGACCAAGAACTCAATTTTTCAATGGGTAAAGGATGTGAATGGCCATTTCTCCAAAGAAGACATACAAATGGTTAATAAAGCACGTGAGAAGCTGCTTCATCCACACCAGTCACCAGGGAGATGCCTGTCAAAGCCACAGTGAGCCACGCCCTCACCCAGGAGGATGGCTGACCCCAGCAGCACTGGACAATGTGCAACTGATTCTCCAGCCTCCTGGGCTGTGGGTGGGCGTGTGAGCGGGACAGTGTCTCCCCGAGGCCCAGCTGGCTCGCCCCACTCCAGGGAGAGGAGACATGCTCCTGGAAAAGTATTCACAATAGCCGAAAATGGAAACAACCCAAGTTCCATCAACTGGGGACTGGACAGACAGCGGCCCAAGCGCTCATGGTGGTGCTGTCCAGCTGCGAAGAGGGGTGAGCCCTGACACACGCCAACGAGGTGAGCCCAGTGAGACCCGCCGGACGCAAAGGCTCAAGCCTCATGGGCCAGGCACGCACAGGCAGTGGCCCAAACAGGCAGATCCAGAGCCTGGGGGGGCCTGTCGCCCTCAGGAGGGGTGGGACAGAGGGAGTATCTGCGGTGCAGCCCGGGATCTGGAATTAAATGGTGGTTAGGGCTGCTCAGCTCTGAGGGCATGCTTGAGCTGCTGCGCTGTCCACTTTACCAGGATGAACTGGAAGGTGTGTGAACGATACCTCAGCAAAGATGCTATTAAAAAAAAAAAATAACGCTGGGGCAGAGCGAGCCTAGCTAAGAATGCAATAAACCCTAAAACCACAAGAGAAAAGGTAGATCAGTTTGACTAGGTACACGTAGAAAAATTTCCGTGCTAAAACCACCATGAGCAAAGCTGAAAGACAACCCTGAAAAAGTTTTCCACCAATTTCTCAGAGGGTAAAAAGAAACTGAGATGATGAAAATAGCCAAGATGAGATGAGAGTTCCTGAGGGGAAAACCTCCTGAGATGCTCCTTTCCATTCAAGAGAAGAAATCCCAAGTGCAGATCCCCGTTGAGAACCTTTTTACTGTCAGGTCAGCAAAGAAGCCACCAGGGGCCACACTTGGGCAGAGATGGCAGCACTCATGCTGGGTGGGGCGTGTACCTAGCTAAGGTGGGGCTGGGCAAAACCTCTCAAAAATACCAACCTGTGTGACCTTTGACCTTGAACTTTCACTACTAGGAATTTATGCCACCAGTAAACTCCTGCACATGCAGAGTCACACACGACGAGGGACTTCACCCACCCAGCCATCATGGCAGAGAAAGATTGGAAACAACCCTAATGTCCTTGGGGTGGCGGGCGGGGGGGCTGGGGAGGTGAGGAACTTGTGGTTCACTCCCTTGAGGGACAATGGTACAACCATGCACTGGATAAGAAGGTCCCCAGTACCAATTATAAGATACACACACGCTTGTACCCACAAAGGACAGTATCCCAGAAAGATGCATGAAACACTGGCCCTGGTTGCCTCTGGGGGTTGCAAGAGGCTGAAGTCAAGGGGAGGAGGGGCTTGTGTGCCACTCATGCTCTGCTGAAGCTGCTGGATGTGTGACATGTGCATATGCTACTAAGTTATTAAATACACTAAACAAGCTGGGCGTGGTGGCACACATCTGTAATCCCAGCAGCTTGGGAGGCTGAGGCAGGAGGATCTCGAGTTCGAGGCCAGCCTCAGCAACTTAGCAAGACCCTGTCTCAAAATAAAAAATAAAAACGGGCTAGGGATGTGGCTCAGTGGTGAAGCGCCCTTGAGTTCAATTCCTGGTACTGAAAAAACACTACTAAACAAAGTGGAGACGACCCGGGGTCCCTTGGTGCTCGGACCAACACAATGTGGAGCATCCACACAGTGGAACATCAGCCACATGCTACACAGCCGAACACAGAGGGCCTGACACAGAAGGCCTCACGGTATGTTTCCATTTTTGTCAAGTATCCAGAATAGGCAGATCTACAGAGAGGATTGGTGGCTGCTTAGGGCTGGGGTGGGGGGGTCACACCTAAACGAAAAGGGGTGTGTTTTTAAAATTTTGTTTTAGTTGATTGACCTTTATTTCTTCATTTATTTATATGCGGTGCTGAGGATCGAACCCGTACCCCCCACATGCAAGGCAAGTGCTCTGCCACTGAGCCACAATCCCAGCCCCAAGGGTTGTGTTTTTGAGGAGATGAAAATGTCTAAATTGAGCTGGGATGTTGGTGGTACAACTTGGAATACGCTAAAACCATCGAGCTGTGCACTTTAAGTGGGTAAATAGTTGGGTATGTGAATTTAGTCAATGAAACATTTGTCTAAAAAGATGTTCTAGGCCTGGGATGTGGCTCAGTAGTAAAGCACCTGCCTAGCATGTAGGAGCACTGGGTTCCATCTCCAGCATTGAAAAAACTAAGAAATAAATATGAAGTAGAAAGATGTTAAAGAGCATAAAGTTGAAAAGACAACAACCTATGAAACATGAAGAAAAGGGGAGGGGAGGCCAGGTGCAGTGGTGTACACCTGTGATTCCAGCAGCTCAGGAGGCTGAGGCAGGAGGATCGCCAAGTTCAAGGCCAGCCTCAGCAACTTAGTGAGGTCCTATGCAACTTAGTGAGACCCTGTCTCAAAATTTAAAATAATAATATTAATAGAAGGCTGGGGAGGTGGCTCAGTGGTTAAGTGTCCTGAGTTCAATCCCTGGTACCAAAAAAAAAAAAAAAAAAAAAATCAGAAAAAAGGAAAAGAAAGAAAAAGGGAGAAGGGGAGAGTCCTCCGTGCCCAGCCCTCTGGGTGCAGTGTTATGAGCCCAGGAGCTGCTCTTAGGCTGCCTGGGCCACAGGTCCTTCCCACCTGCTTGGTGTAGGTTGTCTCCAGTAACAATCATGATGCCTACCCTGCTGCTTGGCCACATCTGCCTGTGGAGTCACTGGGTCAACTGGTGGCTTCACCCACAGCTGGAGAGGTCTGGACCCCTGTGGACCTGCCAGTTTCTCTTTCCTCTAGGACAGTGGGGAAGGGGTGACTTGGAAGTGGGACAACAGTTGTAACCCTCTTTTTGACTTTTTAAATTTTCTATTCTTTTATTTGTTTGTTTGTTTTTGCAGTACTGGGGATTGAATGCGGCATGCTTTACCACCAAACTATATCCAGTCCTTTTTATTTTTTGAGACAGGGCCTCCCTAAGTTGTCAAAGTGGCCTCAAACTTGTGATCCTCCTGTCTCAGCCTCCCAGGTAGCTGGAATTACAGACATGCACCGCTGTACCCAACTTGACGTTGATCTTTGATTCTCACTAGAGTAGGGGAAATCCAGAGGCCATTCTGCTTATTTTTCTGAGAGGGAAACCGAGACTGCCTGCAAAAAGTACTGATACCACAAACCAAATGTCCAACTAGGGGTCCACACAATGAGCCCTCAGAGCACCAAGGTCTCACTCTGCTGGGTCCCAGAGGCATTCGCAGGGAAAGGAACACCTTCCGCTGCACAGCACACAGGACAGCCTTGGTGCCCGCAGTCTTCAGGCCAGCCACACTGGCCAGCACTGCATTTCCAACAAGCTCCAAGGTTATAAACTGCTGTTCCCAGGTGTATGTGGGGCAAGTGCCCCCAGCCCAACCCCATCCCCACAGCAGCCTCCGGGCCTCACCTGCTCTCACCTGGACAGCCATGATAGCTTCCTAGAGCCCCAGTCACCAGCAGCCAGGCAGGGTGGGGGGTGGGCTTTCAACACATGACTCATATTTGTCACTGTAAATCAGATCTGTCACCAAGGTTCAAAGCCCCCGTCCCCACAGCCCCCCCTCACCCTGTATTGGACCACTATCCCGCAGTCACATCCCCTCTACTCTGGGTGGGGTGTCCCCATGCTGGCTGCGCCTGCCACACAGTCTCAGCGGCCACTCCCTCCCAGCAGCATCAGGACAGCTGCCTACATCCTGGACCTCTGCTTACGCCCTTCTCCCTCCCTGGGCCTTCCCAGGGGACAGGACTCCTCCACCTTCTGGTCACTCTGCCTGGCACACAGAGTGCCGATAAGCCTCTGCCGGGTGAATGGATGCATGGATAAATGAACGAGCGAGTGCCCTGGATTTTGTTCCCCTCCGTGGCTCCCGAGGGTCAGCAATAAAACCCTCAGTCCTGGGCCAGCCTCCGCCCCCTGGGAGCAGGAAGAGCCCCTCACCAGTCATAGCCAGGCTGCCCCGAGCCCCAGACTAGAGGGACCTCAGAGGTGTCTTAAGCCCAGAGAGGTGAGGTCTGAGGTTCCCCAGCATGTGGTCCCTCTGCCCTCTGCCCGTGTCCCTCTTCCAGCCCCGTACCTCTACTTGGGCCTCATCCCAGGCATCCAGGCGGACTGACTTCACCTTGCTGACCTGGGGAATGTTCCGGTGGATTCCAGAGCAGCTCAGACAGATGAACACACCCAGGGTGTAGGAAGCCCAGTCCGGGTCTGGAATGGAAAAGCAGATGTCAGGGAGGCTCAGCCGGGGACGCTGGAGGGTGGACAGAACATCAGATCAGGGTCGTGAGGGCCCCTGGACAGGAGCCTCGGCCCACTTCTGTTCAAGGGGAGCTGCAGGAATGATTCCTGAGGCCACCCGACTCTGTGGGCCCAAGCAAGGCTTCCTGCCTCCCGTAGAGAGGTAACTCCACCTGGTTGTCCTGGCTGCCTCCTAATGTGGATAGTGCTCCCTTCAGAAACTCCAGAGCATTTGCTGAGAGTCCATCCACACAGGGGCCATGGTGAGTGCTGGGCCCCAGGACTGGACCAGCACCCAGCATTCCAGAGACTATAGTAGGGCCGGGCACACATACCTTCTGGGTGGCTGCGTGGGGGACATCTGCTTGTGGAAATCATCCCAGAGCAAAGGGGCCAAGATGGGAAGAGAGGGTTTTGAGTTTATGAGAGATCTCACACCCACATGTCCCACGGGTCCCACCAGTCATGACAGATGCAGCTGATGGACAGTGCATGGGAGGAAAATCAGTGGCCAGCACTCACATCGTCAGGGGTGACAACCTTGCGGCCTGACCTTGATGGCCTGGTATTGACGTACTTAGGGATCATGCATCTGGGTATCTAGTTTATTCTATAAAATTCAACAAAGCTGTAGTGGTACCCACCTGTGATCCCAGAGACCTGGGGGGCTGAGGAAGGAGAGTGGTAAATTCAAAGTCAGCCTGGGCAATTTAACAAAACCCTGTCTTAAATTAAAATAAAAAGGGCTGGGGATGTAGCTCAGTGGTGGAGCACCCCTGAATTCGATTCCCCAGTATCAAAAAAAAAGGAGGGGCTGGGGATCTAGCTCGGTTGGTAGAGTGCTTTCTGCGCATGCACAAGGCCCTGGCTTCAATCCCTGGCACCATGAAAAAAGAAAAAAAAAAAGGTCAACAATATACTGTGCATAACAAATGATTCAAATATGATAAAATGCTAATGATGGTTGGGTCTCAATGGGGTGTGTGCAAGTGTTGTAGAATAATAACAGTATTTGAAATTTTTCACGTTGAACACCCCAAAGCAAACACTGGAACGAGAAGCTTGTTAAATTGGGTAAAAGCACTTGTTGGGAAACTTGTTTATTTTTCTTCCTGTTTTGTACATCTCATCATAATAACTGAGCAAGCAGGGCACTGGGGGCTGAGAGGCATCTTCAAAAGAACGATCTCTCTAGAAAGGGGTACGTCACTTCTGAAAACCTTTTCGCAAAAGTTCTCCTGGGTGAGGTCCATTGAAATCAAGATGTTTGCCAGCAGTTGGGGGCAGCCATGGACCAAATACTGGCCAGTGAAATGGGAGCAGAGCAGACCTCAGTCCCTCCAGATCTGGCTGATAAAAGCCCCTTGTCCCGGGCTGATGGGGAGGGGTGGTCTGATGAAAGAAGGGGGGGGCACCGGGTGGGAGGCTCCTGGCCCTGAGTCAGTGCCCAGAAGAGACTCATCCAGGAGAGCCCAGGTGGGCACCATGGCAGGACTGTGCCAAGAGTAAAAGATCGCATGCTCTGTGTCTGAGGGGTGGGAGCTCCTTGTCGCAGCATCCAGGCTCCCTGACTGAGCCACTCTGTCTCCCCTTGATGGTGGCTTCCCACCACTAAGTCTCTGGCCCAGGCCAGGACTGCGTAAGCATCTGCAAGTGAATGACCACCTGATAGTCTCTCTTCAACAGAGACCCTGCTTCCTCATCAGGTCTGGGCTGCTCCTCACCCTCATTCAGCACAGGGCACCCAGGCCAGCCCCAGGAGCTCTGTCAGTGCAGCAGAGCCGAGTTGAAGGGGTAGCAATTAGTTGACATCACATGCTCTCCTGGAGAGGACATGGGAAAGGACTGACGTCCCAGAAAGGAGAGACCCAGTTCCCCTCCAGAGCTCCACCTTCTCCTGAAACCCTCACCAAGCTGCTCACAGTCACTTGGCCAATGGCCGTGCACATGTCACCTCAGCTGGTGTGCGGCTGTGGGCAATGTAGCCCGTCCATGGCCTTGGCTTCCCCGTGTGTAAGATAGGACAGTGGTATCTACCTGCAAGGGGTGGTGGTTGCAAGGAGCCAGCTAGGACAATCTCCAGTGCCTGGGGACTCACTTCTCACTGCATGGTGATATTACAGGATTCTGCTGACAGTGTGGCTCCACGACCCAGGCTTCGCCTCTCATAGCTTCATCTACCCATCTGGAAACTGCTCCGTGGCTGAACAAAGGTGCCAAAAGCTCCCGCCCAGCCAAGGGCTGGGGTGCCTGTGCCCACGCACCCTTCAGCTTCACAGAAGCTTTGGGGCAAGGCTGTCCAGCTCCTGGCTTCTGGCTTGGGAGTGCTGTTCACCAAACCCTCCAACAGCAGCTGCCACACTAGGCCCCTGGGCCTGCTGCCTCCAGAGTTTCACATGAACTTGCCATGACTGTCCTCCTACAGGGCAAGCTCTCTGACAAGACTGAACAGTCCTCAGGTCATTACCATCTGGCTTTTAAGAAAAAGTCTGCCAAGCCCTGCTTAGAGGGAAAGGTAGGCAGACCCAGACAAATGGACACAAGAGGCAACAGCTGCCTCTAACAAGTCAGCAGGCATATAACCCAGCCATTCTACTCTTAGATATTTATCCAACAGAATTCAAAACATTTTCATAAAAAGATGTACATATCCAATAATATTTTAAAAGAATAGCCAAGTACAGTGGTACATGCCTATAATCCCAGCTACTCAGAAGGTCCAGGCAAGAGGATACAAGTGCAAGGCCAGCCTGGGCAACTTAGCCAGACCCTGTCTAAAAAGGGATGAGGGGGCTGGGATTATGGCGCAGTGGTAGCGTGCTCGCCTAGCACGCATAAGGCACTGGGTTCGATCCTCAGCACCACATAAAAATAAAAAAAATAAAGATATTCTGTCACCTACAACTAAAAAATAAACATTAAAAAATAAATAAATAAAAATAAAAAAAAAATAAAAAGGGATGAGGATGTAGCTCAGTGACAGTGTATCCTTTAGTTCAATTCCTAGAACTGTGAAAGAGAAGGAGGAAGAGGAGGAGGAGGGAGGAAGGAAGGGAGAGAGGACAAGAGTGAAAAAGAGAAGAAAGAAAGAAAGAAAGAAAGAAAGAAAGAAAGAAAGAAAGAAAGAAAGAAAGAAAGAAAGAAAGAAAGAAAGAAAGAAAGAAAAAGA
>CM053415.1:13644475-13692162 GCA_028644305.1 Xerus rutilus | reverse complement strand
AAGCCCCTTCCTGTTTCCAAGCACAGGTCCTCTGGTTTTGAAGAGGGATTAGGCAGTGGTCTCATAGGGAAGAGGAAACAGGTGATGTACCTGCCCGGCTGGCACCTGAAGCCAAGCCAGGCCTTAGTAAATGCCCCTTTATCAGCCTGTGAGGCCTGGGGTCAGGGGGAAAGTCACCCGCACCTGAGTGGTGTGTGAGCCTGGTCATAGTACCTGCATTCAAGGAGAAGCCAGTGGGTACCATGGTTGGCCCAGCAGCCCAAGCAATCCACTATGGAGTGACCTCAGCCAGCAGCACAGACTAGAGTGCCCATGTCCCCAGGGATGAGAGGAGAGGTGCCATCTCGGAGAGAGGGAAAGGCTGGGGCCCCCAGTGCTTGAGCAGAGGGAAAGGCCTCCAGCCCTCCTCAAGCACAGAACTGTTGCCAGTACCAGCCATGGGCCCAGCTGTGGTGGGCAGGCACAGGTGGGTCCTGTGACTTGAGCAAAAACCAGGTGAGGAGACCTAGATCTGCCATGGGATTCTGCACTTTGAAAGCAAGGTCTCAAAGACATATTTGTATCCCTGTGTTCACAGCAGCACTAGACACTGTTGCCAAAAGGTGGGTGGAGTAGCCACCCCAGTAACCATGCACCAATTAGTTAGGTACACATAAGCTTGTCAATCCACACAGTGGAATATTATTCAGCCTTGAAAATGAAGGTCATGCTGACACTTGCTCAAAATGGATGACCCCTGAGGACATGATACCAAGTGAAACAACCGGTCACAAAGAGGACACCACAATTCCACTCACAGGAGATCCCCGGAGTGGTCATATCCACAGAGAAAGGAAGGAGCATGGTGGGTGCCAGGGAGGGGAGGGATCAGGAATCAGTGTTTAGTGGGGACAGAGCTTCAGTCTGAAGAGATAGAGGTGGAGGTGGGGATGGCTGCACAGCACGAGGAATGTGCTAATGCCACTGGGCCATATACTCAGGAATGGTTAAGATGGCAAGTATTGCCAGGCATGGAGGCACACACCTGTAATCCCAGCAGCTCAGGAAGCTGAGGCAGGAGGATCATGAGTTTAAAGCCAGCCTCAACAAAAGTGAAGTGCTAAGCAACTCAGTAAGACCCTGTCTCTAAATATAATACAAAATAGGGCTGGGGATGTGGCTCAGTGGTTAAGCGACCCTGGGTTCAATCTCCCATACCCCCCGCCCCCGCAAAAAAGATGGCAAGTATTATATTTTACCACAACAAAAAACAAACAGGTGAGCTGCTGCCCAGGGAATGGCTGGGCCTGCCAGCCCTGCTCTTGGCAGCCCCCTGACACCACACAGACCCTCTCCCAAACCGGGCCAAAACCCCAAAACTCCTCCCACCCAGGGCCTCTGCCCGACTGCCAGCAACATCTGAATCGAATCATCTGAATGGAAATCGTGGCCTCTGCCCTGAAGCCGGGGCTGAATGAGGACTTCACACTCTGAACCCACTCCCCTGACCTTGCAGCTCCTGCTCCAAGCCCTGCAGAACTTCAAGGATTGGTCTCAGGGTCGCTTTCCCCCAGAGCCAGGGTCCTCATGCCCAAGGGTGGCATGCAAAAGCACTTTACCTCCATGTGATAGTCTTGGAACACCTGGACTAGTTAGAAGCAAAGACTTCCTCTGTGAGCAAGACCTCCAGAATCAGAAGCCCAGGGACTCCTGGGAATGTCCAGGTAACCAGCATCACCTGGAATTACTGCCCACATCCCAATCCAACCCAAGAGCTCAGACTCCCAAGGCCTCCTGACCACGTGAGGCACGAGAAGCTGCTCCAATTAGGCAGCTCAGGGCAGGCACAGGTGCGCCTCCTTCCTCCAGCAACCCCTATCAGGAGAGGGACCTTAGGGCGTCTCCCCCAGGAGAAAGAGCCCGAGCACAGCCAGCCACCCACCCAGACTGTGATGAGAAAAGTGACTCTGACAGCTGGTGGATGGGTCCAGGTTCAAGGTCAGGGAGCCTGCTACTGGAGAGGGAAAGGGAAGGGTGTTGGAAGAGTTTCTGTAGGGGCTGCAGAGACCCTCAGGCACAGCCAGCTTGTAGGGTCTGCCCAAGTCTGCCCAGGGTTCTCAGGTGGTGGTCAGAGGTGGCTGGGACTGCCCTTCTGTCCTGCTATGCAGAGACAGTGTTGTGGGGAGGAGGTCTTGCTCCCGCTGGCATGGGCAGAAGAGCAGCCATGAGCCCATGCAATGGCCTTCTGATGACCGTGGGCAGAACATTCTCTCCCTCCCCAGTTCCATCAACACCAGCATGGTTCCTGCTGCTGTATTTCACAGCAGCACAGAACAGGGATGGACAGCCCAGTTTCAGCTGAGGAGCGGAGAGCTTGTGTGGGCATGCCTTGGGGGTCACGAGGCAGGAGCAATGTGGTGCCCACAGCTTGGGGCAAGGCAGAACAAACAGGAGTTGGCACAGACAGCTTGGGCAGGCAAGGCCAGGTATCAGGAAGCCTGGTCTGCGTGGGGGCCCCCTGTGCCCTAAAGAAGCTGAAGTTTTCAGGGCTTTGGTTCTCCTGGTTATAAAGTGGAAGCAACCTCAGATCTTGACTGC
Organism: Xerus rutilus; assembly: GCA_028644305.1. NCBI lineage: Eukaryota > Metazoa > Chordata > Mammalia > Rodentia > Sciuridae > Xerus > Xerus rutilus. The sequence continues at coordinate 13,689,585 of CM053415.1, read as the reverse complement.
TCCAAGGGCTGCTGGTCAGATAAGGCAAGCTGCTGATGTCATGGGCCAATTCTGAAAAACTGGTGGCTTGGCCTAATGCCAGGAAGTGCCGGGCATTAAGAGGGCCAAAGCTGTGCTCCAGCATCCAGCAAGGCTGCTGCAGGGCCATGGACCTGGGACTGAGGGGCTTGGGGGCACTGAGTGGGCAGGCATGGCAGCTCCACTGAGAAGTCACTGCAGCCGTGACAGGCAAAGGAAACCCCTTTTCCTCCTGCCAGGCTGGAAGGACCAGGTGGCTAGAGAGTGGATCTGTGAACAGGAAGGCCGGGGACAGGGCTAGCTCCCCTTCCCCTGGGCACGGCCCTCCAGGCAGGCCTGAGAGCCGACTGCCCTCCCCTCTCAGGCTCCCTGGCTCGGCTTTCCTGAACATGTGGAAATGCAGGTCTGGAGGAGGGAGATGGGGAGTCGGTTGAGCCAGCCCAGCTGGCAGGGGCGCTGCATGCACAAGGAGCCTCCGCCCCACTGCACCATCAGCAGGGCCCAGGAGGCCAGGGAAAAGGCCACTTCAGCCCCCACACTCTGCCTAGCTTCCTAGGAAATCCAGTCATTCTGTCCCTTGAGGGACAATAGATTCCTGGTGTGGCCTCTCCAAGCCAACCAACAGATCCCCAGGACCTTGGGCTATCAGAGATCCTTCCCGGCCCAGAAGGTAGGGAGGTGGGGACAGTCGTGGAGCGGCCTATTCTCAGAGTGTCAGCAGGCTATATGTCTCCAGCCAATATCCCAAGGATGGTGCAGGTCCCTTGGGGGCCTCTGCCACCCCTTGGTGACAGGTCTATTCTAAGGGGCTCCAGCTAGGAGCTCCCAGGCTCCTGGAGTACCTGGGTGAAGGCTCCTGAGTGAGCACCTCCCACAGGTGCTGGTGGCATGAGCGGGAGAACCTCTAGGGGCCACTCTCACTCCACAGCCCAGGACCTGCCTGGGCAGTAGCTCAGGAGCAAGCTCAGGCCGGTATGAAAGCAAAATCTACCACCAGGGACCACTGGACCCTGGCACCTTGGAAATCACCCAGACCCGAAGTCACTAAGGGACAAAGCCTGAAGAAGTCTGGCAGGGAGAATGGAGCGTCAGGTGCACCGAGGGCCTATGTCCATGGCCTCACCTGTCCTGGTGCCCCATCTGTCCTGGCCACCTGCCCCAGAGCAGCTAAGTGCAGGGAGCTGGAGTCTGGAGTCCTTCCCCACAGGGTCCTCACAGCTGGACAGGGCTGCCTCTGCCCCCACCTCTCCGCCCTACCCCCGCCCTGGGCCAGTACAAGAAGGTTCCTCCTGTGCCATGACGTCACCTCCAGGTAGCTGGAGCCAGGTGGACTCCACATACCGGCAGAACCCCTGGGGCTGCTGGCAGTCCCTTCCCTGCAGCCGGCCACCCCCAGCAATTTCCTCTTTCTTTGAGAAGCCCGAGGTTTCGCAAGGCGGCGGGCGGTCCGCGGGTGACAGCGAGACACGCAGCCGGCGGGGGAGGGGAGGAGGCGGCGTAGGGCGGGCGTGAGCGGGGAGGCGCCCCAGCCCGCCGCCCGCAGGTGCACTCGGGGTCGTGCCCCACCCTAATGCGGTCAGAGCCGGGTGGCGACGCCCCCAGCTCCAGAGGCGCCCAGGGTCCCCCTCCCGTCCCTGGGGCGGGCGGGCACCTGCCCGAGTCTGTCGCCCGGCCCGCATCCACCTGGATCTGCACCCACCCGGCCCGCACCCAGGCGAGCCGGCCCACACCTACCCGGGGCGCCGCAGTCAGCGCAGCGCGTGTTGCCCGGCCGCTGCAGCAGCTCCAGCATGGCCCTCCGCCGCTCCTTGGCCATGGCCGCGATGCCGCCCGCGATGCCGATGCCCCGCCGGGGCCAGGAGCGTCGTGCTGGCTAGGGCCGCACGCAGGCCGCCCGCCGACGCCCCTGAGCCATCCTCGCGGCTCAGCCCGCGCGCGGGTTCCGCATTCCTGCTGCCAGCCTGGCTCCACTGCCGCCCGTGTGTCGGCGCCGGCCGCCTGGCGCGGAGCTGTGCGGCGGGGCCCAGGCACACTGCGCGCTCTGGCCGGCGCGGCCCGCGGGCGGCCCCCAGCGGCGCGGGCGCACAGCGGCGGAGAGCGGCCTCCTCCCGCGCCCAGCCGCGCCCCGCAAGCGCGCGGGACCCACCCAGCCCCACCTCGCACCCGGGAGAGAACTGGCTGGCCTGGGTGGCACCGGCTGCAGTCGCCCGTGCTGGAAGGGGTCTGCGCCCACCGTAGTCCGGCGCAGGGAACCCAGGCTCACAGGGCTCCAGCTGAATCCTCGCGCTGACTGTCTCCAAGGACACCCGCCAATGTTCCTTAAAAAGAGATGTGTGCCCAGCACTGGGGACAAGGGTGGGTCACACCCTCCCTGATCAGGGAAGAGACAGCCAGCAGGTGACAAACTCCAGTGTGGAAGGGGACTCAGTCTGGGTAGAGCCTTCCACTCTCAGACTGTACCCGGTCTACCCACCCATCACCACCTACAGACAGTAAAAGAGTAGCCAGAGGATCTGGACACACCCCTTCTGATTAGGGGTGACGCAGGGCGGGAGGAGAAGGGCGGGGAATATGTGTGTGTGTGACAGTCCTGCCTGGGTAGGGTGGGTGTCTCTCCCTCTACACATCCCAGCATCTTTTCAAATTCCTTCCATTTTTCTTAAACTACGAATGCAATACATCCTGTTGGAAATAAAACATACCAGACTGGAAAATTAAAGCCTTTCCCCACCCTGCCCTCTGTGATTCTGAGGCAGCCCACATTCTTAGCGCCTAGCGGGAGTAGTCTGGTCCTTCAACCATGAAAACGCCCAGTACTGCAGATCTTCCACTAGGGGGTGTTGGTTGTGCTATGGTTGGATCCTGTGTTAAAAGCTTGGTCCCCAAAGGCCTGTGTTAAAAGCTTGGTCCTCTTAAGAGATGGGGCCTAGTGGGAAGCCTTTGACCACTGGGGGTATGCCCTCCAAGGTACTGTGGGACCCCTGTTCCTTCCTATTTTTCTCTTTTGCTTCCTGACCATGAGGTGGGTTTTGCAGCATCACATGCCAGGGTCATGATGTGCTAACCCACTACAGGCCCAAAGCAACAGGATCAATCAATCATAGACTTGAAACTGCAAAACTATGAGCCAAAATAAACTTTTTATCTTTATAAATTGATTATCACAGGTCTTTTTATCATGATAGAAAGTTTGATTGTCTTTTCATGTAACAAACCCTTCTGTGTCTCCAAGTTAATACATGTGGGTCTACCTTTCTTTAATGGTTGCATTTCTTCAGAAGTTTAACTGGATCATGATTTGCTCACCCAGTCACCACTGGAGGGGCATGAAGGGTGTCTTCAGTCTGTAGGAATCACAGATAGGCTGTACAATGAATGCACATTTCCATGGGCATTGCTGAGGTCATGAGTGTCTCATGTGCTCTTTCCCTTCACCTGCTCACAAGTCTTTCACCTTCATGAGTTTGGAGCCTTTTTTGGTAAAAACAGGTGGCATTTCCATCTCTGGGCCCTGTGCCAGCCTCAGGACCTGTCACATAGTGCAAGCTTAGAGGATGTCGCTGGATGGAGACAGACTAACACTAATGGCAACTCTGCACCAGGCATTAGGGGAAACGCCTGGGCATATTTTCTAATTTAACTTGTTGTACAGTCAGGGAAACTGAGATGTGCAGAGGTTCGATCACTTGCCCAAGGCCACACACAGCTCACATGTCCACAGCAGGACTGGAGTAAACAAAACCACAAAGACAAGCATCCTGCACAGCACAGTTATCCAAGTCTCCTACAGGAAAGAGACCATTCTATGGAGGGACAGAAAAGGCCACAAGGAGGCCTCAGAGGACACGCAGGTGTGCAGCAGGCAAGGGCTCAGTCTCCTGCTGTTCATGGCCTCAGTGCTGGGCTGGGCGGCTCTGGGCGTTGTTTAGCTTCTCTGTCCTTCACTGATAGGAGGCAGTGACATTTCTAGGGAGTTGAGAAGGAGGGCAGATTGAAGACAATGATGTGAGTGCACAGATCAGAGATGACGGGATGTAAAACATTCTCCAAAAAGAGGGCTAGCCAAGCATGGTGGGGCACTCCTGCAATCCCAGTGACTAGGCAGGAGGATCACAAGTTCAAAGCCAGCCTTAGCAACTTAGCGAGGCCATAAGCAACTTAGCAACACCTTGTTTCAAAAAATAAAAAATAAAAAGGGCTAGGGGTGTGGCTCAGTGGTTAAGCACCCCTAGGTTTAATCCCCAGTACCTAAAAAATAAATAAGTAAGTAAGTAAATAAATAAATAAATAAATAGGGCTCCTCTGGATTCAGGATCGCTAAAGCATAGCCCTCCTGAGGGGCACCCCTGTGGGTCACCCCTTGCTGTGGCCAGCCTGGGCACTCATGAAGAATCCCAAAGGTGAACAGCCTGGCCTAGGGTGGGCCAGACTCAGATAAATGCTGGCCAAGGGCAGCTCAGGATCTGTGGTGCTGGTGGGGATGCCAGAGAGGCCTCCTGCCGTCTCCTGCTCAAGGCCCACCCACAGGAAACCCTTCTGGCCTAGGCTTCCTGCTCCCTCTGCCCACTGGATCCCCCTTACCTGCTGGCCCAGGCATGCGAGGCTGCACTGAAGGCCCCCAATTTCAGTTCCTCCAGCACTTCCCTACCCTGGGTGAGGGCCCAGATAAGACGTCTACATCTCTGTGTCCATTTGGCCACACCAAGCAGCTTCTGGGCTATAAGCTCCTTGAGGCAGTCTGCTCTTACAGCATCCCCTGAGGTTAGTCTACATACTGTACATAGTAGGTCTGCAGGTAGCTTTGATGGGGAACTGGCCTCGGATCTGCAGCTGCAGGGTGAAGCCAAGGCCCTGTCCCCAGCCTACAGAGCTGTGTCTCAGAGTGGGCAGAGGTGGCTCTTCCCAGGGAAGGTGTGAAATGGACCAGCCCTTCCAGGGGCAGGCCAGGCCCCTTGGTGGAGATGGGCCCTGACTTCATCCTGGTCACTCCCAGCAGAGCAGCCGCTTTCACAGGGGCATCCAGGACCCCCTCCCCACCGGCACACTCCTCCTTGAAGCTCCTGGCTGCCCAACAGAGGCCCCCAGATGAGAAAAAGAGCCCCCATCCTAAGTATAAAGATTTGTGCTAGGACCCCAGAGTTCCTGGCACCCAGCCGAGAGCCTGAGATGACTAGGTCCAGCACCCCTCTGGGAGAGTATGAAAGAAACCATCTCTCACCAGTTCCCTTCCTTGTTATCACAGATTGGTATCTTGCTGACTAGATTTCCAAGGTCCTCAAAGCAAGATTTGATACCAGCTACCAAGAAACCTCTCTGGTCCCTGGAATCCCCACTCTGCAAGCTATTTGATACCAGCAGCTTTGCGGCATGATAATAATGTTTGATTTATCTTCAGCAGCTCAGATGCTTCCGGAAGCTAGGCAGCTCAGTCTGCAAGGCCCCCCACCTCGGCTATGCATCCTGGGGATGTGAGATAGGCTGGGAGTTGGCAAGATGGAGGCCTTATCATCAGAGTCCCTCTCTGAACAGCAGCTGCTGGAGGGACCCCCACCTAGCCAGGGAGGAGGATAGCTGAGCTAACCCAAGGCTCTGGCCAGGATGGAGAAACAGAGGCTGTTGTGGGAGGTGAAGGTGAGACTAGGGGGCAGGGAATGCCATGGACATCTTCCTTTCAGGAAAGTGAGGTTTGCCCTGGGGCAGGAGAGCCAGGCTGGGTGCCAGAAGCAGAGAGCGAGGAAGGACCTGTGGATGTGCAAGTGGTCCTGAATTCATGCATGCCTAGACAGAGTGGCCCCAACACTGCTGGAGCAAATTCACAGTGGTTTCCAGCCAATTCATGCCATGGGCTGAACTGTGTCCCCCAGAGATGCATTGAGATTCTGACCCAGATATCTGTGGATGTGACCTTATTTGGAATAGGGTCTTTGCAGATGACATCAAGCTAAGATGAGGTCAAACTAGATTGGAGTGGCCCTAATCCAGTATGGCTGCTACCCTCATAAACAAGGGGAAATTTGGACATAGAGACAGGAAAGTACCGTGTGACATAGAGACTGGATATGTGTGCAAGCTGAGGCCACCCCAGATTGTCAGCAACCATCAGAAGCCTAGCAAGGCCTGGAACAGACTTTCCACACAGCCTCAGAGGTGTCTCCCTGCTGATGCTTCGACTCCACTTCCAGCCCCTGAACTAAGATCCGTGTCTGCCATTGGAGCCCATCTTGGTGCTTGTTGCAGCAGCTGAGCAGCCACAATTTGACCTTGACTTTATTGCAACTGCACAAAACAGATCAAGAAACCTTCAGCCAGTTGGGGACCAGGCAGTGGGGCCACTAGGCATCTGCTGTCCCCAGTAGTTTTCTCATAGTCACCTGGGCCTGGCTTCACGCCCCTTTTCTCTCCACAGATTCTGCTGGAGGCATGGGGTCCAGCTGATCAATGTAATCTGGGATGAGGAAAGAAGAGGGCAGAGGGGGTCCAGCCACTCTGGAAAACTCACAGCCCAAGTCAAGTGTCCTTCTCTGGAAGCCAGAGGAGTCCTAGACATGCACCTTGCAAAGCTGGTCCCCTAGCTGGACTGTGCCCCCAACTTCCCTCCCACTGTTCCAGCTCAGAGCACAGTCCATTCATACCCACCCCAGGGGTCCCACCTCTTGGGCTGGGAGTCCCAGTGGCTGCTGAGCAGAGTAGGCCTGAGGACAGAGCCTGCGGGAGTTATCTGGGTGCAGAGAACGTACCATCATGGAGAGAGAGCACATCTCACCGGACGCGGTGGCACACACCTGTAATCCCAGGGGCTCAAGAGGCTGAGGCAAGAGGATCACGAGTTCAAAGCCAGCCTCAGCAATTTGGGGAGGCCCTAGGCAACTCAGCAAGACTCTGTCTCTAAATAAAATACAAGCCAGGCGCAGTAGTGCATGCCTGTAATCCCAGCACTTTGGGAGGCTGAGACAGGAGAATCGCAAGTTCAAAGCCAGCCTCAGCAACGGCGAGGCGCTAAGCTATTCAGTGAGACCCTGTCTCTACATAAAACACAAAATAGGGTTGGGGATGTGGCTGAGAGTTCAATCCCCAGTACCAAAAAATAAATAAATAAATGAATTACAAAAAAGGGCTGAGGATGTGGCCCCGTGGTTAAGTGCACCTGAGTTCAAGCCCCAGTACCAAAATAAAAAAGAGATACATCTCGAGGCAGAAGTGACCCCTGAGACCCAGGTCTTGGTGGCATCTGCAGCAGTGAGGTAGAGTCTAGGGTCAGCCCCAGTGTTTCTGCTCAGGGACCCAAGGAGGGGTGGAAACACCAAAGCATTAGAGAAGGTCCAAAAAGGAGTCCTTTAGGGAGCTGAGGGCATGGGACGCAGAGAACTGGAGAGAGCTGGGCAGCAGGAGCCAGGTGGGACCCCAGGAGATAGCTGGGCAGACTCAGGCTGTCACAGGGAGGTCCCATGGCCTGGGATGGACAGAGCCAAGAGCTGGCCACCCCCTATGTGAGGCCTCTTTGGCCTCTCCTGAGGGCTGCAGGGTAGCCATCCACGGTCATAATCCTCGCCATGGACTGTGTCTCAGGGTGGATTATTTGAATTAGCCCCAACCCCACACCAGGAAAGGAAAATAACACGGTCTACCTTCTAAAACTAGATTCAACTTTGTTCCCGTTCCTTGCTGGGCCGGGTGACTGTGGCCACAACCCTCTGCCAAGTCTGCTCCTAGCCACACCCCAGAGAGGGGACCTCTGCAGGCCTTCTCAAAGGAAGGGAGCAGAGGTTTTGGAGTCAGCCCTCCATGGGTGCCCAGTGTCCCTGTTGGCAAGGCTCTACCTACAAGGGACCAGCGGCCCAGAAATGTCCAACCTGAATGAAGAAAGCATGGAAAAGGGAGACAGAGCTACACAACGAGCAACAGCATCGGGGCGGGGCTGGGGGCTGTGCTGGGGCGGGGCTGGGGGCGGGGCTGGGGTGGCAGGAACAGTCCCTGCCTGCTGCTGGTTCTCACCCAGCCAACTCCTCTGCCCCACCCCCACACAAAAGAATATTTTCCACCAAGAAAAACAAACATCAAAAGGGAAGATGCTCGGCAGCACAGGAGTGTTTCCAAGGAGTCTGCTCAAGAGAGTCTTCGTGGAGACAGGTGAGTCTATTTAGCAAGCAAATTACCTGGAACAGTGACTAGGGAGCCACCCAATCACAGTCCATAGGCCAAAGCCAGCACACCCTGCACTGCAGAGTAGGAAACAGAAGGGCAACACCTCTCCCAGAACCAAGATGGCTTCAGCACACCTCTCTGGGTAGGGTACTGGGCCCTAGAGCCCCCTGGAAGCAGAGAGTCTTCTGGGATCTTCCGGGAGATGACAGCTGGGCCTGGGGCCTATGGGTGGCTGTGGATGCTAGGGTTTACTGGGTGCACTCGGGGCATTTAAAAGTATTTTCTGGGGGATGTGGTGATGTACTCCTGTAATCCCAGCAACTCAGGAGGCTGAGGCGGGGGATTGCCAGCCTAGGCAACTCAGTGAGACACTGTCTCTAAATAAAAAATAAAAAGGATTGGGGATGTGGTGCAGTGGTAAAGCAGCCTGAGTTCAATCCCCAGTACTGGGGGAAAAAATTCTGCTTAGTTTTCCAATGAGCAGAAGTGTCTGTTGTGGGGAGAAGGGTGTGTCATGGAGAGTGGCCCTAGGACACACGAGGAGGCAAAAGGCAGTGAACTTGGGGCCAGACAGGTGTCCTCAGACACATGGTCCTTCCCTCTCCAACCTGCCTCTAACGATGAGCTGCCTCTCTGGTCACAGCCCAGGCACCCCGCAGGGAAAGACCATCTGGGAGCTTCCTTTCTTTTCCTAGGCCCAGCTCCTTTTTAGTGACCACAACTGAGCAGTAGAATTTAAGGTCATATGGACGCAACCTCAAGAAATATTTGCTTACAAAGAACTCTTACAACTCCTTAGTATAAAAAAACGAGGCACTGCCCACCTTCCTGTAACCCTCCCGGGGACTGCAGTGCAGCCATCATCCAGCAGGGGACGACAGACTACAGCGTTTCTGATTCCCCAGGGAAGGACTTTCCTGCAGGAGAATGGGAGGCATTCCTAAGTGGAGCTTCCTCCCTTCCTGCCTAAAATGGCCAGGCTTCTGTGAAGTCCTCAGGCAGGAGTCCCACAGATTCTGTGCCCCGCAAGGCACCACTCCCCAGCATCTTCAGAGAGGATCAATCTCTGGCCAGCCATGCAATGAAGCCTGGAAAAAAGATGATGCTAGTTCTTGTCCCCCCTCTGCCGGGCACTTGCCCCCACACTCCCACCTAGGGAACAATCTGTGCACAGTTCATAGGACCCTTGCTGCCACACGCCTGGCTGGCTCCACCTCCACCCCTGGCCCTGTGGCACTGGGCATGAGCCAACAGAAAGAGCTCCTCCTGAGCAGCCATGTTTTCATCTGCTGAATTGGGTACACCCAAGATTGAGTGCTATTGGTATTCAAGCTTCTGTTGCTGAGCCCTGAAGAGGGGCTATGGGAAATGACAACAGGAATGCGTTGTCCTCATCTCAAAACTGGGTTTCCTCTCAGAGGGTCTGGAGTGAACACCTCTTGCTCCAGAAACACAGGGTCTGCCCTTGTCTCTCAATCACACTGAAGGCCTGTGAGGGCAACAGCCTGGCACGTTGCTCTGCTCAGGTACTGGAACTCCCTGGTAATGACTCTGGAGCGGCTCTTGATTGGCCTGAGCTGAGAGGCTGGTGCCTCTGACCCAGCGCTGTGGAGCTCAGACAGGTCAGTGTCACTGTGACTACATGCTCCAGATGTGTGTTCAGTTCCTCCTGGCCAGAGCTGCCACTGTGCCCAGGGTAGGCCTGATGGCTTGCAGGAATGGAGTGCTCTAGCTGAGCCTCTGCCCAAGCCTTGTACCAACCTGGTGGGTGGTCTAGGTGGGGCTTGGACATTTCCTTCCTGCCTATGCCCTCTGCCCCTCTGCCGTGGTTCCTGGGTGTTGCTACTTTCCAGTTTCACTCTTATCTCAGAAGCAAGCACCTGCTCAGCACCACTCTGGTCTGCCAGATGGGCCCCTTCTCCTTTGTCCTTTGTACCAGGAGGTAGGCTCCCCTCTGGCCCAGAAGAGGGTGTGGTACAGCACACAGAGGGATGGGCACATGAGGCCTGTTGGCAGCCCAGCAACAGGAAAGGTCACCATGCAGGGACCTGGAAAGAGGAACCTATTCTAGAAAGTTGATCCTGGCAGGGTATAAAGAAAGAACACAGCTGGCCTTGGATCCAGGCAGCCACCCGTCTGGGAGAGGAGCACATGCCTCCAGCTCAGGGATGGCCTCACAACAAGCAGGAGCACAGTGCCCAGGGCACAGTGGAACAGAAAGTGACTTTTTCTCATTTCTGTGTCCCTGCCTCCCTTCCCTGAGTTCATGCGTTTTCACTTGAGGTGGCTGTCCTATGTAGTCTGAATCTTGCAGGGGCTGTTCATGTGTTCAGAGTCTGAATGAGCAGATGTCAGGCCTCCTTCAGCTGCTGAACGAGCCCAAGGGCACCTGCTGCTTCAGCTCAAATATCCCTAGGACTTTCTGGCAGCTGCAGACACATGCTGAACTCACCTGTGGGTGCCAGGGGTGAAGCGTGTCCTCAGCATGTTGCAACTTTCATTCCAGACTACAGGTCTAATCTCAGGGTCTGGGCCCTCAGAGGGCAGTGGGTTGTGCTGCCTTGCACCTGAATAGCAAGGGCCTCCTCCCTCCAGCGGGGCAGTCAAAAGCTGGATCAAGACACAGGAGCACACACTGCCCTTGCCTCTCGCCCTCACCTCCCATCAGCTCAAGCAAGCAAGCTTCCCAGGCCCCAGCGTCTGTCCATCGTTACCCTGAACTCCCTCACAAAGGTGCCCACTTGGGTTTCCCAGCCCCTGGGCCCATCTCATAGAGCATCCTGGGGGCAGTTGTGGGATATGTTTTCCTTAAAGTGGTGGTGATGTTCACTACGGATGCCAGCAGAACAGGAGCTACTGGAGCCTTCCTGGTGCCTGCACCAGGGCCCGCCCTTCTGCTCCGGGAGGCACCTCTCCATACCCGGGCGTTCTCTTCACTTCACAGCACGCGGTGAGCACGGCCCGGCGATGTGATTTCACTCCTCCAGAAGGCTCGTGATCTTGTTCACAAATCACTTGTCCTGTGGCTCAATGGGAAGTTCTTTAGTGTTTCTGGCAGAAATAAAATCCCACTTTCGCACCCACGAAGACATTAATCTCACTAAAAGATTTAATTTGAGCACAAGTTGGGTGAGATCATATTCACCAGAGATAGGAGCGCCCGCTTCCAAGTAGACAGCCACAAGGAGGCAGTGTGGACAAAGAAGTCCATGTGGAGTTGTCCTCTCCAGTCTCCACACCTTCACAGTGTGAAGGCCACACACACTTACCCGGGGCTCCTCTGTGCCATGCTCAAGTCTCCCTCCAGGGAAAATAAGAGCTAGCAGATAGAATCCCTCCCTAGAGCACCCATGATGCCATCAGGGAGACAAGCTGGGCTCCTCCTGTCCCCATGCAGCAAATAGTCCCCACCAGCTCCGTGTGCCTCGTGGAACAGCAGCAGGTACATACTGTATCCCAACTCATAAGCCAGCACGATGTTTGCCAGGAGAAATAAGCCGACTGGCTGTATTCACAGGCGATGGGAAATTAACACAGGCATATAATTTATAGAGGATGTAGAACTACAACTCAACACAAGGGGTTTCTTTAAACTAATGATTTTATTGTTTCTATAAAAATGATACATGCTTGTTATAAAACATAGTCATAAAAATACAAGCAAGAAAGGGCCACATGTCCTCCAACAATTGCATCCCCGATATTGCCAACGTTCCCTGTGGGGTGTTCCAGGCCCCACCCTGTCTGCACAGATCAGAACTCGTCTAACCAGACCAATGCTTCACCAGTGGGGCCCGTGCCACATGCACGGTGGGCTGCTTCAATTTCCCGTTCCTGTCTGTTAAGTACGTAACTGGTCTTTTTGTCATTTGCCAGCAAGGAGCGCCGAAGTTCTCAGAAAAACATAGGATTTAAACTTAGTCCTGAGGAAACTCCTTCATGATGTGACTTCTGACGACAAATAAGAGAAGCCAGCTGCCTGCTGGGCACAGTGGTGCATGTGGCTTGGGAGGCTGAGACAGGATTGCAAGTTCGAGGCCAGCCTAACCAACTTAATGAGGCCCTGAGCAACCTGGGAAGACCCTGACTCAAAATAAAAAATGAAAAGGACTGGGGACCGGCTGTGGCTGTGGCTCAGCGGTAGAGCACTTGCCTAGCATGTGCAGGGCACTGGGTTTAAATCTCAGCACCACATAACGATGAAACAAATAAAATAAAGGCATGCTGTTCATCTACAACTACAAAAATAAAAATATTAAAAAAAGGACTGGAGATGTGGCTCAGTGGTTAAGCATCCTTGGGTTCAATTTGGGTACTAAAAAGAGAAGAGGAGCAGAGAGAAGCCAGCCACAGTTACTCAAGAGATGCAGGTTGTTTCTGGGAGCAGCGTGGTGGAGTAGGGCTCAGGGTTCCTTAAACAGGGCTGCCTTTGTGGCTCAGGTGAGAATCACTGCTGATGTTCTTCACATTTGGGGAAGTGTGGTGGGCAGAATAATGTCCCCAAAACATCAAGGTTCTAATCCTTGGAACCTGTGAAAATAGTACTTCTCATGGTGGAAGGGACTCCACTGATGGGATTTAATTAAGGGTCTTGTGATGGGGAGATTACTGGGGCTACCTGGGGGGCAAACAGACACAAGACTCAGAGTCAGAGATGTGAGCACAGAGCAGGGAGACTTGAAGATGGAGGAAGGGCCACCACTGGGGAGTGCAGGTGGCTCCAGCATCTGGCACAGGCTAGGAAACAGACTTTCCCAGAACCACTTGCAGGAACACAGCCCTTAGTCCAGCTTTAGATTCTGACTTCACTGCAATGCGTTTGTTTTGCTTTAAGCCACTGGGTTTGAGGAATTAGTGCAGCAATAAAAATGAACACGGGAGACAGCCCCCCACCCCAGAATCGGACTTGCTCTTTAGGCAGGGTGGATGGGGCCAGCAGAGAGGGTGCCAACAACCCAGCCTGTGGCGCCCTGAGGTATGTGCAGCTCCCCTTCCTGGGGGTCATGAGCCAGACCAAGGAGGGACCCTGCCGACCTCTGGTCAGTCCTCATCTTTCTGGGAGGGAGATCATGGGCCCACATCTGAGACCAGTTTGCCTCAAATTCACCCATTCACGTCACATTGAAGGAGAGCTCTTGAAAGATGCTGCAAGCACCATTTATTTGTTTTGCAATGCTGGGAATGGAACCTAGGGCCTCACACATGCTAGTCAGGTACTGTGCTGCCGAGCTACACCCCTGGCCATCTGAGCACCTTTTAATGATGTTATAATAGCTTGAGGTACAAGTGCACAGGATAAATAAAACACATTAACTATATGACAAAAAAAATTTTTTGTCTGTATGACTACCAAAAATATTTTATGGGAAGCTTTTATGGGAAGGCTGGCTGGGTTCCTAGGCATCCCATGTTTGCAAACTGGACCCAGAAAATCAGGGTCAGGCAGCTTCTACTCCCACATAAGGAATCTGATTCATCCATGCAATGGTGCCATGTTGGGGTGCTCTGTTTTCTTTCCTATGATTTCCTGTTGCTGCATTATCCCTACCTGAAATTTATTTCAAAATAAGAATTTAATCATGTATATACAGAAAGCCCAACTACAAAGACTTTCATACAAAAAATTTTAAACTTATATTTCAAAATAATTTCAGATTTCCAAAGGTTGTACCAGTAAGACAGAGGCTGTACACCCAGCTCCCCACAATAACACTGCACACAGCCTCAGTACAGAATCAAAGCCGGAAATCCATGCTGGTGCCACCCCACTGGCTTACCTGCAAGTTCTCAGCCCTTAAGAATGTTCCAGGGGCTGGGGTTATGGAGCAGTGGTAGCGTGCTTGCCTGGCACGCGTGAGGCACTGGGTTCGATCCTCAGCACCACATAAAAATAAAATATTCTGTCCACCTACAACTAAAAAAAATAAATATTAAAAAAAAAAAAAAAAGAATGTTCCAGTGTCGGGCTGGGATTGTAGCTCAGTGGTAGAGCGCTTGCCTCACCTGCGTGAGGCCCTGGGTTCGATCCTCAGCACCACATACAAAGCAATAAAATAAAGACATTGTGTCCATCTACAACTAAAAAGATATTAAAAAAAAAAAAATGTTCCAGTGTCCCTTCCTAGAAGCCAGGATCCACATGGCACTGAGTCCTCACATCTTTGTCTGCTCAGCCTATGATGGTTCCCGTATTCCCACAACTTGACACTTTTTTTCTTTTTGTACTGGGGATTGAGCCCAGGGGCGCTTAACCACTGAGCTACATCCCCAACCCTTTTTGAAAGAGAGCCTCGCTAAATTGCTGAGGCTGGTTTAGAACTTGTGATCCTCCTGCCTCAGCCTCCTGAGCCACTGGGATTACAGGTATGTGCCACCCTGCCTGGCTCCACAACCTTGATAGTGTCGATGGGCAATTGTTTGGTGGAATGTTCCAGTATGGGTCTGTCTGATGTTTCCTCATGATTAGATTCAGACTGTGTATTTGGGGCATGCAAATCCCAGAAGCAAGCTGTGTCCTCTGTGCATGATATAGGACGTGAGCTGCAGTAAGTCTCATTCCTGGCGATGACCACATGGCCAAGCTGATCACCCCTGCAATGTCACTGTCATTTCCTTTGTAAGCACTGAGCATCTCGAGTGGAGACTTCCCAAGACTTGTTTTGCCTCACATTTTGCCACTAACTTCACTGTCTACTGATGGTTCTTTGCAGCCATTATCACTGTGGTGTTTGTCATGCACAATACTTTGTCCCCATCGCTTCTTCCATACTAGTCAGAGTTAACAAGGAAGAGCTGTCCCTTCTACCATTGACATAGTTATTCAATTATTTCTACCCGTGTGGCCCCAGGGGTATTAGTTCATGTTGTGGGCTGCAGCCCATTACCATCGTTATTTATTTTCTTCCTCAGTTTACCTCCCACTTGGCCAGTGGGAGCTCCATTACTGCCTCTTGCATTTTCCCAACAAGCCTGTCGTCTGTTCCACAATTCTTTACTTTCTGGCATAGATACTCAGGGCTCATCTTGCACTTTCCCTGCCCTGGTCCTAGCCTCCACCAAGACCCCGGTTCCTCTGTGACAGAATGGTAGAACCCAGACCTGGGGCTGGACGTCATGGCTCCCAAGCCTTCCATATACGAGGGCTAGGACACGTTTGCACGCTCATGCCCGCCTGTGCACACACACCCCTATTTCTACATCTAGCTATCCTCGTATTAGAAAGCCAGGGGTTCAACACAGCTGGCTCTCATTATCCACAATGTTATTTCTAATTTTTCCATCTTAGCATACACACTGCCAGAATCACTGTCCATGTGAAAAATGAACTCGCTTCTTGAAAGATCCCTTGTTAGCTTTGGTTAAAATACGTCTTCCAAAGCTACCTAGCCTAGTGCCATCTCTGCCGTCAGTGGGTCACGGCATGGGTCTCCCCATATCCTGCTTCGTGTGTTTTGAGCAATCAGAACACTACCACAGGTGCTTAGAGGCCTCACTCCCAAGGCTTCAACCTGGTGGGTGCCATTTAGTTTCTGGTTCTTCCTTCCTTTTTTTTTTTTTTTTTGTACAAGTAGATAATCATGTGGCTTCTTGCGCCCCTTCCTCTGTAACGTTCATCGGGTACTCTGGTGCATTTTGCTTCTCCCTGCTTATCATTGTGTTGTGGCACCACTCATCACATCAGCTCAGCTCGTCCTCTGTCGCTGCTGTCACAGTGCTCCAATGCATGGAAGTCACAGTTCATACAGCACTCTTGCACATGAGGGAGTCTGGGTTAATACTTTGCAACTGCAAAATGTGCTGTGATATGCGACACTGTACATATATACTTAGATGAGCTGGGTATGGTGGTGCACACCTGTAATCCCAGAGGCTGAGGCAGGAGGCTTGCAAGTTCAAGGCCAGCCTAAGCAACTTAGTGAGATCCCGTCTCAAAATAAAAAAGAAAAAGGGCTGGGGATGTGGCTCAGTGGTTAAGCGTCCCTGGGTTCAATCCTACCAAAAAAAAAAAAAAAACAATTAATAATAACAAAAATAAAATAAAATACTTGGATAACTCAGTTTGGATTAAGACTTTTTTTTTTTTTTTGGTACTGGGGATTGAACTCAGGGGCACTTGACCACTGAGCCACATCCCCAGCCCTATTTTTGTGTTTTCTGTAGAGTCAGGGTCTCACTGAGTTGCTTAGCACCTCGCCGTTGCTGAGGCTGGCTTTGAACTCGCTATTCTCCTGTCTCAGCCTCCCTAAGTGCTGGGATTACAGGCTTGCACCACCGCACCTGGCTGGCTTAAGACTTTTTAAGTATAATAATAAGCCCCAAATCTGCAGCACACTGAGCATGACAGAGATCAAATGCTGAACAAACTGTAGACAGGAGCAGTGGGTGCCAACCTGTACACATGGTAACCATGCTCAGTGGGCGTGTGGAAAGGAACCCAGCCAAAGTAACATCCCCGCAGTGTTGTTTGGGGCATGTCTAACCTAGGGCTCACCATGGCACAGAAAACTCAAGGCCTTCAATGCAGAGAACTGGGGATGAGCTGAGAAGCCTCCACCCCTTACAAGCCCATGGTGCAGAGGGGCCTGTTCCCAGGGCTCAGGACTGTGAGGCTTGTCTGCCTTTCCTGCTGGGCCTGGAGAAGGCCCACCATCAGCAGGTTTGCCTCCACAGGGACATGTCCTGGGTTCTCCTCCCCTCCAAATCTCCTCACTCTCCTCCACAAGGTGAACAGGAGCCAGGGAAGGCAGTCTGCAGTGCCAGCCCTTGCCAACAGTGCCGGGACCACTGCAGACAGGACCAGATGCACGTGAAAAATCTGTTGGTGGCCTTGAACCCTGGTGTACAACAGAACCACCCAGATGTCCTGCCTTGGCACTGCGGGATATCCACCTGTAATGTTGAGCAACCCACAGGCAATTCTGAAAAAGACCTGGGCACCAGGCATGGTGGTGCACGCCTGTCATCCCAGGGCTCAGGAGGCTGAGGCAGGACAATCATTAGTTCAAAGCCAGCTTCAGCAACTCAGCAAGGCCCTAAGCAACTTAGTGAGACCCTATCTCTAAATAAAATATGACAAGAGCTGGGGGATGTGGCTCAGTGGTTAAGTACCACTGAGTTCAATCCTCAGTACTAAAGAAAGAAAAAGAAAGACACCTGGGCTGAGAGCCACCACTGTAAGCATTGCTTAATGAACTCGGTGACACCAGGGCACCACTACTGGAACACACGCAGGGATTTTGAGCAAGCATCGGCAGGGAAGGAAGCGTTGGTGTTATGACAGGGTGAAAAAAATAGAAAACCACCTAGTCTAAGTACAAATGAAATAAAATATTTTATTTGTAGTCTAACTACAAATAGATTAATATTTTATCCTTCAGCAGTATAATAAGTTATTGAAATCAAATGTCTAGTTTTGTAATATACCCTAATACAAATTAGAAAATGAAACTTTGATTATGAAGATATTTGGTGCTATGCATAAACAAAAAAATCAAGAAGCCAAATACGTCAAAAAGCCAAATCATTTCTCACTTCCTATTTTGTATTCTAGTTTTATTGGGGGAAGAAAAAGGAAATGAACTGGCATGCCTATCTGTGAGTACAAAAAAGGGCACCGCCTTGCTAGGGAAGTCATGTCCTGACAGAATGTGCATGTCAGGGGCTGGAGTCTGCGCACTCGGCACATCAGTGCAGCACTACCCAGAGCACCGCAGTGTGAGGGTGGCATTCAGCGGGCCACCACTTCCACCAGGAGCCTCCTGAGACCCTGTGATGCACACAGATTTAAAGATAAAAGCATCTTATGAGGTAAATAAGGCTCTAAAAGAAACAGAAATTTTTGAAAATGATTTGGGGTGCTCCAGGAGGCACACCGCAAGGCGTCCTGCCGGCCCGCCGCTGAGGACCACGGGCGCGGGCGAGGCTGTAAGCAGCAGGGCCTTGTGCTCACCGCAGGGCACTCCTTGGATATGGCCCACTGGTCATCTTCTCATTAAGATTTATTTTTTGCCTCTGATTTTCCATCTATTAAATCACCAAATCCCAGTTTCTCCAGCGGTTCCTGTGCCATCAGCTGCCTAAAAGGAAAACGGGAAGTTGTCAAGGTGCAAGAGCAAGGTCTCCTCAGGCCCGCCACACACTGCTCTGTCATGGCAGCCGCCGTCCCTGGGGGCTCCTGGGACCCCATTCTATGTCAATGGGCCCATTTGCCTGTGTCCGCCCAAAGCCTCCTCGCCTCCTTTCAGATACTCTGAGGGTCTCTGTGGCCTGCCTTCCTGGGGGAAGCATGCACCTCACAACTCAGAGGAGGCAGCTGTTGAGGGTGTGGACAGAGCTCGGCCATCACCAGGTGTCCACACAGGTGTGTGAAGTTCCTGAGGCAGGGGATGAGCCAGGGCTGAGGAACCCGGCTCCCCTGGGCTGCAGCACTCTGGGGCAGACTTGTGCAGGTGCAGAACCTCTTCACATCTGGCCTAAGGTCACCATGAATGCATACCTGATGAGGCGGGAGGATAGAACACACTATTTAATAATTTATTATCTTTGAAATATTTAATATATAAAGTGTGGGCTCTACTTTGCTCCTCTCAGGCCTGCAAAGCCAGGGCTCTGGTCCCACCAGCAAGACCAAGGCCAGCTACTGGACCCATCTGTCAGACCCCAGGCAGCCAGCACCTTCTCTACAACCGCCTGGGTGTCAGCCTCCTCCTATGCTGGTGATAAGCAAACCAGTAAAGTCAACGCCCAACACTGAGTACTGCGCAGGCCTTGCTGGGCCTCCCACCTCCCCTCCTCACACAGGCTCAGAGAAGAGGGGAGAAGGGCTCAGGATGCAGGCAAAGGGCGGGCTCAGAGAGCAGAGGGAGAGGGGCTCCAAGTGCAGGGGGAGAAAATACCTCATAGGACTGTGGAGGTCTCTCCTGGTGCCCCACCTTTGTCCTTTTCATATTTGAGAAATCAAAGGTATTTTTGCCCCTCAAAGGATTACAGTGTTGAAACTTGCCCGTTGAGTGGGACAGCAAGAGGTAAAACCAGGTGTTTGTTCCCATCACAGCCTCGCCCCATGAACTAGTAGTGGCGTCAGGCCAACAAAATCTGGGCCCACCCCTTTCGTTGAAAATGTCCTCAGAACTACATGATCCCATTTAGCACAATTCTATAACATGGAATTCACAAGATAGTTCTTGATTACAAGTTAGGCAAACAATAACAAATTTTCACCACATCTTGGTAAAGAATACATCTGGCCAACAGTCTTCACGTCCACCTGTTAGACTTTGCTTGACCAACAGAATAATAACCCCCAAGGATGTGCACATGCCAATTCTTGGAGCTATACAAATGCTACCTCACCTGGGGAAGGGACATTAGGCTGCTAATTATCAGGCTCTGAGATGAGATTATCTTGATGCAGGTGGATGCATCTAATCACCTGAATCCTTAAAACTGGAGAACTATTCCTTTGGCCAGAAAGGAAATGGTAAAAGGATCAGAGATACACCACAGCTGGCTGTGAGGATGAAGGAAGGGGCTACAAGTCCAAGAATACAGGTGATTCTAGCAGCTAGAAAGGGCAGAAGCTTCCAGCAGGAACCAGTCCTGCTGGCACCTTGACTCTAGAATCAGAGACTCATGCCAGACTTCAACCTACACAACTTGAGATCACAGGTAGTTCAGGCAGCCTGCCCACGTGTCTGTTACAAGACCACACGAAGCAAGTGTAGCTGTGCTTGCCCTGATGCTGCCACTGATGTTCAAGGAGGAGAGACCACAAGCCAAACTGGACACAGTTCAAGAGATTCCCACAAGTCCTCATGGAGGCCAGCTCCGTGCCTTTCAGTAAGTTCTATAGCTAAAAGAATGGTTTTAGAGCTCTATGCAGCCCGAGTCAATCAAAAAAATTTTTCCCATTTCTTAGTCATTGTTTAAGGACTAAGTCATTCAGATACCCCCCGCCAAAATCACTCTGGAATCTTTATAAAAAGCAAAATTACTCCTGTTAATCCCAGTGCCACCATTCACAGGTATTTAACTTCAAGATTCAGTGCAGTGGAATATTTCTGTACTTCCGTTCTCGAGGGCAATAATGGCAGCAACACTGACGCTCCCCAAGTCATACTAAGTGTTCCTTCACTTTCCAGGCAGGAGGCACCACGGCCCCACCACAGCGGGGATGGTGAGAGGCAGAGATGCTCCATGATGTCCCTAAGACAGGATCTGAACTTCTAAATTACTCAGAGGTTTGAGATCTTGGGTTATTATGTATTAGTCTTTGCCAATGTAATCCCAATTTTAACATTTTTTTCTATGAGAAAATATGGTCCTCCAAAACACATACCTACTTTTCCATCAGGCTGAAACAGCCCAAGCCCTCATAAGAATTTTAAAAACTCTATTGAGGTCCATTTTCTGAAAAGATGCATATCAAAGTAAGTAGGGGTAAAAGAAGGCCTGGGATTTTAGCATAGAAAAAAGGAAGGAAGAAAGAAAATAAGTGGTTAAAAGTGTGTGTGATCCTGACCTGAGTCTGGGTGGACCAACCTTGACAATCTTTTATGATGTTTGACGATTTTTTTTTTTTTTTGGTACTGGAGATTGAACTCAGGGGCACTCGACCACTGAGCCACATCCCCAGCCCTATTTTGGGTTTTATTTAGAGACAGGGTCTCACTGAGTTGCTTAGCGCCTCACTGTTGCTGAGACTGGTTTTGAACTTGTGATTCTCCTGTCTCAGCCTCCCTAAGTGCTGGGATTACAGTCTTGCGCCACCGCGCCCAGCTTCTGACGATTTTCGTGACCAAAATTCTCTGGTCAAGCTGGACCTATAAATGGGAAAAGTGACACATCCTCTTCTGGGACCTGCCTGGGAGCCTTTATCATGCAGTCTGGGAACCTTCTTTTCCGCTCCCAAATCCACCAGACCCTCTGAAGAAACCCCAGGTAGGAGCAGCTGTGATCTCTACCTAGCTCTACCGTCAACCCAGGTATGCTAATCTTATTTACTAACTTTCTCCAGCTTGTCCGTGAAGAACTTGTCCTTATGCAGATCAGGGAACTGAGCTTGGGAGACAAGAGACCTGCTTACACCCTGAGGCACAGGCAGAGCTCCTCTTCTTGAAAGCTTGGCAGCACCAAGAAGAAATTCTCAGTTCAAGCTTCCTAAAGATCCATCAGTTTAAGATATTCAAAGATGTGGTTCCAATCAAGGTGCAATTTAGAGGTAGTAGGAGCTGGATTCAGTGTGGACCTTGGACAGATTCAAGCCCCTGTAAGTGAGCCCAAGAAATACCTCCAAAGGCAGGCAGGACAAGGGCCTCACAGGAGGTCCACACTGCCAAAGCCCATCACCCTTATGGTCTCAAAGGTCCACATTGATGGCATATATTTGAACCTTGAGGAAGTGTCTGAGTTTGTTGCTCAAAGTGAAAAGCAAGCTTAAGTGGATCACTGATGTCAACCTGTCTGAACATGGAATTCCTTAAGGAGCTATGGCCTCAGAAAAGGAAAAATGAAAGCTCCCATCACAATCATATAATTATACGTTATATGCTGTCACATTAAGGATTAAAATAGCTCTTATTTTAAGTAAAAGCCTCACAGATCACAGAAATGTTTTGTTTTGTTTAAAAGTGAACTCTGGTGAATTCTGGCTAAGACAGGAAGAATCACTCATCTTTCATCATTTCTTCAATAGTCTATTGTCTTCCCTGTCACATTCCAAACAGCTTTAAGTGGAACAAAACAACACAGTGCATATTTTTATAGTCTGAGTGAAAGAAATAAACTGTGTACTCGTACAATCTTCAAATCTTTTGACTAAGCATTTTATGGTGTACAATTCTGAAACCTTAATGACAGGTCAGTAGCACCCAACTTTGGAAAGAAAATGTTCTGAAGGAATGCAATCATGGGTGATGCTGTCACTCAAGAAACGGTTTCCAGGATTGCCAAACAGCTTCTAGTACAATCTTATCTGATAAGCTTCAATTACACCAGCAAACACCCACAGTTCTGAAATATATAAGTTGAACTCCAGGGCTGAATAATGGCCTTTTAGGGAAAAAAAAAAAGCTTTGGCTGGAGAAGTAGGGAGTGGAAGTCATTATGGTTAACTCGTACTTGCCTTTCCATTCTGCACTGTAAATAGTCTTTTGATTCATTTCTGCACAAAGCATTTTCAAACTGATTGTCACGGAGACACTTCATGAATTTCTCTTTAAAGCTTTTACATTCACCTAGAAGGATAAGAAAAAGTGTCTTCATAGTGAAAACATGAGCTGATAACATAGCAGCCTTAGAGCAGTATCACTGCCCCTTTCAAAACTTGTTTCCTTCACAGGGACTAGCAGGCGTGAGGCCCCGGACTCAATCCCTAGCACAGGAAAAAACAAAAACAAACCTTGATTCCTTCAGAAACATGGAAAATGACACTGCAAAAGATAAAATCAAGTACAGTAAAATGTTAAGGACAGAATCGAGATAGTGGAGTTCATGTAAAAGTTCTTTACAATAATCTAAGATGGGTGCTGTAATCCCAGCAGCTAGGGAGTCTGAGGTAGGAGGATCTCACGTTCAAAGCCAGCCTCAGCAATGGTGGGGCGCTGAGCAACTCAGTGAGACCCTGTCTCTACATAAAACACAAAATAGGGCTGGGGATGTGGCTCAGTGTTTGAGTGCCCCTTAGTTCAATCCCCAGTATCAAAAAATAAAGAAAGGGAAGGAAGGAAGGAAGGAAAGAAGGGAGAGAGGGAGGGAGGGAGGAAGGAAAACAAACAATAATCTATAAATCTATTTTTTAGCCTTAATTTCCACAGAAGCATCTCGATGGCTTACCCCAAATCCAAAATTCTAAATAAACAGCTGGAGACTAGCAGCACTTCTCAATTTGCAAGACACCAATGAGGAATCATTTAAGTCCCAACTGTAACAACTACAGACTTCATAATTGCTAAAAGTATTTCTTTAGTATGGGGATATAGCTCAGTGGTAGAATACTAGTTGCCTAACATGTACCAAGCTCTGAATTCAATCTCCAGCAGTGTAAAAAAAATAAAAATAAAAAAGGGTTTCTTTAACAGTTCCTAAAGAACCAGAGCATTAGCCAGGCATGGTGCTGCATGCCTATAATCCCAGCAACTCAGGAGGCTGAGGCAGGAGGCCTATAATCCCAGCCTCAGCAATTTAGGGAGGCCCTAAGCAATTTAGCAACACCCTGTCTCAAAATAAAAACAGGGATGTGTCTCAATGGCTAAGTGTCCCTGGGTTCAATCCCTGGTACCAAAAAATTTTAAAAAATTAAAAAATAAAATTTACTGCTAACAACAGTGACTTGTGTTCTGGGCACCACACTTTTAAGTAAGAGCAAGGAAGACTAGAATTGCATCCTGTTTGGGGCTGGGGTTATGGCGCAGTGGTAGCGTGCTCGCCTAGCACGCGTGAGGCACTGAGTTCGATCCTCAGCACCACATAAAAATAAAGATATTTTGTCCACCTACAACTAAAATAAATAAATAAATATTAAAAATAAAAAAAAGAACTGAATCCTGTTTTGAGGAGTGGGTGTTACTATCTTTGGCACATTAGAGCCATTATCCCTGTCAGCTCTCACTAGGAGGGTCCACGCCTCCACGGGTGATTTTCAGTTTACGGGGTCCCCCAGTCTGTTTCCCTGCCAGCTATCAACAGGGATCAGGGCAAGCCCAGTCCAGCGGTTTGTGATGAGCCTGGAGCACTGCTATGAGCGTCAATATCCAGGATCCCAGACCCTAAAGGCGGGCACAAGCTGACCATGACTTCAGACCAGCCAGCCCTCAAGATCCATCCCTGGGCCCAGCCTCTGGCCTCGACCTTCCCCCTGGGACCCACCCTCCCCTCCCCTGAAGCCTTCCCCTTTCCTAAGACCCTCCCCCTCTAGGACCTTCCCCTCCTCTAGGGGCCTCCCCCCCTCAGACCCGCCCCTTCAGAACTCTCTCCTCAGACCCCTCGGGCCCTCCCCTCACCTAGGATCCGCCCCTAGAACCCGCCAGTACACTCGCGAGCCCGGGAGACCCCGCCCACAGACTCCCACCCTCACCAAAGTGATCCAGAGGGAAGCTGCCCTTGTCTGGTGGCCGCGGCTGGAAGCTCTTGGCCCCGAAGTTCATGGCGGTCGACATGACGGCGGTGCCGGGTTTCAGCTAGAGCGATGGGCGGCGTGCGCAGGGCGGCCGGCGGAGCACGGAGCAGGCCTCCGGGAACGCCGAGCACATCGAGCCCCGGGTCCGCCCCGCCCCGCCCCGCGGCAAGGCCCCGCCCCGACCATGGCCCAGAGACTTTAGACCCCAGGCCTTGCCCAGTCGGACCAGGCATAGCTGCTTGTTCCAGCCCCACTTCCCCAACTCTGAAAGCTCCGGCTGAACCCTAGGCTGCCTGTCGCTTTCCAGTCCTGTTTCCCACCTGAGCAGAGGGCCTAATCATGACAAGAAATACATGAAACAAGGGAGTGTGCATTAGCTTCCTGTGACTGCCATAAGACGGTACCACACACAGTGGCTTAAAAGTCAGAAGTGTCAGGGCTGGAATTGTAGTTCAGTGGTAGAGCGCTTGCCTCGCATGTGTGAGGCGCTGGGTTCGATCCTCAGCACCACATAACAATAAAGATGTTGTGTCCATCTACAATTAAAAAATGCCAGAAGAGATCAAGATATGGGTTGGGCTGTCCTTTCTGCGGACCCTAGAGAGACTCAGACGCAGGCATGGGAGTGTGCTTCCAACTCCTGATGTTCCTTGGCTGGTAGAAGTAGCGCCCTCCTTTGCCTCCACTTAATTTGGCCTTCTCCCTGTGTGTCTCTGTGTCCAAATGTCCTCTTTATAAGGATACCTGCCACGTTGGGTTAGGGACCATCCTAATGACTTTACTAAATATATATTCAACAACCCTATTTCCAAAAAAATTGAAATTCTTAGGTATTGGGTGCTAGAAATATTGGGGGAATATTCTGTTAGAACAAAAGTAAAGCCTCTGGCATTTGCATATTGCTGTCGTTATGGAAACAATAACGAGAGGAAAGGGCTTTGGAGGTCTTGGTGCTCACCCACAGAGCCTTTGACCAGCCCTGTACTTGGGGACCACCTATCCTTTCCATGCCAACGTTTATCAGTCACATGATGAAAGAAATAGCTGGGCGTGGTGGCGCAAGCCTATAATCCCAGCACTTAGGGAGGCTGAGACAGGAGAATTGCGAGTTCAAAGCCAGCCTCAGCAATGGCGAGGCGCTAAGCAATTCAGTGAGACCCTGTCTCTACATAAATCACAAAATAGGGCTGGGGATGTGGCTCAGTGGTCGAGTGCCCCTGAGTTCAATCTCCAGTACAAAAAAAAAAAGAAAAGAAAAGAAAGAAATAGATTACTGGCCATTCCAGTTTCTGCCATGAGCTGCGACCTCCATCCCTTCTCCCATCCCACTCATTTACAATGACTACACAGCAGGCACATGCCAGGCCTGGCAGGAAGCAACACAGAGCTCACAGCTGGCCCCTCTGGATGAGCTTTCTTAACCCAGTGCTCTGAAGTGACACAACACCACAGATGCTTCTAGTGTTGGGTGGAGAAGCCGACTTCAGCGACTTCCCAGAGGGGTTGCAGAGAAATGCCTGGCCAGCAAATCCTGAGCC
Source organism: Xerus rutilus (assembly GCA_028644305.1). Lineage (NCBI taxonomy): Eukaryota > Metazoa > Chordata > Mammalia > Rodentia > Sciuridae > Xerus > Xerus rutilus. The sequence continues at coordinate 13,663,773 of CM053415.1, read as the reverse complement.
TGCCCCTCTTTTGGCTTGACTGGAGCGGCCCTCTGGAGGCTTCTAGCATTCCCCTTGCTATTCCCGCATACCTGCCCCCAACAATGCACACCCCTGGATTCCTGTGCCCCAGGCTGCATTCACCTTGTTGCCCAGAGACAGCACTAAATGTTCTCGGACACTCAGCAGAGGAGACGTCATTTCCAAGGCATCCAGGGAAGGCCCACCCTGTGGAAAGCCCATTTCAGTTGCCAGGGGCTCTGGGGGTCTGGGCCTACTTAAAACTACAAAAGGAAAAAATGCACCTTGTTCTTGTCACATAAACAACCATTTTACATGGCTGAAACCAGGGGCTGCACACTGGGTTATTCATTAATAAGTTTCCAGGGCTGCGAACAATAGAAGCTTTTATTACCCAGCAAATAGCCCTTTCCACTTGACTAGGTCACACTACTTAGCAATAAAGGACAGCCCCCTCCCCTGAGGTTGCCACAGCCGCTGTCTGGCAGCACTGAGGAACCAGGGACATGGCAGAGGCCAGTTTTTAATTGACTGTCTCCTGGCAAATGATCATTGCTTTCTATGAGATCTTTAGCTGGTAGAGATTTTTATTTGCAGTTCACAGATAGGAAAAGTGGGGAAAGAGCTAACTTTTATGAACTCTCTTGGGTGCTGGGTACTTTTCACACAGGATCCCCAGTAATTAGAACAATACCTGTCACAGGCAGGTGCTCAATTGATAATTTTGAATGGATATAGTTAAGATGATGTCACTCTTGGGGCTGGGATTGTGGCTCAGCGGTAGAGCGCTTGCCTCGCATCCGTGAGGCCCTGGGTTCGATCCTCAGCACCACATACAGAGCAATAAAATAAAGACATTGTGTCCATCTACAACTAAGAAAAAATTAAAAAAAAAAAAGATGATGTCACTCTTGTCCTCTCATACAGAGAGACTGAACTGAAAGGGGTCAAGTCTCTCCTTTAAGATTACAGAGTCAAGGGCTGGGATTGTAGCTCAGTGGTAGAGCGCTTGCCTCGCATGCGTGAGGCCCTGAGTTCGATCCTCAGCACCACATACAAAGCAATAAAATAAAGACATTGTGTTCATCAACAACTAAAAAAAATTAAAAAAAAAAAAGATTACAGAGTCAAGGGAAGCTGAGGCAGGAGGATGGAAATTCAAGGCCATCTGGGGAACTTGGTGAAACTGTCTCAAACTAAAATTTGGAAAAGGTCTGAGGGTATCGCTCAGTGGTATAGTGCCTCTAGGTTCAACCCCCAGCTCTGCAAAATAAACAAAAAAGATTATGGAGCCAGCGTGTGGATTACCTACTTCTTTATAACACGTGGCCCCATATATAATGGTAGGAAATAGCAACCATTTGCTTTGCTCAGGAACTTGTAGTCTGGGTGAGTCTTGGTGGAGGCAGCAGCATGTGATGTCAGCTCTAATGGGCTACTGCAGATGGTGCTTTCTGGCTGCTGATGAGAGGGCACAGGCTGTTGGGTGGGAGTGTGACCATGCTTCTGTGGCCGCCAGCTCCCCTCCACCTGGGCTACTCTGCTTGGGCCTCTTCACAGCATGGCAGCTGGACCTGAGAGCAAGCAGTCCAGAGAACCAGGTGGAAGCTGAGTCTCTTTTTGTGATCTAGCTTTGGCAATCCTGCAGGTCTGCCTCCACCATGATCACAGGGCCCTCCAGATTCAAGGGCAGGGAACCCAGGCCCTTTCTTTTAATGAGAGGAAGGCAAACTTGTATTATATGGAGGATGTGTGGTTGGGAGCCCCTGTGTGGCCATGTTTGGATGCTGCCAATGCCATTGCTAACAAGTGGAGGGAGTGAGCTTGGAACCCAATCTGTCTGACTCCAGATCCCTGTGATAAAACCACCCACTCCACCTCTGGTGTCACAGCCAGGTGTAGCCTGAGCCAGCCAATCTGAGCACTGCATTCAACCAGGCCACAGGGGCACCTCAGGGTTGGGCACCTGACCATGGTCCTGATCAAGTCTGATCATAATAGTCCACAGTCAGTGTGGGGAATGTCCACTGGAATCAAAAAGGAAAATCTCTCTGGCCCAGCGATGCCAATGCAAGTTGACACTGTAGCATCTGTGCTACAGAGGAGCTGTGTCCAGAGGAGCTGCACGCATGTTCTAACAGGACATTCTCTGACGGCCCAAGGCCAGACTTGTCACCTGCCATGCCGTGGACCAGTCATCTATTAGAGGAAGCCCTGTCTTGTCTGGGTGCACAGTCATGCTAAAAATACAAAATGGCAAGCAACAAATGGAGGGAGGCAGGGGACACACAGGGCTTGGAGGATTTTGAGGATGATGGGATGGTCACTGTCTTGACTGTGGTGATGGCTCCATGGGTGTGGACATGTGCCACTCAGACTGTATGCTTTAAGCACACGGTCCTTGTATATTAATAAAGCTATAAAAAAGGCACATATGAGACCAGGTGCAACTGTGTCCCTGGAAGGGTACACAGGAGAGCAAGTGGCCCAGAGGGAGGGGCTTCCTTTCTGGACTTTCTGGTGTGTGCATACTGAAGATTAAAGGGACAAGTGACACATAGATATGTGCATGCCTAGAGGACCCACTGAATGTTCCAGCAGGTGCAATTGTGGCCTCTCCCCACAAGACACGTTCGCCTTATCTGAAAACAGGGTCTTCACAGAGGTAGCTGAGGTAAGGAGCTCAAAATGAGATCATCTTGGTATTCGGGTGGACCCTAAACCCAAAGACAAGTGTCAGACAGAAAAAGAGAAGACGCAGGGAGGAGGCATGGGAGATGGGGCAGAGCTGAGGAAAGCAGGTACGAGCCCTGGGTGCCAACCACACCGGAAGCTGGGGGACACGAACAAGCTGTCGCCAGGCACGGTGGCACATGCCTGTAATCCCAGTGGCTCGGGAGGCTGAGGCAGGAGGATCTTGAGTTCAAAGCCAGCCTCAGCAACAGGAAGGCACTGAGCAACTCAGTGAGACTCTGTCTCTAAATAAAATACAAAATAAGGTTGGGGATGTGACTTAGTGGTTGAGTGCCCCTGAGTTCAATCCCTGGTACCCCCCAAACAAATAATAACAACAACAACAACAAAACAGGTTGTCTCCCAGAACCCCCACAAAGAGCCACCCTGTGGGTGCTAGACCTCCGACTCCTGGCTCTGGAACTGCAGAGTAAACTGCTGTGACTCTTTGCTGCAGTGACTACGGAGCTCTCACAGCTATGAGCATGGGGTTTGTGCTTTCTCGGCTGTCCCTGGCCCTGAGCTCCCTCGCAAGCCCTTCGCCACCCGTACTGGGCCTACCCAGCTCTCTTTGCCCCATCCCAAACTCAGGTCCCAGGTATGTGTGAACTGGGCAAGCCCACCTCACCAGCTGCAGCAGACTCCACATCCTCTCCAATGCACCCCCTGGCCTTCTTGCCTTGACTGTGTCCCTACCAGCCCTAGAGGCAGCAAACTCTTACATGACCCTAATCCACAGGGCTGGGAGAGCCTAGAAGAACTTTTGAGTCCTTATGCCAATTTTTGTAGCCCTACCTCCTGGTAGAAACTGGCACACAACAGGCATTCAATAAGTGCTTCTTAGCCTGGCTCAGTGGCACACATCTGTAATTCCAGCAGCTTGGGAGGCTGAGGCAGGAGGATCACAAGTTCAAAGCCAGCCTCAGCAACTTAGCCTAAGCAATGTAGCAAGACCCTGTCTCAAAAAATAAAAAGGGCTGGGGATGTGGCTCAATGGTTGAGGGGCTCTGGGTTCAATCCCTGGTACAAAAAAAAAAAAAAAAGGGCTGGGGTTATGGTGCAGTGGTACTGTGCTCGCCTAGCACGCATGAGGTACTGGGTTCGATCCTCAGCACCACATAAAAATAAAGATATTCTGTCCACCTACAACTAAAAAGTAAATATTTTTTAAACAACCCTGCTTCTTAGTTAAATGGACTTTCCTGAGCAGATAGGACTCCTCGGCCTGGACACTCAGTAGTCACCTTGGTACCAGGTGCTCAGCAGAATGTTCCTAAGGTCCCATGGGTAGGACAAACATGCTTCCCTTTGCGTCTCTCACTGTGCAGGGGATGGAGGTGGTGAGTGCCCTGTCGCAGGAGATGTGCCATCAAGGCTGGGACTTTACTTTCATAGCCTATCAAGGAGGACAATCCTTGAGAGGGTAAGGGCCTTGCCTGCCACGGCTCTGTGGTTTGTGCAGGGCGTGGATGACACTCTGGGAGACGGGCCTCATTGAGGGGCCCCTGCTGGCAGCGATGGGGCTGCCTCGTGTCGGGGCAGGTGGTGTGAAGCAGGCCCGGCCACTTCTGGTGCCAAGAGCCATGCCCCTCACAGCTCACTCTCAGAGCAGCGCCTCCTCTCCCGGCTCTGCCAGCAGGGTTTAGCGGACAAGGTTGGGGCACATGCCATAGAGTGAGCCTGCCCCTGCCAGGGACACTGCCTGCAGGGAGGCCCTCTGGGTGAAGTGCCCCATGCCTGTTTGGGCGGCAGTGCCCCTTGCCCTCAGTGGCAGCCCTGCGAATACCCGACAGGGACAGGCTGCTGTGGGAGGAACAGCCCCGACATGAAGCTGCGGCTCTGGAGTTTGAGGCCCCTCATGGGTGATCCCCAGGGGCTGCACGCCGGCCGTGTTCCTGGACATTGATAGGAGACAGATGGTGTGAGAAAACACCTTGGAACCTGCCTCCCCCAGGGTCCTGCTGAGGAAGACTCAGAGCTGGGAAGGTTGGGGGTGGCTTCTCCCCTCAGTCAGGGCCCTGAGCCCATTTTGATGGGGAGACCAAGGCAGACTGGCAGCCCCAGAGGCCACCAGAACAGCTCGTGTGCCTGGATCCTGCGGCCAATCCATGGGGTGTAGAGGTCTTGGATGCCTGATCCTAGACAGTCCCCAGCCACCCCTGGGCCCCTGTCACAGACCTAACCTGCATTCCACGCAGCTGTAGCTTTAAGCCTCCTGCTGGGGCTGTCCCCTGCAAACTGCTTGTTCCACATTCTCGGGGTGGTGGGGCGGGTGGGGTGCTGGCACGCCCTCTGGGAGGGAGGCTATAAGGCACGGGCAGATGGGGCCCAGAGGGGAACTGGGGCCCTGCCTCCTGCTGTCCACATGGCCCTGCTGTTCTTGGGGCTCCTGGTGCTCCTGGGCCTCTGGGGGCTGCTCCGTGCGTCTGCCCGCAGCCCCTCTCCAGTCCTGCAATGGCCCCCCGGGCCTCGCCCACTGCCGCTCCTGGGGAACCTGCACTTGCTGCGTGTTTCGCAACAGGACCGGTCACTGATGGAGGTAGGCCCGGGCAGCCCCTGCTCAACTCCCACGGCCTAGATGGTGGCCATGTCCCAGCCCTGTCTCTGGGGAAGCCAAACCCAGTTTACACCGTCCATTTCAGCCTGGTGCCGGGCCCACCAGGAACGCGAGAGGCCAATACCCCTACCCTGCCCTTGGGAAGAGAGAGCCACCTACCCCACAGGGAAGCAGAAGCGAATAGTAAGAGACAGCCCTGGAAGTGCTGCCCAGGGTTAGCAGGCAGGGAGGGCTCCATGGAGGAGGCAGCCTTTGGGAAGCATTTTCAGCAAGGTCAGAGTTGGGGCAGGTGGGATGCCCACTAGGTGTGGCTCCTCCTTGAGGGGCTAGAGATGGAACTTTCACAGCCAGCTTGAAGGCTGGCTGTCCTGCCTTGCAGCTGGGGGCTGGCTGGCTCAGGGAGATACAGAGCCCAGATCTGCCTTGTGAGGGCTAACCAGCCCTGTCCACTGCATGGACTTGCACCCTGTCCCCACAACCCCAAAGTAGTCCCTTCCTCTTAGTCTCCAAGGCCCTCACCAGAGACCAGTCCCCATTCTCTGCCCCAATGCAGCTCCCAAGATTTCTCCACCCAAGGGGCTCCTGCCTGCAGAGCTCACCACATGGCCTCCCCAGGACTGCAGGTGGACAGGCAGCAGGGGGCTGCAGCCCTGAGTTGAACTGGCCCCGTCACACCTTCCCTAGGGCAGGACACCTGGGCTCCACCTGGCCCTGGGCACCAAGCTCAGAGGCTCAGGCCCTAGATTAGTGCTGGGCAGGAGAGCAGGCCTTGGGCAGGACGGTAGGCCCCACTCTGACCTCAGGCATGTGTGACCAATGACAACTCACCTCCTGCTCCTGAACCTCAGCTTCCTGTCCTTAAAATGGGGAGATGAGGCCCTCCTGGGCAAAGATGCTGTAAGGGCGGAGGGGAGGACCGCCTTGGGGAAGGCTCTGGGGCAGCCCGGATGTGCATTGTTCTGTGTCCTTGCTCAGCTGGTGAAGGTCAGAGTCCGAACTGACCAGCCATGGCCTGGTGCTGCTTCTGTCTGTCCTTTGGTGCAGGTTAGGGGGCTGCAGCTAGCCAAGCTGAAGTTCAGGGAGGGTCACAGCCTGGAGGGACTCTCCAGCCTGCCGCCTGTGCAGCCCTGGGCCACCTGCAGCCTGGTTATGGGTGTCAAGAGCCCCTGGGATTTTAGCTGAAAAGAAAAACCCATGACAATCATTCCCAGCACCAAATGGCACCCCCCAGTAGACTTGGAGTGGTTTGTTCTGTGGGTTCCCTGACAAACCCTGCACGCCCCAGCTTCTCTCCTTCATGCCCTGCCGAGTCTCCCCCACTTCCTCCACCCAGCAGGGCTCTGCCCAAGTGGACCCCAGAGGGCCTAGTGGGTAGGGGCTGCCCACCTGAGCCCTGCTGCCCCCACCAGCTCTCAGAGCACTACGGGCCAGTGTTCACCGTCCACCTGGGCTGCCAGAAGACTGTGGTGCTGTCCGGCTATAAGGCTGTGAGAGAGGCCCTGGTGGGCACTGGGCAGGAGCTGGCAGATCGGCCTCCCATCCCCATCTTTCAGCTCATCCAGCAAGGCAGGGGTAGGTGTGTGGTGAGGTCCTCTGCCATGGGAGGTGGGGACTGACCTCTGGGCTGGTGCTGAGCCAGGGGAACCGGGGCCCCTAGGGTCTTTCCATCACAAGCCAAGAGGGGGCCTGCTAATCCCGACCAACCCCCAGAGAACAGGAGGGTGGAACTGAGGCCCCCGCCAGGCCTGCCGACCCAGGTGGCCCCACCTGCTCCTGCCACCTCACAGGGCTGGGTGATGCTCACACAGTATCTCCGTGTCTGCCCTCAGGCATCTTCTTCTCCTCTGGGGCGCGCTGGAGGGCTGCCCGCCAGTTCACAGTGCGTGTGCTGCATGGCCTGGGTGTGGGGCAGGGGCCCATGGCTGGTAAGGTCCTGCAGGAGCTGGCGTGTCTCGTGGGACAGCTGGACAGCTATGGAGGTGAGCATGAGACAGCTGGACAGCTATGGAGGTGAGCAGGGGACCTCTCCCCAGGGTCCCTGCTTGCCTGAGGCCCATCTCCCCTGCAGGCCAGCCTTTTCCTCTGGCCCTGCTGGGCTGGGCTCCCTCTAACATCACCTTCACACTCCTCTTCGGCCAGCGGTTTGACTACCAGGACCCCATGTTTGTGTCCCTGCTGGGTCTCATTGATGAGGTCATGGTTCTCCTGGGGTCACCCAGCCTGCAGGTAAGAGGTTGCTGCCTCCACAGGAGCTGAGCCCTCTGAACTAGGGTGGACCCTGGGGAGAGCAGGCCTGGGGGTGTCCAGCCTCATCCTTCACCCCAGCAGTCAGCAAAGGAGCCTGGACTTGAGACAAGGGCCTGAGTCCGCATCTCTGTGGCATCCCCTGGCTGGGGGATGCACGTGTTGGTTGCACGACTGCAGGCCAGCCTCTGTGCTCCCTGGGAAATAGGAGATCTGGAGCAAGGGATCCCCATTTTCTCCCAATGCCCCATCAGTAACAGTTACACCTGCTCAAAGGTGGGGGGCGGGGGCCAGGCATTCTTTCCCCAGGTGGGTAGGGCCCAAAGATGTGGGTCCCAGCCCAGGTCCTTCACCACAGTACAAATACCACAAAATCCATTCTTCTAACATCCACGGGGGTGAGCTTCATTCTTTTCCAAAGTCTACGGATTCCGTCCGTCTGGTCTTTGCCATCTCTGAGTTAACTGAAGCCTAGGCACTAGGTGCACTGCTTGTGGAATTTACAGCAGGACTTGGCAGCAGGTAGGCTTTGTCACTCTGCTGTCCCTGGCATGAGGTCCCAGGAGGTGAGGCAGGGCAGCAGAGCAGTGCAGGGCGCTGGTCCTCAAGCTTTGTGGCCCTTGACCCACTGTAGTCAGAGCAAGGGTGTCCTGCAGTTGCGGCCCCAGGCCAACCTGCCCAACTCCAGAGCCCTCCCCATGGGGCTGTGTGAGGCAGCCCCAGGTAGCAAGTTTCCATGGCCCTTCCTACCTGTGCTTGCTCCTCATGTCGGAGCACCATGAGGAGTTTCTGCCCACGATTGCTGGTGTCCTGGGGAGGCGAGTGTCTGCGTGTAAGCTGGACAGCAGCTGGCATCCACCTGCTGGTGCAGGGACACCCTGACTCCTCAGACTCCACCTTTGTGCAACTCCCAGGGCGGGTGTTAACCCACAGTGGCAAACGGCCCCTCTCCTGCCTCCTCACTTTAGCAGGTGGAAAGGGGCACAGTTACAAGCAGCCTGTTGTGCTTACATAAAGCCACCAGGTGTGTTACTGTCAAATGGCTCCTTGCACATGACTGAGGCTTCCTGAGTTCCCTGACCCCCAGTAGGGTGGTGGGCCTCCAGCGGGCGCCCTCTTGTGGCCGTGGGCAGCACCAGCCTCAGCACCTCTGGAGCCCTGGATGGGAACACACCTGCTGCTGGATGGATTGGCTCCTTCACTGGGTCCACTGTGCCTCACCCCGCCCCACCATCCTGCCCTCTGTCCCAGCTGTTCAACATTTACCCCCGGCTGGGGACCCTGCTCCAGCTGCACCGGCCTGTCCTGCGCAAGATCGAGGAAGTGCGTGTCATCTTGAAGACTCTCCTGCAGGCGCGGGGCACCCCCACACCCCAGGGTAACCCCGTGCAGAGCTACGTGGATGCCCTGATCCAGCAGGGCCAGGTGTGGGCAAAACCAGGTTCATTAGGAAGCCTGCAGGGAGCCCCAATGGACCCCAGGAGGGGGACTGGGGAGGAGTGAAATGGTCATTCATAGTGCCTGGCTTGGGGCACTGGAGGTGGTGGGTGGCTGCTCAGTTCTCTGTCCTTCTCCCTTGGCCTGTGTTCCACTCCTGTCCTGGGCTCAGGGCTGGGGTGGAGGACAGACCCCCAGACCTCAAGCTCTGCCCACCTGCCTCACAGGGGGATGACCACGAGGGCCTGTCTGCAGAGGAGAACGCTGTGGCCTGTGTGCTGGACATGGTCATGGCTGGCACAGAGACCACCTCTGCCACACTGCAGTGGGCCGTCCTCCTGATGGCCAAATACCCAGGAGTGCAGGGTGAGGCCTCACATGGGGCTGGGGCCCCCCAGGGCAAGGTGATGGGGTCCTCCTCAGACATGGCACCCCTCTCCCGTACAGGCCGCGTGCAGGAGGAGCTGCGCCGTGTCCTGGGCGCTGGGAGGCTGCCCCGGCCTGAGGACCAGCGGGCACTGCCCTACACCAGCGCGGTGGTGCATGAGGTCCAGCGGTACATCACACTCCTGCCCCACGTGCCCCGCTGCACAGCAGCTGACACTCAGCTGGGTGGCTACCTGCTCCCCAAGGTGGGGCCCAGTTGAGCCTCATTCTCTCCTTCCCTCTTGCTCAGGTTGGGTCAGGGCCACTGGACCCTGGGATGCCAAGTCTTGGAGTTGGTGCCCGACAGGGATCCCCCAGTGGAAACAAAAAAGGGGTCACCCCAGCCTCACAGCACCTCCTGCCTGGGACCTCAGAGCCTGGAGATCAGGGTGCTCTTTTGTGTCTTGGGGGTCAGGCAAGGTGGGGTCAGTGGGAGCCTCATCCTCAGGGAAATCTCTCCGGAGGCCCTCACCCCATGTCCCTGCTCCTGGAGTCCCCCTCTTGGCCCCCACAGGGCACACCTGTGATTCCCTTGCTGACTTCAGTGCTTCTAGACAAGACACAGTGGGAGACCCCAGATCAGTTCAACCCAGGCCACTTCCTGGATGTGGACGGGCACTTTGTGAAGCGTGCTGCCTTCCTGCCCTTCTCTGCAGGTACCTGGCCTCGGGCCATCAGGGCACACTCCCCAGCTCCCTGCGCTGCTCCTCTCCCCCGCCCTCCCTCCCCACATGGCCCTGCACCCCACCTGGTGTCTCAATTTTCCTCATAGGCCGCAGAGTCTGTGTTGGGGAGAGCCTGGCTAGGACCGAGCTCTTCCTGCTGTTCGCTGGCCTCCTCCAGCGGTACCGCCTGCTGCCTCCACCTGGCGTCAGCCCCACTGCCCTGGACACCACGCCCGCCCCAGCCTTCACCATGCGGCCACGTGCCCAGCCCCTGCGTGCGGTGCCCTGGCCCTAGGCGCTTCCACTAGGCGAACTCCCAGGGGCTGGCCCTCCAGGGCCTCTGGTGTGAATGGCAGAGGTGGGCAGCAGTGTTCCTGAGGGTGAGTGGCAGGCGGACAGCCAGGCCTCGCCTCCCTCGTCAGCACCTCTCTGAGCCTCACCTTGACCACAGCCGCCACATGGCTTCCGTGCCACAGACCTGTCCATGGTAGGTGGGCCTGCCCTGTCCAATATGGACTACAGACAACCTTATCCAAATACCACGGGGCAGAAATACCTCTCCACAGCCAGCCTGACCTCACCTAAGTCAGGCCCTCTGAGGCCCTGGGCTTCCTCCCAGGACCCCACAACCAAACATGGATTCCTCCTCTACTTTCGCTTCCTAGGGCAGCTGAGCGCCCCTCCCTGCTTCTCCCTCATTCCCTACCTCTGCCATACCAGGACCCTACCAGGCCCTGTAGGGGGCCCATGTCCTCTGATGCCTCTTCGGCAACCCTCCCCAGTGTGTCCTCTTGATCCGTCCCCTACCCATTCAGTTCCCTACCAGGGTCAGTGTCCATCAGGCATGCAGTTTTGGGGTGCAGGGTGATAGCCAGTGGGCTCAGGGGTGATGTCTACCCAGAGATCTACCTCAGTCCAGGAGTCCTGTGACCTACCTTATTCTTGGCACACCTGGGGGCTGTGCCCAGAGGCCTCTGCATGTCACTAGGTACTGCCTCCAGCCTCCCAGCCCCTGCTAAGTGCATACCCCTAACTTGGCAAGCTCACAATTGCAGAGACGGGCGCAGGGTCCAAGGCATCATGGTCGGCCCCAGCGCCTGAGGTCCTGGAACAAAATCCTCCCACCCTGTGCCTCAGTGTACTCACTGGTGAAATGGGTCACCACAACTGCAGGACCATTGAGCTTTGAGGGAGGTGCAGGGTGGAGATGCCAAGAGTCCAGGGGCCAACCCCAAACTAGGGTGTCCACTGGGAGCGGGAAGGCTCCTAACACCAGGAGGGTCACCCAGCTGATCTCCCCTGGGCCTTGGCAGCACATGGGGGAACGGAGGTACCAGGCAAGCCCTTCAGCACCACCACACCCACGCCCGTCCAGGCGTGGGCGGGGAGGGCAGCCCTGAGATCCCTGGGGGAGATAGGCCACTCAGGGCAGCCACCAGTCAGGCTGTGTCGGCAGGGTGTGGTTCGAGGCCATTCCAGGAGCATGCTGGCCCTAACCTGCTGCCTGCCAACCTCACAGGATCCTGGTGCAGACAGGGAAACCAACACCCTGACATCCCGAAGCTCAAGAGGCTGCCCTTCTCCCCAGCTCCTGGATGCACCCAGGGCAGGGCCTCAGGCTGGGTAGTACCACGCTACCCACTTGGCTACACGGTCCCTCTGGTCTCCAGGCTCCATGGGCTGGGATGGAGGCTTTGTACTTTGGCTTTATTCTCAGCTCACCTGTGGGATCATTGTGGGAGCCTCCCCTTCACCACTGAGGAGGCTGGTCGGGGTGCACAGCTGGGTGCAGGATTGACTCCCACTTGGCCTTGATGTCTCCCCAGGGCTTCGAGAGTCGAGGCTTCTCCAAAGAGGCCTCTGTGGACACTCGCGTGGAGGGTACTGTTCTGGGGTTCAGCCTTAGCTGGGGTCCTGATTTGTATCTGGAAAGCCGTCTTCAAACCTGCCTCTGTTCAGGCCATTGTCCTGGAAGCCTGGTGGGCTGCAGGTGGGGACACCCTAGGCTGGCCAGGACAAGAGGAAGGGGGTTGGTCCTCCTGTCAGCACGGCATCAATGGGGGGCTACCAAGGGAAGAGGGCCAGCTTCTAAGCTAATTGGCACCTCCGAGAACCTTTCTTAGGGTCCTTCTGATTCCTCACTCATCTGCCAAATCTGTCTGTGCCCCTGTGCCTTGACCATGACCTTGGTAGAGCTGCTGAGTGTGTGCAGGCCCAGCTGGGGACGTGGCTGGTGAATGACACACAAATAGCCTTCCTGAGGTAACTTCCTGAGCAAGGGAGGCACCCAGCCACAAGGGCTGGGGCAGCACTGGTGACTGGGTTGTGACAATGCAGGCCAGTCCGTTGAAGGGCTGCAGATAGGGTTCCTGGCCTGGGGACTGCCGTGCCAGGCACTCACATGCACAAAAAGGCCACCCCTCCTGGAGAAGGCAAAGGAAGCAGTGGCCCACGGCTGGAGCACCTGGAGCAGCACGGCAAACCTCCAACACCCAGCACGGGCGCAGCACGTCCCCAGTACCTGTGGGAAGGCCGCGGCAACAGAGGCTTGCAGGGACCGGGTGCTGACACTGTGGTCACTGCAGGGATGCGAAGGAGCGGGGCCAGGAGGTGGGGGAGGTTGGCTACACCCAGTCGCGTTCTGAGGCAGGGCCTGGTAGAGGGCAGGTGACCATCTGCTCCGTTGTTCTCACGTTTGGAACACCTGTCATTTACAAGCTGAGGGCAGAGAGAACAGCCATCAGGGATACCCTGATGCACCAAGGGGAAGCGTTTCCAGCAGAGGAAACTAATCTCACCTAGCTTCGACTTCAGCTGGCCCAAAGGCTGTCTGGGGAAATGCTGGCCCCTTCTCCTGTGAAGGTTTAGCTGACACCAGGACACAGGTGACAGTATGGTGAGATGGTATCTGCACACCTGAAACCATCACCCAGAGTGCTGGGGCCCGTTGCAGCCTGGTGAAGCCCATCTCCAGCTTGGGGCAAAATTCCAGCATCTGCTGGATTCTTTCTGCTGCTGCCCATTGCTGTGCCCTTGGGTCATGTTGCTCACACTTGCCCCAGGAGGCTTGGGACAGGGCGAGTGGGCTTTGAAGCAGGTGCGTGAATCCCTTCTCTGCTGGGCAAGATGCCATGTGGGTGAATCTAGAGGATTCTAACCTTAATTACCACTCAGTTTGAAGCTTCTTTACTTCTCCATCTATGAGCCCCCACCCCAAATGAGGAGGGCATGAGAGGTTACGAGGCCCCGGTGGACAGATATGGAGACCGAGGCTGGGTTGCCACTTGCCCTCAGTTGGGAGGCAGCAGGTGGTGACCAGGCGCAATGCTTGTGCTCAGGAGCTACCAGAAGGCTTGTGCTGCCAGGAGGAGGGTGTAGGGGGCAAGACTATGGCCAGCACCAGCACGGAGCAGGACGACAGCAGAAGCCCAGCCTGCCGCGTCAGATCAGAGAGGGACAGTCAGGAGAAGAAAGAAGATAAGGCAGGCAGTTGCTCCAGGAAGAAGAGTGCAAGAACAGACCCCGCGTGGCCTCCGTGTGACCTCACATGGTTACGGGAGCGAGAATCCCAGATTTATCTGGAAGGACAGGATTGTCTTGGGGACACAGAAGGCAGGAGGCTCTGTGAGGTGGAGCTGAGGAGCTGAACACCCAGGTGTCATAGGAGGCCCACAGAAGCATGCTTCTTAGACATAGATCCTTCAAGAAACAGCAAACAGAAGCTACCTTCTCAGGGGCTGGTCTCCTGGTGCTCCCATGGGTCTGTGAGGGTCCCACCATCCCAATAAGTGCATGCCCCTCACCTGGAAAGTTCCTGTGCCAGTCTACCTACATGCCGTGGCCCCAACACCGTTCTGACTTTTGAATAGTGATTTCTGGTTGTCCAAGCCTGCACACGTGTGCTCTGATAAAGACAAACCTTAAGAGGAAACAAACATGGTGTTACTGCTTTCTTCTGCCACCCTGCATTGCCAGCAGGCTTTGCCCTACAGATGTCTCTGTGACCTTTGTCCTGAAGGTATGTCTTTGTCCCAGGTCTCCTCGGGAACAGTTTATTAAAATTAAGTTTAGTGAGGAATTATGCGTGTAAGGTGTATACGGTCTAATAGGCTCTGACGCCCACAGGCATGTGTGGCCACCAAGGTCAGGAGACAGCATTCCACCCAGAGCCGCTTCTGCTCTTTGGGCCAGCTCCGCCAGTGCCTTCTGCTACTGTTAGCTCGCAGCTCCTGGGACCTCATGAGCGGACTCTGGTGGCACATCCTTGTTTGTGAACTCCCGAGCCTCCTGTCTCAGCTTCCCAAGCCACTGGGATTACAGGCATGTGCCATAGCACTTGGCCAGTTCTTTCTTTTTGATGCCAAGTATCACTTTGTCCAGTCCCTGCCTGAGGGACACTGGGAATACTTCCAGTTTGCAGGGGCAGAAGGGGGAAATAGCCATTCACTGGAGGTTTCCAGACCCAAGTTGTCCCCTGTGAGCTTTGATCAAGGCAAGGCAAGGGCTCACAGCCCAATCTTGAGACTGACACTGGTCCCCTTAGGGTCTCATCAAGGGACCCCGAAGGAGCTGTTTGGTCCCAGGTGACATGTCTTGATCATCTCCCTCTGCACATTCTGGCAGAGATGCTGTGGAGATTGGCACTTGGATCACCTGTCACGGGGCCTTAGAAAGGAAAGAGCAGGCGACAGGGGAATGCTGGTGCTGAAGTCAAGGGCGAGCCCAGGTCTCCAACACCACTTTCCACAGCCAGACAGCGAGGCTCTCCTCACATTTCCCCTTTTAACTTAGCTGCCAGGAAACCCAGGGCTATGGTTCTTGATCTATCCACCCTGATTTTTAAAACCACTTGCCCCTTCTTTGTACCTTGTGGGTCTTTATCACTGCCTACCTGTTGCTTTTTTTTCCCCCCAGTTGTAGATGAACACAATATCTTTATTTTATATGGTGCTGAGGATTGAACCCAGTGCCTCACACATGTGAGGCAAACACTCAACCGCTGAGCCACAACCCCAGGCCCTGCCTACTCCCTGGTGTACTAACTTAAGAGGCCTCAGAGCTCAGAACAGTCGAGCTGCCCCTGACTGCACGTGTCGTTACTCTGGGCTGATGCAGGCTGCTGCTCCGCTGGGCTGAGGGGCCAGTGTGCAGACTGCAGATCCATGGTGGGGAGGCGGGAACAGCCTGTTTGTGACCCCACCCAATAGCATAAGGCCCGGGACCCTCATGTGCTCTTCCCAAGGGCCACCTTGGGTCAACAGCCACTATATAGGTCAGGATCTGTGGGCATGTTGTGTGATTAGGATCTCAGCTGCAGAGGTGGGCAGGGCCAGGGCCAGACACCGCCCAGGGAGCAGCAAGGAGCCCCACACTGCACAGCAGGTGGGTACAGGTGAGACCCTTGGATCTCTTCTAATCCCAAGAGTTTAAGGGGTCTGTGGTAACAGGTGACAGGGTCTACAGGCAAGACTCGCCCAGGCTAGGAATGGCCACAGGCCAGCCCCAATCTGCCTTGGGAGAAGGGCCTGTGCTTCTGCCTGGGCTGTAACCAGAGATGCTGCTGCAGGCCCCTCTTCCCATAGGCGTGCATGTACGTGGTGTTTTGTTCCTGACCCAAGTGCTGGTGACCAGAAACAGGGACATTGCTGTCCCCAAGACTTAGGGGACAGCTCACTTCTGTTCACTTGCATAGCTGGAGTGGCTTGAAGGCTGGGTTTGGAGCAGCCACAGCCGGCTGCCCCCACGGCTGGGTACATGTCTTGAGGTACCAGGTGGGGCTGTGTCCTCTGCCCCAGGAGCCCTTAGTGGCTGGCTGCAGGGGGATGCTGATTGTTCAGAGGGGGACTGGACTCCACTTTTGTGGAAGGCATGTGCAAGGGTCGTGTGTTTAAGGACACTCCCTTGGGTGGCAGCTAAAGCCTGAGCATCTTGCTTTGTGAAGGTGACCCAGGCAGGGCCTGGTGCCACTCTCACTGGCTGAGGAGGCTGAGAACCACAGAGGCCACTCTTGGGCCTTGAGGTCTCCTGAAGGCAGCTTGGATTCAGCCCCAGCCCTCCTCACCCTGGCTGGCACCCCTCCCCAATGGCAGCTTCTCCGTGGCTGCCTGGCTGCAACGGCACATCCTCTATAACTGGGCGGTCGGGGGGTGAGGCCCCCTGTTCTGCTGTGCATGGTGTGTGTCCTGGCCAGGGCAGTCACAATACCTGGAAAAGGCAAGTGAGAGCACTGGCTGCTAGAATGTCACTCTGAGAGCTGCCACTGAAGATGGGAGTGGTGGCTGATGCATGCCGGCACCAGAAAGCCCTCCACGACCTGTGGCAAGGAAGTGAAGCACAGGCTGGTTTTTATTGAAAGCAGGGCCGCGCAGGCACAGGGTCCAGGCTGCTGCCCCCACGGTGTTTCCCTGAAGCCAGGCTGGAGGCTGCACAGGAGGCGAGGCCCACGCTGGAAGGGCTGTCAGATGGAAGGTGCAGGGCCCAACTTGCGGACCCCACATCCCAAACACTGAGGAAGCACAGCTGGCAGAAGGGCCAGTGTGGACAGTTCTTAAGACACCCCTGGTAGAAAAATAGACATCTGGGTTTTGGGGCCACTTGGGGCTGGAAATGGTGTCCTGGGGCTTCTTTAGGGAGATCACGCTTTGCTCTGAAGGTACAAAGACCCAGTCACCCATGAGAACAGTCCTTGGTCCAGGAAGGTCAGAAGTGCAGGAGAGGTTCAGGGGTCCCTCCAAGGGCCTGGTGCCCAGGAGCCCAGCCCTGCTTGGCTTGACCTACTCATGACCCTACTTGCTTGTTTTAAACCCACTGGGACTCAGTGCATCTTGAAGAGACCCAGAGCAGCTCAGCGCCACCCCATCTCTGCATTAGGACAGCAGCTGTAGCACCTGCCGGAGGCGCTGGGCCTTCCCCAGCAGTTCAGCCTCAGAGCCTGCCTCGTCCAGCTCCTGAATCAGGGCTTCCGCCTTCTGGACCGTCAGCTCCCGGGCCCTGCCCTTCAGCCCCTCCAGGTAGGCCAGGAGGGTGGAGAAGTGCTCGTCAGGAACCTGGTGGGGGAGGAGAGGAGAGTGTCAGGGCCAGGGCAAGGAGGTGGCAGCACAGAGACCCCGAGCAGCGGGGAGACAAGGCACACAGTGGTCTCCCAACAGGACCTCTGCAGGGCCATGTGAAGGGCCCTCAAGCTACGGTGTTCCTGCCCTGCTGAGGACGAGAGGGCAGGCACACAGGAGGAGAGGGCCACCTCCCCTGCTTTGGCCATTTCCTTCACAAGTCTCAGGTGCTCCTGTGTTTAGAGGCTGGCACCATCATGCCCTCTTGAATGCCACCAGACCAGCAAGTTTTAAAGAAATAGATTTGCTAGGACAAAGAATGGGTGAGATGGTGACAGTCACAGTACTCCGGGGGATGAAAGACAGATGCGACAGAGCTCAGCAGACCCAAGAAGAGGAGCTTGAGAAGTCTGGGGTCCGAGGACACAGAAGGCAGGGTGCACTGCAGGCCCGCCAGCTCCAGGGTGTTGTGCTGTCTCTAGAGAGGCAGCTACCATTTACCTATGTGGCCTCCAGACCTTCCTGACAGCAAGGTACTGGCATAAGGACAGGTACATAGATCAACAGAATAGAACAGAGCCCAGAAACAAACCTTCCACCAATTTATTTTCAACAAGGTGCCAATTCACGGGAGGAGAATACAGTCTTCCAAAGGTAGCTTCAGGATTCTGGGTACCCACCCACAAGCAAAAGCACAAAGCTAGAGACCTTCCTTATGACAGACAGACATGATCCAAGCAACTAGTGCCCTGAATATAAGAGCTGGAACTATGACACTTTTGGGAGAGAGTGTGGACACTCATCTTTGTGACCTGCCACTTTGTGGGGGAAATGAATGTCCCCTGAATTTGTTCTATTTTATGATCAATGAAACCAATGCACACCCACCATGGCAGGCCACAGATCTGTGCCTGGATGTCCTGGCTGAGACGGGGATGTGGGTAGAACAGCTCTCATCTGGTCTGTCTGCAGAGAGAGGTGTCCCCCTGCACCCCAACACACAGCGCACCTGACAAACCTGGAGCTGTGTAACAGTAAACTCGAGGGTGCTGCTGTGGCAGGAGCACCCTGGCTGCCCACAGGAGTGTGGAGGCTGCACGACTGTGGCCGGTGGGAGCGCTCCCTGGGCTCAGCAACTCCAGACCCCTCCCAGCTGTGGGGCTGTGCACCTAAATCCCATCTCACTCTAGGAAATCAAATTGGCCCTGAAAAGAAGTGTGCACCTGTGCCCTGTGCACACGGCGGGGGCCTCCACAAGGTGCAGGTTGCCTGGGCCTTCAAAGCTGGGGGCGGGAGTCCTGGCAAGGGCAGGAGTAGCTCTGCTTCAAACGCGGGTATGGGGAAGGCTGGACTCCCCACAGGATCATCAGGACAGTCTCTCAGCTTGTGGCCTCTGCCCTCAGGAGCCCTTGAGTGCACAGGCCTGTCACCTGGGAGACCCTCCCCCGAGGTGTGCACAGACCTTGTCTCTGTCGTACATGTGCAGCAGGAGCCAAGTCTGCCTCGTCTTCTGGAATCTCCAATTCCTGTGCTTTTGGGCCCATCTGAGGAAACAGGACAAGCATCTCAGAGTGGAGGAAGCATCACAGGCTTGAGCACTGGCCAGCCCCCTCCCGTGCTAAGCGCTGGGGCTGTGGTGTCCCAGGGACTCGGAAGCCCCAGTCCTGGGGTGAAGAGCTGAATCTGCTGAGGGCAGCATGGTGGTGAGAGTCCTGGCCAGGCAGATGTGCCAGCTCAGCTGGCCTGCTGTGGGGCCCCTCGGGCAATCTGGGGCGCCCACACTGTTATAAGACACAAAGACTGGATGGCTTGGAGCCGTTTCTTTTAGTCCTACACTTCTGCAACTTCTCAACCCTAAAGTGAGCATTATGAATTTCCTGGGCTCAGGTTTCTTCAAAAAGCACCTCTTGCATGGCGTGGCTGAGCCCTGGCAGCCCTTCCTCCTCTAGTGAGCAGGAAAGCTAGCTTTCTCTGTTTCTAGGCAGGTCAGTGGAGTCTGGGCCAGGACAGGTAGGGCTAGGACTGTGCCACTCTGCCTCTTGCTCACAGGAGCAGGGACAGCCTGTGGGCCTCGCAGTGTGCACAGAGAGTGAGGGAGAAGGAAGGCTGCCATGCCAGCCTGGGCTGTTCAGTTGTCAGAGGACAGACACAGAGATGTCCTGTCCTGGGGATCGACAGTGCTTGGCC
>CM053415.1:13578379-13644375 GCA_028644305.1 Xerus rutilus | reverse complement strand
TGGTACTGGAGATTGAACTCAGGGGCACTCGACCACTGAGCCACATCCCCAGCCCTATTTTGTGTTTTATGTAGAGACAGGGTCTCACTGAGTTGCTTAGCGCCTCGCCCTTGCTGAGGCTGGCTTTGAACTCGCGATTCTCCTGTCTCAGCCTCCCTGAGTGCTGGGATTACAAGCGTGAGCCACCACGCCCGGCTTCGAGCTTGGCCTTTTTTACAGCAGCTTGGTGGTGCCTGAACTGACCGGGTCCCAGGTGCTATCAGGGCTATGCTCTACCTGAAGGGATTTTATTTTTATGTATGTATGTATGTATGTATGTATGTTGGTACTGGGGATTGAACTCAGGAGCACTCACATCCCCAGCCCTATTTTGTGTTTTATGTAGAGACAGGGTCTCACTGAGTTGCTTAGCACCTCGCCGTTGCTGAGGCTGGCTTTGAACTTGAGATTCTCCTGTCTCAGCCTCCCTGAGTGCTGGGATTACAGGCTTGTGCCACTGCGCCTGGCTCCTGAAGGGATTTTATGTGAGTGAGTGAGCACATCTGGGAAAGGGAGTTTAGGGGTCAGTGTTATGGGGACAGAAAAGGATAAGGAGTACTTTGGCCAGGACAGCAGGCCAGGCTCTCAGAGGTGAGACCTGCACAGTGGGAAGGGACTGCTGAGTGAATCCTGGGTAAGGCCAGGGCAAAGCCACTGCCATGGACAGCAGTCTTCACACCTGAGGCCCACAGACACAGGAACACAGGAGGCTGTGGCAGAGAAGGAGGAAAGGAAGACCACAGGCCTGCATCATTCCAGCTGGAGGGCACAGACAGACGCTCGCTGCTGCTTTTTGGACAGGGGGGAGGGTTCAGTCCTTGAGACCTCACTGGCCTGTCTTCTGAGGGCTGGCAGATCCGGCCAGCCTGCTGGGGCTCGGGGGGAGGCACCACTGCTCTCTGCCCTGCTTTACACATGATGTCCCAAGGGCAAAGCTAGTCATGCCAGCTTACCCTGGTGGAACCTGGGGACTCCATGCAGAGTCAGAGACAGCTGGGCCACTGACGCTACCTGCATGGTCAAGGCCCCACCTCACGTGTCCCCACGAGAAGCTGACTTACCCTCTTGGAAACAGGACATCTAGGAGTGAGGGTTGGAGACAGGACCCTCAGGCTCTGTGCCGGGTGCCTTTGCTGCCTGTCAGCCCGAGCCTCCATCCCCTGCTCTCTAGAAATGAAGCCCCTGGAAATGCTTCCTTTGCCAGACACACAGTGCGAGGCAGAAGGAGGGAGACGACTTCAAGGTGGGTTTCCCTCTCATTCCTCTGAGAGGGTGCTCAGGGTTCTGCAGCATCATGTCTGTGGGAGGCCTTCCTGGAACAGCTCCCATGAACCCCATCCATGAAGTCTGGGCCTCAGCCCTGGCCCTGGCCTGGGCTCTGCAGGGCCTGGTGTCTGCTGCTCTGTGTTCTCTGGAGCCCTTGCCCATCTCACCCGCTAAGGACCTACCACACTGCCTTCCCGCATAATAAAACCCCCTATTCAAGCCCTGTGGGGTACTTTTGGTCCCTCGATTGCCTCCAGACCAGAGGTTCCCACTTTAGCCCCTCACACACATCCAGTCACTGAGCACGTCACCACCTCCCCTGGTTTGTTCTAGCCTGGGACTTCCTTGTGTTGAAGACCTGGATCCAAATGCAGCTGGAGCTCCCTGTGTCCTCTAGACCAGGGACCTAACCAGTAGCCCCAGGCCTTCCCCCACCCCATGATGGCCTTTCGTGTGGCTGCTGACTGCTGGCAGGTGTGGGGACATTGGGAGCAAAAAGGCCAAGCAAGAGCCAGGTGTGGTGGCACACGCCTGTAATCACATTGGCTTGGGAGGCTGAGACAGGAGGACCGTGAGTTCAAAGCCAGCCTCAGCAATGGTGAGGCCCTAAGCAACTCAGTGAGACCCTGTTTCTACATAGAACACAAAACAGGGCTGAGAATGTGGCTCAGTGGTTGAGTGCCCCTGAGTTCAATCCCCGGTCCCCCCAACCACCAAAAAAAATGGCTAAGCACCTGGAGGGCACAGTGGGCTCCAGACCTACATTCCACAGCTGCAGATGCTACAGTCCTGAGGTCCTACCCCAACTGGGCAGCTGCCTTGGCTGAGCAGCTAGACCCACAAGAAGAGACCACAGAGAAGAGAGCACTGCCTCTGTCAGCCTGGAGGGAGACCAGTGTGACCGCACCCATGCTCACGGGGAGATGGGTCTGAGTGGGGCACCCAAGGAGGCCTCACAGAGGGGCCCCTGGTGACCAGCACTCTACAGGTGCCACAGAGACTTCCATCTTACCCTGCCTCCTTTCCACCAATGAGACAGTGCAGTCAGGACCTATCTTCCTGTCCAGGGACAGGCCCACCCCACAAGGTACCCCTGCCACCCCTGGGTGACGTCATAGGGATCTAGCTCTTATCTAAGAGGACGTGATTGCATGGATGTCACTGGTACCCATCTCTGACACTCTACACAGTGCTAGCAATTGGGGAAGCTTTAGAAATGACAAAGGACCCTGCTGCTGAGTGTGGGGAAGCAGGTGTCCCTCCACAGGGTGGTCAGCAGCACAGGCATCAGTCCTGTGCACTGTCCACCCCAGAAGTGTGTGCAGAGACACCCACTCTGACTATCCCTCTGTCTTCCCTCGGGCTGGCACCCCTAGCTATCTGTCACCTGGACTTGCCTCATGCATGGCCAGGTAAAAACCAGCTGCATGGCCTGTGGTAACACAGGGCACAGCTCAGAGGCACTAAGTATGTTTAGACTGTCATGCGGCCACCACTGTCTACCACCCACCAGCTCTACCTTCCCAGCTGGCACCTGTGCCCACCAAACAATAGCGTCCTTGCTCTCTGCCCCTGCAGCCACTGTCACACTCCTGCCTGTGCCTGTGCCTGCCCCGGATGCTCCACACAGGAGGAACTGCGACCTGTGCCTGCCTTTCCCGCTTAGCACCGCGATGCGGCCTCACCCATGCTGCATCACATGCCAGCGCCTCCTCCCGACCACCCAGGGCAGGAAGCAGGGCACGCGTGCACGGGGGTTGCAGCAGGGTCAGGAGGTGCCCAGCCACTGGGGACGAGGGGTAGGGACCGTGGCCATGGGTAGCAAGCACTCCCCCAGTGTGGACAAGCAGGGATGCTCAGCCGGGGGCACGTGATCAGGCTGCATATGGGAAAGCACCCCCATATGGGTGAAGGAGGGTTTGTTTAAGGGACCAAAACTGTGGCTAGGGATGGGATAGTTGGAAAGTCCATGCGAGAAACTACAAGGACCTAGGCCAAGGCCAGCTTGTGTATGGGGGCTTACCTTGGGGCCCTCCCGCATGGCAGGAACCACAGGCTATCTGGCTGCTGCCCCTAGGCTTGTGGTGAAGCAGGCAGCGAGGGGCCCTCAGGGAGGTGCCGTTTCTCTCCAGCCCACCACTCTCACTGACGTGCTGTCTCTGAGCAAGGCCAGACCCCTGGAGAAAGGGCTTTTTTTTTTTGGTACCAGGGATTGAACTCAGGGGCACCTTGACCACTGAGCCACATCCCCAGCCCTATTTTGTGTTTTATGTAGAGACAGGGTCTCACTGAGTCGCTTAGCGCCTCGCTGTTGCTGAGGCTGGCTTTGAACTCACGATTCTCCTGTCTCAGCCTCCCTAAGTGCTGGGATTACAGGTGTGTGCCACCGCGCCCGGCTGAGAAAGGGCTTTTGAAGGAGGCCACCAAAAGCCTCAGGGAGACCTCCCCTTCTGAGGTCCATTCTGGGGTCGTAGAGGTTGAGGGTTACATAAGCCAAGGGAGACACAGGAACTCTATGACTGCTGTGCCAGCACATGCTCATGTGCGAGTGTGCGCAGCTCTCACCTGCAGAGGTAGTCCAGGGCCAGCTCTGCACCTGAGCGCCCGGCTGCTGGGGTCTGGGCTGCGGCAACGCCTGCCTCTCTCAGTCGCTTCTTCTCCTCCTTCTTCCGTTCTTTCTTCAGCTTCCTTTCCAGGACCCTCCTCTCCTCTGGTGACAGCTCGGGGGCTGGGTCCTGCACCCTATTTGCTGCCTCTCCCTGAAAGTCAAAGACAGGGCCTGTTAATCTCAGGGTGTTTAGCCCCAAGGAACACCCACACAGGCTTCCCGGCCTCTCCACCCATGATGGAAGGAGGCTCCATCCCTGAGGCCTGGCCTGGCCCATACAGTGGCATTTTGGCTGAAACTGCTGCAATGAAGGTGACTGTCAGACGAGGACAGGGACTGGTGCTGTAGGAAGGGTGGGGCTCCGCTTTGCTGGACCTGGTGTGACCACGGTCCCTGCCTGCACTGATCTGCTGCACAGCCTCATCCTCTGGGGCTCCCGCAGAGCAGGCCATGGCCTTCTCACTGCAGAGCTGGGCTCCTTGGGGAGAAGGCTCACACACAAGCTCTGTGCTGTCACCATAGGCAACCACCAGGGGGCAGCAACCCTGATAGCACCTGCTGCTGCCTGGCATGGGCCTGGCTAAAGGGTCCTCTCAGTGAAGACCCCACAGGGAGGAGGGTGGCCCCTTTGACCAGGCTCTGGCCTTCTGCAGCAGTGATTCCTGGCCACCTTGGGCTAAGAAGCAGCGAACAGAAGACAACAGGAACTGAAGCACCAAGTGGCAGCTGGGCAATTTTGACCAGGGTAGAGGGGCTAACAAAGTCAGTAGCTATGACCCACTTTGTCCTTCATGGAAATTCCAGGACACTGGTGTTTACTGACCTAGATGAGGAGACCAGAAAGGGAAAGAGGTGTGGGTCAGGAACACAGTGTGCCCACCAGGATGCTTTCCAGAAGGGCTAACCCCCTACGCACACAGGTTCTCTGAGCCCCTGCCCCCAGGACAAAAAGAACAAGAAAGAACAGAACAGGGGCTCCCTCTTCCCCTCACAGAATGTTCCCCCCCAGGACACCCTGACCCTACTAAAACAAAAACAGGTCTCTCTCTAACTCCTCCCTTTTCAAAGAGGGGCTGGGATTTGTAAGCCAGGACTCCAAGGGCTATGCTGGCAGCCCCCATACACAGTAGGCGCTGCCGGCCCAGCTGAGAGGAGGGGCCTGTGGACAAGGCCTCCCTGCGCTGCACAGGCCAGTCAGCAGAAGATGGGGTCTGAGGCTGCCTCGGGGGCAGGGTGCCTGAGGGCAAGTTTTGGTGACCTGAGGGGAAAGAGAAGGCGCCTTGGGGGCAACCTGAGCCCCTCAGAATCTGGCCTCTGGCTAACGGCTCCCACAGGACAGCCTCTGACCAACTCCAACATCAGAGACCATTTCCCAGGTCCAGAGGGCTGACTGGGCAGATGCCACAGAAAATCTGGCTCCAAAAGGCAGCAAACAGTCGGTACCCAGTGCAGGCCTGGCCTTTGCCCCCATGGCCAAGCAGGCCACACCACTAGGACCACGGTCCACCCAGTTGGACCACAGGGCTGTTGTGGGGGTGGGGTGGACAGCAGGCCTGGGGTCTGTTAGTGTTGACCCTGAGGGAGGCCAGCAGGCTGCAGAAGACTGAGAAAGGTGGGGAGAGATGGCAGCAACTGCTTCTGTACATGATGACCGCCTCCCAAGCCCAGTGCCTTGGCCTCTGACCCTGAGCCTGGTTGGTGCTGACTGCAGACAAGAGGGTGAGAGGGGCCTGGTCCTACAAGGGGACCTCTGACTGCTCCCTGAGAACTCCTAGGGCTCTGCAGCTGGGCACAGTTTCCCTGAGGGGCCACAGGAAGGATGCTGCAATTCCACAGGAGGGCATGAGGGCCTGCAGGGTCCAGCTGTTTATCCCTCAGTTTCTTAAATGTCCAGCACTCGAGACCATGTTGTGTCTGAAGCACACAATTCTGGAAGCTCTAATAATAACAGCTTCTTTAAAACCAACTGCACTTTTGGCTGCGAGCAACCCCAATTCAGGCAGTGCCCAGTGCCCAGTGCCCAGGTTCTGCCCTGAAAAAGCTGGGTGCCTCCTGGAGAGAAGCTGTTCCTTGGGGAGCCCTACCAAGTGCAGCCACCGGGGGTGCCAAGGAGTGTGAGCTGGGAGCCCGTGCCTGGATGCAGGCCCAGCCCATGGATCTCTGAGAGAAGCCAGAAACTGAGATTTACAGTTATAATCTCCTAAACTGTGAAGGCCGCCAATTACCAATTCCAATTAAATAGGGCATATTATGAAGCCAAAGACCTATCTGCATATCAACTGTCTGAGGAAGCCAGCACAGATCTGAGACCCTGACCCCTGGGCCAGAGAAGCATAACACTCCACCTCCTGTAATCAGTGTCCCAGAGCGAAGGCAGAGCCGGGCCCTGGCTCCAGCTGTGCTCCTCCACAAGGGTCTGCCATTCTCAAGTCAGCAGCTGGAGGCAGCAGACACACCCACACAGACTTGGCGGCTGCAATGCCTAGAGGCAGGCATTCACAGACCTCCCCAATCTAGAACTAGCTTTCTCTAGCTGCCTTGGTCTGACAACACTCAAAAGGAGGTCCCCATTAGAAACAGCAGTGTTGATACACCACTACCATATGCAACCGGCTTCATTTAAGTGTTTTTAAGTAGCTTAGGTCAACACCAACCTGTGAAGGGAAAGCAAGTGTCCAGTGAGGTCCTTGAGGGCCCCTTCTGGGGACTGGCCTCTTGGGAAAGAAGGGACCTAAGAAGGCCAAGCCCTGGTCCTATGACCCTCTAGAGGCCACTTTAGGTCTCCTGCCCATCCCCAGGAGTGAGCCCAATTCTGCCTGTGTCTACCCCATAGGCCAGGGCCATTCTCCATGGGATGGGCAGCTCTGGGTTGAAGCCACACAGGCACGATGAAGTGTCCTTAGTGAAAGAAGGCACCCACTGCCTGTGAGTCTGCTCCTGGGTCTGTAACACTCTGTTGGCAGGACCACCTATTGTTTTGTTTTTTTTTTTAACATGGTGTCATGTTTTAAATACCTTTGTTTATTTATATGTGGTGCTGGGGATCAAACCCAGTGCCTCATGCATGCTAGGCAAACACTCTGCCACTGAGCCACAACCCCAGTCCACAGGACCACCTATCTTGATACTATTTCACTGGCATCCTAGATATGATAAAACAGAAATGAAGTAAAAATCAAAATTTCAGCAGCATAGTCGTCTTCTATAGATTCACCAGAGGCAGGGTGTCTGGAGCAGGCCTTCTGTGAGGGATCTGCTGGGGAGGAGCAAGCCTTTGCAATGCCATGGTCAGGTGGGGCACTGAGCATGCACACAGGCTGCACCACCTCATCTGCAGGACACTGCCAGCTCAGGGCTCTGCCCTCTGGGACTTGGGGATACCAGGTTGTGCTCCTGACCTGTCTCACCCTGGCATAGCTTAGCAGGGCGTGTGGTGTGGCAGGAGGCCCTCTCCAGGTAGGCCGACTGCCAGGTGAACCAGGGCTATTGCTCTGGGCATGCCTGTAGTCCCAGCCCACTGTCATTGCCCACTTTACATGTGGCAAACTGGGGTCACCCCATAGCACCAAGCCACCAGTGTGCCCAGTGGAATTCTCTGCCTCCTGGGACTCCTGGGCCTCTTCTAGTCATGGCCAGGTAAGTGTTCTCAGGCTCCTCACAGCAGAGTTAGTACTGTGGTACCTGCGGGTTCCACAGTAAGTGAGAATCACACACAGGCATGTGGAATGGAAGTTGGTTTTCCAAGAGGAGGAGCAGATGAAGTTGGCAGGGTTTGGGGGCAGACTTCAGTGTTCTGAGAATGTGGCCACTCTGTGCTGAGTCATGATCCACATGTGATTTAAGACTTTGGAGGTGAGGTTGCCATGTCCATCAGTTGGCTGACAGAGTACCCCAACGCTGACCTGGCTGCCCAGGCCCTCTGAGCAGCCTCACCTCCTGCATGCTCTTGGGGGAACCTGCTGTGGTGTATTCCAGGAGTCCTGGGATGCGAGGACCTAAGCTAGGTGAGGCTGGAACAGGCCCTGGGCCTTGCAAATCATGGCCCAAGTGGCTTTGCTATCTGTTAAGGTGTTGAGGGCGGCTCCCTGGTCTCCATGAAGGCTCTCAGCACTGAGCTGGGGCAAGCCTACAGGGTCAGGGTGTTTGTGCCTCAGCTTATTTTGTCAAAGTGTGCAACAAGTAGCCCAAAGGAAGACAGGTGAACTCACAACAGACATACCACTTCCCTTTCCCAGGCCCTCTTACAGGCCTTGGATTTGGGGACAGGATCCAAGGATCCCATAGAACCTTCTGTAGCAACAAGGAACTTGATCCCTCACCCCTCTGCTGAACTGGGGGCTAGAAATGTGGTGTGACAGGAATAGCTGGCAGGATTGGCTCTAAGGGTGATAAAGAAGTCATGACTACTATTCCAGACCACCATGGCCACAGAAACTTGGTCTTCAAAGTTCAGTTAATATCCACTTAAGGAACTGCCTGCCTGTTGCCAGAAGCAATCCTCACTCCCCCTCTCTGAAAACCTGGCTCTCTATGAGCAACATCCGCCAGGACTGCTGACGTGATATGACCTGCCCAGCCTGGACTCCCAGCTGATGCCCTCCCATGTGAGGCTGCACTGGTGCTGTCTTTGAGCTGGATGCCCCAGTGTTTGGGCTTTCAATCACATGAAAGACACCAGGCAGCACCTTCTCCCTCTGGCATCATGGTGTGGAATATGGCAGCAGGTACCAGTGTGGAGCACAGCTGTGACATGGGTATCGTCCACCACCATGGCATGGCTTTGTCATATGTTTGCATACTTAATTGAGGGTGTCAGGAGCCCTGGATGAAACTGACCACTGACCACTCTGAAGCCTTGAGGTCGGGGTAGGGTGGGGGGCACACACAGAGCTGGGTACTCCAGGCCCAGGCTTGTAGGCGAACATGCCCTGGCCTCAGGTGTCCTGCCTCTGGCCCCACACTTGGGCTTCCTGTGTCTGGAGGCAGGCTAACCTGGCAGGCAGAGAGAGGGCCCATTGTTTCCTGGAGCTCCCAAGAGTGAAGAGCTCTCATCTGCACTGTTGGAGGCTGGGCGCCAGCCTGCAGGGAAGGAGCTGTCCAGCCCTGGCCCCACTAAGCAGGTATGCAAGGACAGTGTGAGCAGGGGTGCTCTCCTGATGGGCAGGGAAGGGCTGCTGCCCTGGGCTGGCAGGGCTTCGGGTTTCTGAGTGTCCCCCGAGTGAGGCTTCCTTGGAATTACAGAGGGCAGTGGAGAATACTCCACCAGGGATTCAGGGCTGTTGGCCTGTGCCAGCTGCAGAGGGGGTCTGGGACAAGTGCCTTAACCCTGAGCACTTCTCACTCACTGGCCGCAGGACTGACAGCATTTCCACTGCCAGGGAATCCTCCGCCTGGTGTGGAAACCAATGTGCACACTCAATTGATGTGGCAGTGCTAGATGAGTGGCAAGGGCTTCTCCTTCCTATCCCCACCTACTAGCAGGGTAGAAGCAGCTGCGGGGACCCCATGCCCAGGGCTTAAGAGTCCCACGTGCCTCACTGATGTACATTCACCTCTGAGCACAGAGCAAGGTCTCTCCACTCCCATTTGGCACGTTTTATTTTCAGAACATGATATACAGAATGCAGCTACAGGAGCCGGAGGCCTAGAACGCAGCTGGATGTAGATGAACTCTAGCACCCCACACCATCATCTCTGCTCTCAGGTCATGCCCTAGCTGAACACTTGCTCCTAGTATAGGCCGTGGGACCTGTGGGCTTGGCCACAGCAGGGACACCCAGGTCAGGCAGCATGACCCTGAGACCTGCAGCGGTGTGGCCCCACAGGATCACAGTGAGCACCTCAACAGAATGAGCACGAGAGGTTAGAGAACTCTGCATCCTTCTTCCTTGCAAAATCTTTGAAATTGATGTGTATGGCACATGTGGAGCCGTTTCAGATTTGGCTTCAAGGCCTGATGACTCTAGGCTCACCCCATTGTGTCTCATAGCCTGGACAAGGCAGATGAGGGGCTCCTATAGGGTAGACCCCAGCCCTGCGTACAAGGCTCAGTGGGCCTAGCCTGCATGTCCTTGCTTCCTGCTTTGTGGGAGGAGGCACTTGTTCCAGGAGTCCAGAGAAGTGTGATCTGGTACCTTCCTGAGAGGGGGGATTGCTGGGGACTGACTGGACCAGAGCAGATTAAGAAGACTGACTCAGCAATCCAGGGATCCAGGGAGGCCGCTGACAGGCAGAGTGAGCCCACCCCAGCCTGCTTCCTCCAGCTGCTGGGTGGTCATGTCCACGGGAGTGCAGGACCACACCACAGAGCTGTGCCTGGATGCAGCAGGGCCGAGCCTGCTTCTAGGACTGCCCCTCTCCAGTCATGGTCTGTATACCTCCTGCCTTTGCCAGATTTCCTTGGGCTTCATGAATAGCTGAGTGCTGGACAAAACACAGCCCTGCTAGGAGGCAGTTCTGGGGCAGGGTCACCTCCCTCAGGACTTCCTTGGGCCCCAACCTGGAGCCCAATAGACACTAGCCTGCCTGCCTCCACCACGAGGGTCCCTCTCGATCCACCTGGGAGATCCACCTGGGATCTGTCGGGCTGATACCACATAAGAGGGAGTTGTAAAGGGGCAGGCCATTTCCTCCCTGCCCTGTCTGCAGAGCTGTCTGCTGGTCTCAGGTGGGCCAGACAGTGGACTCAGAAAAAGCCCAGAGATACATTAAACCAAGAACTTTTACTTCAACCACTTCTGTGCAGCCCCACGTGCCATGCAGGAAACAAAGGCTTCCTCCTCACCGGTCACCTCTAATTTCAGGAAAAGACACTGCTGCCTGCTGACCACCTCCTGGGGATTACATGGGGAAGGACCTTGGGGCAGGCATGCCTGGCCCTTGGGTGTCGTGCTCTGTGAGGTCCCCAGGCCTGTGAGGGAGGGAGGGAGAGAAGTCAGGGCTCTAGAACCTCTTAGGAAAAGTCAAATAATCCTGATACGCAGAGCTGAGGAACACAAGGCAGGCGACTGACCCATGGTCCAGAACAGACTGGGCCGAGGAAGGGCTCTGGTGGTGAGAAGACCACATAGCACCACACCCGCAGGACCCAGGACCAGGTTCCTTTCCTGTACTCTGACTCTTCACCAGAAGCCTGGTCACCATGTGGCGACTGAACTTCAGCAGTGCTGGTTTAAGGAGCATTAAATCAAGAGTCAGAAAACAGGCCAGGTGTGGCATGGATGGCTGTCTAGCTGCCCCGGTGTCACTTTGACTAAGGGACTAAGGGGGTAGCGGGACCACAGGGTGAGTCGTTAGGGCCCTGGGTTGTGGGGGGTCCCAAAGCATGGCTAGCCCACTTGGGAGCCCTGTAGGTTATAACTAATCTCCCAGCCCCACCTCACCACTAAGCACCTGCACACAAGGGGTGCACCTTTCCCTGAGACAAGGCTGCGTGTGCACATGGATTCTGGTGGTATGACCCTCCCCGCCCTGCCCCACACCTGTGAGGATGCAGAAGATACAAGGAGGCCACTCAGACTGAGAGTCAACAGATGAGAACAAAATCCCAGAGGCACAAAGGCTCAGTTGCACAGGGTAGAGGGCAGGCACACAGGCGTTGCTCTTGTCTCTCATCCCGGGACCTAGGTCCCTAGTCATCATACCTGCTCAACAACCACTGAGAACACTCAGAACTGCAAGGAATGACCAAAGTGACAGCAGCTTTGGGAGGGAAGAACATGAGCCCTGCACAGGCTGAGGCAGCAGGATGTCCTCTCCATAAGCTGGCACCTGGTGATGGACTCAGGTCTAGAGGAAAGAAGCCCGTCCCCTGCCCGCCTGCGTGTGCCTCCACACCATGAAGCCTCTTCCTCCCATCTCCTCAGATCCAGCCTGAGTTCACTGTCAAGAGGCGCTCATTTAACTGCCCGCATCCCTCAACACTTTGAGAACATGCCCAGTCTGTACACCTTAATCAGATTTATTACCCCAACTGTTAAAATGCAAGAGGGGAATTCAAAGTAGTAATTTTTTTTCTTTTCCTGAAAAACACAAAGAACAAAGAAAGCATTTTAAAATTGTGTCTTTATTTTGAGACAATTATAAAAACCAAGGCGGATGTGGGAGGTAATCCAGGGACACTGTGAGTGCCCCTGCCAGGATCCTCCCCGGGTAACATCCACAGATAAGCACAAGATCACACCCAGGCAAGGGGAGACCAAGGGGGTAGCAGAGTCTTGTAATGATGAGACACACACATGAGCTACAGTTACAGTTACTACATAAATACATAAACTACATTCTTTGAGGCTCTCTCTTCCTCCCCAACACAATACTTAACTAGCCCAGGACATGAGTGGAATTTGGTTTCTTCCTTGCTATGGCACAAACAGGACAATAAAATTCCCCCCTTCTGAGACATCTTGATTAAAACTGGAATAACGTGAGAGGACCTGAACATCGACCATCCAGGAAGCTGCCATTTGACAGGTGGCACGGGGTCAAGGACAACCAGCCTCGAGTCTCTGCAGGCACTGGCCCACGCAGATGCTGAAGCGGACGCCGGCTCTGTCGTCGAGGCGCTCACAGGCAGGCATACGTGAGCTCCTGGAGGACAGGGAAGGCGGCCACCCTGTCTAGCTCAGTGTGGAGGGGGCCGGAAAAGCTTTTGGGCTGAGGTGGCTCTCCTGCCAGAGCTCAGCTGTGATCACAGGGTGACACCACCTAGTGACTCCTTCTCAGAATGATGTTTCCAAATGCATAAAGCAGAATATGTCCCGGGATATAAAATACAAACTGCAGCCTGCAGCAGGATGGATATAAAAACAGGTAGGAGCCCCAGGGACAGATATGCCTTACTGATGCATCAAATGACAAGACCAAGCAGAGGGAAGTGGAGCTGAGGATAGTAAAATGCCCCCAGCTGCCACAACTCCTGTACTGCCACCATCCAGCTCAGGTCTTGCCCAGATCACTGTCACCTGCTTCAGCCATGGCAGGAAACATCACATGTCACCTGGAGGTTAGTGGAAACACACATTCATTCTATCCAGGCTAAAACTTCCTGACCTTAACACCCAACTAAAGGTCAGGACAGAGTCCCAGCCCTCCTTTAACAGCAGGACCTCTTCCTAGGATGGCCTCCTATGCACACTATACTTCTCCCCACCCTAATTTACCAGTCTTCAGCCTCCTCCCAATTGGGCCTCAGAGAATATGATGAAATATGTCAGACACTTTTCCCAGAAATTCAATGTCATGGTTTCAGACTCCAGAACCCCCAGCAGCGCCCCTCTCCTGGTTCTAGAGAAGGAAACAAAGATTTCAAGAGGTGAGGCCTCACCCACGGTCACACTGCAAGCCAGAGATGGGGCTAGGACAGGGCCCCGGTAGACTTAGAATTCTGTAGCCTTGGTTGATAATGAGACCTGCCTCCCAGACAGAACTGAGGACCAATTCTACACTTGTATCCTACAGAGACAGCAGCCCTCAGAACAGAGGCCCCACACATGGGAGCGGGCCCAGTCACCCAGAGCTTTCCCATGGCTTCCAGAACAATCCATGTCCAGCTGCACACATCAGCAGCCCACGGTGGTTGGCAACACCAGAATGCACCAGAAAACCATCACGGAGTGAGACATGGCAGCTGCAAGGAACTTTGTTAGCTGGTGCTAAATTTTGTTAAGGAAAGAACACCTAACTCTTCATTCCTGCTTTTCTTTTAAACTAGGATTAAAATAAAAATCTGTGGTATGAGGCAAAGTTTGCTAGATGTTAGGAATAGGGGTGCGGGACACCAGCCATTTGATGCCACTAAGCTCTACACCGAGGTCTTTCTTTTAGTCTCCCAGCCTGAAGACAGAGGAACCTCCAATAGGAGACATGTTCCTGCACAGGAGGGAAACCAAGGCTGACTGTCCTGAGATCATACAGATCAGGATTCTAGAAACAAAGTCCTGGGATTCTGCAAATCGCTGTTCTTATTTAGTGCGTGCTCTATCATCTCACAGGCTTCCATCTGTCCAATGTCATGGCATACTCAGCTGTGCCTGGGAGCTCACTCCTCAGTGAAGGACAGACAGACACAAGGACCACAGGTACAAAGGACAGGGACACTCTGATGTGCAGGGAGTGGTGAGGGAAGGGGTGGAGGTGCTGCTGGCAGGCACTCAGGGTCAGTCCAAGAAGGCAAAGGGCCTTTGTCCCTTTGCCTCACAAGCCAAAGGAATCAGTCCCAGTTGGCCTTCTGCTGCAGCTCGGCTGATACTGGAGCCCTGGCCTGAAGCCAGTGAAGCCTGGAGCGCCTATCTGAGCACCACAAGCTGCAGCCACCAGGGGAGGGAGGGCCGCTCAGGAGGGCCCATGCTTGGTACTTCAGGAACACAAATGAGAACCCCTTCTGCCCAAAAATCCTTGACAGGGAAGGAGAGACGAATGTGAGGCTGGGTTCCTATAAAGGGACTCCTGAGACCAAGCACAGTGCAGGTGTGGGGAGTGGGAGGAGGGTGGGGAGGGGTGTGTAACTCCAGCTGACATAAGCCTAGGGGAGGAGACAGCACAGGTCAGGGGAGGTGAAGGGAGTACTCCGTTGTGGGGCAACACACCTCAGGAAGTGTCGACAGCTGCCCAGGGGCTCAGGGACACAGCATTCTGCCTACACTGAGATCACAGAACACAAGGCAAGGGAGAGAGGAGGACGGGAAGACACAGCCTGACCTTACCACCATGTATTTAATTGGCAACATTTCCAGTACAAGAAGAACAAAGTTGGTGACAGGTCCACGTGACTCCCTACATCTGGCAGCACTTCCATCTCTGCAGAGACTACACTGGCCCACTGGGGGAGCTAAGGGCTGGGCTTCTCATTTGTTGGATTTCAGCTAGTACCTGGTTCTCTAACACCAGATCCAAAGGCCTTTTGAGAACAGGAAGAGCCCTGAGGAAGCTGCTTGGGCCTCTCCCTCACAGCCTCCCACTGCCCAGTGACTGGCACAAAACACTGTCCAGGCCAGAGGCTCCTTCCTGCCCTTGGCTGGGTGAACCCACAACTTGCGCAGAGAGGCATCATGACCACCACTCAGGCAGGTCTGAAACAGGGACCTAAACTGAGTCTCTTGATACTAGAGCTGGTCTTCCTGTTTCTTCAGATCCTGCATCCCCGCTGAACAGTCCTCAATGCCCCTCGGAAATTCAGTTAAGCCTTTGGGAAGATAAGCAGGCCCCTTGGCTCTGGCTCCCCTTTGCTATAACAGCTGTGTTTACCCACATGCAGGGCTGCCTGGGGGCTCTAATTAGATTTTAGACATAAGGATGTCATCTAATGGTGCATAAGACTGGACAATTGTTACTACTGGGCCCATGCAGCTTGGAACTCAGATTAACCCAGCACACAGCCCATGTGGAATGTCACAGGTATGGCTTTTAGGGGCAAGTGATCATTGGGATGGAAGGCAAAGATAACACACAGTAATGTTTCTGTGCTTTACTAGAAGGTCACTTTGCTCTGTAGCTCTCTGGCCAAGCTCATTTCCTTCCTAGCTATTAAAATTCTAATTTTCCTTCATTTTAACTGTGGAAAGATATGACTAGGAATCCAAGGCTGCATTTTGTTTTTAAACTGGATTGCAATTCTGGCAGGCTGATAGTTAGCAAAGGCAAAGCTGGGCAAACTACTAAGCACAGGAGTTATAAGTAACATTTAACACACAAAACATGTTTCTCAACAACTTGCAAGAAATTAGCTGACAGTTGTTTCTAATTTGTCCCTGCAGATCTTGCCATTTCAGTGCGACCCAGATTCTTAATATTTGAAAAATCTACTGCAAAAGTGCAGAGTCACCCAACTCACAGCTGCAGTTCTGGCTCCAGGGTGCAGCTTGCATAGAACACGAGGTCTCCATCTTATCTGAGGGAGAGAAGTGACTGACACTGCTTCCCTGAAAGGGGGGAAAAAAAGCAACTTTGCACAAGATTTTCAAATACAGTCTTCCTGTTTAAACCTCAGTCTCTGGCTTTATTCTTCCTGTGATGTTAGAAAAGTGACTGACTTTTGAGTACTAACTGAAAACACCAGAACTATGTTCTCATTGGGGGGGCGGGGGCGGTTCCACCTTCCCCTCAAACTTTAAAGGGAGGAGCTGGGGAGGGGGCCTCTTGCCCTGTGGGCTCTGCAGACACTAAGCACCAGCACCCCAAGCTGTTAAAGGGCCTGCAAAAATGTTTGAGCTCTGGTGAAAGAAAATAAAACATGCTACTGGCTCCAAAGTGAGACAACAGCAGAATCAAATCACTAAGTTCTTCATTAAATGTCTGTAAAGTTCATCCCTACATCAATTTCATTGTTAAATGCAATTTTCATTTAAAAGTTCTTTATGGGTTAGGGTTTTTCTTACTCCACAAAAAACTCTGGGTGTACACGGTGAACTAGAAAAAGCATACTGCCAATTAAATGAGTTCTTCATGGCCAAATAATTCCAAAAGCAAACAGATTAATAAACCCGCGGGGTGGGTGATACTCGATTTGCCCGAGGCAAGGCCCAGCGCCGGTTCGCCGCACCATCCTCGCCCTGCCCCGCGGACCTGCCCCACGGACCTACCCCGGTGGACTTGCGCCGCGGCTGGGCCCGCGCCGCCGCCCCGCCCCGGAGTCGCGGGGCACCTGTCGCCGCGGGGCGGGAAACAAGGACAGGACCCGCCCGCTCCCTCCCCGGCCCGGCGCACTGACCTCCGGGTCCCAGGCCAGCGGGCGTCATCAGCACGGACCGCCAGGACGGCCAGGACCGCGCCCGCCGCGCCCGCGGCCCGTCCCGCAGCCCGCCGCAGCGCCCGCACACTGCGCATGTCAGACTGGCGGGCTCGGCTGGAACCAGATCCAGCCGGCTGGGCAGTGACGCAGGAGCGCGCTCTCTCGGCGTAGGGGTGGGCCCCCTGTGGGCGGGGCCTCGGCCGCCGCACGTGGTATTTACAGCGCGGCTCGGGGCGAAGCTGGGGCGGGTCCGGCAGCAAAGACGTAGGGGAAAGCCGGGCGTGGGGCGGTACGCCTGTAATCCCAGCACTCAGGGAGGCTGAGACAGGAGAATCACGAGTTCACAGCCAGCCTCAGCAACGGCGAGGCGCTAAGCAACTCAGTGAGACCCTGTCTCTACATAAAACACAAAATAGGGCTTGGATGTGGCTCCGTGGTCGAGTGCCCCGAGTTCAATCCCGGGTACCAAAAAAAAAAAAAGACGTAGGGGAGCAGGTGCTGGCACCACCATGGTCACTGCTATGGTCATCAGGCACTGCTTTGTGTAGGAAAATGGGCAGAGGATGGCGTGCTCCTCTTTCCCACACTCAAACTAAGCTTCCAACTCTTCCAACTCTGCTCACCTGAGTGCTGGGGCCCAGGGTCCCCATGGTTCCCACCACAGGACAGGAAGCCACCCGGCAGTGTCCTCCCACCCCTAGCAGCCTGCAGGGCTTCTCACCTACTAGGCTCTCCTGCATGCCTGCGCACACACTCCCCTTCCCTGGAGCACTGCTCACGCAACCAGCTGGGCCCGCAGCCCCAACACTGCTCCTTGGACCCCAGCTGGAGCTGGGCTTCCATCTGAGTGCTTCTCGGAGGGTCTCGCTCTACAGCACAGAAGCTCGCACTGCTGACATGCCCAGCCAGATGGCATTCAATAAACACTCCTGGCACTAGAGACAACATTTTCTTCACCAGGCAAACAACTGCCCCTAATACCAAGACCACAGGTCAATTTTATAGTCCCAGGAAACCGCAGCCACTTGGAGGACCAAGAGCCTGCCAGATTCACCCTGGACAGGCTTATAATAAGTAGTTGAGGAGGAGAAAGGGGCCCAGACCCCTCTCCAGATGGGGGAATGGTCTGTCTCCTCAACCCCTGCAGCAAAAAACAGAAGCCAGGTGTTCCAGTAAATGCTGTGCTCTGGCTGTTGAGGCCTGTTCTAGAAGGTTCTTTTCTACACTCACTGTGCAAGGCCCAGGGATGGGCGTCCCAGCCCCATACTTGATAAGGATCTCTATGGTGCCTGAGCCAAGACTGCCCTTTCTAGTCTTCCCCCGCCTTGGCCATTTTACCACTACCTGTGGGCCTGTCCACACACAAAGGCTTGAGGCTTACTCAGAGGTACCTGCTGGACTATAAAGGCCCAGCCAGAGCTA
Source organism: Xerus rutilus (assembly GCA_028644305.1). NCBI lineage: Eukaryota > Metazoa > Chordata > Mammalia > Rodentia > Sciuridae > Xerus > Xerus rutilus. Next base: position 13,626,316 of record CM053415.1, on the reverse strand, counting down.
GATGGACAAAGATAGAGGGAGGGTGAGGACTAAAACCTTACCGTTGACATTAGCATCCCTGTCTTACAGGTAAGGAAACTGATGCTCTTAGAAATGTCTTAAAACACTAGTTTCAGGGAATGAACTCAATTCTGTGTCTTGTGGGTCCTAAAGGACCTAGTGCTGACCTGCTAGTGTCATTTCCAGTGTAAGCCCTCTGACCCAAGGCAGCCACCTGCCAGCACAGGAGCTTCTGGCCAGGTTTCCTCTTCCTTGTGTCCCCTTCCTACTCAACAGGTTGCTTTGAGGATTCAACAAAGAGAGCGGGAGCGGGGAAGCTGGCTTAGCAGAAGGGTGCAGTCCCAGCAGGATGGGGCAGGGGCACACGAGAGGGGCATGGACATGCTCCCCACATATCTGTGAGGCAAGCTGTATACACCAGTACTCTCCTCAGCGCTGGATGCCAGGTACCCTGGGACAGTACACCCTATACGTTGGGGTACTGTCCTATATGCTAACTACTGTGGAAAACAGATAAAAATAACTGCTCGCCTAGATAGAAGTTTGAGGCTGTGATACTGAGAAGAAAAATGAAGTGGGGAAGGAATAAAGGGAAGCATAGGCTTCTGTTCTGCAATCAAAATGGCTGGGAGGATGTAAATCTCAATTAGCACTGCAGGTGGCACTGAAAGACAGCCCGGTAGGGCACAGTTCTGTGGACATCTGGAGAGGGCAAGCACCAAAGTGCTGAAGACAACACAGAGCACCACTGGGGGCAGGGTGTGGTGGTGCTGGAAAGGGTGCTGAGGGTGGTCACCAAACTTTCTTCCCTAGGAAGTGATAATGAGCCTTTCAACCAGGGCTCAGTCCCCAATCAAGACCATGCAGAAGCCAGGCGTGGTGGCACATGCCTGTAATCCCAGTGGCTGGGGAGGCTGAGACAGGAGGATTGTGAGTTCAAAGCCAGCCTCAGCAAAAGCGAGGCACTGAGCAACTCAGTGACACCCTGTCTGTACATAAAACACAAAATAGGGCTGGGGATGTGGCTCAGTGGTCAAGTGCCCCTGAGTTCAATCCCCAGTACTTTAAAAAAACAAAAAAATAAGACTATGTGGATTATTCGGAGCTATTCAGGAAGGCCAACTCTGTCAGACACATTCTTTTGATTAACCAAACTGCCTCGCTGGGCAGTGTGCCCCATTTCCCTGCCTGTCACCTCCTGGAGGAGCTTGTAAAGCCTCAGGAACATGCAGGGTTTGGTGGTGCGCCACAGAGGGACCTGTTGAACCACTCGTGCACACAAGGCTGCGCCACTTTCCAACCACCCCGCAGCTTAGAAACAGCGTCCCTAGGATGGAACCTGGGGGTGTGGGTGGGGAACCCCCAGGGTGTGGTCTGCTGTCAGCCCAGCAGGAGGAAGGGGGAAGTAAGGCTTCGCCAGGCTCCTGTCACCAACAGCACCCCCTCGTGGGCAGCATGGGGTATCCTCGACTTCACAAAAGCTGAGGACCTCAGGTCCTACAGCCTTGTGCCCACACTGCCACCCACCCACAGGAGTAGCAGTGGTACCCCTGCCCCTGTAGCCCCCTCCTCCTTAGAGTGGGCGAGAGCCACATAGTCAGATGGTCCATGACAAGGCACTTGTGGAGGTGGACAGTGGCAAGAAACACTTTTTAAGAAAACTAAGGGTAAATCATTAACCAGACCAGGCAAGGATCCCGACACACATGCAGTCTCTCTTCAAAGGCCCCATCAGTGTCACCTGCAGTCTGTGTACTCTTAGGCTCTGGGTAATACCCCTCGGAGAAACCTTGGTAGGCCCCCAGGAGCTGGCGACCCTGTCCCTTACATGGGCTAGAAAAGCCTTAGCCATTCTATTGAACACTTAAAAGGAAAATTAATACCAAGTCTTCAAATCTCTTTCAGAATAATGAAGGAGAAATCATCCCAGTTTATCCTATGAAGCTAGTATCACCCTGATACCAAAACCAGACAAAAACAGTACTAAAGGGAAAAAGTGAAGAGAAAACAAAAGACTTAATATCTCTCATAAATATAGATGTAAGGGGCTGGGATTGTAGCTCAGCGGTAGAGCGCTTGCCTCGCATGCGTGAGGCCCTGGGTTCGATCCTCAGCACCACATACAAAGCAATAAAATAAAGACACTGTGTTCATCTACAACTAAAAAAAAAAAAAAAAAAAAAATCTTTAAAAAAAAAAAAATATAGATGTAAAAATCCTATTCAGGAACCTGCAAAGAGGATTGTTTACCACAACCATCTGTGGAAGGTTTGTCCACAGATGCAGGTGGGCTCAATCAGTATAATGCACCCTATTGGCAAGCTGAAGAGGAAATACTACATGGTCACATCAACTGATTCAGAAAAGGGATCTGACAAACTTCAAGACCTATTCATGACAAAACTCTTAGAAGCCAGGAACTTAGGGAGGGTTCTCCAATTGGGAAAGAGCATTTACCAGCCCTGCCTCCAGGTCAGGAGCAAGGCACAGGGCCACACTCACCATCCAGTGCAGTGCTAGGCCAATGCCACAAAGCAAGAAGAGGAAGTCGGAGGCATCCACATCAGAATAAGATGGATGAAATAAGACTACAGCTGCCTGCGGCAGACAGGCAATACAGAAATCCTGAGCAAGCGAGGGAGTTGCAACTAGAGCTGTATGCAAGTTCCACAAGCCGCCTTGTGCTGGACACAAGAGCGATGGACCAAAGTCCATATTTCTACATAGCAGCATCAAGCACCTGGAGGTTGAAACCAAGGTCGTAGCACCACTTGCTACTGCTCAACAAAAATGAAATGCTTAGTTGTGGAGTTAACAAACACACAGGACTGCTCTATGGAAAACCACAAAACACTGAAGGAGATTTTAAAGATCTAATAAATGGAGAGACCATACTGTGTTTATGGAATGCCAGACAACACAGTAAAGACCTCGGTTCTCCCTAACTTGACACACAGGTTTAATGTAATTCTACCAAAAATATCAGGAAGGGTTTTTTTGTTTGTTTGTTTGTTGTTGTTGGTAAAGAGAGGCAAGGTTAATTTTTTTTTTTTTTTTAAAGATTTTTGTAGTTGTAGATGAACACAATATCTTTATTTTTTTTATTTTTATGTGGTGCTGAGAATCGAACCCTGTGCCTCACACATGCCAGGCAAGCGCTCTACCACTGGGCCACAACCCCAGCCCCGAGGCAAAGTTAATTCTAAAATTTATTTTTTTTTAATTTATTTATTTTTTAATATTTTTTTAGTTGTAGATGGACACAATGTCTTTATTTTATTGCTTTGTATGTGGTGCTGAGGATCGAACCCAGGGCCTCACGCATGCGAGGCAAGCGCTCTACCGCTGAGCCACAATCCCAGCCCCTAAAATTTATTTATTTTTATTAAAAAAATATTTTTCTGTGGTGCTGGGGATTAGAAACCAGGGCCTTATGCATGCAAGGCAAGCACTCTATCAACTGAGCTATATCCCCAGCCCCTATTTCTAAAATTTATATGGAATAGCAAATAAATTAGGATAACTAAAACAATAATGAAAAAGAATAAAGTAGGAGTAATCATTCTACCTGATTTCAAGACTTGTTATGTAATCAAGACAATGTGGTATTGATGGGGGCAGACACACACTTTTTTTTTTAGGATATTTTTTAAGCTGTTGGTGGACCTTTATTTTTTCATTTATTTATATGTGGTGCTGAGAATCGAACCCAGTGCCTCACACATGCTAGGCAAGCACTCTACCACTGAGCCACAACCCCAGCCCCAAGAGACACACTTTGGAACAGACTTTTAAAAACCCATAAATTGCTTCATATTAGCTTTTTGTTTGTTTGTTTGTTTAGTGGTACTGAGTATTGAACCCAGGGTCATTCTACCACTGAACAACATCCCCAGCCCTTTTGAGATAGGGTTTTATTAAATTGCCCAGGCTGGCCTTGAGTTTGCTTTGATCCTCCTGCCTCAGCCTCTGAAGTTGCTGGGATTACAGGCCTGCCCCATAGTGTCTAGTAGAGATTTGATTTTTTTTTAAATATTTTTTCAGTTGTAGATGGACACAATATCTTTATTTTATTTATTTTTATGTGGTGCTGAGGATCGAAGCCAGTGCCTCACGCGTGCTAGGCAAGCGCTCTACCACTGAGCCACAATCCCAGCCCCGAGATTTGATTTTTTTTTTTTTTTTTTTTTGGTACTGGGGATTGAACTCAGGGGCACTTGACCACTGAGCCACATCCTCAGCCCTATTTTGTGTTTTATGTAGAGACAGGGTCTCACTGAGTTGCTTAGCGCCTCGCCATTGCTGAGGCTGGCTTTGAACTCGCGATTCTCCTGTCTCAGCCTCCCTAAATGCTGGGATTACAGGCTTGAGCCACCGCGCCCGGCTGAGATTTGATTTTTGATAAAGGTTGTAAAAGCAACTCAGTGGAGGAAGGAGTGTTTTCAACAAATGATATGAGAACAACAGGACATCCCAGAACATCTTCTTGAGCCAAAGAAGACAAACAAATGGCAAATGAGCACATGAAAAAATGCTCAACGCCGGACTTCATGAGGGAATTACAAATTAAAACAACCAGATGCTGCTATACAACTATTAAAATGGCTAAAATCTTAAAAACTCTGATACCTGCAAATGCTGGTGAGGATGTAGAGCAACAGGAACTCTCATTCATTGCTGGTGGGAATGCAAAATGGTACAGAGAAGTTTGGCATTTTCTTACAAAACTAAACATTTTCTTACCATGCAATTCCACAATTGTGCTCCTTGGTATTTACCCACGCTGAAAATTTATATCCATACAAAATCCTGCATATACATTAGGCAGGCAGGGGGCACTGGGGATTGAACTCCAGGTCACTGAGCCACATCCCCAGCCCTATTTTGTATTTTATTTAGAGACAGGGTCTCACTGAGTTGCTTAGAGCCTGACCCTTGCTGAGGCTGGCTTTGAACTCGTGATCCTCCTGTCTCAGCCTCTCCCAAATTGCTGGTATTATAGTTGTGCACCACTGCACCCCGCTAGCGCCTCACTTTTGCTGAGGCTGGCTTTGAACTCAATCTTCCTGCCTCAGCCTCCTGAGCCGCTGGGATTGCAGGTGTGCACCACTGTGCTTGGCTGCATATGCATGTTTATAACAGTTTCACTTACAATTACCCAAATTCAGAAGCAACCAAAGTGTCTTTTAGTAGGTGAAGAGATGGTGGTATATCCATACAGTGTATTATTATTCAGCACTAAAAAAAAATGGGCTATCAAGCCATGGAAAGACAGGCAAGACCTTAAATGCATGTTGCTAAGTCAAAGAAGCCAATCTGAAATGACTGTATGACTTCAACAATATGACATTCTGGAAAAGGTAAGTTATCAACAATAAAATGATCAGGGGTTGGGGGAGGGAGGGATAGACAGGTCAGCACTGTGAACCATTCTGTATGGCACTACAATGGCAGATGCATGTTTTGCACCCACAGAAGGCACCAAACTAAGTGAACCCCAATGCAAATGACAGACTCTGAGTGGGAAGATGTAGTCTTGCTGTTCAGAAGAGATACACCGCTATGGCTGGGGGGCACTGATGTAGTCTTGCTCTTCAGAAGAGATACACCGCTATGGCTGGGGGGCACTGATATCACCGCTATGGCTGGGGGAAGCCATGCATGTGCAGGGAGGAGGTATGTGGGAAACGTGGTCCTTTCCATTTAGTTTTTTTAAATTTTTAATATTTATTTTTTAGTTGTAGGTGGACAGAATATCTTTAGTTTATTTTTATGTGGTGCTGAGGATCGAACTCAGTGCCTCTCACGTGCTAGGCGAGCACGCTGCCACTGCGCCACAACCCCAGCCCTCCACTTAGTTTTGCTGCAAATCTACAAGTGTTCTGAAAAAAGATATTTTGAATAAACCCTACACCTCATAAAAATGACTTTGAATGGGTTAAAAATTAAACATCAAATGTAAAACTAAGACTTTTTGAAGAGAACATAGGAGGAAATCTTGAGGACCTGAGATTTAGCAAAGAGGTCTTTAAAGGACACTGAAAACTGATCCATAAAATTTAAAAGTCAGTACATCAGATTTCACCAAAACGGAAAAAAACTTTTGCTCTGCAAAAGAAGAGGATGTAAAAGACGAGCTATATAAGGGGATAGAATTTTTACAAATTGTATATGTAGCAAATGTCTCCTCTCTAGAATTTTTAAACAAGAAGAAAATAAGAGACATTTCTCTGAAGAGGACATACAGATAGCACATAAGCAAGCACGCAGAATAGAATTCAACATCACAGCCATGAGGGACAAGCAAAATAAGACCCCAAAGAGGGCTGGGATTGTGGCGCAGTGGTAGCGTGCTCGCCTAGCACGCGTGAGGCACTGGGTTCGATCCTCAGCACCACATAAAAATAAAATAAAGATACTCTGTCCACCTACAACTAAAAAAATAAATAAATATTTTTTAAAAAGACCCCAAAGAAATACCACTGCAAACTGCCAGTAAATCTACAGTACTGACACCACTACCTGCGGCTGAAGGTGTGGGAAACTGGACCCCACACCCACTGCTGGTGAAAATGTAAAGTGGCACAGCCACCAGGAAAACCGCTCGGCAGTTATTAAAAACATGTAGCAATCAAAAATTTCTTAACAAATTAAGAAACGAAAACTTAATTTCCACAGAAAACTGAGGCCATAATTGCTTATAGCAGCTTTATTTGTAACAACCAAAAGGGATACAACAAAAAATGACCTACAATTGGTGAGTGGTTAAAATATGGCACCTCCACACCACCAGTTCTACTTGGCAAGAGGAAGGAACAACTGCTGAGACCCGCAGCAACTGGGCTGATCTCAGGGCATTAAGAAAGTCAGTCTCAAAGGCCACGCACTGATTCCATTGGTAAGGCGTAAGATATTCTTGAGGTGACGTAATACAGAGATGGGGAGCAGATGAGGGTTGCCAGGAGGCAGGTGGCAGCAGCTGAACAGAGTGGTTGAGAAGATCTGTGGTGCTAGGTGGCCCTGCACCTGCACCCATGGTGCAGACGGGAGCCTGCACAGGGATGAAGGGCCCAGAGCACACAGAGTACAGTGACAAGATCCTAGTGTAGAAAATGAGCTAGAGTTGTGTAAGACAGAACCACTGGGCAAGGCGGGTTAAGGGAACAGGGACTACTATGCTATTTTTCCAGCCTCCTGGGGATCTATAACTTTCAAAATGATAAAAGACTGAGTACAGTGGCACACGCCTGTAATCCCAGCAACTTGGGAGGCTGAGGCAAGAGGATCCCAAGTTTGAGGCCAGCCTAGGCAACTTAGTGAGACCCTGTCTTAAAATTAAAAGGGCTAGGGATGTGGCTCAGTGGTAGAGTGCCCCTCAGTTCAACCCCCAGTACAAAAAGGAGAAGGGGGAGGGAGAGAACAAAAACCTCACCAATCTCTTGAAGTCTCAGTTGCAATACCATCTGAAGCCCTCTCTGGACAAAGCACATGGCAGAAGCCCTCCTCTGCACCTGCTGGTCCAGGCCACCAATGGAGACAGCTGCCCTTCTAGCTTCAGAGGTCTGGGCTCCTGGGCCAGGGCCAGCAACCCACAACTTTTTTTTTTTTTGGTACCAAGGACTGAACTCAGGGATACTTGACCACTGAGACACATCCCCAGCCCTATTTTGTGTTTTATGTAGAGACAGGGTCTCACTGAGTTGCTTAGCGCCTCACCATTGCTGAGGCTGACTTTGAACTTGCAATCCTCCTGCCTCAGCCTCCCAAAGTGCTGGGATTACAGGCGTGCGCCACTGTGCCCAGCTCCAGCAGCCCACATCTTAATGGGCAGGGCGGACAGGCTTGAAGACGAGCAGCTGAAGTCCCAGGGACCCAGGGTGCTTGTAGCTCTCCCCTTGTGGATCCCTGGGAAGGGAGCACTTCAGGCATACTGTTTTTAATTTTGACAAAAGGTCTAGAGGGAGAAAACACTCACCCCTAGAACAAAGACTCTAGTTCTCCAGTGATCTTCTACCTTCCTCCACGTGACTGGCTGGATGCGTCTGCTGAATCATGGGGTTGGGTGATAAACTAGCCACCGAGGCTCTGGCCATTTGTCCATCCAGTGGCTGAGCTTGGGGCTCACCACATATCTGGAAGAGGAAGTGTGCTCCCTGCTGCCAGGTCAGGCACAGCAGCCCACCCTCAGATCCTGCCCAGTGGCTAGTCTCTGGAGAGAGAAGCAGACTCCAAGAGTGAACAGTTGCTTCAGGTCACGGAACCAAGAACACAGGCATCCCTGGACTACACTGGGATCTGCATGGTGTCCTGCTGTACCAGGAGGCGCATGCTCTCTTGCTCCCTCTTTGATCTTCATGCACAGAAGAAGAGCGTGTGGGCTCCAGGGTGATGTCTTTCCACCTCCCTCACCCTGGATGATTCTGATGCACATGCCCCGATGTGCATCATTTCTCCCACGTGTCCTTCAGCATACAGCTCTAACACATAGTATCTACAGGTAAGAACATGCAACCACCCAGCATGGTCTCTTAAATAAATGGATGTTGTGTGTCAGTGGGATTGTGAGTTCTTGGCTGAAAATGTGGAGGCACCAAGGGCTCAAAGAGTACAGGTACATTGGGAAGGAGCTTTTGAGGCTCAACTGTTGGAACAAACCTCAGAAGTCAAGGACAATGAGCTCCTACGCTGAGCCTTCTGTTGTATTCTGGCAGGAACTGACGACAGCCTCCAGAAGGGAAACCTGCTGGGAAGGTGCTGGTGATCACCTGATTCTTCCCTTTTCACGGCCCCAGGTCATGAGGGAAACCCAGGGCTGGCCAGGGGAATGTGCCTCCTCTGTGATGGAGTGTAGGGCCAAGGAAGCCCACTTGTGGCCCTGCAGGGATGGGAGGCTTCCCTTAACCCTTGCCAAGCAAGCCCTAGCAGGATCATGGGGACCTTCCAAACTCAGGGTTTCCCTGCCTGCCAAATAGAGCCGACAGAGCCTCCCCTGGAGGTGGCAAGATACCCTGGTGATGCATCATACCAAAGCGCCCTGCCTCCGCTCAAAAGAGCCTGCGCCATCTCCCTCTGCCTTGGTCCGGACCTCTCTGAGCGATTCCTGTAGCTGCTGGGAATTCTGCCTCAGTGCACAGAGTCACACTGCATCTGCATGTGTGGGAGGAAGTGCAGTGGCGAGCACCCAGGCTGTTCCAGGGAAAGCAGGGGACCCTGCACCCTGCGCAATGTGGGGAGCCTGACTCACTCTCCGCCCTCAGAGTACAGCAAAGGGCAAGGGGCTAGGAAACGGCTGGTGCTGTCATTGCTCCTATCTCTTAGATGCAAAAGGCAATGGAGTTTAACAGCCGAGGTCACAAGGAAGCTCAGTTTGAAACATCCTGGGGCTAACCCACGATTCAATGAGATCATCCAGACGGAGAGATAAAATCCACACAACGCCCCCATGCCACATCCCTCTCACCCCAACTGACACTGCAGACGGGAGCAGTTTTCCAAGCAGCTGTTTTCACCAGCACTGACTATGGCATTTGAGGCCCCAGCCTTCTTCTGGTACCAGATGCAGCCTGCACAAGTGGGCAGCCCCAGCCCTGGTGTTTCTCATTAGCACGTGCAACGTCCAGCGAGTTGTGCCTTTTCCCTTCTCGGCATGCCTGTTGGCTAGACTGATTCCTACTACTTGCAGCAGTGGAGTGGCTATGAGGGACAGGGTGAGCTCAGGTAGGTGAAGGTGACCCTTGTGGATCTGTTGGAGCTAGTGTACAGGGAACAGCTGGCAGGTGGGATCCAGGGGACCTCAGATGCTCTGGGTTGGAGACAGCTTCACTTCCCTTTGCCACCAAGCCTGGCCTGCTGGGAAGCAGTGGTCCTCTCTGGCACAGAGACTAGGAGGTGCTGGAGAGAGGCGGCCATGGGCAGGCCAGGTGTAAAGACAGATGCGTGAATTTCTATTGTTAGCACTTGCCAGACAGAAAGCCACCTCCTCCTGCTTACTCTCTTGCAGCTACCACAGTTTGTTCCAGCAGTTCTTTGGTGGGGCTGGAATTTCAGTGTACCAGCAGGGCCATGCCAGGACTTCTGCAAGCCTGGAGCACCTGCTACCTCAGGCTAGAGAGGGCAGTGGGAGTGGCATCGGGAGACAGGGTTTGCTGAGCTGCAGCTCAGGGCTTAGTGTATTCGGTTGACTCCCATGGCCCATCATTCTCCCACCACATACCCCATGCCAACTCCTGCCACCTCTGGGGTCTTCCAGAGGGTCACGGCAATCTGCTCCTCTGCCTGTCTCCCCACAGCCTGGGGGCTCCTGGAGGAGACAGGGTCAGGGCAGATGCTCAAAATAAGGCAGGGGTCCCTCACACTCCAGCTCATTCCCAAGAGGAGGACACAACTTGGAACAGGGCAGAGGGTGGGGACTATCACAGCATCACCCTCCACAGGGCTAAATGGCCACTATGGGCTGGTCCCTGCACACTACAGGCAGCTAAAAATGCCACAGGAGTCACTGTTGGGCCAGAAAGCTGGGCTACACAGTCACAGATACATCCTAGTACCTCTCATGTCACTAGTGAGAGAGATGCTCCTGCCAAGGACAGAAAAGGTCTTGGTGTCAGCCATGTAGGATGGAATTTGGAACGAAGGAATGGAGACGGGGGTCAAGGAAGTAGGGGAGGCACCTGTGCTGACAAGGATGCCTGACCTGTGATGAACTGCTGACCTGTGATGAACTGCGGCCTCGCATGGACTCAGCAGGACTCACACCTCCCAGCTCATGCCCTGCTGGCTTCACTGGGGCAGGAGGACTCAACTCAATCTTTCACCAGGCCCTGCACATTTCCTTATTCAAGTCGATGACAATATGATGAGACCTGGATGGATTCAACTGTATTAACATAGCCATACTGGTCAGCAAAAGTATTATAAACCACTCTCCCAAGAATTAATGTTAATTTAAAAATATTCCCTGTCCCTGATAATATGTCACACATGGTCAAATTTACCCTGTAAATCCATAATTACAAAGAAAGTACACCTTCAAGAGGAAAGTAGCCAGCTTTCCAGGAGGGCAGCTGTAACAACTGCATCACCACCCCACCCAGAGAAGGACCAAATGCACAGGTCTCCAGTGGGCAGCTGGGCCACGCTCAGGTTCCCGACCAGCAGATTCCAGGTCCTCGGTGTGGAATACAGCTGATTTGATCGACTGCCACTTCAGAACAACCAAGACTTGCCCAGGCTCAAGGACATCGTAAGGGACGAGCAATTCTAACATTTCTATGGTGCATGGCCTCAGCCCAGCAGTGGGCTACAGCTTGCTATTAGGGGACCAGCCTTGTAACCACAGGTGTCCACAGTCAACACCAGGCTAGGATGCAGCTGAAAACCCAATAATCAGGTTCAGATCCACACACTTCCTATATCCTGTCACTTCCTATATCTCTGTCACTGTCCTCAAGAATGAGAAATGGCATGCACAGCAGGGGTAATTGCTAGCAGCACAGTGAAGGATGCAGCCCTCTGGAGTATACTCCTGTCCGTGGTTGGAAGGTGCTTCCCTGGGCTCAGCTGGAGAGGTGGAAGGCTGGGCTCAAGTAACCTCCAGCACTCCCCAGGTGCATTCCTCCCTGGCCACAGAACACCCTATGGTGTTCCAGGGATGGGCAGCACAGCCTAGCTTCTGACCAGGAATCCAAAGGCCTTTGGCCATTTACACAATGGAAATAACAGGGCTACTCTTGGGCAGATTGCTAGAAGGACCCCAAGTCTCAAACCTAATCCTGAAAGCTAAAGACCACTTGGGTTTAACCCTGGCTCCATTACCTGTTGTGTGAACTTGGGTGAGTTGTTTAAGTTTCCTCAATTAAATGTAAAATGAGGACAACAATAATACTGAATTCCATGAAGACTAAAGCACATTTTCTCTCTCAACATCTCAAAAACCATGATGCTTCTTAGAAGTAACAATATGTCAGAAATTAATTGGCCAGTTTTTAAAAAAGTAATCCATAAAGTAATGACATGTATAGCATTAGTGGTGTCTTAGATTTGATGAAATGTGAAATTATGTACCTCAAAAGGTTGTCTGAGGCCGAGAACAAAACCCGGCTCAAAACAAGCCTCAGGTGTCACTGATAGGTAATTTTAACTGATTTTGGCAAGTAAGATCAGCACCTAGTGCTCTGGGGCAAATGTGGCTCCCTACTACAGAGTCTGGTATGGGGCTTACAAGTGACCTGTTCTGAAAATGCCTTTCTGTCCTTAAACCTCTAGCAGACCTCAGGCTCCCTTGCTGACCTCGCCAAGTAAGGAGCTCAGGTTTAAGTACCGGGCTAGCTCGTATTATGAGTTCCTTTCAACCCCTGGCCACACAGCAAGCCTATTTCAAAATCTCCAATTTGCAGGCTTCGATTTTTGAAAAGAAATCCTCTTACGTCCTGAACCAGAACATGCTGCTGTGGTACCAGTTCACTACAAAAATTACAGCAGAGGGGCTGGGATTGTGGCGCAGTGGTAGCGTGCTCGCCTAGCATGCGTGAGGCACTGGGTTCGATCCTCAGCACCACATAAAAATAAAATAAAGATATTCTGTCCACCTGCAACTAAAAAAATAAATAAATATTAAAAAAAAAATTACAGCAGAGTAAATGAACGTGTATTTTCTTTTTTACGTTTGAAAGTTTTCTCATTTTGTACTTTTAAAAATTCATATATATATTTCTAGTGCATTATAGTGATACATAACAGTGGGGTTCATTTTGACATACTTGCAAATGCACCTAACAGTTTTCTCCATTTTATCATAACGTGTTTTTTCAACTTTTCCAACATTTAACAACAGCTCAGGCTGCAAACAAGGTGCTATCTCTTTAAAGGGCTTTCCTGTGACCAGTTCGGTATATCACGAAACTCCTAAATCCAGGAAGTAGTGGATGAATTTGGAAACAGCAATCAAACTCTCGGAAAGAGGGGCGTGTGTACCTGGAAGGGACAGATTGCAACCGACTCATTTCCTTCAGAGGGTGGCAGGGTCTGTTCCCTGCCGATTAGCGCATCTTATGACTCAGCAAATCGGGCACAAGTACCTTTTAAAAGGAACTGGGTGGGCACCAAGAGAAGCCCCAAGGAATCGCTCAGAAGAGACCTTAGGTTTGTGTCTCCGCGCGAGTCTCGGGTGCAAGCGTCAACGCACACTGGCCACCTCCCCCACTTCACTAGATGGAGAGCCCGGACCGGCCAGGGCAGCGCTACTGGGGGCGGGACCTGGGGGCAGGGCCTCGGCATTGCAGGGGATGCGGGGAAGGGCAGTAGCCGGGACCCTGGTGTAGCCAGTGGGGGCCGAGAGGCGGAGCCGGGGTAGTACTCGGGGGGCCGGAGGGCGGGCCGGGGAGGGTCCGCTGTGGTGCTGCTAGGGGCAAGGAGGCGGGGCCGCGGCCGAGTTGCTGGGGCAGGGAGGCGGGTCCGGCCCGGGGCGGGGCTGACAGTCACGTGTGTACACAGGGCCCAGATGGCGTGCGCGCTGTGAGCGGTGCGGCTCCCCGGAGTCCGGAGCTGACTGCCCGCGGCCACTGCGTGGGCCGCCGCCCAGCAAGCGGGTGAGTGGGGCGCGGGAGCGGGGCCCGGTTCGGTCGGTACGGCAGACTCCGGGTCTCGGCCTCGGGGAGCGAGCTCTGAACTGCGCCGGCTCCGCTGGCTGGTGCCCAGCTCGCACGCACGGCTCCGGTGTCCCGCTGCCGGGTCCGCGCGCCGTTCCTGTGGGGACGCTGTCTGCTTGCTGGGAGTGGAATGCCTCTGAGCCAGGCTGAGCACTGGGGGCGGACAGCCAGGGGCCGGGCACGAGGTCATTAACCTGCTGACCGGCAGCCAGAACTGCTGCCCACATAGGCGCCTCAGTACTGGTCCTTCCAAGTCCGGCAGGGAACATATCTGTTCTCCTGGGGCACTATGGATTTACTTTCGTCCCCTCTAATGATTAAGTTTTTTAGTACACTTTGGAACCATGTCTACATGGTGATAGGAGATGAAGTGTCAGTTGTCCTGGACAGTTGATAGGGCATAGAAGGGTTCTTCAGAGCCTCAGTGGAAGGCAGTGCTCTCCACCCTTACACTAGCGACCAGAAACGGAGCATTAAGCTACTTTTATAAACGTGGTAAATCGGTTATTTAACCCAGACATTCACCTGAATTCCTTGATGTGTGTAGTCATATTTACTGTGCATGCTAACCTGAGGATAATTTTAAATTGGCTGTGTTCACCAACATTTGTCACCTTTGGTCTCCTTTTCTATGGAGACATACTTATTCAAGATTTCCATTCCACCTTAAATAACCAGGTCTTGTCCTGAGCAACTTGATACGTGCTTCCCCCTTCCCTTCATATCTTTAGCTCTAGCAGAGACCTTCAATAAAAAATGGCAAAAAGCTTGTTTCAAAGGCCCCTGCAAATTTGTGTGAATAAAATGGTCCTGACTATGTCACCAGGCTATTCATGCATAATGGTGACCAGATACTCTATCTCCTAACTGGAGCACCCAAGTTAAAAGAGGCACTGTTAATAATTACAAGTATATGGTTACATTATGCAGGGCCTGCTGTGTAGCTCCTTACTACTGTAAGGTCCAGATCTTACCTCCAGTATCTTCCTAAATGAAGATGGCCTCCAAAGATAAGTGGACTTAGGAATAGTTTGTATGCACCCTTTACTGTGCCTTTTCAGAGGAAGCCCATTGCCTGGGCCACATATGCATCCATGTATAGTCCTCTTTCTCTCATAAGTATAGAAACATCCCAAGGAGACAAGACCACAGATTCAGGGCAGACTGTAAATGTCAAAGGTGACCTAGTGTCCCTGTAACTCAAAAGCCCCTAGTAGGTTGATGAGGAAAAGTAGTACACATCCACCTAATGTGAGTACATGTAGGGTTTAGGATAGGATGTCAAGACTGACATCCTTATTTAACAGTGGATAAATGACATGCTTGCAAAGTTTGGGGAATATGTTTGTATAATTTACAAGTAGAAAGAGGGACATGCTGGTCACAGGGCAGGGGGAGGAAGGAACTCCTTGGAGAAGATACCTCTGGAATCCTGAAAATGTAACCTCACTTGGCCTTTAATGACCCAACCACACTGTTGAACCATATATTTAAATGGAGGAGTGATCACCCAGAGCCTCAGGTCCACTGTGTAAGTGCACATGACAATCAAAGGATACTGTTTTCTCTAAATAGTGTTTCCCAGTTATTTCCTGCTGCCTCCTCAAATCCCTAAGGTGAAAGCTGAGTTTTCATAACCCACTGGTCTGACTGGCAGCATTAGGCTGCATCTGCCCACGGGTTCTCAAAGGGCCCATGATCCCAAAACACCACCACTATCAAAGAATGAGGGGACTTAGTTTAGAGAGTAAACTGAGTTTTTTCTTTTTTGGTACCAGGGATTGAACCCAGAGGAGCTTAACCACTGAGCCACATCCCCAGCCCCTTTTTGTGTTTTATTTAGAGATAGGGTCTCACTGAGTTGCTTAGGGAAACTAAGTTTTTTCTTTAACATGAGATGCTAAAAGAGATGCTGCTGAGGAGCAGAATTCAGTCACTCAGGAGTGAGTCCAGGAACCTCCACATGCAAACAGAGTCAGAGTGACACCCCAAAGGCCCAGCCTGGGTCCCTTCCATACAAGAGCATGGCCAGGAGTTTCCCCCAACTTAATTAGAAACAGAGCAAACTAAGCAAGCAGCTGTTACTTTTAGACCAAATGAGAAAAGTAAAAATAACCACTAAGGTCCTGATAAGATCTCTGGCTCTCAGTCCTTCCCTGCAGGTAGAACCACACCTAGCTCAAAGCTGGGGTGATCAGGGAGCCAGATGGAATGCCACACTTGCCTAGAGTCTGAAATGAGAGACTTTATCTGTTCTCAGTTTGGTCCTTGAATTTCTGAGAGAGCCTCTTATGTCTGGTTGGTTTTCCCCAGGTCTGATGTACCCAGAGTGGGCATGGGCTTCAAACCAAGTTAGTAAGGGAACCAGAAAGTCCAAGGAACTAGTACTCCAATGACAAAGAATGTGTATCCCATCTTCCAGGGAAACAAAGCCCCAGATCCCTTGCATAGGCACCCAGCTTGCTCCCTAGCCAAGGTTGCTTGGTCCCAGTCCCCCCAGAGCCTTCCTGGAGCCAGCAACATGCTCATTCTTTTCCATGGAGAAAGAGAGCAAGCTCTTTGTTTATGCCTCTAAACCAGTTGCCTGGTTCACTCTCACTACTCTGCAGTCAGAACTATAAAGAGCAAAAGGCTACAAAAATAAAACACCCATCTGTATAATGAAGCTTTCTTGTCACACCCTAAGAAGACACAGTGTGACAGGAACCGTGAGCACAGCCCTCCACATTGAAAAAAACCTATGACGTGCCTTCTCCGAGCATCTGGCCTCTAGAGCTGTATGTCCATTGTTGCCAGGGTCCCTGCTCATTATTACAAGAGGAAATCAACGCCTACAAGTCATTTAGAGCACAGTGATTGCTCCAGAACATTCACCCGAAGTTGAGAATCTCAGGGTACACAGCAAGTCTCCTTCCCAACAGACGCAAAATGGACTGGAAGGCGCAGCTGTATGCCCACTGGTTCCCACCTCTCAGGATGCAATGCCCAGGCCTTGTAATTTTGTTTGCATGGAAATCTAACTTTCTAAGGGGTCAAGGGCAAGGAACAGAAGCTCTGGAACAGGAAGCACTGAAACTCCACCTGCTATCCTTTCTACTCTGTACCTTGGAAATATCCTCTTGGGCCAGGCTGCTGAGGCGACACAGAGACACTTCCCCTACCAGCAAAGGCTCTGCATTGGTAGGAAAGAGAGATGGTTGTGCAGATGGTCTTAATTCAGCAGGAGTGGCTAACAAGTGGAGACAGTGGCCAAGGAGGTGTTCCCAAGGGTGCCGGTATCCAGAATTAGGGTGGGGTGAACAGAGGAAGCAAGGGAGGGCACCCTGGCATGGGAGCCACAAGTGCAAAGAAACAGTGAAAAAGGATGTCCTGAGATTTAGTGGGACTTCATCAGTGTGGGAGTGGCAGGCTGTGGCTTTAATGAATCCTTAACAACAGAGGACAGAATTTCCTGATTAAAAGAAATGAAATGAGCTGGGCGTGGTGGCGCACGTCTGTAATCCCTGCACTTTGGGAGGCTGAGACAGGAGAATCGCGAGTTCAAAGCCAGCCTCAGCAATGGCGAGGCACTAAGCAACTCAGTGAGACCCTGCCTCTACATAAAACACAAAATAGGGCTGGGGATGTGGCTCAGTGGTCCAGTGCCCCTGAGTTCAATCCCTGGTACCAAAAAAAAAAAAAAAAAAAAGAAATGAAATGATGGCATATTCAGCTACATAGGAGCAGGAAGGTTCCTCTGCTGGGTTTTTATTTTGCTCGCTCTGTACCATGCCTGCACTCTTCCATATCACTGTCACCCACAGTTGGTCCCCTCCAGGGGCTGCTTCCTCAGAGCCACTCCTGGCCATCCACTCCACTGTGGATCACTATTTAATCAGCCCTGGTCATTTTGTTGCTCAAGTACATACACTGTTAACAAGCTGGTTTATACCGTATGGGCACTTTTTAAATAAGGAACAGGAAGAAAGATACCAACATCTCACCTTACAATGCTTCAGGCTAGCCTGAATGTGGCCTCATCCTTGTCACCCGTGAATAGCAAGTGGGGTCACTGTAGTGCCTCCCTGTGGCCTCAGGGGAGCTAGGAATGTCTGCTATGTAGAGTGGCCCCATGTGGATCCTCTGTAGCTCACTAGAGGCATGTAGGGCTTCAAGATGTTTTAAGTTATGAGCAGAAAAGAACTAAGACCCTTGAATCCTGCTCTCCTCGCCAGGTCCCTGTTCCTTGGAAAGCAGGTAAATACCGCCAGATAAACGAATATTTACACTGGAGTCGAATACTAGAGAAACATCAGGAAGCACACCATTTTGTCATTACCAAAGCCCAAACCCTGAGCAGAGACTTCCATGTTTGCAAAGCTTCTGCCACGTGACAGTGTGTGTGGCTGCGGTGAGCCAGGTCCCCAGAGTGTGAGCTCTGGATTCTTTCCTCCTGCACCCACCCTGGTGGCGGCACCCACTCCCTCGCTGGTGCTTACACATGGTTGTCACTTGGGGTCATGCTGTTGTCATTTCTACCTTCCCTATGGCTTCCTCTGTATGTGTGCCAGTGAACAAAGATTCTAAGTGAAAGGTCACAGACCAGCTTCCTCTGCCTCTAATGAGAGCTGGGGAGGAGACTAATATCCAAAGCCAAGTCCTCTTACCACCAGGCCCAGCCTGGGCTCAACAAATGCAGGATACCCTCTGTGCTTTAAGAATGCATGCATGTAGCCGGGCGCGGTGGCTCACGCTTGTAATCCCAGCACTTAGGGAGGCTGAGACAGGAGAATTGCGAGTTCAAAGCCAGCCTCAGCAACAGCGAGGCGCTAAAAGCAACTCAGTGAGACCCTGTCTCTACATAAAACACAAAATAGGGCTGGGGATGTGGCTCAGTGGTCGAGTGCCCCTGAGTTCAATCCCCAGTACCAAAAAAAAAAAAAAAAAAAAGAATGCATGCATGTAATCCTCTTACAATCTCACGAGGATTTTTTTCTAAATGTGGGGAAACTGAGGCACAGAGGTAGCCAACGGTTCACAGCTTATAAGCAGAACGACTGGTCTGCAGATCCTGGCAGCTGCCCTCAGCCTGAAATCCCAAGTCCTTCCTTCACGGGGAAAAGTCCTCTGTGCCAGTTCATGCTGCCTAACTTGGGTCTCTCTGCACAGCCCCACCCTGCAGCACCTGTGGTGACCAGTGGGTCTGTGTGCTGGCTGGTCTGGAGGGTCTGGGGTCCTGGGTAGCGTGGGTGCAGCTCCTTTTAACTACTGTGCCTGTTAAGAGCAAGCGAGTCACTGCAGAGCCTCCTCATGGCCTCAGCAGAGCTGAGCGTTTGCTGTATAGAGAGGCCCCACAGAGGGACCCTCTGTGGCCCACTCAGAGGCATGTACAGCCTCGAGATGTTTAAGTTATGAGCAGAAAGAATAAAGTTAAGTTCCCCTTAACTCTGTGTCTCAGTTTCCCCACATTTAGGAAAATCTCCATGAATTTGTTAGGATTTGTTTTTTTTTTTTGGTACCGGGGATTGAACTCAGGAATACTCAACCACTGAGCCACATCCCCAGCCCTATTTTGTTTTTGTTTTTATTTAGAGACAGGGTCTCACTGAGTTGCTTAATGCCTCACTGTTGCTGAGGCTGGCTTTGAACTCGCGATTTTCCTGTCTCAGCCTCCCAAAGTGCTGGGATTACAGGCGTGCACCACCACACCCGGCTGAGAGATTGTTAGGATTAATTATATCTGTTCTTGTAGAGCACAGGGGTCCCTTGCTGGGTATCAGGCTGGACCCAGTGGCTCTTTGCACACTGTAGGGCAAAAACTTTCACTCAAGCAGCACTGTCGGTTAGAGTCCCTGTTTCAAACTCCCTCACAGAGCACAGGATGAGCGAGGACAGGGCCGTCGTCTTACTGTCAGTGTCTGCCACCAAGTTTTTGACTGGTAGTACCTTGTTTCAAGCACCCTGCTCAGAAGCTCTAGCTGGGGATGGCAGCTACTATAAATGCATCCCTATCTTTGTCCCATTCCATCAGCCAGACCTGGTGGCAGTGATCAACCAAGCACCCTCCAGTAGTTAAGGGAAGCTGCACCCATGTTGCCAGGGCCCCAGACCCTCCAGACCACCCAGCATGTGGACTCACTGGTCAGCACAGGTGCTACGGGTGGTGCTATGCAGTGGACTCAGTGTCCTGCAAGCTGCTGTCCCGCTAGGCCTGCCTGTGCCCAGCTCTGATTAGGGACTCCTTATCTGGCAGACTTGGTGCTATGGAGTGCACTGGCCAGATGCCTCAAGGCTGTCCAGTGGTGCCTTCTGGAGAGCTTGGCATGCTGAAGGGGCTGCAGTTAGAAATCCAGAAGAAACTAGAGTGAGCAGAAAGCTATCCAACCTGGACAGGCACTAACACAAACTTGAAGCCCACAAGAGAGCAGGTAGAAGGGCTGCTTGGGACAGTAGGAGGGCTCTGCTCTCACCAAGGACCCTATCCTGCCAGTCCCTATAGGCCCAGGAGTCAGACTTTCCTGGGTGTTCTTTTTCAAAAGCTCCACAGCAGGTCAGGAGGAGGGAAGATGAAGGGAAGCCCCTGGGGAAGTCCACTGGGGCTGGAGGGTGCAGTGGGGGTAACTTCCTGCAGATAACTGGAGCCAGTGGGCCCTGTGGGAAGGAGCTCCAGCTTTCACCCACCAGGGCTTCAACAATCGGTGGTTGTCCAGCAGGAGGCACACAGACTGCAGCCGAGGGGCCAGAAAGAGAGGCTATGGAAACAGCCAAGTCCTCAGACCCAGAAAGGACAGGGACCCTAGTGCACTCAGAGGGGAGCAACCACCTCTGTGCCCAACAGCCCGATCAGTCCACAATGATGAATAATTAGGCCTGCCTCATTCTCATGCCAGGCTCAGCAAGCGTGATCAACAGGTCGGCCTGAGGTCAACCAGAGGCCAGCAGAGAGGCCTGAACAGGAACACAGAGCCACACTTGGGTTACTTCTGCCGGGGTAACTCTTGTGACCCACACTCTCTGGCTGTGCTACCCCAGTCAAGCTCTCCTCTATGGGGAGAGGGTGCCCTTTCAGGCCACTCTGATTCCCGCAAAGGCTTTGCCCAGCACCCTCCCCAGCGCAAGGTCTCAGCACCTTTTCACCAGCATGTGTAAAGAAAAACAGCCTTTTGGCTGGGAAGCACAGGGTGGCCTCCTGTGGGCGTCTTAGCCCTAGTTCTTCTCTCTTCTGACTGCAGTTCCCTATGATGCACATGCCTTTTGCTATGGAAGCAGTTTCTTGGGGACAAAGAGAAGAGGCCATGAGCTGGGTGGGCTAAAGTTTTAGGTGAGCCCAGGGCGCAGCTGCCTGTAAGCCAGACTGTTTATATTTCATGGGCCCGTTTGCTTCAGTGAGGCTGGCGCCCCCCTTTCCTCTGCTGTCCTCTGCTAGACCCACAGGCTGGAACCTTAGACCTCCGTATGAACTCACTCAAGGCCGCACCAGCTGCCAGGGGTGCCTGGCCCTGGCCTCATGGTATGCACACTTTCTTCTTTACACTTATAATTAAAAAGACAAAAACGAAAGAGGGCATATGTGTCACGTTTACGTGGTTAATGAATTCTCTTCAGGGGGACAGTGACATGACTGTAACTGGGACACTGAGGACAATCCGAGGTCCACACATGGCTCCGGCTCCTCCATCCTCTCAGCCAAGATGCTTGGCCAATAGGCATGGGCCCTGTATCCCCTCTGCTCCTGGCCTGGGGTGGACTGTCACTTGGTCCCTTCAGAAGCTCTGGGGCCTGTTCCAGGCTGAGGGACAGCTAGGCTAATGAGTGGGAACTTGGCAATGCACCTGCCATGCCAGTGCAGCCTTCCTGAGGCCAGCCTGACCTGCCACATCCTGGCTTGTCACAGAGAAGGGAAGCAACCTCAGCACCATTTTAACCAGAACCCCAGTGGCTGGCAGGCTGTTCCTCCCACAGTGAGCTGGGGGCAGGAAGCAGAGGGATTAGGCCTGCCACATGTCCTCTGGGGCGGCCTTCTAAGGAAGTTGCACCTGGGGTCAGAGCGTGACTGTGGACTGTTTACTGGTCACACTGGAGCTTCAAACTGGCAGAAAAGCCACCTGGGAGTAGGCTGGGCCCTCAACCAGGCAGAGGTTGCAGGGGGGCGGGGGAGAACCAAGGTCCCACTGAAGTGAGAGGGCTAGAGAGTCTGCAGTGGGGCTCATCCAGATGAGCCATGGTCAGCAGAGGCATGTGGCTGCCAGGCAGAGGCTGGGGATAGGGGACACCAAGGGAGTCACAGAGGAAAGGGGATTGGGAGCCAGGGGTTAGGGCCTGGCTCAGGGCCTAGCCTGAGAAGTGTAGGTCCTAGTGCTGCATCCGAGAGGTGTGGGCACTGGTGTGGGATCTGGGTGGCAACAGTGAGTGTGGCAGGTCCTGCAGGAAATGTGGGGGAGGGTTTCAGGGGTGGGAGAGGCTAGTGACAGGAATGGAAAGAAGGTGGACAAACCAGCTGGTGTGACAGGAGCAGAGCCTGGTGGGAGGAGAGCATGGGGAGCCCACTGGCGGGGAGAAGGCAGATGGGAGGGCTCCAGCAGAACGAGGTGGCCACGGTTGCTCCGGAAGACTCTAGACACATGAAGGTGCTAGCTGGGGGTCTGTGGGAGCTGGGGGCAGTGCTTTATGACTGGCGGTCTCAGGGATGAGGGAACACATACCTCTGGTCTGATGATGTCAGGCTTACTGGGGTCCTGCTGACCTGGGCCCCCTGGGCCTAGGGAATGGCAGCAGGTGGCAGGGCCCCGGAAGCTGATTATTAATCCTGCCATCTGGCAGGCAGCTTTCCAAATGAAGATGGGCGGAATGTGAGCATGTGCCAGGAGCGCTCTGCACCTCCGGCCTTGGCCCAGGCTAAGAGAAACAGCCCCAGCATGGGGCCAGGGACAAGTTCTCTCTGCTCTCGGACACATCTCTGTATAGTGAGGAGCCTCACCAGAACCTTCTGTCACAGCAAACTCACACTTCAGTTCCTCAAGAACGAGTCCACTTCTGAGGAGACCAGGTGGGGGATTTCTCCCCTACCCTGATCTCTGACCACCTGGTTCTGTGCTCCAAGTTCTCATGAAGTAAGTTCCCCGAAGGCCTGGCTAAATGAAGGACAGCCCAGCCCACGTCCTGAGGCCTGTGCTGGAGGGTGGAAACTTTGTCGTGTTCCCCAGCTGCAGAACTTCCTTCCTCCCCAAACAGCCAGGGGACATGGACCACAAAAGGCCAGTAAGTCCTATAGCTCTGCCCTTCAGGGCCAGTGTCCCACCAGAGCCCCTCTATGGCTTGGCAAGCACATACAGCCTGGACTTGCTGGGAACACAGGTGCAGAGCATGGGCAGGGGAGGTGGTGTGGCAGTTGGAGCACAGCCTGTATGGGACAGGCACCCTGGAACCCTACGTGATAATGGGAGGAAGTATGTCACTCATCACCCTGTACCCTGTGATTAGGAGAGGCGGGAACACTTCCTGACTTGCCTCCCTGAGCCCCACAGGCCGCAGCTCTTCCACCAAATGCAGGGGCCCCCGAGCGTCTGTGGCACAGCATCTCATGCTGGTTCAGCTCTGAGCTGCGGCCTGTGGTGGGAGAACTCACGAGGGCTCCACTGAAGTTCCAGGGACCTGTGTTCTGAATGCTTCAAAGGAAATGGCAGTGCCCACCCACCCTCTCCAGCTGCCCTCCTCTTTCCACCTCAACTTTACAAATGTCCTTATTGTAGACAATGCCAGTCTGGGAGGGAACTTGTCACTTTGCTCCCAAGATCTTCAAGTAACAGCCTGGTAGGGGGAGGTGCCTCCTGAGAGGTAATGTCAAAACAAAGAGTGTCATTTTTAGGTGGACCAAAGATGAATAAAAATAGATAACTTTTGGCTTTCAATCTTCATTTGTAGCAAAACTTCCTTATAATTGACATGTAAGAAAACTATACATAGAACTTGCCTCTTATAAAGCTTATAAAGTTATGAATTCTTACACAGTTATAAGATGTCCATACTTAACACTGAGAGACTACTACCTCCTCCCACGTGTCCTGGCTGGTGTGAACACACACTCCACACGGTGCTGCTCTCTAACCAAGGGGGGGCCAGGTCCCGCCAGCACATGAATGCAGAAGAGATTCTAAACAGACTTGTTCCATACGATGCTCCGGAGAACGGAGCCACCCTCAGCAGACACAGGCACTGGGCCCTTCTCTTCCTTCTGCTCCACTAATCCTGGCGGCAGGTATTAGCGCTCCAGGCAGCCCCTGTCCCCATTCAGCTGCACAGAGGGCACAGCAGGGAGCGGACCCGCCAGGCACTGCCCGTGTGCAGGCGGAACCCAAGGCTGCCGCCACCCCCTCTGGGCTGTTCCTCTTTAATCCCCACTGATAACCACCCGCACAGGCTGGGGTGTCTGGGAGGGCGCGTGCTGCAGGCGGCCCCTCCACCCCATGCTTTAGATTCTAAGCCTGCCCTGCGCCTTCAAAGAGCTCTCTGTGTCCCTGAGTCTGAAATGAAAGCAGCCAAAGTCTCTCTATGGTAGAGTCTCAGTGAGGTCCAACTATTTTGTCCTTAGTTTCTACGGACAAACGTCTGTTCAGTTTATTTCCTCAAGGGAAGAGGGAACTCGGAACTGAATTTCTCAACCATGCTGAGTAGCAGGACCCTGGACCCAGCTTTGCCAGCCCTGCTCGGGCTCTGGCACAGGACGCTCTGCAGGGCTGGACGCAGGCAGGGGCAGAGGGGAAATGTCGCCACAGCCTCGACGTGAACCCAGCCAGCCCCCGGGAGCCTGGATGTTTACCAGCCCAGTGAGAGGATATGAACACGCTTGCTCCAGGAGCGCCGACCGTCCAAGTGGACCTCTCCTTTTGAAACCAGCTGTAAACAGAGATAGGGAGGGGCTGCTGCGTCTGCCAAGGGAGGCAGAAACTTTGTGAGTAATTTACTAGAAGAAAACAAGTGGTGGCCTCCGTGGGCACAAGTGTGTGGCGGGCTCTCACGCACGCACCCGCAAGCCCACGCTGCCTGGTCATTGAGGAGGCGGCAGTGGGGTTTCCAGAGACACAACAAGTCCTTCTGGTTTGCAGTGGCTGCCTCGGCCTTGCCATGCTGGCTGCTGCTGGTGTCTGGAATCCACGCCACCCACACCACCAAGGAACGTGGGATGCAAGATAAAGGTAAGAGCCGATGGTTGGCACTGCTGGTGACCAAGAGCTGGACGGGGGCAAGGGAAGCTGTAGCACAGTGAGTAGCAGGGTAGGGAGCCTCCCAGATGGCCCAGGGACAGGGACACTACCAGAGGGATGGAGAGGAACCTGGGCACTTGACCAGGTCTGTCAGATGAACATAGCACAGCAGCTCCATGGCCCACTTGTATACAAGCTGGAGGACACAGTGCCCAACATGGTGTGGAGGGCCCTTCCTCGGCAGAGAGCCCTGCAGTCCGTATCGCCTCTGATCACAGAGGTATGAACATCTTGGGCAAACCCTGGGTCCTTGTATGCCATGTGAAGCCAGGCTGGTGGGGATGTGGCTATGGGCTGGTGACCAAGCAAGGCCAGGATGCTAGTGGGTGGAGAAGCAGCTCATTGACACTCACTTGCAGTGGTCGTTGAATGTGCATTTCACAGGGGATTCACGGCCTGTGGGCTGGGGGACATGGGCTCCTGCTTAGGCTCCAGTCACAGCCAGAGCTCAGCTCACAGGAGCCTGGAAGAACAACACACACCTGAAAAGCAGCATTTAATCTTGGACACTGGCCAGCAAGCATTTGGGGGAGCGGGAAGGGGCATTCACTCAATCAGATCAGATGGCATATACCACGAGTGGGTCAGACCCTGAAGTGCTAGTCAGGGTGGTTTGGTGAAGGGACAGTCATCTGAGAGTGAGCAGCAGTGGTCTGCATTTAAGGACGTGAGGCCACAGGGAGAACGGGTGCACACACTTGTCCTGGGGAGAGGATGAGGCTGCCCTGTAGGTACCCAGCCCTAGGCACCTGGCTGTGACCAATGCTCGCTGTCCCAGAGGCAGGCAGCACTGTTAGGACTGTGACACCCTGCCTCCCTGCACCTGAGGACTATGGCCTTGCCTCTGAACAGGAACTCCTGTGTTGGCCTGCTCAGCCCAACTCTGTATACCTGACTCTGGGTTATGAGGACAGCTGAGGCTGGCAATGGAGACAGCTCAGGGAGCAGGACCACCCATGCTGTGGGACTGCATAATGCTGTCAGTGATGGCTGCTGCTAGGCTCTTCCTTTCCTTCATCACCACCCCAGCCCTGCCGTGGCC
Organism: Xerus rutilus; assembly: GCA_028644305.1. NCBI lineage: Eukaryota > Metazoa > Chordata > Mammalia > Rodentia > Sciuridae > Xerus > Xerus rutilus. The sequence continues at coordinate 13,600,388 of CM053415.1, read as the reverse complement.
CACCTGTCTGGTGTGAGCCTTGGGGTGGCAGGTCCCTCCCTGCACACTACCATGACCCAGTACAGCAGTGTAGACCCATGGACTGTCAGTGCATGCCTGCAGGACTTGTGGGGCAAGTGGGGAACAGACTGTCACGCGGTCACAGAGCTTCCTCCTGGCGGGGCCCACAGCGGGCAGGACCAGTGCCAACACCGGCAGTCTGGCTTCCTCGCTTTGTCCCTGCACTCTGGGAAAGAGCAATGTTTGCTTTCTGTGTCTGCCTGAGACGCTTTCTTTTTTATTCCCAGAACAGGAGGTCTGGTTGGGCCAAACTACATTCCGAAGGTAAAGTTTCCCTGAAGAACGTCTATTCTTGGGACAAGAGGGAATTCTCTTTATATTATGCCTCTACGTGCCAATTTCTTGTTCAGTTATAAGACAGGCTATGTCCCCAGGCTCTGCACTGCCTCAGAGGACCCGGCCCTAGGCTGGGGTGTCCTGCTAGAGGGAATCCCCAGGGCCAACTCCCACAGGCATCCCGCAAACCTCAGGACTATAGTCCTGGACGTCCAACACAGAGACAGTGGTTCAGCTTGTGCCTTGTGATGGCACCATGGGGAGCAGGCTGTGGGCCCTCAGTAGCCAACCAGGGCTCCTTTGGGGCCCCAGGGTACACCATGCACTTTCTCCAGTGGCGACCCTTGTGGGGCTCTGGTCCCTATGGCGCCCCGCCTGTCCTGCCCGTGTGCACTCTCCCCACACATGTCTGCTTGTGCACTTGCTAATGTGATGCTCCTGCTTGGCGAGCGTCCATGGGTGGGCATGCGTGTTCACATCCTACCAGCGGACAGGCTGTTTCCTACCCCAGCTCGTGGCAGGTGCTCAGCACACAAGTGGGGAAGCCCTGTGGGCAGCCTGTCATGTAGGACTTGGCTAGGGTACCCCAGCACTGCCAGGTGTCCAGGGTTGTGTGGGTTCTAACCCTGAAGAGCCCCTGGAAAGCCAGGAGGTGGCAGCGGCTCTGTAGGTGGAGAGGAGCCCATGCTCAGCCAGCCGTGGCTCGGGATGCAGGGGAGTGCGCAGAGCAGCTTCCATCACATCAGGTGTCACCCAGGTCTCCATTTCCTTCAGAAACAGGGTTCAGTGGCCTCACCACAGCCACTGGCATCACTGTAGAGATGGGGACACAGCAGCCCAGTCTGGGGCTTGTTTTCACAGAACACACACAGGGCAGTTTCTTTCCTGGCTCAGCAGTCTGGTGTGCTGAACAAGGGGACAGGGAGTGACTGACTGTCCTCTCTCTCCACAGAGCCGCAGAGCCTGGGTGAGGCTGCCATGTGGAGCTGTGGCCTGTTCAATGGCACTGGTTGGGGTGAGGAGCAGCTCTGCCAGGATCTGCGCCTAGGGCTGTGGGTCCTCTCGCTGCTCCACCTGGTGGCGGGCGTCCCTGTTGGCCTGGCCTACAATGCCCTGCTGGTGCTGGCCAACCTGAGCAGCAAGAGCAGCATGACCATGCCGGACGTGTACTTTGTGAACATGGCTGTCGCAGGCCTGGTGCTCACGGTCCTGGCACCTGTGCACCTGCTGGGGCCCCCCTACTCCAGGTGGGCACTGTGGAGTCTCAGCAGCGAGGCACATGTGACACTGCTGATCCTGTTCAATGTGGCCTCCCTGGTGACCATGTACTCCACTGCCCTGCTCAGCCTTGATTACTACATTGAGCGGGCCCTGCCACGCACCTACATGGCCAGTGTCTACAACACACGGCACGTGTGTGGCTTCGTCTGGGGTGGGGCGCTGCTGACCAGCTTCTCCTCCCTGCTCTTCTACATCTGCAGCCACGTGTCCTCCCGGATCACAGAGTGTGCCAAGATGCAGAACACAGAGGCTGCTGATGCCCTCCTGGTGCTCATCGGCTACATAGTGCCAGGCCTGGCAGTGCTGTATGCACTGGTGCTCATCTCACGGATCCGGAAGGAGGACACGCCCCTGGACCAGGAAGCAGGCAGGCTGGACCCCTCAGTGCACAGGCTTCTGGTGGCCACTGTGTGCACGCAGTTTGGGCTTTGGACGCCATACTATCTCAGCCTTCTGGGGCACATGGTGCTGGTTTCACGAGGGAGGCCCATGGATGGGCACTACCTGGGGATCCTGCACTTTGCCCAGGATTTATCCAAGTTCTTGGCCTTCTTGAGCAGCTCCGTGACACCACTTCTCTACCGCTACATCAACAAAAACTTTCCCAGCAAACTCCGGCGGCTGATCAAGAAAATGCACTGTGGGCAGCGGCGCTGCTCCCTGGACCCCGCAGGAGTACAGCAGGTGATGGCGCAGGCCTAGGAAGACAGTGCCACAGGCCCAGCCCTGGGGCCCAGAGCCAGCCAGGGACGCCTGGGAGGCTGCGCTTCCTCCCTGCCTGATCTCACAGCCCAGGAGATGAGCTGATGGAAGGAAACTGAAGTTCATCTGAATGCACAGCACTTTGTTACGTGAAATGCCAGGCACTTTCTTCCCCAGAAAGAGTCGCACTGATGCAGGAATGGCACAGTGTGTTTTTCTTTAAGTTTTCTGTGTTTTTCCCAAAAAGACCAACCTTGGGCCAAGGCTATGTTGTGGGAAGCACTAAGGGCCCTGTGTGAAGAACGGGGCCTCCCAGCTAACCTCTCAGCCTCCTGACCTTGTGCACCTGTCCTGAAGATACAGGTCATATCCTCATTCAACTGACCTTCGGGTGGCCTTGACATCAGGCTTTCCAAACGACGGGATAAAAACCTGAAGCCAGTGTTCACACACACCCCTTTTTATATAAAAAAATATGTTTCATAGAAAATGACAAGTTATCAAGATGAAGGAAACAATGCAAAGGAATGCAGACGCTCTGGCAGAGGACAGCACTTGGCCCTGCCAGGCACACTGAGGCCACACAGGAGTCACCGAAGGTGTCAGATGTGGCTGGTTTTAACAGGGACAAGTCCGGAGTGCTGGGCTACCCGATGCCTCTGCCCCCACAGATACAGCAGCTTGCTTTCAGTATAGATCTCTCCTTTCAGTCACCTCCCCAGAGTACACAAAATGAAATATAAATAAACAGAAGAAAGAACATGCTATTAGGATTTCTCACAACACCAAAGCTGAAGGGCCTTCCTGGGGCAGAGGTCTGGGCACCATTAGAAGTGTCAGCAAGGCACAGAGGGCATGAAGCTCCTCACAGTGTCCAGAGACTGTAAAGTGGCCCCGACTAGTCTGCTTCGTGCAGAGTTGCACCTGGATGTTAGCCCCGGGGCCTTGTAGGTAAAGCGTCTGCCCTCCCAGGCCAAGCCCAGAGGTGTCCACAGCCCCGGCCAGTCACACCTCATCAACCTCACCTGGACCTTTTACGTCTCCACATGTGCTAGATATCTACTTTAAAATGTGGGTGTGGGAAGAACCCCCGCTGCTCTGTGCTCTCCATGTGCCCCCACTCCAGTTCTCCAGGCTTCAGTTCCAGGCCCACGATCACCTAATCCCCAGTTCTAAAATCCAGGAAGCTCTGCAAACAGACAGTTGCCCTCAGGTGACCACCTGAAGGATGCAAGGCTTGGGCTGTCTTGACCACCCCCACTTCTGCAGAAATGCTGGTGTGATGTGGGGTGCTGCCCCAGCCCCTGCATTCTGTAATAACAATATAGATACAGGCTTCTTTCTGACAGCCTGGGAACACCTGCCCAAAGACCACGGAGCCTGGCTGTACTGCATGGCCTTCGGAGGTGGGCCTGACTCAAGCGCTTGCCCCGGTCTCTCGGGAAATTCAGCCATGAGGTAGCTGCTTAGTTTTATTTATTACACACAAACTACATCTCCTCAAATTGTGACCTGCTTGAGTTAGTTTGCCTTGTGAAGAAGTATGGAAATACACTGGATGCTCAGCTTTGTCTGCCCCCAGCGGCTGTGAGGTGCTCGGCAAGCTCTGTGGGGCTTCCTTCCTTATTCATAAACCTCAGGGCTGAAGTGGAGGACAGTTGTCTGTGTTGCCTATAACTGAAATTTTCATTTGAAGGTATGCCAGGGTCTCGGTCAAGCCTTCAAGGCCAGAAGCCCAACTGTCCCTCCCTTCTTGGGCACAGAGCAGTCAGGCTTCCATCCCTTCCCATCCTGACTCACCATCCAGACCCAGTGCTCCACTGAACCACCTTATCGTTTGCTAAAGAAATGACCTCAACCCCACAGACTCCAGCCTGGCCTGGCCTGCAGGGGGCGCTGGCTGCTGTGGAATTGCCTAACTGTCTTGGGATGAGCAGGCTCAGGGGCCAACGTCAAGTCAAGGGCAGCCTGCTTTGTGGGTTAGTTGGGGAAACAGGCTGCAGGTGGAGAGGGCTTTTGGTGAGGTGGTGTTCTGGTGTAAAATACCCTCTTCCTTGCTTATGCTTTCTACACCTGCAAAGGAGCAGATCCCCACCCAGCACAAACCAGGAGAGCCACAGCCTCTGCCCACCTGGACTTCCTCCACCCAACCTCTCTTCCCCAAAGCAGGAAGGGCCCCCAAATCACATTTTTTCTTTTCAATTTGTCAGTGGCTTTGGGTGCAAATTAGCCAAGTCTGAGGGTCCAGAGGATCCTGGGCTCCACAACTGGAATGAATTTCAGCCACACTTACCCTGCTGAGATGGACCCAGTGGACACCCAACAGCCAGGTCAGATCTCTTGGCAGAGGCATACACAGGGCAAGTGACCCCCAGTGACTGAGCCCCTTCACAGGGTGACGTCTCCTCCACCCAACCCCCTATCCTGGCCTCAACCCCCTCTCCTTTGCTGCCTCCTACTCTTCGGTCTTCCTCCAGCCTCTGTGGCTAACTCCAACATGCTGCTCGGCCCACTTGTCCACAGGCACCTGCTCATCTCTGTTCCTGTGCTAAAATCCATTCTGGAGGATCTGGCAGGGCCTTATGTCTCTTTTATCCCTGTGTGTTTGATTTCCAATTCTGCCATGTTGCCAAAAAATTTAAAAATTTTAAGGGGAAAAAAAAAGGAAGAGGAAGGGATTTGAGCTACTCAGAAGAGAATAAGGAGCTATTTGAAAAAAGCCAAGGTGGATTATGAGCTCAGTTCTGTATTTCCTCACAAGTCTGAAGACACGGGTTTTTCAAAATTGTATTTTTGAGGGCCATTAACTTTGCCATCAACATTTCTTGACATTATAATTTAAAGTTAATGATCTTATTTTTATCAAATCACAAGGTTTGCCATGTTTCATTACTTAGGATTCCAAAAAGTGAGTTTAATCTTGGATTTCCTTCACAAAGGTTATGCAACACACGACAGGAAACTGGACCTATTGCTAATTGTGGTGGACACATCAAGAAAACAGCAAACACTTGTTCTTTCATAAAAAGCACTTGGTATAAAATAAACCAGGAATAAATTAAGAAGTTAAGTTGCATGTGAAATTCTTGAATTTAAAACCAGTTCGAAAATTTGAGGGCCTTCTCATTTCTAATTTGTTGCCTCCACCCTAAGGGCTATACTCATTTGGTGCTTTGTGAAGATGAAAAAGAAGCTGGGCCAGGCATGGTGGCACACACCTGTAATCCCAGCTCCTCAGGAGGCTGAGACAGGAGGATCACAATTTCAAGGATAACCTGGGCAACTTAGTGAGACCCTGTCTCAAAAATAAAAAGGCTGGAGATATGGCTCAGTGGTTAAGTACCCCTGGGTTCAATCCCCAGCACTAAGTAAGTAAGTAAATAAAATAAAACCAGAATGGTTTTTTTTTTTGTTTTTTTTTGGTACCAGGGATTAAACTCAGGAGTACTCGACCACTGAGCCACATCCTCAGCCCTATTTTGTGTTTTACTTAGAGACAGGGTCTCACTGAGTTGCTTAGCACCTTGCCGTTGCTGAGGCTGGCTTTGAACTCGTGATTCTCCTGTCTCAGTCTCCCAAAGTGCTGGGATTACAGGCGTACATCACTAAGCCTGGCTTAAAATAAAACTAAAAATGGGGGGCTGGGGTTGTGGCTCAGTGGTAGAGAGCTTGCACATGAGAGGCACTGGGTTTGAACCTCAGCATCATGTAAAAATAAAAAAAATATAAAGGTATTGTGTTCATCTACAATAAAGAAAATTTTTTTTAAAAAGAACTAAAATGTTAAAAAAAAATAAAAACGGAAGAGAACACCATATACTTGAAGACCATTAATCACCTAAAACTTACTACCCAACTTCTGAATTCTTAAAATGTGTATTTGTAGGGGTATGTACAGCTCTTTAAAAACCCATAAAAGTGACCATGTGAACCTCAAAAACAGCAGCAGCCACCATTACTGGGCACTTGTTGCTGACCAAGTGCTATGTGACATGCACTTGGGGCCTGGGTTGTCCCCCAGGTGCGTGGAGGGTTATGTTCTTGCCGGTGAGCAAACACATCTAGACTACCTGGCCAGGTGACTAACTCCAGAGCCAGCTCCTCACCTGTCTGCCTCTGTCCCTCCTCAAGGCTTCTGACCCTGCATCTGACAATGTCACTGTACCAGTCCAATCCCTGCAACTCTGGCTTGGTCAAGAAAGGAACACAGCCCTGACAGTGCCGGCAAGCCCAGCCACATGGTGGGAGCCTGGGCTTCAACCTGGTGCTCTCCTCAAAACAGTCAAGCCATGGGTCACAGAAGGGCAACGTCCTGAGAACCAGGCAAGGGCTGGGCTGGCTGGGCTCGCAGGGGAGGAGCTGTACTGTTCGTCTGGCAAGGGGACCTGGGTTTCAACTTCTATGCCATCCCTACTTTGGTCTTATTATTCTGCTTCTAAATGATGTGCCCCTGACTTCTGCCTGTCTGGCCTTTCCACTATTTTTCACTGCCATCCGGGGCTCACGGGTTCGATAGATCACAATTCATTCTTCCACTCTGCTGTGGAGGGCATTTGGCCATTTCCCACTTCAGCCAACCGTCACGGAGCTGCTGCAGGCAGGTTGCCCTGTCTGTGTCTCCCGGGGCTCACAGCAAGCTCTTGGGGGCACATTCCTCAGGCAGACTGCCAACTGGCATGCGCGAGTCACTACAGAGCTTAGCTGCCACACATTCCTGTTCCCTGTAGTGCTCTTTATCTTATATTTTCTGTCAACCAGGAATGGGGTGTGGGGTGGGGGTGTTACAATGAGGTCGAGGTCATTTGTACCTTCTCTCTCATGCAGCAGCACCTCTTCAGGGGCAGGGGGCTGTCGTGTTTCTAACTCATTTGAGCTCATCCTTGATTTATCCTGGACACGAGCCCTAGTCACAGGCTTAGTGTGGTGTCTACTCAGTCTCCCTACCAAGACAGGACCAGGCCTCTGGCATGATGGGATGCTAGGAAGCCTTTTGCAGAGCCTCACGAAGACCAGCACTGCAGAGAACCATCTGTTCTTTCCTCTTCTCAGATAGGGTGGTGGTGGTGGTGGTGGTGGTGGTGGTGGTGGTGGTGTTGGGATCAACCACACAAAAATAGCAGCACTTAAGGGGACAGAGTCATTTCAACAATACCACAGACATTCCAAGACCTTCAGCCTAGGCAGCACGCGCACACACCACCCGCCTCCTTACCAGGAATAAGGTTACAAGAAGAGATTACCGAGGGCTGGCTGTAACGTATGGGATACCCAGAAGATATAGAGATCACCAGAGCCTCCAAAGGGCACTGTGATATCAGGGGGCTCTGGAAGACAGTGAAGGTCATGGGAACCAATGTCCAGTAGCAGCTCACCCTTTCTGACTTTTGTAACATGAAGCAGGTGCCAGCCTCGATGCTCTGACTGTCCCAGGCACTGGTATTTACCATTTGGCAAAGTTTCCTGCCCGACCTAACATGGTGTGAAGACACTGCAATTGCTGCTGCCCCCACAAGAGACACCTCTCCTGTGGGCTCTGGCAGCTTGGAGATGGCAGCTGTGGGCTGAGCGCAGCGCAGAGCCTGGATCCCTGTGTGCCTGCGGCAAGCTCTCGGCCCTGGGGTTGTTTCTCCCCTGTGAGGTGGGAGGCTGGAGCAGAGGGCACTTCCTGGACGGCACTTAGCAGCAGCCAGGAGCCTGGAAGCACCTGACAAACATAGGCACGGGCCATTTCTCAGGAGAAACCCTCTCATTCCTCCTATGCTTAAAGGTTAACATGAAGTAACTTGTGAGGTGCTGGAGCACTGTGAGAGCAGGGGCACCACAGCACCCGGTGGGGGGCTGCTGGAGGGACTTCTGGGTCCTGAAGGGCTGTCGTGCCAAGGGGAAGGGCTCAGTCTTTACAAATCACAGAACAGGCCTTCAGAGAATGAACCAGGGACTAGAGGGCAGCTTGGAGTCCTTGCCTGGCATGCACAAGGACCTGGTTCCATCCCCAGTACTGCAGAAACAAGCACAATGAGACCCCAAGCACGGTGACAACTGCCCGGGCCAGAGCTCAGCTGTGGTGAGGCTGGTGCTGGAAGGAAGAAGATGGGAACGTGGAATGCCAAGTAGGGCCCGGCTGTCCCTCAGGCCTCTCCTGGCATCTGAAAACAGTGTCCTGACCTGTCAGAGGAGAGCGGAAGCCTGGAGCTAAGGAGACTTCGTGGAGGGATCAGCCAGTGGAGGCCAGGTCAGGCCACACCACAGCCCTGCAGTCAGCCTTGGGCCCACCCACACCAGGGCAGTCAGGGACGCCTCCTACTCTTGGTTTATGAGTAACTGAAGATCCCAGGGACTCCTGGACCATAAGTTATAGGACCATCAGGGACCCCAACAGATACCCATCAACCTCCCTGGGGAGGCTAAAGGGGGTGGAGGATGCATCAAGGGCCCTGCAGCAAGTGAGGAGCCCACGTGAACACTGGGGAGGCATGGAGACAAGGTAAACAGGCTTTGCTGGGCTCACTTCTATAGGCCAGGGATTTTATTATGCACATTTAAAATTCCCAGAAGGAAGATGTTATTAATTTCCCAAACTTTTCCAAACACTGAGCCCTCTCTATAGAGCACCACAGGTCCCTAGGGTTCCCTCTGACCGCAGGCTATGAGACTTCAGCCCAGCCTGGTCATTGCTCAGTCCTAGGGCTACTTCCCAGATGAGAGCTGGATTGGCCTGGCTCCTGCCACCTCCTCCCATCTGACATACACCAGGGCTGTGACTTAGAAAAGTGGAAGGGCTATAAAGTGACACAGCTATTCAACAGTCACTTAGAGAACTAGACTTGCGATCACCACCTTCCAGCGGCAAAGGCAGATGTCACACATACCTGCGCTTTCACAATAGGTTTGTTTGTAAGATCATGACCTGGAGATGGCCCACGCATCCATCAATAGGCAAGGAGACAGACAGACGGGGCTTGTGCTGCTCAGTGATGAAAAGGAAGACTGTCGACATCAGAACAGTACCGTGAATGCCAACAGCCATGCGCATGGCAGCCTACCTCTTTGTTCCAGAGCGGAGGAGAGGCTGTCTCTAGGAACCATGAGGAACCTCCTGGAAGGACAGATTTGGTGTCTCGGTGGAGCACTGCTTATGGGTGCATGCACCTGCTGGGCCTCAGTGGCCTGGATGCTGGAGACAGCTGAACTTGACCATGTGGGAACTGTACTTCAGTGTTTCACGAGGACACCAGGAATGTGTTAACCTTCTCCAAGGATCTCTGGGTCCTAAGACTGACATCACAAAGCCAGGAAAGATGCTGACAGACAAAATGCTATAAAGTTCAAAGTGCTGTTGGGTTTAAGCTATGAACAGAAGAAGGTGGCTCACAAGGATTTCCAGGATGAAATGTCGCCAAGCTCCTCGGGCAGGCTCGTGTTCAGAGCTCCATCTAGTGGCCATCAGCGGAACTTCATTTCTCATCATCACCAGAGAAGCAGGCTGGGAAGCATCGCCAGCCATGCAGGGAGGGCAGGACACAGCAGGACCACAGTGAGCACCGACCAGGGGAAACCTGGCCACCTCGGAAAAGATGCTTTTGACAGGTTTACAGCCAAAGAATCGGGTGAGATGAAGTGAACTGACACAACCCAATACTCCCCACAATGCTTCACCCAGACCAGCCAACAAAGAACAAAGAGCGTCATCCTGAGTTAAGCACAATCCCACTAGGTGGTCCACACAGGCGCCCAGCCCAGAAAACCTACCACCTCCACCAGAATTTCCCCCAGGACACACCTTTATATGGTTCCACATGACAAAAATGCCTCTAACTTCTAAATGATTTCATAAAAGTATGGAATATCAAGCAATCAAAGATACCAAGAATATTAAAAAAAAGTGTTAGGCTGGGCTCCACAACACCCTTCTCACTTCTTAGCAGATTAGGGGTGAGGTGATTGGGGCCTGTCCTTGCCCTAAAATGCCACATCAAGGCTGTGCTGAGGGACAAGGACCCAGGATGCAGGATGCAGCAGTTTTCCCAGGAGGATGCCAGCCCCAGGAGCCCTTACTCTCCCTAGAGTCCGGGCAGAAGGAATTCCATCACCAGCCATTACTTCCATAGGTCGTGAAGGCCACCTGTGTCCAGGAGGCAGTGCTAAAACAAGACTAGAGGATGGAAGGGAGTGGGGAAGGGGTTGGCTCTCTGGCTGCCCTCTTGCCCATCTATCCTGTGGGTTGCCCAGAGCCTCCCAGACCATGGGCCTCAGGATCCCGAGGCTAGGCCCTCGCATGGGCCAGCACTGTGGAGGCTGGTGCACTGTCCTGAACCCCCATCTGTGCAGAGGCTGATGTGCACAGCAGCGAGGGCTGAGGGATGCCAGACAGGCTTCCTGTCTGTCACAGACAGAATGACCACTATGTTGAGCCATACCTGCCATGGTCCGAACACTGCAGCAGATACTGGGGACATGGGCAAAGGCCTTGCCTCACAACACTTCACCATACTGTCTCAAGTCCCTGCTACCTTCACCTTTACAGATTCCATTCTCAAGCTTCCAATGGCTTCTTAGCATGAGAATGTCTAAAAGCAGCTGCCTGTTACATCCTCAAATTCCCCTTTACCATGCTAACACAGCACCACTTGGCCTGGAATCAGGGAGTCTGGGTTGACCTGGCTCTGCTAAGTGATCCTGGACAAACTAGCTCTTGGGCCTCAAGCCCTGTGTGTGAACTGCAGGGAGATGGGGAGAGGAGAGACCTCCTCGGACCCGCCAATCCTATGGCTCCAGGGCTCTCCTCTTGGACAACAGCACATTGGTTTGATAGAGATCTGAATCAGAAAACCCCCCTGCAGACGCTTGGCCAGAAGGCACGCAGCTCTGTAGTACAGCAAATTCTGCTTTTACAAAAGCACAAACTTTAGCAGCACAGCTCCATCCATAAGGAGCTGTTACACACAAAGAAGCGCTCCAGGGTGGCTCCGGGCCACCAGCATCACAGAGTAAAGCTCCTAGGAATAACCAGAGCCACACAGGAGCAGGGAGCAGCACAGGTTTCTGCTTACCAAGCAAGGCTGGGCACACGGCGACTTCGCACTGAGATTGCTGGCATCCAATTTAAGTCAAACATTTAGTGCAACAAGGCGTCAAGGACATATTAGGCTATGGTTAGAAAGGTAGATTAAGAGCTGTAAAGGAATGTAGGCTTAAACAACTTATTTTTGAAAAATGTTTTTACCAAAAAAGAGGCAACATGAACGGTGGAGCAACAGATGGGAGACGCTCTGGCCCGGCTCTGGCCCGCGACACAACAGCCAGCCGGACACACAAGGCTCCCGTACATCAACCCGTAGGGTTCCTAGAGAGATCAGGGCTCTGCGGAGAAGTGGCTTATCCACGGTGGCTCAAGGTGCCTTGTGAGGGAAGCGAGATGGAGCTAGAGGACCGGGGGCTGTGTCTACAGACTCGGGAGCTGGCTAGCAAGGGCTCCCAGTGGACACATCTGGGACATTTAAGAAGAGTGAAACAGGATAACAAACTGAATTAAAAACAAAACAAATGAAAACTACCAGTGAATCCAGTGACACACACCAAAGCAGGCAGAAGAGGGATGGAAGAGAGAGTGACGATGACAACAGGAAGCACACCTTTTGCTGTTGTTTTTGTTTTGTTTTGGGTACTGGTGATTGAACTCAGGGGCACTTAACCACTGAGCCACATGCCCATCCCTTTTTATATTTTATTTTGAGACAAGGTCTTGCTAAGTTGCTTAGGGCCTAGCTAAATTGATGAGGCTGGCTTTGAACTTGCGATCCTCCTGCCTCAGCCTCCCAAGCCACTGGGATTATGGCATGTGCCACCATGCCTGGTCCAAATGAAAACTTCTTAGGGACTGGCCTAGAGAGGCTAAGGTAGCTCAGCAGCACCTGCCTAGGGAGCAAGAGGGCCTGGGCTCAATCCCAGCACCAAAACTACAGTAAAGAGAGGGTGGAAGCTGCCAGATGAGAGGGTCAGGTAGGTGCTTGCTTGCAGAATTCTAATTATCAGGAGGGAACTTCAGGGCATCACCATATCACCAGAAGTGATCCTGGCATCACCAGCAAAGATGAGCTGCCACCACTAGCCTCCACCTGACACAAAGCAATGAAGGCAGCACCCCCTGTGGTTTCTAGCTATGTTGGACAGACCCAGCTTACACAGCCTCGGCCACCTGCACAGGTGGGGCCTGGCCATGGCAGGCCTGTATTATTTTACACCAAGTCCTGGCTCAGAAACAGGCTGCCAGAGCATAGCAGCTGCCACCACTGGTGTCACAGTCCAGATGCGGGGCGCTCCCGCCATCCCGTCATGCCCACGGCTCCCACGCTGGTCCTGGGCTCTCCAAGGCCTGTCAGCAGTCCAATTGAGGAAAGACTAGTGAGTCCCACCCATGTGTTGAAGCATGATTAGGAAAAACCTTGTTACTGCTTCCCTAGACTCTGTGTTTAATATGCCAGGGAAGCCAGGGTGCCTGGCCCTTCCATGTAGAAGTGTTTTAATTACTAATTCCACCTCTTAAATTGTTAGGGAACTGATTAAGTTTTCTGTTTCTTCTTGAGTCAGTCTTGGTACATGGCATCTTTCAAAGAGCACATCCAATGTGGACATACAGCTGTCAGCATGTCCCCTTACCATTTCTTTATCATCTACGCCACAACCCACAAGACTCCCCTGACTGCCGACCCCATTCCTCCCAACCGGAATTGGGCAGGACAGAGAAGACCTGCCTGGTCATGATGAAGGACTGATTCCCTTTATAGTTTTTCTCACCACACACGGCCATCCAAGGAACAGAAACACCTTCTTTGACTTTCAAAATAAATTAAATGTAAAGATGGATAGCCACATCCAAGGATGCTTTTGAGCGGGACCTGCCCCCACTCCCTATCACTCTTCTGCTCCCAAGACAGGCAGCTGCGTGGCTCCCAGATGTCCCAGACAGCATGCCCCTCATGTGTCACCTCGATTCCACAAAGATGCAGCGTATGCCATAGCCTGCCGTGGTAGCACTAGCACCCTTGCCGTCCAGCACCTCAGGGTGTCCAGGCTTCTCATGGTTCACTGGCTTACCTCTGTTATGGGTCATTTCCTTCCCCACAGGTATGCGGTTCTCATCTCAGCAGTAGTTCCTTAGAAGAAAGCAACGCCCTTCAAAGTGGCCTGCCTAGGGCATTGCCACTGTGCTGCCCTCCTGAACCAAACCCCCTTCTCCGGGTCCCATGCCAACAAGCTTGCTGCCCCCATGGAGGACTAAGTCCCTCATTCCTGCTCAAAAGCTGGTCCAGCCCATCAGGTGGCTAGTTTGGCCTTCCCTAATGGGTTCCCCTGCCTCCTAAACCTCAACTTCCCTATCTGCAGGAATGAAAGTAACAATAAAGACCCTTCAAACAGGGCAGCATGCTACATGAGTGGCCCTCACAGTGCTGCCAATCTGAGGTGCTGCATGGATGGCAGCTACTGTGACTTTGAGCAAACAACAGAGGAGGAGAAAAGACGACCTAAAAATGTCCCCTCCAGAAGAACATTTATCCAAGGACCCATCCATTCCTTGGGCATCTAAGCCTCAACAAGCCCCAGCACAGAGGAAGCCATGGGGCAAGCTGGGCCTCAGGGCCATGGGCAGAGGGGCTGCAGGCTGCAGCCTTGCTTCCACAGGATGACCTGCCCCTACCCCAGGGTCAGCACATGTCAGGGATCATGGCCACACACCTGTAGAGCGAAACACCCAGGTGGCTGCTAGGCCTGTACCTAAGACACAGAGCCCCAGCAAAAAGGCAGTCCTCTTTTCTCCCTGCATTCCCATGTGGGGAGGGCAGCAAATGGAGTAAAGCCCCAAAGCCCTGGCTATGGCCCAGGATGGCTGCAGGACTGAGCAGGGCAACCCAGGACAACCTCATCTTCCTGCCATGCTAAATTCCCTGGAGGATGGTTGGGGTGTGACTCTTAGAGAGGCTGAGCAAGGACAAGACACAGCTATTAAAAGCAACCACTCTGGGGCTCTAAGGGGGACCTGGGCTGCACAGTGAGCACAGCTGCATTTGTTCAATGAGAGTGGCAGCTGGGGTGGGGTCTGTGAGAGGTCGAGGCGGGAAAGCCTAGGGTGCTGCCCATTGCCCCTGACACCCAGCATCATCAGCAGAGTTCCAGCTAACCACCAAGGACCAGAGCATACCAAAGTAATTTATAGTGGAGCTGGGAAGACCAGGGTGGAGGGCTTTGCCAAAGACATGGAAATGGCAAACTTCAGGAGAAGGCCAATACTGCAGCAGCTTTGGGGTGTAAAACGGTTGGGAGGAGTCTTGGACCAACTAGAAAATCAAGAGGGAGGACAGGAACAAGATAGCATGTGGCTCTGACAGCAGGCCAGAGGTGGCCAAAGGCTGAGTGGGAACGAGAGACAGCAGTGGGCACGAGGTGTCTTTTCAAAGGTGATAAAAGTGTTCCTGGGGCTGGGGTTATGGCGCAGTGGTAGCGTGCTCGCCTAGCATGCGTGAGACACTGGGTTCGATCCTCAGCACCACATAAAAAAAATAATAATAAAAAAAGATATTCTGTTCACCTACAACTAAAAAATAAATAAACATTTAAAAAAAAAAGTGTTCCTATATTCTGGTGATGGCTGCACAACCCTATGAATTTGGTACAAATAATTGAATTGTGTTTTTAAAAAATGCGAAGTTGCTTATGACAAAAGTCAAGATAAACAAAAAGATAATTATTGTTATTTTATGAAATGAAACAAAATGCAGCTTGCCCCAGCGCCTGCCTGGCAGCCACTCCCGCGCTGTCCATGGCTATGACGTGCCTCCTCTGGGTTATATGGAATCTTAATACAACATGTGGTGGTTTTGCACCTAGCTGCTCACTGAGCACACAGCTCAAGGTTCGTCTGCCTCGTAGCGTGTCAGAACGTCGTTCCTTCACGTGTGGGCGGACCATGCTGCTGATCCACTCATCAGATGGGGCGCGTGGGTTGCACTCACTGTCTGGCTGTGGGAATGGTGCTTCTGTGGACGCTCATGTGCAAGGCCTTGGGTAGCAGCAGGGCCTTCCTCAGTACCATAGTGCAGCATGTGATGATGGGCACAGGTCAGAAAACAGTCTGTTCTTACCACACGGTACCTGGGAACATGGAAAGGAGCAGAGGAGGAGGTGTGCCTAGCTGGCTGAGTGTCCACCCAGCTGACCTGGGGTTAGTGCTCCTTGGGGGGGCCACAGAAGGAAGCCACACCCCCGCTTACTGCCCTTCGCTAACTTCCTGTACACAGTGACCTTTTACCCCCTCAACTACTGTACCCAAAGAACAATCCTTGCTTGCCTGATTCTGCACTTAGCTTCAAGGGCTCCTTGAAGTGAGTCCTAAGAGCAAAGGGCCACAGGCACATGTGCTGGGGACTTGTCTTCTTGAATTCCCAACTCCCAGTCAGAGCAAATGTTCAGGCCAGAGTCTCCACTGCTAACAGCCCCAGGCACAAACACAGGTGCCAAGCCACACACAGTTTATTCAGCCTAAAGATGTACCATGCGTCAGGGGAGAACAGTGCACCGGGCCAGCAGTGTCCGCAGTCTTCTAGGAGCTCAGAGCCCTCCCATTGGCCAAGCATCCCTGAGGAAAAGCACATCTGCTCTGCCAGGCCTAGGTGAGGCCCCAGGGCCTAAGCTCCTGGAACTGGGAGACAGGAGGCCCTTTCTAGGGAAGCCTCACACTTCATAGAAGCGTGTGGACAACAAATACTGGGGCAAAGCTGGTGGCGTCTCCATGGGAGTGGCATCCACCTGGGGTGGGGCCTGTTCCCACAGGGTGCCTGCCTGGGCCTGTTCATTGCTCCCTGGCAGCGGTGACACCAAGCACTGCCCATGACGGGCCAAAGGATGGATTCCTGGAGGGGATAATAGCACAGAGTTCATCCCTTTGGCCAGGGACAGGGCACAATATCCAAAAGACAAGCAGCAGACTCCAGGACAGGAGACTGTCCCCTTCTTTTACAGTGGAAAACCAAGTCTTGGTTTACCATCCATAGGACATGGGCGAGTGGGTGGCCAGGTCAGACCCTGGGGCTCCACCTCACTTCCATGCCCTGCACAGTCCACTGTGAGAAGCCCAGGCACCAGCAGGGTAAGATGAGACCCAAAGGAGGAATGACTGGCCCCCTGACTCCCAGCACTTCCTATTTCTAGAGACCCCACCCACCCATCATCAGGGATCCCCGCAACAGCCCCACATTCCTGAATGCCCCTTACAGTGGGTGGAGCAGAGGCCCATTCCCCAGGGATTATTCACTCAGGGGCCAGGCACACAGGGCGGGGAGTCAGGGCCCATCCTGCACGGTGGGGTAGAATGTGGGTTTATGGAACTATTGAAGGCCATCAAGAAAGCCAGAGCAGCTGCCACATAAACAGATGTAGGGTCACATGTGGAACACCAGAGACTGCTCTCAGCTGAAGCTGGGTGCTCAGTGGCTCTTGGTGGGTCTGCACCCCACCTGTGCTTGGGGCCGGGTACCTAGCAGAGGCTGACACACGCTGTGACACAATGGACAGGCTGCCTTCCCTCAGGGCTGACACAGCAGGTGGGAAGTAGGTGCCAGAGGGCCTGGTGACCGCCCTAGAAGAGTGGACAATCCTTGCAGCCGCAGGAGACCACTGCACAGAGGTCCCCAGCAATCCAGGGATCCCTCAGATTTCCCTCTCACAACATTCAAAACACTAGGGCTCTACATCACATCTGGGTTCCTAGAAAAGACCCTTTGGTCCCTGGGCAGCCAGTACTCATCACCCTCAGGACTGACAGCCAGGGACTACTTAAGGCCACCCAGAGGCCTAGACGAAGTGCCCAAATAGGTTTCCTGACAAATTCAGGAGGCCGAGGGAAGTGCCCAGGGCAGTGCCACAGTGAGCACGCAGGAGAGCTCGGGGTTCGGGGACAGCACCACGCCCTCCTGCAGATCCTGTGGGTTTCCTACAGATGTTGCCAGTGACCCCAGACAAGCTGGGCACAGCATAAACAGTCCCTGAGGGTCCACCCAACATGGAACAGCCTTCAAAGAGGAGCAGGAGCCGGGTGTGGTGGTGGACGCCTTATAATCCCAGCGGCTTGGGAGGCTGAGCAGGAGAAGCACAAGTTCAAAGCTACCTTCAGCAACTTAGCAAGACCCTGTGTCTAAATAAATACAAAGGGGGGGGGGGCTGGGGATGTGGCTCAGTGGCTAAGTGTCCCTGGGTTCAATGCCTGGTACCACCTCCAAAAAATGGAGGGGCAGGAGCACCAAGGGAGAGAGACACGAAGACCATCTGCACCTTCAATTCCCAACAGGGCCACCTGAGGAAAAGCCAGAGGAAAGGAAGCTGGCTCTCCAAAACCATTTCCAAGCTCTTTTACCTCTGTCTGACCAGGCCTCTCTCCTTCAGAATGTGGGGCCTCCACCCAGGATTCTTCTCTGCCAGCTCCGCAGCCTCCTCAGCAAGGCCAGGCAGACAGGGCACTGGGGAACGCCACCACGACGTGCTTTCTGGCGCATGTCCTGGCACAGCCCACTTCCATGCAACCCGAGTGAAGTTTTGGGTGCCAGCAGCCACTCAACTCTGCAGTCAGGTCTCGGGTCACCTGGCATCCAGGATGCAGCATCCATTGTCCCGGGTCACCCTGTTGTTAGTGCAGATGGCGGAGACCTCAGTCTGGGTGGGGCTGGTGCCGGCCTGCAGCGAGGGCTGAGGGGAGGCAGCCGGTATGCTCTGCTGGCTCCCGCTGGCTATGAGCACTGTCCCTGTCTGAGTGGGGTTTTAGCTCCTATTTTAAGTTATGAACGTTGCTACTCTCTGGGAGGGAGTGTCCCTCAGGGGCCAGCGTGTCTGCAGGAAAGCCCTGGAAGTCCTGGACAGCACAGTGCACACGTCACGTCTCCCGTCTCCACGCTAAGCTGCGTCTGACATAGGTTGGTTTGAATTTTTCTGGGTCACATGGCCAAACCATACGCTGCTTAAAATGCAGTGTGTGTGGTTTGGGTGACTCGTAGCCAATTCCTGTTTTCTTCAAGAAGCTGTAGGTTTCTGTGCCTGACTGTTCTCAGTGAGCACAGAGCAACTGAAGGGAGGGCGAGACGGGACGGAAAAGCCCTGGCTTCCCAGCAGCCTCCTCGCTCCTGCAGAGCCCCCGGTTCGTGACGCCTGAGGGGCCCCAGGAGTGGGGCCTCGGCACAGGTGAGCGCTTTGTCCATTTCTCTGGGAAGCAGCAACCCTGCCCACCAGGCTCCTGCCTCTGACTTACCGGGTGGGTCAAGGCGGGCTGGGGGCTGAAGCGAGTTCACCGTGGTGGGAAGTTTCTTTCTAAAAATGGAAGTTTCTTTATACTACAGGTTGATTCCGTTAAAAAAAAAAAAAAGGAAACGTGACCATTTTCTGACCTTTGGCACTGGAAACACTGCCCACTTCCTTATTAAGAAAAGGACAAGAGTAACTCTAGTTGCCTCCCGAAAACGGAGCGGGGAAAGGTCTGCGGAGGGTCAGAGAGCAAGTTGGGGTTGATGAAGCTGCCGGATTAATTGCTACTGCTGGATGTTCATGGTAGGACAAAAACCTAGGAAGGGCTGAACTGAAGGAATTCAATCAAAGTTTACAGAAGGCACATCTGGAATGTGTTTTCCTGGCACATGAAACCTGAAAACGGAGGATTCTTTTGGCTGTGGCATGGTGGGGGCAGGAGCTGAGCCATCCATTTTTCTACTCAGAGGAAAGTGGCAGGCAGAGCCTGGGAGGGAGCCCTGGGGAGCCAGACTGAACGTCCCAAGCAAACAGGGTCGGGGCAGCCTCTGCGCCAGCGGGCTCTGTGCCCAGGCAGGGGTTCAGTGCAAGGCTCCTGCACACGTCCCTGCAGCCCAGGGCACCAGGCTCAGTGCCCCCCACGCAGGTTCATCTCACTTCATAAGAGCTCTACAAGGGTGCTCTGGTGACATTTTATAATGCATTCCTGGGCTGTCAATTGCTGGGAACATGGCCATAGCATTCAAACCCACTGGTCACCCATGAGGCAGTGAGCAATAGCATTGCTGGTTTTCTGGGACCTCAGGCAGAGTTTGCTCCTTCAAAGGTAGCTCATGGGAAGGAAAGCCTTGGGCACTTCTGGGCAGGGTGCTGGGGCGAGTGTACACTCATGCAGCCGCCCCTCCTGGGTCCCTCTACTGGGGCTTCCCTATTGGCTCTGGCTGGCCAGGTGCTACCATCCCTGGCTCAGGCAGGCTCCACTGAGGCCTACTGAATGGACGGCTGGCCAGAGGAAGCCGGCAGGCCTGCTGCAGGGAAGACCTGGGCAGCAGAGCGCAGGATGCTGGGAGATGGGTCCACAAGTGGCCCTGTGAAGCCACTCAGGACACAGGAGCTCGCATGGTGGGAGTGCTGCCCAGGCTCTTGCAGACACCCACATACCTTGCAACCCAAGCCAGGCTCCCATGCTGCCCTCCCTCTTCCCCTGCTAGGGCAAGAGGACCTGCAGGTGCCACGCTGTGCAGTAAGAGAAGGAAAGCGTCAGGACACCTGAGTCCTCAGGGCTGGATCAAGGTGCTCTGCTCAGCAGCTGGGCAAGATCCCACAAAACCAACAGTGAGCCAGGGTCACAGAGACCATCAGGAAGTCAACAACAGGTCACAAATACCAAACACTTTCTCTTTGGCTAAAAGAGTGGCCCTACTTCTTTACTATGTGCTCATTCCAGTTTGCCACCACACAGGCTGGCTCCTGCCTTCAGATGCCCCCTGGGGCCTCCGTATCACCTACCCAAGCCCTGAGCCCTGCAGAGGTTCTAAAGCTCCAAGCAGGGTAGCCTAAGCTATCTGACTCAGGATTCCTGGTGGCTTTGCAACACACATCTGTGATGACAGGGATGCCATCAGCTCCAGCTTGCAGGGTCTGAGTGAATATGAGCACAGGAGCTCATGCGCCTCACCCCAGCCCAGCTTTGGGGAGGAGTCGCTGCACACAGCAGGCGGCACAGATGGGTTACAAGGGTCTTCAAAGGGGCACAAGTGTCACCTTTAGACCCAGCTCACCACCTTTCCTGCTTGCTCATCTGTCTAATCTGTGCCCCAGATGATCAGGGTATAGGAATGCTTCTTATGGAGGAAGGGGGTTTGGAAAACTAGGGCTTGAATAAAGCAAAGAGCCTCATTCTTGAACATCCCCCTGCTGAGGAGGGATGTGTGTTAGGATTTGTCAAAGGAGGGGACTCAGGTGCCCAACAAGGTGGTCTGTCTATGGGGATGCTGGGCCACACCCTGTAGGGAGCACTGTGTGCCCTCAGGCCTGTGGGACAGGCAAGTCCTCTGCCAAGTCAGGAGACAAGTATAGCACCCATGTCACTGCTGATGGTCTGGACGTTCCATGGCACACAGGAGGAGTTTCAAATCTCCTAGAGGCGTGTGAGCACACGTGTGTGTGTGTAGGAGTTTGCATGTTGGTGTATGCCATGTGTTTGCATGTGTGTGCATATGTCTGTGTGTGAGACACAGAAGGCATATGTGTTTTTTTGGGAAGACTCAAGAAAAGGAAAATGGAAACCTCTCTAATTTCCATCCTTCAATGAGGTCATTTTTCCCAATAACTAAAAAAAACAGAGGCTCAAAACAGTTCCTGGAGCGGGACAGCCACAGGACCACAAGAGTGGAGGCAGGGCACCGGGGAGGCGTCTGAGTGCCCGACACAGCCAGGGCTTCCTTCACTGCCTGTCCAGACCCGTGGGCTGGGGATCGGGACATGGTAGCCCTTGGCTGGCCCCCACAGACCCCCCAGATATTAGTCCAAGACCCTTTCTGAGGCTGCACCTCTATTCAGAGCTGGCCAGAGGCTGGTTGTACAGGATGCCAGGCCACGTATGCAGTAGACACAGTGACTCACCAGGGGTCAGTCCCAGGCTGTAGGACCAGAGACTTGAATGTTTAGACCAGAAGGTGCTAAGATAGCCGAGGAGGAGGTGCTGCAAGAGGAGGACCGTGGGGCCCGCAGAGTGCAGCAGCAGAGCTTCGCAATAGGCGCCTCTCTGCAAAGGCAGTTCAAGCTTTTTCTGTGCTGTCTTGGAAAGTGGCCCCGACCCACCTTCCACCACTCCAGTAACAGACGCACTTTCATAGGCCCTCAATATCCTCAGCTGGTAGCAGAAAACTACAATTCCCAAAAGACACAAATCTGAGAGCAATGGGACCAGAGGGACAGACATTCATATGGCCCTGCATCCCAGCCAGGCAACACCAAGGCCACTTCATTGCTGTGCTGCCTGTATGTAGGGCCCACGGACCACAGAGGAGACTCCTGACCTCACTGGTTTATGCTGCCTTTGCACCTGAAAACAACTGTGAGCCTTTCCCAGCGACTTGTAAAAGCAAGCATAGGCTGGAATGGATCTGTAAGAGCAGAAGTTCAGAGAGCGCTTAACGTCCACATAGCAGAAAGGCTTAGTAATTAATTGTCACAGCACAATTACAATTAGCCATTAATAATGACAATAAAAACTAGGACACATGAAAACACTCAATAAACTGTGTGGTAAGTGGAATTGGCAGAACTCGCAGCAGATGTAAACTCTGCCACTTACAACAGACGCCATGGAAAAGCAGGAGAAAACGCAGTACCTGAGACAGGCGAGGGATACCCTGCGCAGCACAGGCATGGAAAAAAGCAGCAC
>CM053415.1:13536144-13578279 GCA_028644305.1 Xerus rutilus | reverse complement strand
AGCCTGTAATCCCAGCACTTAGGGAGGCTGAGACAGGAGAATCGCGAGTTCAAAGCCAGCCTCAGCAATGGCGAGGCGCTAAGCAACTCAGTGAGACCCTGTCTCTACATAAAACACAAAATAGGGCTGGGGATGTGGCTCAGTGGTCGAGTGCCCCTGAGTTCAATCCCCAGTACCACAAAAAAAAAAAAAAAAAAAGCAGCACCTTTAGGAAACTCCAGTCCTCATTCCTGGGATGGGGTGCCCTCACCTCCTACCTTCCAAACCCGGGAGCACCACGCTTACCTCCAGGAACCACCTGGAAGACTGTGCAAGGAGCAGCAGCCAAGCCTGCTGGGAGCACAGCACAACCATGGCACAGGACTGGGAATGCGAGGAGCTCCCTAGGGACCCAGGGACCCCAAAACCCTTCCATAGGGCTGAGGGAGGGTCGCAGAGCCCCTGGTTCCTGGCCTTAAACTGGCTGCTATGGAGTGCAGGTCCCTCTTCTGGGGAGTTTGGGGGCTCAATAATAAACTCTGCTTTCACACAAGTTGAAAGTATAGATTCCAGCAGGAATGCAGGGTGGTGCGGCCACCTCAGGAGACGCTGCAGCCTCACACTGACCCGGGGATGCAGCGATGCTCTCAGAGGTGGGCCCCGGGAGGAGGCAAGTATATGCTCACTGAAGAACCTATTTGTGCACTTGTAACACACCTTTATGACAGCCACTGGTGACCCGGTGGACACACCAACTGCGGTAGGCTTGCACAGTCTAATTCTGCTGAGACTGCACAGCCACAGAAAGGAGTGACCACTGGGCACCCAACATCATGGACACCCCTCATATGCATCACACAGGGGAGAGCGCTGGACCTAAAGGTGCCATCCAATGCCATCATGTGTTAGTCTGGAAGGTGGTGGGACTATAGCTGCACCTACCCTCTGTGGAAACCAAGGTCTGAGTGGACAGCAGACATGACGTGCAACACGCACGTGTGGGGAGGGCGTGGCCAGCTGCGGCCTGTACTCCTGGAGTTCTAGGCTGGCGGGCACGTGAGCACAGCCCTGCCATCTCCAGCCCTCTCCCCACCTTTCTTGTCTCCCTTGGCGGGGCAGCACGGTGAGAGTGGAGCAAGGGCAGCACAATTGCCAAGGCCAAAAAGCAGCCCAGGATATGACAAGACCATAGACCAAAACAAGGAGGTCTGCAACATGGATGGAACTGTGGGTGCTCTCAGGAAAAACGCCCTCTGTGCCTTTGTTTTATTGTCTTCGCTCAAAAAGGAAAAGTCAAGGAGTGAGGTGGTCCTGCTGGGAAGACATGGCAGCCACCGCATCCAGCAGGGCGTGGCCTCAGGCTGCCAAGGGGAGCTCAGCCCTGCCCACCTTGGGGTACATGGTCCAGGTCCACTGGGGTCCAAGGAAGTAAGCACCCAGGCAGGGCTACAGGGAGGAAGGCGTGGCACTCACAGACCTGGGACCGAGCTGAAGGCACCTGGTACTACTCACCAGTCAGCCTCAGCAGGACCGGGACCCAGCAGAGCTTCAACTATCACTGGGGAGGACCCCATGCCGCAGAGCCTGGGAAGGCGGATGGAGGTGGGCCCGCCTGGGGCTCCGCAACATGTGCACAAGCAAATGCCACTTTGTCCTCAAGGAACCCTGAACAAAAGCACAAGAGCCAACACTAGTGCAAACGCCCCGGGAGCAGGAATCGGCAAGCCCAGATGTCAGCACCAGGCACCACCCCCAGGAGGGTTCCCAAGGGGCCTTTATTTCCTTTTATGCCCCAGCCCTGGAAGTAGGTGCTCTGGTGACCACCACACAGCCAAGACACAGTCCTATGCATCAAGATGACCCTCCACAGTAAGCTAGTGGTGAAGCCACAATACCGAGACCCTGCGCAGGGAAGGCAGGAGATACCTGCAGCCGTGACAGCCACCTGACAAGTATCTCCTGCCGCCCGGGGAGAAGCTCACTGGGGAGAAGCTCGTGTGTGGCAAGAAGCTGCCGGTGGCCTCTTCTTGGGGGGCAAAGCACCCTTCAGGATGCTCAGGTCCAAGTGCAGACACTACCCTTGTTCACCAGGCCAGGAACCAGGGCCTGGACAAATCAGAGCAGAGCTGACTGCTATGAGCCAGGATGGCACATGACAGTGAAGCCACAGGCCGCACTGCTGCCCACATGGCACTGTCCACGAGGCGCTGACCAGATGCGTAGGTTGGACATCTGGAGAACAAATCTGTCTCCTGCAGTCAGTGTGTGGAAGTCTTGCCATTTGCCTGATGAGAAGAACATTCCAAATTGTTTCCCCTCAGTCTGCTCATGAGTCTTAATTTACACACCACTTGGGTCCTTAAGCACTGGCAGATGGAAGACATCACAATCCACCACGAGTTTTTCAGCCTGAAGAGCTGCACACATACCCAGGGTGGGTGATCCACGTGGCCCCTGCAGACCTGGGGATGAAGGGAAAGCTGGCCAGTGGTGGTCTCACTGGCATGCCAGAACAGCAGCAGCAGCACATCAAAGTCAAGACCACAACAGGGCACACCAGTGCCATGGAGCAGAGGTGCGCCTGTGGCCCGTAGGCTGTGGGCTGTCCTCATCCCTGCCTGAGACGGACAGGGTAGCTGAGGTTGGAGAATGTCCGACAGACAGAGGCAGAGCCAGCCCAGAAGCTCAGACCTGCAAGGCTCATTTGACAGGGAGAGAGGCCTGTCCCTGGGTTCCAGTTCTGGTAATAGTAGGCTTTGTTACCTACTGAAAATTAGTTCAAAAAGAAAGAATACTGAAAGAACTGGGAGAGGAGGGTGACTTCTAACAGAAAAAAAACCCAAAAAACAAAAACAAAACATAAGGAACTACCAGGGGGAAGGGGAAGGCAACATGGGAGGTGGCTTCTCTGCCTCGTGGGCCCTGCCTCCGCCTGTACCGGGGAAGCCAAATGAAGGCCACTGCTTGGGACCCTTGTGCACAGCAAGAGCAGATGGCCACACAGGGCCACAGCCAGTCACTCTGTGCTCTCCAGCACTCAGGAGCCCCCAGGCATCTCACAGAAGCCAAAATAAATATGCTCTGGAGCAAGTCACTCTCATTTACAAATTATTTCTAAATTTAAGTGTTGAAGTATGACACCCAATGCCCCTATTTGGAGATAATCAGAAACAAAAACTAAAAGGTAAGTTTGAAAATATCTACAAGAAATGGAATTCTATAAAAATGTTATGGTTTTTAAAACTCACAAAAGAACCTCTTGAAATAAGAAACAGAAATTAAAATTTAAAATTTAAAGGACGGTGTTAGCCACAGCTGTAGAGAAAGACCACAGCCTGAAAGACAGGCCTGAGGAAAGTACTTGGTGAGAACCTCCAGCATGTTTGGTCAGAGTCCGAGGCAGAGGAGATACATGAAGACACGAAGGCTGAGAGATTCTCATAAGTGACAAAGTGACCAGGCTACCAACATGAGAAGCCCAGTGAGTCCCTGGCAGGATAAACACAGTCATTCTAGAATTCTAACCCCAGAGGAGCCACTACATTTCAGACCAGCAGAGACATTCTTTATCATCAGGGAAATTCTAACAAGGCCTTGGAGGCAGAAGGAACTCAGCCTAGACAGGGAGCTGAGCTGCAGGAGGAGGGAATGCAGGGCCAGGGGCAGCTGGGTGAGCGGCCCTGACACTGGCCAGGAAACACTGATGCACAGCGGGTGGAGAGGGGACTGGTTACATCACAGGATGCTGAACACTTTGGGGACAGGGCTATGTTGGGCCTCACACTATCCCAGAGGAGGGCACCACTGAGTACGGCCAACGACTCCCGTCCAATTGACTGGATATCATATGGCTGCCAGACACGAGGCAGACAAGGGTGGGGGTGCAGAAACGTATCTGTGACACTAGATAGTGTTAGTGGGAAAGCCAGTGACACAGCTATGTGTGTAAAGATCCTCTGACTTAAGGACAGAAGGTGGATACAATGAACACCTCCCCGTGCAGGGCACGCGGTTCTGCTCGTTATCCCTAGGGAGGCAAACAGGTCACCCACATCCGCGCTCTCTCTCTACCCGTGAGCCGCGTGTGCGCCATCTGTGCTGTGCTGTGCACCCACTGGCCTGGCCCCACAGCAGAACATGCTGGGACACACAGGAATGTGGCCTCTTCACATGTGGTCCTGAGTCCACAGCCTCGCCACCGTCCTCAGAGAAAACAAACCTAGCTGGGTCACACTGGCCCTTGACTATTCCATTATGACTCCAATTTTATTGTCCTCAATTTCCTTTCAGTGAACAGCAATGCTATCTCCTGGCCTCATCTGCTATTTAGTTAAAAATTAAAAGGAGAGAAGGGACATATATATGGAAACGAAATGATCTCAGTGACTAAAGATGGGCTCATAGAGGTTATTTAAAGCCTGAACCCCAGGAATTTACAGCTTGCCGTAATAAAGTAACACCCAGTGAAAGGGCAGAGGCTGGTAATCCCCAGGGAGACAGCATCCAAAACATGCCACCCCTTGAGTCCCCAGTGTCTATGTTGAGTGGTAAGATGCCCCTAATAGGGGTAGGAATTGGCCAGGATTTTTCTGGATTTCTCAGAATTTCTCAGGGGCCCAAAGCCAGACTCTAGGAGCGAAGGCCTGTCCTGCCTCTGAGCAACGCACATTCTGGGCTGTTCCCTGACATGCAGAGCCTGGACCAAAATAAGCAGGAAGCACTGGGCCACTCAAAACTGGCACTCCTCAGACTCTACTCCCTAGAGCCAGCTCACAGGGGCACGCGCTGAGTCACTCGTCCCGAGCAGAATGGTATTTAGATGGGACTGCACTCAAAGGAGCCTTTTAGCCTAAACGTGATGAGGTTCTCGGACAGGGACGAGGGTGGCAGAGAGGGCGCTCGGAAAGATGGGGGTGGGGTCCTCACTCCCCACCCTCCTGCACTACCACACTGGCCACAGCTCTATGGGCTCAGTGAAGGATGCTTGCTGGAGACCCCAAGCCTGCACCCACTCACCCCAAACACCTTCTTTATGAACAAGCTGGCCTCCCTGGCAGGCTGGAGGCAGGTGCTCTCTGGGAATGCTGTCCTCTCAGAAGGTGCTCGTCCCTCACTGGGCCAGCCCCATGACTGCCCGGCATGTGCTTCTATTACAGATCCAACAGCTGCCCCAAAAATGGACTCCCACAACATGTCCTGGATACGGTACCCAAGCCACGTGTCCCCAGCCGTGGAGGAGGTCATTGCTGCACAAAGTGTCATCTCCAGGTGCATGCATGTGTATGTTGCTCTGTTTGTCCCACTGAGCTTGGTGACTGGGCTCTTCAATCTGATCGCCTTCATTCGGAGCTGTGGCAGGCTGGTGGTCCTGGACATGCTGCTCTCAGGCCTCACAGTCACAAGTGTCCTGGCGACACTGCTGTCACTCAGTGTTGCCAGCAGGCCTGACTACATCCTCACAACCAACCTGCACTGCGGGGCCCTCTCCTTCTTCTCCAATATGTGCTATTTCAGTGCCCAGTACCTGCAGGGGGTGATGCTTGTCCTGTCCCTCCTGCCAGGTTCCACAAGCTACCTGCTCGCAGGGGCCCAGGGCACCTGGAGGCCTCTGGCGGGCCTGGCTGCCATTTGGGGCTGTGCTGTCTGCAGCTCTCTGGTTGTGGTAGCCCTGCTGGGTACATCTAGAGAGCTGCACAGAACCACCATGTGCCAGGCGGACCCCCTCACCGCCTGGCCTGAATATGAAATTGTTAAGTTCAGCCTGGGCTTCGGGCTCGCCCTCGTTCTCAAGCTGGTTCTCCTCCTCCTGCTCACTGCTAAACCAGCCTGGCGGGCAGCTCTCACCTGGAGGGACACAGCCTCTGCACGTTGGGTGGTGCTGGCCATCACTCTGAACATGTTTGTCTGCCGACTCTTCTCCAACACGACGCTCCTCCAACGGGCCAGGAGGAAGATGCACAGGGACATTGGCTCCCTGCGGGATGAGCTGCTCATGAACCTGGCAGAGCTGGTCCTGTCTGGGGAGAGCTGTGTGAACTCCCTGGCCATCCTCGTCCTCCACAAGCCCTGCAGGCTCACACTGCTGGACGCCCTCGGGCGCCTCACACAGAGGTGCAGAAGAGCAGGCTCCAACAACAGCCTCTCCTTGAACAGGATGGGGGCGGGGTCTGACCCTGCCTGCTGGCATGAGCCACAGGGCAAGTAGCAGAGCCTTCTTGGTGTTTAAAATACTCATTTGCTGAGACAGACCCTCCCGGGAAGGGCCAGTGGGAATGACACAAGTGTTTTGAGACTGCTTATTAAAAATGAGCTTTCTGGCATTCAACTCAATCCATGCAGAGGCACTGTGATTTCTTGACCCACACCAACCATCACAACTCAAGAGACCCTGCACATCAAGGACACAGTGACGTGGCAGCAGAGGCTGGCTGCAGACGCATCTCCATTTTGCTGAAGTGTTTGGTGATGGGGACTGAGCGATGTTTGTCTGCTCGCTGGCATCTTTACCCCAACCAAATGACAAAAAGGGAATCTTGAAAATAAAAGCATCTTTCAAATAACTTTATAGCCATATCATAACCTGGTCCCGACCGTTGCTGTGGTCAGCCCTCAATGCTGCCAGGAAGTCTGGGCAAGAGAAGTCTTGCCAAGGACAGAGGTTAGTTTTGAAACTGCCATCATCGTGGCAGCTCCGAGAGCACCACCCACAGCAGAAGCACCAGGACAGTTGCTTTACATCAGCGATGTCACCAAGCTGTCCTGCTCCATGGAGCCTGAAGGAACTGACTGCCTACGTCCAGGGGGTCTGGCAGGCCAGTGGAGGGCCCCAGGTTTCCAAGGCCCCAGGGTTCCATCTGCTGTTTGTAGGGGGACTAGTAACACGAAATACAGACACACAGGCAGACACGTTTGTCTCATTACAGAGTTGACCTCCTTCATTCTTGCTGGAATTCTCTCTGGTTTTATGAAATTTACACTTTCAATTTTAATGAATAAATTAATGTCTGTGAACCAAAGGATAAAAGCATGTCTGGGTTTTTTTTTCTCAGTGTTTACATATCTGCCTAGTATCTTTAGAAGAAAAAGAATTTATATCTTACCAGCTAAGTAGCTTCTGTAATACACTATTAAAATTTCTAAATGCTTTAAGTCTTCCTTTCTATTTCTCCTCCTTTGTTCCCTTGTTTATATTCATAAAACCCTTAACATGGCCTGTATACAAGAGTGAGGTCAGCTTGCAGCATGCTCATGAGGGTTATAGTCAAAACTGAAAGTGTGAGGGAAGAGTATCATCTCCCACCTGGGACGAAGAGGAAGGGAGAAAGGACCAGGGCTGAATGTACTCTTCCCAGTACTGGGATGGAACCCAGGAGCACTCTACCACTAAGCCACATACTCATTTTTTAGTTTGAGACAGGGTCTTGCTAAGTTGCTGTGGCTGGCCTCCAACTTGTGATCCTCCTGCCTCAGCCTCCCAAATCACTGGGATTACAGGCATGTACCACCATGACTGGCTCTTTGTTTATTTTATACTGGACACTGAGTTCTCCTTGTTGAATGTTTGAATTTGATTGTCTTTCTCCAAAGAGTACTGAAATTTATTTTTGCAGGCAGTTTATGACTGGCAGATAACCATGATTCTTTTGAGAGTTATGTCAATTAGGACCACAGGAGTCTTCAGTGCTAGTTTAGCCTGGATACTAAGGTGTGCCCTCTTTCGGGGTCTCTTCCGACTATCACACGTTGCTATGGTTTAAGTGTGTCCCTAAGGGTACATGTGTTGGAGACTTGGTCCCCAGTGAAGGATACTGAGGGTGTGGGACCTTTGAGGGTTGGAAAGTTGTCACAGCCCCTTCCTGATCTTCTCTCTGGCTTCCTCACTTGCCATGTGATCTCTCCACCCTTGCAAACATTCCCACTATGATGCCATCCACCGTGATGTGACCCAGTCGAGGAGAATCTTCAAAAGCTTAATCAATGGTGTGGTCTGACCTTGGAATTTCAGCCTCCCAAATTGAGCTAAATCAATCTCTTTTCTTTATAAAGTGCCCAACCTCAGGTATTTTATTACAGCAATGGAAAATGAACTGACATATAAATGGCCCTGTACTCTGGCTAGAGAAAATGAGAACATCAATCAGCCCTCTGGAAGCTCTGGGAGTTCTCTGGCTCGTTGCAGTTTCAGCTGTTAGACTGGCCTGCTGAATCCACCCTATGCACACGCAGTTCACCATGGACTCCAGCAGACTGCCATCCAGATTTGGGGGACTTTCTCTCCATGAGATGCCCTCCTCTTCCAGTGTATCCTGCAATTCCTGCTCCCTCAGCCTCCAGACACTGTGTCTCTGTCCCCTCAACTTAGTCAGTTCCTCCTGCTCTGCTTGGATCCCCAACCTGTGCCACTGACCACAGGCCACCTCAGATGGGAAGCCAGATAAGCACAGAGCCTGGCCTAGCGGCCTAGCCGGGGTCTAAGCTGCACTGCCTGCCATCCAGTGTCTGAAAAAGGCTGTTTCTATAACTTACTCAGTTGTCTGAGGCTCATGCCAGGTTCCCTCACCTTACTCATGGTCAGAAGTAGAAGCTCCTACGTTAATTTATAAATGCCCAACAACAATACATGGCAACGGCTTGTTACTTTAGAACCAGATGAGATGATTAAATGCTCCCATGTGCTCAAGTTTCCTGGAGAAACAGCTGATCCCAAGAATAAGGCAGGAGAGATACAGGACAAGCCTGGAGCTTCCAGCAACACAAACTTCCTAAGCATTTCATCCAAGGGAGTAATTTTAGAAACACAACCACAAAAATGTACATTGGTGATTCTCAAACAGTAGAAATCTATTCAAATGAACAAACAAAACTTACAAAGGGGCCAAAATGTGAAGCATTTAAGAAGGTTCTGCTTTGATGGAGGGGCAAGGGGCCAAGTGCTGAAGCAGCAAGGGACCCTGGACTGCACCAAGGGCCTGTCTGTAGGGACCCCAGGACCCAAGGACCCAGGTAGGCCTGATGGGAACAGGTTGGTCTGCTGCGACTCTGGCCCTCTGTCTCCAGCACCTGATCACTTGCCCCTCATCCCATTAACTATCTAGACATATCCTGAGAACAAAGACCTTTCCATGTCCAAGGACAAGAGAAAGACCTAGAGCCAATAGAAAAATCAAGAAAGCATCTCAGAGTGTGGTCCTAGCAGTGAAAGTATACTCTTATCCAAAGCAAGGGTGCATGAAATCTTGATTTCATAGTAGAAAATCAGAGCTGATTGTGGGATTTGGGAGAAGCCACTGTGGCACCTGGCCCTCTCTGGGCTCTCTGGGGAATACAGCATAGTGGCTGCATAGCGGTCCCAGGAGGTGGAGGTGGGGTAAGTACCCAGCTCACCAGCCACTCCTTCTGCAGCATGCCCCCACAAGAATGCTCCCTGGAGGTTGACAGCACCTTCCTGGTAGGACACAGAGGACGTCATCTGCCTGCACTTCTGTGAGCTACATGCAGTCCTGGTTGCCACAACTCTCAAAGAATTAGAGGAGGTGCCCAGAACACTCCCAGTAGCCATGGAGAAGAGCACAGCTGTCCAAAACGCCAATACCTTGTCGCCATCTGGACTGCCCCCTGCTCCAGTGCAAAGTGCAGATGGCATGTGCAGGGCTTGAGCTGTGACAAGTCTGAGCACTGTAAATTCCTTCTCAAGCTGGGAAAGGCTGGCAGATAGACTGCCACTCTGGACTTTCTCTAAGAAACAGCCTTGTGGTGGAGACAGTGTCTGTGCTGTGGTGTGCATCTGGGATCTCACTGCCACATACACCAAACTGGGCTGGGACCAGGGCACCAAGACTGTCTGGGGGAGGGAGCACCGATGAGCCTGTCTCAGGTCCTAGGTTTCATAGGCCCACGCCACAGATGAAGGTCAGGTCGATGTCCTGGGTGATTCTGAAGAAAGGAGGGTAATTTATGGGTTTGTGCTGCCTTTTGCCAGCACCGCCTTCCCAGGGCGAGGATGACAGGATGTCTGTGGGCAGTCAGAATTTCCTGATGGTGGATAAGTGGCACAGGGTGCAGAAAACTGAACCAGGAGAGCCCACATCCTGCTCGCCACTCCCTGCAGCACGGCCTGTACAGACCCTCGACCCCTGGGCCCTGGTCTCTTGCTTGGTGAATGGGGGCCACTAGCACTTCACTTGCTTACCACTTGCAAATGTGGTGAGGATTAAACTTCGGAAGTGCTCTGTGTCCAGCTGGGGTGCGGAGAGTCAGCAGCACCCTGCAATGACCCCCTGTGTGGGTCATTAGAGCAAATGCACAAATACTGTGTATGAGGTGTCCATCCTTGCGGGATGGAGACACGTTGGGGTGAATTTCTCCAAGCTTTGGGATATTTTCTAACATGGATTAAAATTCCTCATTCAAATGGCTTGATGTCTCAGCAGTAAACCAAACCATGCAAGCAATCCCACAGACATTTTCTCACTGACATGCTAACTCCCCAGTTAGTGCTCAAAGAATAGAAAAGCTGAGCCAAGCTCAGTGGCAAAGGCCTGTAATCCCAGCAACTTGGGAGGCTGAAGCAGGAGGATTACAAGTTCAAGGCCAACCTGGTCCACTTAGTGAGATCCCATCTCAAAAATATAATCAAAAGGTCTGGGGACATAGTTCAGTGGTAGAGAGTTTGCCTAGCACACAGGAGGCCCTGGGCTCCATCCTGCACTGCAAAACAGAACAAAAGAGTAGTAAAGCAATCTTGGGGTACACCTAGTCAAATGACTCCCCATACTTGGGGTTCTGTTTGTGTGTTTTGCAGGACTGGAGATTGAATCCAGGGGCACTCTACTGCTGAACTACATCTCCAGCCCTTTTTTACTTTATTTTATGACAGGGTCTAAGTTCCCCAGGCAGGTCTTGAATTTGAAATCCTCCTGTCTCAGCCTCTCAGCCTCCCAAGTCACTGGAATCACAGGCATGGACACTATGCCTGGGGCACACCTGGGTTCCTAAATGAGGCCACTATCTCTGAAAAGCAGTGGCTGGGAGGGCTGGGAGATGAATAATAGCTGAGGGTGTCTTAGAGAGGCACCCTGCTCCATAAATAACCCCACACACCTCCACCTTATGAATGACCCCTGAGAGTTAGCTTAACCCAATGGCCCAGCATCACATGGGCTTAAACCCTGCAAGAGAGTAGAACCAGGCGGTGGGCACCGGCGACGCTTAGCACAGGCTTGCTCGGACTGTGTCACTGAGTCTTGCCCAAGGGCTCTCCACTGTCACAAGAAGGAGCAGGATCCTGGTCACCATGAAGTGTCCAGACTATTCCACACCTGTTCCCTGTCCAGACTGTGGAAAAAACAGAGAGGACACATATAGCCAACACTGATGGGACAAAGGATGACAGGAAGAGCCCGGTCCCAGGACCTGTCTCTCCAGCAATGACTCAGTCACATGCCTGGGGTGGGGGCTGAGGGCTCCTGTGAGAGCTTCTGAAGTGAGCAAGCTATCTTACTTTACTGGCGTCTGTTCTCTAGGCATTATCTTATATCAGCTGTTCCCAAGTTTAATTAAATGTGATCTGACCATTTGGATTCCCTGTTAAGGTCCCTCTGTTCACCCTATCCTATCCCGGATGAACAGAAACCTAAAAAATCCACAAGAATGTCAGCTCCACAAGGGAAGAAGGAGGTAGGCAGTGGCACTGCATAGTATGCTGGCCTGTCCTCCCTGCGTGGCCACTCACACTGCTTCCCTGAGCTCCATCCCACCAGTAAATGGAGGCCAGAGCCAGTCCCAGCTCCAAAGGAGGCTCCCTAGACAGCACGCACAGTACCATGTGCAGACAGCACCAGGAAGCCTCACCTGATGTCAGGCTTAAAACTGCTCTTCAGGCTTTCCAGGAACTTCCATGTGCTCCCTCTCACTCCTCTCTACACAGGTATCAAGTAGGGGCCATGAGACTGAAATTCCTGCCTTCTGGGTCCAGTCCCTATACTAGTTAGTTGAGTGATTGTGACAACTGACTTAACCTCCCAGTGCATTAATGGAGAAACTGCGCTCCAAGCAAGATGGCTATGTAACAATGCAGCTGCCCATTCTCCACCTCAAGCATGAGTTCAGAGCCAGGCCCTTGACCACCTGCAGCAAACCCACCAGGACCTGCGAGGCAGCAGCCTCAGGACTACGAGGAGCCTAAAGCCTCTCACAACTCCAGCGAGTGGCCAAACTCTGAGCCATGGGTCTGGGAGAGCAGGGAGTGGCTATTTTTAAGTGGCATGCCTTGGCTATTTCAAGGTTTAGGTTTTATTTATTTAATTCAAGAGGAAGCCGTACTTTCTCATGACTCGTTTCTTTCAAAATGGTGTCGTGGGCATTCTTAATGTTGAAATCATCTTGACTGCAACTGGTGAAAAGATGTCTGAGAGCCAACCAGCTCTTTACTTTATCATGCCATTCAAATTTTAAAAGTTAACATATTAAGAGTCAGAATTTCTACAGTTCTTCACTAGAGGTTTAGTATTTTTCCATAACAATTTTAACGCAGCACTCTGTTTTAAAATATGCACGTATTTCCCAAGATACACATCTGCAAGATTTTAAGTCAGTATCATACAGAATACCTTGAAGTGCATTTTCGACAGGCTCACTAGAGAACAGAAAACTCACAGGGCAACAAGTGGCCCGGCACACATACCTGGAGGTGCACGGCACTGCTGGGGTCCCATCTGCACTGGTGCCCGCCTCTCCTAGCCTGTGGCAGCTCTTGGGGAGGAGCATGCACTAGCTCCCACCTATCCTCGGCCAAAGCCACCTGTGTCGTTCAGTGCATAAAAGGTCACTCGGTGTTCAAGCTCACAGCTCCCCAAAAATCAAAAGGTAAAAAGACACCAAGAAGAAAGCATAAGATCACTTAAATAATTTATGAGCCAGGGCAGCTCAGGCCTGTGGTACCCAAGGGCCTGGGGCAGTACATGCATACGTCTAGCACTGGTCTCTACTCTGGAGCTACATGGCCAATCTTCCTCCAAAACTGAGGGCAAACTCCAACAACAGTAGGTGAGAAGTCAGAGATGGCAGCCAGACACACAGCTACTCAGTCACTAGGACTCCCAGAGGGAGCTATGGTGGTGAAGACCTGATTAGCCATCCATGAATTCCTGGAAGGGAGGTGCCCCAGATGGCTCCTGAGCAGGAGAAGAGCAAAGGGTGGTCAGCAATCGGAGCCTAAAGCCACCTGTTCTACTGATTTCTTACCAAATACCTGCTGCTTCTTAGGTTTAAATTTCTTTCCTCAAATGTCTTAGTGAATGTCATAACTTAAATTCTCTATGTATTATTCACATGCTACCACGTTAACTTGTGAAATTCAATGTTTAGTTTTAAAGCCAGTATGTTGCTAAAAGAAGAAAGAATATTGTTGCTTGTTTCAACAAATGATCATAAGTTATTACCTAAAAGATAAATAATCTCTATGATAATCCTTTTAAACTAAAAAAAAAAAAAAAGTGTCACTGGGTGAAGAAAACCAGTTACACTGGAAACTTCCATAAAATCATGCTTAGTGGGATTGTGCGCACTGCCAAAGCGTGAGGGGAAAAAGGCCAGCAAAAAAAGGGTTAATGCTGGCCTTCAAGGGAGCGGCCAGAGCCCCGTGAGCAGCCCTGGGAAGCCTATAAAGCCGGCCCAGTGCCAAGGGGGCCAGACTGCGCCTCAGACCTCAGACAGCCACAGGCGCTGGTTCGCGGCTTCCTGGGGGAAGCTTCCAGCCCGGCCTCCCCAGGAGGGGTCTTCTCTTTTTCTCTCCCACTTCTTCCTTGCAAGTCCAGGATCGCTCCACTGCAGGCAAGCTCCAAGTGCACCTCCAGCAAATTCTCGAGGGGTGAGAAGAGAACCCAAGCAGCTCAGGTAAGACTTGCACCCCCATCTGCGGGTTTGGGGTCTGGGTGGCGCTGCACACTAGCTGCTAGGGTCGACCAAGGTCGCCGTCCTGGGGGGGGAACTCTAGTCCTGTGAGGGAATGGAAGGAGGCACATCCACACCACACCGCACCCTCCTGAAGGAGCAGCACCAGCTTCCACCCTCCAGAGGAGATACCTGGGTGTGACCACACACAGCGAACCATCCGTCCAAGCCAGATGTGCCTCGTTTCAAGGCTCTTCTGGTAACATGGTACTGTAGTCACTACTGCCAACCCAGAAAGTCAGGATGGGCTGACGCCTCCATCTAAAGATAAGAGCTAACAGAGCTGATCAAAGTGTAGTGCCGTTTTCCCAGATCTGGACAAGCAGGAGAAACTTGAAACAAAATGCTACTGAACTCATATTTAATGCTCACTTTTAGATTTTAAGTTCTTGGCCAACTTTAATAAGGATGCTGTGACAGTGGTAAATTTCATAGCAAGTTCCCATATCTTCTCTTTAGACCATTACACAATAGCAGTCTTGGTCAAGGATGAAAGACTCCATTTACGTGGAAAAGAAACAAATGGCTTATTTTAACCTGTTCCCCTAGAGTTTAGTCAACCAATTTAGGGAAGAGAAGGGACCTGTGTCAAGGCTTTGCTCACCTTTAAACTGCCCTCTAAAACTGCAGTCCGATACCTGCCAGAGTTTCAACAAAGAACAAAACTAGTGCCCTGGGCAGTTTTAAAAAAGAAGTTAAATCCAGAGGCTTTCAGTATTACAGATGGAATCTTAGAACAGTGACATTTACACTGCTCAAATTGGTACTATCTATGAAAGATGAATAAAGAATGTAAAATAACCAATATAAGTAAATCCATCAACCCCCGCTCGGCAAAGGTTACTGAACACACTCAGAATCACATCTGCGCCAAGGCACAGATCTGTTCTTCCTTTCTTATTCTCCTTTTTTTTTAAAGCAATATTTTCACGAGATAGGTCAATAAATCTCTAGTCTGGTCTTGCAACACTTCAAAATGATGGCCAATGACCTCAAACAATGAAATGAGATTCCAAAAGAAAAACAATCCAAACCATCTTCCTGTGGCAGGTCAGTTCACTCCAGGCTTCTCGCCCTCAGACATTGATGCTCAGGCCAGAAATCTTTTGCTGGGGAGGGGGCTGTCCTGTGCACTGTCGGATGCTCAGTAGCATCCCTGGCCTCCACCCACTCGATGCTCCCCGACCTCAGGTGTGACACCCTCACATCTCCAGGCATTGCCAGACACTGCCAACATGCCAGCTGAGAGCCCTGGATGCTCCAGAGAACTTGAGGGGCATACGGAGTCAAGCAAGCCACAGGAAACCCTGCACCCACCTCCACACCCCTGTCCTCACTCACCCAGTGTTTATGCTACAGCAGTATTACAAAAATATACTGGGTTTTACATAATTCGTTAAATAACATTTTACAAATAACTGAATAACATTTTCATCCTCCCTCCCACTTTTCCTCCCTGGGGACAGGGTGTCCTGTGTCACTCAGCCTGGCCTCAAACTCCTAGGCTCAAGTGATTCTCTTTCCCCAGTCCAAGTAGCTGGGACTACACCCAGCTAACATTATTTCTTAAACAATGACCATTTTTATTCCTTATTCTCTTTCATTATATATTACAGAAAAAAGTTTCATTTCTGGCACCCAAACTTAGTAGTAGCATTACCCAAAAACAGCTCAATTTCTTTTGCCTATTTTATTGCAAGAGAAAAGACTCTGCTCAGATTCCACTAGGTTTTCTGGACTCATTACCTTTCAGGAAAAAAAAAAAAAAAAAGCTGGGTTTTTCCCTTCCCATGTTATTTCTCTTTCCAACAGCTGCTGAAATAAATTTTATTTCCTGTCCCAACAAATGGTAGTTTTCCTAAGATTCCCATCCCCAATACCCATTCTATTTCACAAGCTTGCTATCTGCCTGTGGCCCACTCACTGCATCTGGGGATGACTCATGGCCCGTCTCCAATTTAAACCAGGCAAGCATGGGAGCCCCTAGGGAAGAAACAGGACGCTTTCCACATTCATTTCTTCTCCTTCAGCTCAGGGACAACCATCTCGCCAAGACCACGAAATCCAGAGTTCTGGCTTCCCTCTACTGCTCATGTGACATGCTATAGCTTGGCTCTGTCCTGTCCTGTCTGCATCCCCCAGGTGTCCAGACAGTAAGTGTATACAGCGCCTACCAGTCATGAGCCAGCTCCGCCAACCAGGGTGGCAAGTGCCCCACTAGCCCAGAGCCGGCTTCTGCTGCAGACCAACTGCACCTGAGCGTTCAACTTTCTGCAACTCCCGAACCCAAATGTCCAGCTCTCTGCAGAGGGAATCACCTTTCTCTCTAAAGATGGAGCCACCGCTGCAAACTGATTTCTGTGATCTTTCTAGCAAGTGCTGAAGACAGCACAGTGGCAACATGGATGTGACCTCTCCAGCCCACGCCTTTGGCATGGAGATTTACCCAGGTACCACGCAACTGGCAGTCTCCAACAGCACCTCCCCAGAACTCAACCTGTCCCTTCCGCTACACGGCACTGCCCTGGTGAACCAGACAGGGGACCTCTCCGAGCACCAGCAGTATGTCATTGGCCTCTTTCTCTCCTGTCTTTATACCATCTTCCTCTTTCCCATTGGTTTTGTGGGCAACATTCTGATCCTGGTGGTGAACATCAGTTTCCGTGAGAAGATGACAATCCCCGACCTATACTTCATCAACTTGGCGGCAGCAGACCTCATCCTGGTGGCCGACTCCCTGATCGAGGTATTCAACCTGGACGAGCAGTACTACGACATCGCCGTGCTCTGCACCTTCATGTCCCTCTTCCTGCAGATCAACATGTACAGCAGTGTCTTCTTCCTCACCTGGATGAGCTTTGACAGGTACATCGCATTGGCAAAAGCCATGCGTTCCAGTCTCTTCCGAACAAAGCACCACGCCAGGCTGAGCTGCGGTCTCATCTGGATGGCCTCAGTCTCGGCCACCCTGGTGCCCTTCACGGCTGTCCACCTGCAGCACACGGAGGAGGTCTGCTTCTGCTTTGCGGACGTCAGGGAGGTGCAGTGGCTTGAGGTCACCTTGGGGTTCATCATTCCCTTCGCCATCATTGGGCTCTGCTACTCCCTCATCGTCCGGGTTCTCGTCACAGCTCACAAGCACCGAGGCCTGCGCCCTCGGAGGCAGAAAGCCCTCCGCATGATCTTCGCCGTGGTCCTGGTCTTCTTCATCTGCTGGTTGCCAGAAAACGTCTTCATCAGCGTTCACCTCCTGCAGCGCACCCAGCCAGGGGATGCTCCCTGCAAACAGTCCTTCCGCCATGCCTACCCCTTGACCGGCCACATTGTCAACCTCGCAGCTTTCTCCAACAGCTGTCTGAACCCCCTCATCTACAGCTTCCTCGGGGAGACCTTCAGGGACAAACTGAGGCTGTATGTGGAACAGAAGACAAACTTGCCGGCTCTGAACCGCTTCTGCCACGCCGCCTTGAAGGCAGTCATTCCAGACAGCACCGAGCAGTCGGATGTCAAGTTCAGCAGTGCCGTGTGAGGAGCCTCCTGGGCGGAGACCCAGCTGTGGGGCTAGTCACAGGAACTGCACACACCAGGGCAAGGTGGGCCGGAGGCACAGGTCAAGTCATGCTCCCAAACCTCAGTGCCTTGTGAGGGTCACATTGGCTGGGTTGCCCTTGGGACCACTGGGGAATCTTGCTCCAGCCCTCCCTGATTTCATTCTGCCCACAGACTTGCACCCATCC
Source organism: Xerus rutilus (assembly GCA_028644305.1). NCBI lineage: Eukaryota > Metazoa > Chordata > Mammalia > Rodentia > Sciuridae > Xerus > Xerus rutilus. The sequence goes on along the minus strand of CM053415.1, from coordinate 13,560,613 downwards.
CAGGGCTTATGACTTCAGGTCATGTGACTGGCCTCAAGGGCACGAGAACCAGCTTGTCACTCAGCCCTCTCTACCACACCATTTCCCCAGTGCAAAGTGATTCTGCCATTCATGAACAATAGCCAAAGGAGGGAGGCATTCTGGGTGAAGCAGCTTAGTTACAGGTAAACCCACAACATACCCGAAACCCTGGGGGAAAAGAAAGTCTGCAGACAGAATCTGCTCAACAGACCTAAGTTGGATCTGATGTCCAGGAGGTGTAACTCACTGCGCATGTGCAAACTAATCCACCGGTGAGTCCAACGGGAAAAGAAAAAAGTGCCCTGCACATCTTTCATCTCTAGGAATGCTGCACTGCTGCCCCCTGGCTGGCGCTCCTAACACCTGAGCACCTGCGTGGAGCTAGGAAGGGCCTCATTTAACGAAACACCCGCTCAGAGATGTGTTGAGGTGTGTGTTTGTTTACAACAGACTTTGCAATTATGTGAATGTGGAACAAGACCGTGAGAGCTGCGTGCAGTATAAGGCAATACACAGAGAAATGCTCCGGCATGTGTGGCTAAAGAATCTGCCTCTCCAAAATAACAGTGGGAACAATGGCAATCGCAACATACGCAGTTCTCAGTAAAATGTTAAAAAAAAAAAAACTAACAATTGCTGGTAACATTCAGTGTTTGTCAATAAAATGTCATGTGCTGATTCTCCTAAATGCTCTACGCAGTTCCCTAAGTAGCATGAGAAGTGGGGCTGGGTGAGGGGGCTCTCAGAAAGAGCCACAGTCTCACAAAGAAAAGCAAGCCCATGGTTCTGCAAACTCAGGTCCCACTCAAAGAACTCTCCTGCGAGGCTAACATTCAAACCCAGCCAGCTGGACGCCACCTGGCCTTTCCAGGATGTCCACATGCTGCAGTCTGACACGCATGCTGCATCGTCTCTGGGTACCAAATGCATCTTATTACCAAAGCAGAAGGCGGGGCTCAGCCTTGTCCAGGCATTTGCATAATGCACACTTGTCCAGTCCCGAGAGGGCTCTCAGCTGTGAGATGCACCCTGTGTTGGCAGAGACACAGAGCACTCGCAGGGCCAACTGGGAGGGCTCCCTGTCCTGTTTTGTCACCAGATAAAGCTGTGCCAGGTTCTGCCTCCACTCTCTGACCACATCAAGAGGCCCCTCAGGAGCTCAGGCCTTCCAAAGAATATAAGGTAATGTGGTTAACAAAGACACTCAGTAGTTTGCATGTTATTTTCCATTTAAACTATGGTATGACTTTTTATTTCTGATAATACATATTTAAGGCAAAGGATGACTCAATTAAAAAAAAAAATCACACAGAGCACCCAAGAGAACCCCCCTTGGCTGCTTTGTAGGACACAATCTGTGCATGGATGGTTGCGGCAGGCCTGGCTCCAACAGCCAGCAGGGCCTGGATTCTCTGACCTCATCATCAGGGTGTGACGCTCCTCCAAGGAGGAGACTATTTGTCCCAGATTGAGACCCCAAGCAGTGGCATCTTCAGCACTCTAAATCCCATGTGGGCATAACTTTCCACATGAGCAGAACACAACACACCTCCTCCTGGACTGTCCCCACAAACCAACAGGTCTAGCCACAGGCAAGCAACCTCCACAGGAGTCCAAACGCATGTGCTAAAGCCCCCTTCCCTCCATCCGAAGCCACCCCACAAGGTGGCACCTGCAGAGGGTACAAGTGAGGTCCCTGTGCTAGAGCAACAAGGTCCTGAGACGCTTCTCATACCACATGCTTTGAGCCCACATGGTGCTCCTCCAGGGCGCACAACACAGAGCTGACAGCGGTGCCCAAGAACCAGGACTGCAAACTCTGACAGGGTGATATTTTTAAAAGACAAGTGCGTGATCTAAGTTCCCCAGCTCCACCTCAGTGTTGGCAATAATCCAAACCCAAGCCAAATTGCAAGGAGACAGAGTTGGTGCCTACAACTGAGTGAGGCACCTACAACCTCATGAGAGGCACCCTTCATCCTAGCTTGAAAACTGATGCACAGAAGCCCCAAACACAGACACCAGGGACTCTCACTCTTAGCTCTGATGGGTGGGGTGGGAAAACTCAAGGAATAAGAGTAAGTCCAGCATCCGACCCACAAGACAAGCCTCTAAGACACAGTTATCCCCATCACAAAGGAAGAAACATGCTGTGAGAATCTATGAACCCTCAAAACCTTAGACAGGAAACAGTACAGCCAGTAACTGAACCTTGGTCTCCCCAAAGCCATGATCTTTTTTTCCTCTACAGCAAGTGGCAACCCTGCAGCTAAAAGGCAGAAGCACTCAAGTGTGGCAAATGTAGAGCCAGGGAGCCCTGGGTACCCTGGCGTCACCCGAGGCTGAGCCCTCTCCTTTGCAGCTGCCATCTCCAGCAAGTTCAGGGAAGGCAGAAGGGAGCCTCCCCGAGGGACTCCAAATGAAGCTGCATCTGCCCAAAGCCCCGAAATATCCATGGTGGGAGGAAGGCATCCCTCTAAGGCACCCATCCCTGGGGCCAGCTGCACCTTCTCTAGAGTGCTTCTCTGGGCTATAGCAGAAGCCACCTGCGGGCTGGCTCATCCCTGAGGCCCCGAAGAACAGGTCCACTCCTTCCTGCACTCAGCAGTCCTCACCCCTACACAGCCTTCTGCCTGAGGCACCTGACTGCCAGGTCTCCTCCAGCAGGATGGCCGAGGGCTCGGGCCACATGAGGCTACAGCACAGCTTCTGCGCTGACATTCAAAGCACACTTCCTCAGCTGAGAAACGGGCAGAATTGCTCTGGAGGGTCAGGGGGATGGATGGCTAGAAGAGTGAGCACAAGGCAGAGGGCTTGCCCTAGCACACTGGGACCCTCCAGAGTCAGGGGCTGGGCCTGGTGCCCCTGAAGTCTCCTCTGTGTCTGCGATGGGCAGAGCGGAGGTCAGAAGCCCAGCAGGGCTCTGCACACCCTGCCCAGCCCTTCTGAAGGCATTTGTCTGGGAGCTGAGGCTAACTTGATTATTTTTGGCAGGAACACCACAAGATAAAATCAAGGCGTTTTAATTGCTTTGTTGCTTCCTGGTAACCCAACTCTCCCCACACAATAATGTAGTTTAAACCCTGTGAAGGGCCGGAGAATCCACAACTGTAAGCACGTGGAAAACACCTGGTTAGCACTGACCAGGAGTCCATCACTTTCTTTGTGTGTGACAATTAACTCTTGACCATGACCTGGTCCTTGCCAGTTCCCAGGCCCTGGTGAGGAATGGCAGCATGCCATCTATTACACCTTGCCCGCACGTAACCTTCAGTCCTGGAGCAAGGGTGGGGAAGACGGCTGGAGCGACCTGTCGGCAGGCTATTCTGGGCACTGGCGGCACACAGCTCTGGGGCTGTTCATTTGCACTGTGAATGAGCACACGAGGAAATGTGCTCATGTTCCTGATGACAGTTCTCGAGGGACCACAAAGGAGACAGAAGCACACAGGGAGGAGAGGGGCACTCAAGAACCCCATGGGCATGGATCAGAACAGGCGGTTCCCCAGGTGAGAAAGATTCTCCAGATGCAAGAAAGTCACAATCATACCCAGAGGACACAGGAGATGGCCCAAAGGATTCCCGCTGGCCAAATCTGGAAAAACTTGAGCTAGGATGATTCAGAAGAGTTAATAAAAGCCAGGCGCAGTGGTGCAAGCCTGTAATCCCAGAGACTCGGGAGGCTGAGACAGGAGGATTGTGAGTTCAAAGCCAGCCTCAGCAACATAGCAAGGCCCTAAGCAACTCAGCGAGACCTTGTCTCTAAAGAAAATATTAAAAAGCAATGCGGATGTGGCTCAGTGGTTAAGCGTCCCTAGGTTCAATCCCAGTACCAAAAAAAAAGAAAGAGTTAATAATTATAACCTATTAAAAGAAAGAAACCTGAGCCCATTCCAACAATAAAAAGTCAGACATAATTTAAATAAGCTATAAATAAAAGATAATAATAAATGAAGAGTGTGAAAGATGGAGGTATTCTTGGTTGTGGAAAAACAATGGCCAGTAAATGAGGAGGGAGTGCTAGGGGTGAGCAGGGGTGGGGGTGCTTGTCCCTCTGCAACTTTTACTGTGAGACGGGAACAGGCCAAGAACCCCCAAAGGAGGCATTCAATGAGCAGCAGGGTATTTGAGAGCTTAACCTGTCTCCCACAGACTGTAAGTCACTACATAGCAGAGATGGGACAGCCCCTCACTGAGTGGTAACAGTAACATCCCCAAGAGGAAGTTCAGATGTGACATCCTGAGGACAGAATGTCTCTAAAATTTCCTAATCTAAGGGTACATACTGAGTCTAATCAGGAGCAAATACCAGAAAGACCATGTACATAAAAAATGCCAATGTCGGGCTGGGATTACAGCTCAGTAGTAGAGCGCTTGCCTCACATGCGTGGGCCCTGGGTTCGAACCTCAGCACCACATACAAAGCAATAAAATAAAGACATTGTGTCCATCTACAACTAAAAAAAAAAAAATTAAAAAAAAAGAACCAAGTTTAAAAAAAAATGCCAATGTTGTAAGAGACAAACGTGGAACAACTGTTCCAAAGTCAGGAGAAAAGAGGGGTAACCATTAAATGCAATGAAGATTCTACCATAAGTGGGGGAAGCACTCTGAAGGATATCATGGGGTCGGTAGACAAAGCTGAAATACTTGGGCAGGTTAAAGTTATGCACCAAAGCTCCACTTCCTGACACCCATGCTGTGGTTATGTAAAGTAATGCTCTTATTCTTAGGAAACATCCACTGAAGCATTCAGAGGTAGAGCAGGATGTGCAATTTACCCTCGTTTGCTTGGGAAGCAGGAATATAGATAGACTGAGCCTACGTCCAAGCCTGCACACCAACACTGGAGCAATGGAAGGAACATTAAGAACAGTAACTTCCGGGGCTGGGGTTGTGGCTCAGTGGTAGAGCACTTGCCTTGCATGTGTGAGGCCCTGGGTTCAATTCTCAGTGTTGCATATAAATAAATGAATAAAATAAAGGTCTATCAACAACTAAAAAAATATTTTAAAAAAATAACATTAATTTCCCATGTATAGATGTACCCAAAGAATTGAAAACAGAATTTGTACATGAATATTCACAGCAGCACCCTTCACTGCAGCCTGAACGCCCTTGGACTGACTTATGGACAGTCAGCTCACCACACGATGGAACATCAGCCATAAAAAGAACCGGAGCACTGGCACATGCCACAACGTAGGCAAACCTGGAAACATGTACACTGGAAGATGCCAGTCACAGAAGGCCACATTTGTGTGACTCCTCTTATACGAAGTATCCAGAGTGGGCAAATCCAGAGGCAGGAAGTGGCTGCCAGGGCCCCGGAAGGAAAAAGGGAGTGTGGCGCTGCCTCCGGGATGGAGAAGGTGCTAGGACCTCCCTGGTAGCATTTAGGGTAAAGCTTCTAGTTACAGTTTTCTCTCCTCACCTACTGCTGGTAATTCAAGCTTTATATTTTCTTTTCCACAGTGGCAAGCTCATTATCTGGGGTATATTTTGATATGCTTTTAAATTAAAAATAGAGAAAAAGAACTTTAGTACAATTTAAAGCTGAACATAGTCAATCATTCTCTGGGATCTCGGACAATGGCAATGGCCAGTTCTCTCTCTCACTGGGCACTGTCCTTCGGGAACTGGGGGACCTGCACAGGCTGGCCCCGCAGCCTCCATAGAAGCACACCTCATGAGTGACCAAGTACAGAAAGGAAGCCAACACCATCATTTCACTGGCAATGTGCTCAGAAATCTATAAAACAAGGTTTATCACTCAAACACAGCACTTCCACCCTTCAGATCACAGCTGTGATCAGCACCTCTGGGAACAGGAGAGACCACGGTGAACAGACACAAGGGCGTACACAAGTGCTTGCTCCCTTGTCAGATCAGAGAAGAGGCTGGAACCTTGGGGGTTCTGGCTTCATCTTCCTGCCTTGCAAATTATCAACAGAGGCTTAGGGAAGTTCCGTCTGTTCCAGATTTAATGCGCTTTGCCTTTCCGGACTATTGGGAGGGTGGGGAGCCAGCCAGCCCAGCTTGCACCGGAACTAAGGGAGTGGGGAGAAAGGGAGGGAGTGGGTCATTGTGAACAGCCAGTAAGCCCCAAGACTCTCACTTTCCACAGTGTCCTCAGCCTCCTGGGCTCCACTTGGAGTTCTCACAGAAAAAGATATTTTCCAAATTCATCTCACTCACAGGCACAGACCGTGGCCACTAAGAGGAAAGCTGCATGCCTATGAGCAATCAGTAAGTCCTTCAGGAATGGGCTCTGGGCAAAGGCTAGGGAGCATAGAGAAGTGAGGCAAAGGTCCCAGCAGAGCTGGATGGGCGCCGGGCCCAGTGGGTTCCGGAGAGGCCCCTCCACAGCCAAGGCATGGCCATCAAGGCTGCTCAAGGGCTGCCCAGGCAGCCATGGCACCAGCTCTGAGCAGCACAAGCTGAGCAGTCCACCACAGGTTCACAGGATGACCCTGAGCTGGAACACAAAGGGCGCATATGTCTGCACAGAACCACGGCCTTTCTCATGCACCCAAGCTAGGTGTCAGGAAGACGTCAGCGCTGAGCTCATCTGACTTCTGCTCTGGGTAAGTGGGTGGGGTCCCATCTGCCAATAAGGGTTTTAAGAGTCAAAGGGACACAATACAAAAGTGCACCAAACCTGCCTGTGTTCCTATGCCTTCACACTGGGGTGGAGTTAATCCAAAACTTATCGCAAGAAATCAGCTGTTGGGTCCTGGAGTGGCCCCAGCTCCAGGCCCAGCGGCTGGCTCTGCTGCACACATGGGCTGATATGCAGCCTCTCCAGGGAGAAAATACAATTGAGTGGGTGGCTTCTTAGCAACGTTGCTGTTCCTTCCTCCTCCCTGCAGGATATTGCCTGTCGACATCTAACACTCTGGCTACCTCCAGCCTCCGGCTCTGATTCCCACCTGAGCATCTGCCTTCCCCACTGCAACCTCAGCGCCTTGAGGAACGGACCACACAAGCTTCTACGAAATCCCCAACACAGACCCGCGTGCCGTGGCCTTCAGCAAGCACTTGCTCAATGGACACACGGCACCCAAGCTGGTCCTCTGGGCCTGCACCCATAGCATTAACCAAGCAAAGGTAAGGGCCATATTCCCAAGGGGCATCACATCACCTCAGGGAAGTGACAGCAAAGGAAGGAGGTGGACCTCACTCACATGGGACATTCTTGGGAATGAACAGAGTACTCTTCTGTGTTGACTCAAAAGCACCCATCTCCCAGGAATGGGGAGAACCAATACAGCCTGCTTCACCTCCTACTCCTGAGCTACCCTCAAGAGCCCATGCTGCGCTGGCTAAAACAAACCCTGTGCCAGATACCTTCACCCTCTCCCAGAGAGCCACAACTAGCCTTTGGCTGGGCAGGGCAGCTGCCACCTGCTGGGTGGGCAACACACACCAATCAACATCTTTTTTTTTTTTACATTTATTTTTTAGTTGTAGGTGGACAAAATATCTTTTTTTTTTAATATTTTTTATACATGGGCACAGTGTCTTTATTTGGTTTACTTATTTTTATGTGGTGCTGAGGATCGAACTCAGTGCCTCACACATGCGAGGCAAGCACTCTGCCACTGAGCCACAACCTCAGCCCAGAATATCTTTATTTTATTTTTTTATGTGGTGCTGAGGATCAAACCCAGTGCCTCATGCGTGCTAGGCGAGCACGCTACCACTGTGCCATAACCTCAGCCCCACCAATCAACATCTTAAAGGCATGTAAATCTGAAAGGATCTCTGAAACCCTGGACAATGTCCAGAAGCAAGTTGGACAGTGCAGGGTAGTACCTAGGAACCCGGGGTATCTGTTTACAACAGCGTCCTCGGCTGTGGTGCCCAGCACGCATTGCAGGCTCAGGGACGCCAGCTCAGGTACAGACGACACTAGGCCCTACCACCTTCACCTGGCTCTTCACCCAGCCACTGTACATGTACACACAACACAACATGCACATGTACACATGATACAACATGCACGCATACACACAAAGGCACCAAAAGTCACATACAAAAAAAGTCACACAAATGCATGCACACACACCCACAGAGACAAGCACAAATGCAGACAGGCATGCACACAACACGCACACGCAGAGACATGTACAGGCACAAACGGGCACACACACAGACACACAAACCCACCCAAGATGAATGCTACTCGCACGCACAAGATTATTAAAAGCCTGGCCGTCCCATGTTGCCAAGGCAACAGCACGGTATGCGCTCTCCGCTGTTGATGCTGGGGTGTTAACTGGCATGACCAGCTTCAGGGAACACAGGGATGTGCCGGTTGCTTCCGCAAGGCTCCCAATGACCTGCCTCCTGGCAGTCACACCCTGTGTGATCCCCTTCCCAGGAGTGAGCTGTACCTGGCAAAATGCCACTAGCAAACAATACAGCAAGAGAGATGTGACATCCCTTCTGAGATTGAGACTTCTGATCTTTGCATTCTCCCCTCTCTCCCTCTGATCAAGTCAGTTGCCAATTAGGAGCTCCCCACGGAGAGGTCCATTTGGAAGGAACTGAGCACAGCCCTGGCCAATGGCCAGCAAGGACCTGAGGCCCTCAGGATAACAGCCTTGGGGGAATCAGATCCTACCAATACCCATAAGTGAGGCTAGAAGCAGATCAAGCCCAGTTGAGCCTTCCAACCAGCTCAACCACTTCCAACCCTTGACTACCTTTATGAGTTAAAAGGCCTGGCTAAGACACATATGGGTTTCCATCTACAAATCTGGTTCTTCTAGCCACTAGATTCTGCAATAGATAACTAAGTCAGCTGGTTTATATAGTAGAGACGAAGATTCACAGCCCTGACACTATGATCCCACCCCAGGTACATCCCTGAGAGGAGCTCACACACCTGTCTGATAGGATATACATGATCATTCTTTGCAGCATTGTTTATGATTGCTGCAAATCATTTTTTATTATTAAGACTAAAAACAACGCAGATGAATAGAAGAACAGATAAACTATGGTATACTCACACACTAAAAAAAATGAACAATTTAGAGCTACACACAACAGCATGGCTAATACAAAATGTAGCCAAAACAGTAAAATAAAAAAAAAACACACATAATACATCTCCATCACCTTGGTGATGGAGGTGGCACATACCTGTAATCCTAGCACTTTGGGAGGCTGAGGCAGGAGGATTGCGAGTTCAAAGCCAGCCTCAGCAACAGCGAGGTGCTAAGCAACTCAGTGAGACCCTGTCTCTACATAAAACACAAAATAGGGCTGGGAATGTGGCTCAGTGGTCGAGTGCCCCTGAGTTCAATCCACAGTACCAAAACACAAAAAAACAAAACATCTCCATCCACATAAAGCTCAAATATAAGCAAAGCCAAATGAGTTTTGGGGATGCACATGTTGTAATAAGCCCTGAGGAAGGCAAGGACTGGCTAGGGGAGAGCCGGCACAGCCTTGCTTCTCAGCCTGGGGGGCGTCGTGGTCCACACCCTTCTACTTTTGCATGTTATAGTAAAGTAGGGGGAGAAGAAAAGTCCATGGTATATTATGCCTGTCTGCAGCATAAATAAATCCTGCTTGGATCACAACTGTTAAGTCAAAGGCATCTGCAGAAGAAAACTTCAGTGAAGCAGGTGAATCTGAGGAGAAAGAGGCATGTGTAAAGCGGTGAACGGGTGGAAGTCGTTTGCCAACAATAGGAAAAGGGGAAGAGACCAGGCTCCTGTGACCTCACTTAACTCCCCAACACCAGCCCATGTCTAGGGATCTCAGGAGACCTCAGCAACTTGGGGAGTGTGGCCCTGTGGCTGTTTCTTCCTCTCACATCACTCCCGCTCTGCAGCCACCCACAGCCCCCTGGGAAGCCTCTACTGCAGTGGCAACCCAGGGACTAAGCCTTCCTATATCCCTCCAAGACAACTTAGTCCCAAATAAGCACAAACACTGCAAGGCAGACAATTTTCCCTTAAAAACTCTTAAAGTTTAATCCACAAGTAATGGGTACATACAAACTGTAAAAACAAATCAAGACTGAGTTTTCTGTGACTAGTTTATTCTAAGAAGACCACCTGCATCTCCCTACAGACCATTACAGGACAAGCTGCACTGGCCACCAGGCTCCCAGCAGGAGGAGGTGCCCCCGAGCCAGGCCTGTCCGGCCCTGTGCTGTGGAAGGCAATTTGCCTGGTCTGCTGTCTTGAAGAAAGTTCCATCTTCCTAGAAACAAAGATCCACAAGGCTGTGCAAGCGTCAGGACAGTTCCTTTTCAAATCACTTGTCTGGATAAACTGCCAGTGTGGTGCTTGTGGTTGTGTTTGTCTGGAGGAAGTGTTCAGGGACAGGAAAAAAGAAAATACCACATATTAGATTCCTTACCAAATACGCACGGCAGGGAAACTCAATTTAAATGCGTGGAAACATCTCTAACCTCTCTCCCTAGTTACAAACCCACATTCCCTCTTCAGACATGCTGGCGACATGACACCAGAGGGAACCGGGACAGGAGCTGCCACATCCGGACCCAACAAGCAACTCAGGAATGCACACGTGCTCAAGGACATCAGTGCTGGGCTGTTCAGAGGCAGGGGCCTCAGAGCGGGACACAGCCCGCTCAGGCCAGGAACAGTGCACAGTCACAACCAGATTGAACAAGAGTCCTGTGCGGGAAGACCAAGAGCGCTGGATGCCTGCAGGGTCCGCGTGTGCACACAGGCACGTACATATGCATGCACACACCCCTTGTGTCACCCACAGACGTGTCCTGGTTGACTTGGGGCCTCTTTTCTGGGGACCGGATGACACATCTTTCCATGCAAAAGGGTGTGGACACTACAAGCTACCGGAACAACACTTCCATGGCTGCCAGCATGAGGCTCATTCTAGAACTTCTTCCTGATCCATGGGCACGGTGCTCTATGAACCTCACCCACTGAAGTTCACCATCACATGGCCAAGCCTCCACAACTCACTGTACCGATTTAAAGAAAAACAAGGTCTCAGGTGCTATCAGTGCCGCGGTGGCTAGAACGGCACACTGTAGTCTAGGGTCTCTGGTGGACAGGATGTCATCACAAATGCTCCTTTATTTCAACTCCGATTACCAAAGGTCATGGTGTCGTCAGACAGCTGCAGGTAGGGCAGCTCACAAGGCCTGCCTTCCTGCTATGGAACCCAAGAATCAGGAAATTCAGGCCACATCTTCACCCGTGACCTGTCATATGCAAGTGCTGCATTCTGCCTCCCACATGCTCTGCCTCATGAGAGCTGCCTGTCACGGAGACAGGCCTGCAGCTGTCCCCACTTCACAGAAAGGACACAGAAGTACAAGGGATTGCCCCCACCTGAAAACAGCATAAGGGTGGGTTCCCATGGACCCTAGGTGGTGGCAGAATAGTCAGAGGGAAGGAGTGGGTCCCTGCACAGCCATGGCACAGGGAAGCCCTGGCCCTGAACTTTAAGGTAAACCTCTACCGTACTGAAAGTATTGTGCCTTGGGTATCAGTGTCCCCTGACAACCAACCCCCATCCTAGCATCTGCCATGGCCCTATTTGTAGCACCCAACGGTCGGCAGAATGGCCCCCACTCACACACTCAGGCCCTGCCCCAGTTGAGCCAGAGCAGCCTCACCATAATCATATACTTCTAGCTGAGCCATAGGGCCTATGTCAGGGGGCTGCTGTACTGACTTCCATGGGCAGGGCTGTTAGGCCCACAACAGGCTGAGGGAGGCAGGCACAGCAGCATTAGGCCAAACCTGACTGTCAGCACCGAGGCCAGGGCCTCAGCTTGGACCTTCATTTAACAGCCTTTAAAAATACTGACGCGCACAAAGGAAAGCTCATCCACTGGAGAAGCAGTGGCCTCCAAGGGATCGTGTATATTCTGATCCTGTACTTCCCCAATGGCATTCAGATGGTACTGGGGCAAAGGAAAGCACAGTCTTTCTCCCAGTGACTACAAGTGTGCTCCAGCAGGGACACTGAAGCTGCCCTGCCAGATGCAATGCTCTGGGAGCAGTCAGTCAAGCCAGACCCTGCCCATGCTCCTAACAGCAGGAGATGTAAGCTCTGTGCCTGGGAAAACGTCTTCAAAGCGACAACTGTTTTCCCAGCTGCGAGTACTCCACCCTGGGAAATCTTTCCATGCCATTACAAGAATAATTTTGAAATGATTGTGCAAATATGCAGCCTAATCCATCCATTCTGGTATTTTAGACCCATGCTCAAGAATGTCCTTGAGCACACTGTCTGCTCGGCCAGTGGCTAGTACCCCTTCTGTCACGAAGTGAGCTTCCCTGAACAAGTGTGGTGTCAGCGCACCTCACGGAGACCAGCAAACTCAGGCTTCCTCCGAGCAGTTAGGAAGTGGAAACAATGTCAGCAAAGACAGGAAGCCCACAAGTGTGCATTTTCTATTTTATTAATATGTACAATCTTATGGAAGAAAAATGTTACACAGTCATAAAGGAAAAGACATCATAGCACTTTCCAAGGGCAAAATTACTTGGGATGGAACATGCACAAATCACAAATGAGCTCTCGGCATCCTAGCAGAAAAACACTGCTTAAGTTAAAATATCAAATTTATACCATGATCTCCAATTTCAAGACAGGTACTACATAGCATGCCCCAGCAAGAGGCAAAAAGATGGGCTGGGGCTGGGGCTCAGGGGTAGAGCACTTGCTTGCTAGCATGTGTGAGGCACTGGGTTCGATTCTCAGCACCACATAAAAAAGAAATGAAGATATTGTGTCCATATATGGCTAAAAATACTAAAAAAAAAAAAAAAAAAAAAAAAAAAAAGGAGCCAGGCGCGGTGGCGCACGCCTGTAATCCCAGCACTTAGGGAGGCTGAGACAGGAGAATCGCAAGTTCAAAGCCAGCCTCAGCAACAGCAAAGCACTAAGCAACTCAATGAGGGCCTGTCTCTAAATAAAACACAAAATAGGGATAGGGATGTGACTCAGTGGTTGAGAACCCCTAAGTTCAATCCCCAGTACAAAAAAAAAAAAAAGGGTAGGGGGCCAAAGAGAGAAAAAGCACACAACAGAAATGGATACTGGTCAGGAGAACCCGGCAAGGTTCATTCTGCCAACCGTGGACAGGCTTCCCAACACCCAGGCTGAGTACCCCAGTCCGGGCTGCCAGAGTGGCCACAGGAATAGGAGGCCACACACCTGGGACATCTTAGGACAGGGTGTCAGCCTGATGGCACCTTGGCCATTCAGCCTCAGATATAGAAGGGTAGAACCAAGTTTGTCCACCAGTCTCTGCATGTCACATGACAAAGCCCTATGCAGAACCAGAAAGCCAGACATGCTGTCAAAAATGCTTAGGAAAAAGTTACAAACATGCTAAAATGTACCAAACATTTTTTTCTCTAACTTATTCTTTATTTCTACAATGAATATATTTTTTTAAGGTGGGAGAGGTTTTGTTTCTTAAAATTACATTAAGAATGAGATTAAGCAGGTTGCAACGGCTTACACCTGTTCTGTGCTACTCCAGAGGCGGAGACAGGAACATCCCCTGAGTCAAGTTCAAGGTCAGCCTGGGCAACACAGAGAAGCCAAACACCTATACAATGAATCCATGCTGAGTTCAACTGTGACAGAAAGATACATCTACATGAAAGGAAAAGAGCAAGTGCCAAAGGGATATCCTGTCCTAACTCTTGTTAAAAAAAAATTACTTTGATGCTGCTTATCCAGTAAACAGGAGGGGCAAAGAATTTCCAGCCATGTGCAATGTGTGCTTTATTTGAAACAGTTGTTGCACCATCCCTAGATGTGACTGGCACTGCAACCTCCAGTCAGATCTTCATTCTCACATGATTCAAAGGTGTGACTGCTCCAGAGGGCCATCCAGACCACGGTCACATGATTCAAAGGTGTGACTGCTCCAGAGGGCCATCCAGACCACGGGCCAGAACAAAACCCCAAAAATGAGTCTGTTCAGGAATATTCCAGAGTGCTCCCTGTGCTCCAGGCACCATGGGACGGAGCGATGTCAGTAAGAATAACGCAGCAAGCAGCGAAGGAGAGCAGGTGTGGAAGGAAGCAGGCGGGGTCAGGCCCAGGGCTGTGGGCGCGACGGTGATCCTCCCAGCCCCGAGTGCGTGGTCTGAGGCACAAGTCAGAAAGGGCACTCAGCCACTGCAAGTGACACCAGAAGAAGGCTAGGGGAGCAGGTACAGTCTGTGTAAAGACAACGGAGCTAATGTGGTCAGGTTCAGGATGAGGCAGGAAAGACGGGGCTTACGAGGCATGGGTACAGTGAGAACAGAAATTAGAGTGGACCTCTCTCCTGGGAGGGATCCAAGATTCTGACCCCCCCCCCCCCCGCACATGGTCAACTGACGCAGAATCCAAACTAGCAACAATCCATCCCTTCATCCGGCTTCTCCAGCAGGGCAGGGTGGCTGTCCCAAGGGAGCAAGTAATAAAGAGAAAGCCAACCATCACGTGTGCCCGGAGAGCAGATGGAGGAAAAGCAGATGCCTGCCACCTGAGAGGGCGAATCTTAGTTGGAACTGAGCTGAGAACAGTGAGAAGCGCACACCACTGCCCGCTCTGGGCCTGTCCCCCACCTGTGCCTGTGAGCTCTGCCTAGGAGGGAGCTGGGGGTTCTGGGCAGTTTGGGGGGTGGAGGCACTCCAACCACTCTCCATCCCAGGGCTTTGAAGAGAAGACACTAGCTGGGGAAAGAGCCAAGGACCACAGAGAAGGCCTGTGTCCCCTAAGAATAGGGTCATCCACCCAGAAAAGAGAAGACAGTTTACTCTGGCCTACAACTCCATTCCTTACACCCATCACCCTGGTGGCAACTCAGCAGCCTGCTAGGAAAGGGAAGGAGCCCAGCAATGGCCTCTCTCAGGCACATGGCATTTCATGGTCATGAAACAGTCCCATCCAGAGAAAGCAAAGAAAATGACAGCTCACCAAGAGCCGAATGCACAGGCACCAGGGACGGTGCAGGGCTATCACATGTCTGCTCCACTTCTCGCAGCACAGCCCAGGGAAGCTGGGGGCTGCGCACAGCTCAGCTGTTCTCCCTGAGGCTGCACTGCCCATAACCAGAAGGCACTTGGAAAACTCAGAATTGAGGGGACAGAGCCCCTGGAAGGGCCCTTAACCTCTTAAACAATCTGATCAAAACTAGGTGCTCTCCCCCCAAATGCACTGATGTGACATTCCGTTGGCAGCTTCTTCCCTGGACCCCAGCAGTGGCAAAAAGGCAAGACCTTTCTGCTGCAAACCTGTGTGTCCTTGCAGCAGGCCCTGGGGCTGATGTGAGTAGTGGCCCAGCAGGGGCTCCCTGCCACCTTCCTGCTGGTAAAGGACCCAGATGCCAGGTGTAGGTAACATGCCCAATTCCTGGCCCTCTGATATTTTATTTCCATAATGAGCTCTATATAAATCTCATGGGGGAAAAAAAGCAGAGATTTTATTGTTTTTCATCTTTTTCCTTGGTGTACTTAAAAATGGACATGGGCAAACACAGCAGTAGTTCAAAACTTCCAGACACTGGGAAAGGTCTGGAAACTGCTCTCATCATCAAAACAGTCTTTCTCCCACCACAGGTGTTTCCACTGGGGGTCAGATAAGCACCACCTCACCTTTCATGACTGGTGAAAATGCCAAACAGAAGCCAATGTGCATCCCCGTTCCAAGGAAGTGGGCCTCCTTCCCGGCCCTGCTACCCCTTCTACTTGTAAGCCAGCATCCTGCTCCAGAGCACGGTAGCTTAGGTGGGTCCACAAGACACATCACTGCTGAGCCGCAGGCAGCCTGCCCCCTCACATGCCTTCCCAGTTGGTCAGCCTCTCCTTCTTAGCAGGTTCTAGGAGTTTTACTCTTCTTTTTGCTGTTCTGCTGCTTCATTCTATGTGTCTATGTGGGAACTTATTTTATTGTATTTGGAACTGGTTATTTCTTTGACACAGTCTTCCATCAATTTTTCATATCTCAGCAAGAGAATTTTCCTTGAGACACCATCCTTCTTGCATTCTCTCCATTCTCTCCTACTGAATGTTAGATCTTTTATTCTAATTTTCATCTCTCCTATCTTCTCTTTCACAATTTCCATATCTTCCTTACATCTGCCTTCCAACTTCTGATGCTCTCTTTGGCCATGTCTAGCCTGCTACACTCTATTTTCTGATTCCATAACTGCAGGTTACTTTCAGTATTTTAGTTTGATTCCTTTTCAGTTCTACCTAAGAACTGCTCATGTTGAGGGCTTTCCTTTAGTTCTCCAAGTATTTTAAACATATTTAAAGTCTCACAGATGCTCCAACTCGCAGCCCTCGTGAACTCTGTCATCCATTTTATGTGCTGGCTTTCGTGATTGTTCTCTTCCTGTCATGGATTGTGCTTTGCTACAGTGGAAAATTCTTGAAGTGGGACTCTTCAAGTGATCCTGAACCCAGCAGGCTGGCCATCATGAGCCTAAACATCCCTGGGTATCCAGCCTACATGTATGGCACTGAGGCTTGACCTTTTGGTTTCCACAAAGAACATTTCTCAGCTCATCTCTTACAGATTATAGTGGAACACACTGGAGCCCCAGTTCGGCACTAGTCCTACAACAACCTCACCTATAATGAGCACTGCTGAGCATCAGGCAGCCTGCCCCCTCACATGCCTTCCCAGCTGGTCAGCCTCTCCTTCTTAACAGTTTCCAGGTGTAAGCACTGAGAGGTGTAAATGATTGCCATGGTCACAACGCTGCAAGCACCAGAGCCTGAAGTACAGTCAAGGCTGCTGGCCTCTCTCAGACCAGGATCTAAATCAGAATTGGCTTCCTGATCCCATTCAAATTGCACCTTTGGGTTGAGTTTGACTTTTGGTTGAGATGCTAGCAAAGTCACCTCTGTCCACCAGGCAGCTGCTCCCCTTCTTACCTTCCTGTGAGGGGACTCCCAAGTGCCTGGGGACGCTGCCTCAGCATGCACAGCGCTGTAGCATGATGGGGCACAGCGAGTGCTGACACCCCTTCCCACAGTGAAATGAAGCAGCCACTGAGGCCAAGGAGGCATGCAAAAACCCTAGGAAACAAAGAAGGCTCAAGCACTGAGCCAAACACTCCACCTGTGAAGGACTTCCACTGAAAAGGAGCACTGGATGGTACTTCCCATGCAGGAGTCCCTGCCTTCCAGCTACAACACCTTTGAAGACACTAGAAATTCAAGAACTCACAGCACCATGAAGAGTGAGCCAGAGCTGTCCACACCAGGGAGGAGGGCGGGAACCTGACCCAGGGGTGAGCACGTGCCTGGGATGCAAGGAGGAACTTCCCAACTACAAGGGATGGAACACAATTCTGGAAGTCAGGGTGTGGCTCATAAAGGACAGATGGGCCTTAAAGCAGCAGGAAGGGTCCCCCTCCTGGTGTGCCTTGCTGGGCTCAATATACAAGGCCAACACCCAGAGGCTGCCTCTCACAGGGAAGGTGTGGTTTCCAAGGCAGCCAGGAACTCCCTGGGTCTCCCAGGGACTCCCGCAAGGAAAAGAGGGGCACCAGGTGTGGGATAGGCCTGCAGTGGGCCTACTCCTGGGAGGGCCAGTCTCTGCACAGTGACCAGAGAGCAGGTGCAGGGCACTGTTGACAGGGCAAAAGCCATGAATACAGGTAACTCAACTGGACAAATGTGTGAAACACACACAAAAGACACAAACCCTTAGTATAAAAAGTATGCTTTCAAACAAATATGAAAGAAATAAACTTCACAATAGAACTTTAAAAAACTACAGGCAATTCACAAAAGAAAAACAAATGACCAATATGTATATGGAAAACGTCTACTTGTAGAAGTAATCAAAGAAACTGAAATGAAAACAATCACTTTCCGCCTATCACACTGGAAAACAAGAAAAACCTGTATTTATGTTGCCTGGGGTTGACGGGGTAACAAGCACTCTTACATGTCTACTGAAACAGTATTGAGGAAACGCTCCAGAACATTCACCACAGCGTTACCTGAGGTGCTACCCGGGCACGCACATGCCCACTGTAGAAATACTGCGAGGGACACGCTGCAGGATATTCATCGCTGCAGGATATTCATCGCAGTCCTACCTCAAGGCGGAACTCGTCTTTCTGGTTTCTCCTGCACACTTTTATTTTCTAATTTTTTTAACATTGATCATGTATAACTCAGGAAAAACAACAAACATTACTTTTTAAAATTACATTTTGCTGAGTTATTTTCTGTTGGCCGCAAGGAAGCAAAACTCACAAGCAACTCAGCAGCAGTTTAAGAACAGATATCGACGCGGTGCAGCTGGACTCTGGGGTGAGGGAAGTGGATCCTGTTTTCTTTGGCCCAGAAGGAGAACTGTCAGATTTCCATGGCAGCAAGGAAAGCTGGCTAGCCTCCAGGTCTTCCACAGTTCTTCAGACCTGACCAACAAACTGAGAAAACACATCTCAGAGACTGAGAGGGACACCTGTGTGTGCAGAAGTTGAAGAACACAGGAGGGCCGGCCTGCTAACAGACCCCAGGGCCACCTCCACCTGCTCACTCTGAATGGTGCTTCGTGCATGGACAGCCACCCCTGAAAAGCTTCTGGAGAGAAGTAGGATGTCAAAGGCAGGCAAGGTGGACAGGTCACCATGAGCGCAGCAGGAGGCCCCAATGTGAAGTCAGGAAAATCCCCCCTACTAGGCCATATAGCAGTTTCTAGAATTGATAAAGCCAACAGAACACATCACCAGACCCTAGGAAAGCAAGAGTTCTCATTGCCTCTGCCGACTCCCTGTACAAGTCAGCTGCCCTCTTACAAATGTGAGCACCATGGCGGGAATAGCTAAAACCCAAAACATGGTTTTGGGGCATGCCGAGGGGCAGAGAAACCCTCTCTCTGTTCAGAGGGGGGATGCAAAACAGAACACTGCTCTAGAACAGAGATTGGCGATTTCTTAAAAAATTACACATGGCTGGGCGCAGTGGCACACGTCTGTAATCCCAGGAGAATTGCAAGTTCAAAGCCAGCCTTAGCAAAGGCGAGGCGCTAAGCAACTCAGTGAGACCCTGTCTCTACATAAAACACAAAATAGGGCTGGGGATGTGGCTCAGTGGTCAAGTACCCCTGAGTTCAATCCCTGGTATCAAAAAAAAAAAAAAAAAATTAAACATGCATGTACCATATGATCCAGCAGCTACAGCCCTAGGTATATGCCCCAGAGAATTGAAAACATGATCATGAATATTTATAGCAGCTCTGTTCACAAAAGCAAAAATCTAGACCAACTCTAAATGCCCTTCCCTCAGTGGGTGAGTGAAGGGTTTTCGAGGGGTCTAATTCTGTACCTTGAATGTATTGGTTATGGAAACTCACACCTGTGATACAAGTGCACAGACACACGCATGCGTGCGAGTGCATGGAACACTGACATCTGAGTGAGCTCTAAGGGCTGCACTGCTGTGTCCTGGCTTTGGTACCATGGTGGATGGCACGAGGCATTAATTATCACTGAAGGAAACTTTGGTGTAGGAAGGACCTCCCTGTGTGTTGTTTTGCAACTTACTATGAATCTACAAGTATTTTAAAAATGCATTTCTTTTCTTTCTTTTTTTTTGGGTACTGGGCATTGAACTCAGGGGCACTCGACCACTGAGCCACATCCCCAGCCCTATTTTGTGTTTTATGTAGAGACAGGGTCTCCCTGAGTTGCTTAGTGCCTCACCGTTGCTGAGGCTGGCTTTGAACTCGCGATCCTCCTGTCTCAGCCTCGCAAAGTGCTGGGAGTACAGGCGTGCGCCACCGTGCCTGGCAAAAATGCATTTCTTTAAGGGAAGATAAAGGTGAACACCAATGGCCCGGTCCTGCCACGCCCCCATATCTGCTCCACTAGGCAGGAGTTCCCCAAGTGGGTGTGTTGTACCCTCCTTCTGCAGGCATAGTGTCCTGCTGGTGTATGAAAAGTGTTCATGACAAGGACTTCTACCATGCTGGAGATTCCCCTTGTGCCGAGATTCCCTTGCGATAGAGCACCACGTCCCTGAGGGCGCAGGATAGATGGAATGAGCTGGAAGGAGCCCAGAGACCGTGTCCTTCACCTCCACAGCCACAGGGACTCTTTCCAGCATCCCTAGAAACAGCCCTCCCATCCAAACACAGGGAAGCGCATTATTCCCTGAGCTAGATGGGGGTGTTCTAGAGATGCCTCATCTCAAGCCCTGTCACTCCCGCTCCCAAGTGCCAGTCCTGATTTGTCCCTGAGTTGGGACAGTCCTCCAAAGTGGCTACAGATGCCTGGCAAAGCCACCACCATCCTCTAGTCTGCTCTTCCCTTGGAGGCTCAGGGATGCGGGGTCTGGGCTGCCAGGACAAACCAGCACGAGTTCTCATCCTCCAGCGCCACCAGCCTTCAGGCTGCAGCAAGGTTCCCTCTGGCACCCAGGCAGGGTTCCTTTGTTCCTAAGGTAAGTGTCTACTTAACCCAGTGAGCTGCTGCCACGTCAGTCAGCAGCCCCCCAAGGGACAGAAATGGGGAGGCTGACAGGGTGGGGACACTCAGACCCTGGCCCATCTCCTGAGAGAAAATGGAGGGGTGTCCAATCTCAGGAGTTAGGGGGCACACACACTGGCACCAAGTTCTTGGTACTCAACCTCCCATCAGTGTAGATGTGGATCCTGCTGAAAGCAGATGTCTCTGCTGCCCACAGATGCCGTGTTTAAGCCCACTAGGCCCTCCCTGGGTGGTGCCCGCGGCAACCCTTCCTGCTACAGCCATGACACACAGCCCTCATTATTTCCTATAATAAGCCCAGAATTCTGTCAGCCTTCCCAGGGAGCACAGCCAGATTGTCAAAGCCACCAGCCCACATTAGGCCTGGCTGCCCTTTCCTCAAAGTGCAGCTTCTGGCTTTCCACACTGGGAAGACTCAGAATTGGAAGCAAAAGATCTGCCGCCTAGACAGCTAGAACCTTCAGGGAGAGCTGCTGCACATGGGAAGGAATTCAGGCTGAGGGTGGAGGCTGGGTAAGGTTGAACACCAGAGTCTTCGTTTCTAGCTTTGGTGGCCAGATAGACTGAACAAGGGAATGGCAAGTGCCATCTGCCAGCCTGCTCTGGCAGACATACTCCCAAATGGACATGGCTACCCATTCATTTGCACACTTAGGCTCCTTTTGTGCACAATGGCAGAGCTAAGGGCCCACAGAGTCTAAAAGATTTCCTAGTTGGCCCTGTACAGAAAATAATAAATCCTGATTTAGACTTCACTCTCAGAGGACTGGGGAGAACTAATGGCTAAAAACATAACCAAGCTGGGCACGGTGACGCATGCCTGTAATCCCAGGGAGGCTGAGACAGGAGAATCATGAGTTCAGAGCCAGCCTCAGCAACGGCGGGGCACTAAGCAACTCAGCGAGACCCTGTGTCTAAATAAAACACAAAACAGGACTGGGGATGTGGTTCAGTGGTTGAGTGCCCCTGTGTTCAATCCCAGTACAAAAAAAGAAAAAAAAAATGACCGCAACAGAAAAGCCAATCACTTCACAAAGCATCAGAGCTAAGAGCAAGGACTGCCAAGCGATGTTAGGGGCAGGCCCAACTCAGAAATATGGGCAAGGGGATCAAAGCCCAGGGTCCCCACATGAAATGTCTGACAGGAGAGGTGCCCACCCCAGGAGGGCCCACCATGTCTCTGCAGCCCCAGCAACCCCAGCAACCATGCCAGCACCAGCCCCAAATGTCAGGCCCGCCCTGCATGGAACACCTAGAGTATCTCTGTTCTCATGTACGCTGCATGTGTGCATATAAAAACACACCCAAGAAGAGTTAAAAGCTGAAGCTTTGGTGGAATAGTCTAAAGTCTCTTGTTTCTTCCAAACTGCTCATCCTCTGAGGCACAGATCCAAAAAGATGTGTCTGACTTTACCATAAATGTCTGCTGGGTTCTCAGGAACAGTGCTGGGAGGGAGGGGAGACCGCTGTTTATTTTTAATCACGTTCAGATGTTGATTTACACCAAGTGCTTTCTAGTCGCACATTGAGAAGGGGAACTGCCCTGGATGCAGCCACCCTGAGCCTTACAGGAACGCCCGCCCCAAGATCCACCAAGCGTTAGCTCAACTTCACGTGGCAATCCAAGCTGTCTGCTGTTGAATGCATCAAGAGGAAACTGGGGAAGGCCACTAATGACCCTCCAGGTCAGAACAAGCCCATGGCCGGGTTTTCTCGTGTTCCTGAGACTACCCCTTCTTCAGTGACTGATGGGACTACAGACCCAGACGATGAATGACATGGAAAGTAGCACAACACTGCTTGGCAGCAGCAGAATTACACAGAACTGCAGTTTTGCTAAAAGTATCGATTACTATCAACAGTCATCCTGAAGCTCCCTAATCCCAACCCAACACCCCACAATAACAAGTTTGCTGTATTTACCACCCTTCAAGACAAAGGACTCTTTCCAAGTAATTGAAATCCACTGGGGGGAAAAAAGCAATTAAGAGTCACATAATTGATTACATATAAAAACATAAGTTAATGCAACATCAAATATTTGTGCTATTTTTAGCAGCATAAAAGCTCAATTTTTAATGCTTTTTGCTGAACAAGCTAAATGCCCTAACTTGATCCTAGTCAACTATTGCTAAGTGTTATCATTGCAGCAGTGAGGCTATGAGGCCAATGTGGAGAATGTGATAAAAAAGGAAGAAGCAACATTAAAAGGTTGGTCAGGCCACAAAGATGGTTTCAGAAAGGTGCTGGTCAGAGGGACTCTGCCCCAGAGGGGAAGTACAGCATGCACTGTGCTGGAACTGGCGCGAAGGCCAGGACTGGCAGGCAAACCCCCGAAGTCCTCTGCTGTGGGTGACAGCAGCACTGCAGCTCCTCACAGAGCAGCCTCTACCATCACAGCACCTTTGATCTGATGTACAAAAAGCACACAAAAGGAGCCTGTGCTGCACTCCCTACAGATACTGTCAATGTCACCTTGTTCCCATCCATCCTGTCATCAAGTGCCACAGGGCAACATAAATACTTCTTTCAGAATGCAACTAAACCAAAACAAGAAATCCAGCATGGAATCTGGCTTGTCCAGCAGTATCGTTACAACCCCAGGTTGAGGACACCCAGAAACAGCCGGGGAGCTCAGCGTAGGAAAAGGGGAGCCACGCCAGCAAGTTAAGGATCACTAGCTCCACTCTGCAACACTGGCCAGCCAGCAATGGTTTTGTAGATGCGACACCAAAGTACCGGCAACAAAAGAAAAAAACAAACTACACATCATTAAAATTTAAAACTTATTTATTTAGGTACTGGAGCTATCACCCAGTGGCACTTTGCCACTGAGCCACATCCCCAGCCCTTTTTTTATTTTGTATTTCGAGACAAGGTCTCACTAAATTGCTGAGGCTGGCCTCAAATCTGTGATCTTCCTGCCTCAGCCTCCCAAGTCTCTGGGATTATGGGTATGTGCCATCGTGCCAGGCTGTATCTAGAATTTAAAAGAACTCTCACAACTCAGTAACAGAGACAGATAACAATGTTAAATGGGCAAAGAATCTGAACAGACATTTCTCCAAAGAAAATACGCACTTCTTCAAATGACCAAAGAGCACATGAAAAAAATGCTCAACACATTAGCCACTGGGGAAATGTGAATCAAAGCCACAGTGAGACCCACTGCACTGCTGCTGAGGCCTGGAGAAATGCAACCCAGTGCCGTGCTGGTGGGAGTGTAAAATCAGGCAGCTGCCTAGAAAACAGTTTGGCAGTTCCTCAAGAAGTTAAATGTAGAACTTCCATATGATCTGGCAAATTTTACTCCTAGGAATACAGCCAGAGGAACCAAAGCAGGAATCTAAGGGAAAACAGAAATACAAATATTCTCGGGAACACTATTTATAATCCCCCCCAAAGATCCATCAAATAGAAGGTGGATACTCAAAGAAAGATCATCACAACAAGGGGGAGAGCCAGAGCCCAGCGCAGTGGCTTACACGCTTGACAGCCACAGCCTCCCCGCTAAGTCAGACCCCATTCAGATTCTAGGAATGGAGTCCATTTCAATAACCCCTGCTGAGTTGAACCATCAATAATCTCCATTCTAATTTTTAGAAATATAAAACAAATCTTAGCCGGGTGCCATGGCACATACCTGTAATCCCACTGGCTCAGGAAGCTGAGGCAGGAGGGTTGCGAGTTCAAAGCCAGCCTCAGCAACTTAGTGAGGCCCTGGGCAACTAGGTGAGACCCTGTCTCTAAATAAAATACAAAATAGGGCTGGGGATGTGGCTCAGTGGTCAAGTGCCCCTGAGTTCAATCCAGGGTACCCCTCCCCCCAAAAAAAGAACTATAAACCAAATCTCTTGGTGACCAGAACTTTAAAAATGGAATTACCATGAAAAGGATACATGACTACTTCCTTTAGAACATCCCTTTAAGTGAACAGGATGGATAAATGGATAAAAGATCGACA
>CM053415.1:13522031-13536044 GCA_028644305.1 Xerus rutilus | reverse complement strand
GCGCGGTGGCTCACGCTTGTAATCCCAGCACTTAGGGAGGCTGAGACAGGAGAATCGCGAGTTCAAAGCCAGCCTCAGCAATGGCGAGGCACTAAGCAACTCAGTGAGACCCTGTCTCTACATAAAACACAAAATGGGGCTGGGGATGTGGCTCAGTGGTCGAGTGCCCCTGAGTTCAATCCCCAGTACCAAAAAAAAACAAACAAACAAAAAAAGATCGACAATATACATATAAGCAAAAAAAGAAAAAGATTCACAACAAAGAAAGCTTTAAGAAAGATCTTCCAAATGAACAATAAAAAGACAAAGAACCCAGCGAACAAATGGGCAAAGGATCTGAAGAGAGATTTCTCCAAAAAAAAGATACATAAATGGCCAAAAAGCACACAAAAAGATATTCAACATCATTAATTACCAAGGAAATGAAAATCAAAACCACAAGGAGACATTGCTCACCGCCCCCAGAGTAGCTAATAACCAAAAAGATGGACAAAGCCCAAATGTCTACCCAAGGATGCCTGGATGATACAATGTGGCTCACCCACACAGTGGAACAGTGTGCAGTGTTAGGTGTGAGCAGATCCAAGTCGGGCAGATGAAGACGCACTGACTTGGAAACATCTCCAGGGCGTGCCCAGCCAAACAGTGTGCTGACCAAAGTATGAATCACAGAAGAAATATTAACAAGCTGGACTTTTCCAAAATTTAAAAATGTCTGCTTGTCAAAAGCCGCTGTCGAGAAAATGAAAATCCCAGCTACAGAGGGGGAGAAAATACATTTACAAAACAAAAAATCTGATAGAGGCCTTGTACACAGAATATACAACAAACTCCCCAAACTCAATAATAAGAAAACAGACCAACAAAAAGGCCAAGAGAACTAAACAGACACTTCACCAAAGACAATTTATGAATGGTCAAAAGAAAGTGTAAGATGTCCATCACTGGTCATTGTTGGTCAGGTGCCAGTAAAGTGGGAGCACAGGGTTCAGTTTAAGTTGGTGACTACTGAAAGAGAAGGACCTCCTGCGCTAAGCTTGAGATGAATGCCGGAGGACGTTCCTGGACCAGTCCATCCTTTAAGGCATCAAAGTGGCGAGTAGATCGACCGCTACCTCTCACTAACCAAGACCCTCATCAAAGACCCTCATTTACATGCTAAAATACATGTTCATGCGGGGAGACATAACACAATTTTAGACATATTTGGGGGCACAGGCACAATGAGAGATTACAACATAGCATATGAAGATGTCAATTTCTAGCCTCCCAAACATACACATGCTGTTCAACCTTTGACCTCCTTGCCACTCTGCCTACGGGGCAGCCACCTTGCTCTGTGAATCAGTGTAATAAATAACTCCTACTAACCTAGCGAGCTGTGTTTGATTTGTATCCTGAATGATCTAAAGGACCCACTGAGCCTGGGACAAACTAAAACCACAATGAGAAACTGTCCACTTTAAGTAAGTGCAGTTTCTATGTCAATTATACCTCATGAAGGTGCTTTTTTTTTTTTTTAAATGTTTATTTCTTAGTTGTAGATGGGCAGAATATCTTTATTTTTTTTTATTTTTATGTGGTGCTGAGGATCGAACCCAGTGCCTCACGCGTGCTAGGCGGGCACGCTACCACTGCGCCATAACCCCAGCCCCATGAAGGTGCTTTTAAAAACCAGGTAGTGGCACCCACCTGTAATCCCAGCTGTTCAGGAAACTGTAACAGGAGGATTACAAATTCAAGGTCAGTCTGGGTAACTTAACAAACCCCTTCTCAAAATAAAAAAATAAAAAGGGCTGGGGATATAGCTCAGTGGTAGAACACCCCCAGGTTCAATCCCCAGTACTAAGGAGGAAAAATCCCTAGAAGAATAAATCTAAACACACACACACACACGCGCTCCCCTCTCTCTCCATGACTATATCCACAAGAGTGGCCAAAATTTAAAACACTGACAATAACAAGTGCTGACAACAGGCAAAGCCACTGGCACCTGCACACGCTGCTGGAGGGAACGCAGCACGCAGGTGCTCTAGAAACCAGCTTGGTAGTGTGCCATCTTTAAACACAGTGACAACTAAAACTGCCACACTCCCGAGATGCCTCTTGGTGCCCAGGGCTGCACCAAATCAAAGGAACAAGGAGGCAGGGTGGGCCAGGATTCCTAGATAAGGCAGGACTCTGCCTTGTTCCAAGAACTCTGAGAACTAAGACAAGCTAACGGCCCGTCTGCAACAGCGCTCACCGGCACGCACAGCAGAGCAGCTGCTCCTCGGCAGGCTGGCCACACGTGAAACGGAGCAAACTAAGCTTCTGCCAACTAACCTACGAAATCTTGCGAAGAGGATGTGTGTCATCCCACAGCACTGAGAGGGATGGAGGTGCTCTTTTTCCAGGAGCAAAGTCATGCGAGACACAGGTGCTACTGGTTCAGCCTGTCACCACTGAACTCTGCCTGGAGTCCTCGCTCATCATTAGCGTTCCCTAATGAATCGTGCATCTTGCACACTGGCTTCGGGCACCTGCTTTGGCCTCTCGGCAACCTATCGCCCCGAGTGGGCTGTGGGCCTGACAAGCAGTTTCTCAGAAAATCACGCACACACTTACCACACGGTCCAGCAACTGCGGTCCTGGGGTTCATGGGAGACGTGAAAGCGCATGAGGACAGACGGCCACAGCGTGATCACAGCAGCCCCAGACTGGTCAAAGGTAAACGAATCTGTGGCAACTGCATGCAGTGGAGTAGTGTTCAGCCAGAAAAATGAAAGACCCGGGAGGCAATGTCTTTAGGTGACTGAGCAGAGATCTCAACCTAACGGCCTCCAAAAACCACTAAGGGTCTTGAGGTCTCAGTTCCCCAGGTGACATAACCAATCCATCTCTAAGTCCCTTTGGCCTACAAGTCTACCAGCTTGTAATCCCAGCCTAGGATCCAGTAGTCACAAAGTAGTGGGGCAGGATGAAATCCCACTACAGAAAGCAACTCAGGCTCCAGGAAGTTGTCAAAAAGACTCCAGCCACTCACCCAAGGGTGCAATGACAAACCCGGGGAACAGTAACCATCCTTGAGGCCAAATGCCACTGGTGTGAAGGATTTGGGCTCTGAGAAAATTCTCAAGGCCATAACGTTCACTACCACATCTTGATGGTTTTATAAAAACTTGCAGGCTTCCTGCCTGTGTAATTCACATCCGACTTATTTTCAAGATTACAAAGAAGGAAACCAAAAGCCACTATGCAGTCCCAACTGAGCAGCTCTTCCCAGCCTCAGCCCAGAGTCTGCCAGGCAGACTCCAGTAGAACCCCCAGAAATCCAGGGGACCTGGATGCCAAATAGCTTACCAACTGCACACACACATCCTAAAAGAACACAACTGAGCCCTTCCAGGAGTAACTCCACTGTGCTCTCCTGCCTGCTGATCCCAACGTAGACATATGGACCTACTTCTGAGCTGCTCTCCCATTCAGGCCTCTAATAACTCAGTATGAAGGCAGATGCCAGGAAACTTTGGGGACACTGAGTGACATTCATGGAGTTTCATCAGCTAGCACCCTGAACCACCATGACTGAGGACAACCAGAGGCTGGAAAGAGGCAGGAAGCCCAACAGTGAGTCTCCTCTATCACCAGCTAGCAGGTGACTATGCAGGTGGCCCACTCTGCTCTGTCTACAAAACTGGCATGACTGCCACACCTTGGCCTGGGCACCTCAGAGCTGCTGAGAACCCAACACTGCAGGGCCTCTGCACATGGACACACCAACTGGGTATGGTGGCACATCCTGTAATCCCAGTTACACAGAAAGCCGAGGCGGGGGGATCTCAAGTTCAAGGCCAGACTGAGCAGCACAGTAAGACCCTATCTCCAAAGAAATGTACTTGGCAAATGCAAGGGGTACCTACCAACGACAGGCCGTGAAAGTACAGCTACCTGAGCTAGAGCCCACCTTCCTCCCAGCTCGGCCACACTGTGTCTCAGCAGCCAGAGGTGTATCTATGGCAACAATGGCACCGCCCTCTAAACTGCAGACACTTGGTTGGCTCTGGCGTGACAGTCTTGTGTACACTGCCTCCCCTTCATATATATCAGTGTCTAGGACAGAAACAGAATGCCCAGCTTCTCCTCGAGGGATCAGAAAGGAAGTAAAGGGAAGGGGAAGGAAGGATGGATGGAAGCAGGCAGGAGGAAAGGAAGGGAAAGGAGAAGAGGGGGAAGGAGACGAGGGAAGCTGACCTGCCAAATCGCAGCCACACCCTCCTTCCACTTCAACCAACTCAAGTGCCTGTGAGAAGGCCAGCCTGCCCAGCCTGGTGCCCTGCAGCCATCCTTCTGAAGATCTAAGTTATCTAAAACTTAACCCTCATGGCCCTTTGCAGTAGAAAATTAGACCTGGAAGGGTTAAAGTAACTGCAGCAGAACTCCTGGGGCCAGGCTCATTAGAAGGGCTCTCCAAGGCAGACAGGGTGTACTAAGACTCCACTACTCCAGGACATCCTCCAGGAAGAAGAGAGTCCTATAAACGCCAATCCCAGCCCCATGTGTCCACTGCCCAGCAGAACTGAGGAAGAGGGAAGCCACAGGTACAAGGTGCTTTCTAAGACCATGCCCAGTCCATGGGCACCCAGCCACCAAGATGAGGGGCAAGGCATTTTGGAGCATCTCTGCTCCTGTCCAGGGACATCACAAACCACCCGCTTCTCCAGTGTGGCAAGCCTGCCAGGGCCTCTGGCACAGTGAGCTAAGCAAGCAAAGCCTGGGGCTGAGGGGCCTGACTGCAAACCAAGGGCCAGCGGAGCTGCAGCCCAAGCGGCCGTATGCTGCTCCTCGAGCTGGGCCTGCAAGCCTGAATTGGAACTCAAGCTCCATGGAAACTGCTCCCCAAGGGGCGATGAAGTTTCCAGCACTTGGGGACACTTCAACTGTCCTGGCGCAAGCATAGAGTGCTCATACTGTGGGAAGTAGCTGCACAGGGCCCAGGGAGCTCCCCAGATGGACACTTCTGGGAGGACAACACAGCAGCCCAAGGAGGACAGAGGCCTCTCCCTTCTCCACTGCAGATCCCAGAGGTTCACTGGGAAGCACTGGGGGACAGGGAGGGGCCCAGCGCTGTACTTTTCCACCAGCTCCCCAGTGACGCGGAATGGCGCTCTCCAGGCCTCACGACCCGCCATTCTTCAACAGTTAGGTTCAGCTTTCCATATTTTTTTCTCTAAAATATATGCCTGATGCCTCTTTTAATAATTTCCCATGAGAACCAAAACAGTGAGTAAAAAAATATTTTTCTCAACAGAGACCAATGTGGATTTTTTTAGTATTTTTTTTAGTTGTTAATGGACCTTTATTTTATTTATTTGTATGTGGTACTGAGAATCGAACGCAGTGCCTCACACATGCCAGGCAAGTGCTCTGCCACTGAGCCACCGCCCCAGCCCCCAATGTGGATTCTTAAGAAAAGAGAGTCCCCATTTTGTTGGGATACTGACTTCCGGAAATACAAGAAGGCGATCTCAGAGTGCAAGCCTCCAAGCCCCTACACAGAGTCACAAAGACCAAACTTAGAAGCCACCCACAGCACAGGAACTAGCCCCTGGGCTCACACACTCCCTCCAGGACTGTGGCTGTCGACCTCTGCTGGTCAGTGACTGCCTCCCACAGGCCAGCAGCCCCCAACGAGGCCAACACGACATCCTGCTGCTCCCAGTGAGTCTAAAACTAACTCAGAACTTGCGGCCAGAAAACTGAACACTGAACACAAATTTATCAGTAATTCCATGTTATAAACCAAACCAGACTAAGAGGAAACAGCCCAAACGTTTTCTTCCTTCATGTTTTCCACATTTCTTTTAATCAACATATACTTTAATGACAAAAAACAATGAGGGCTGGGGATGCAGCTCAGTGTGGAGCCATTGACTGGCATGTGCGAGGCCCTGAGTCCATCCCCAGCACCACAAAAGAAATCATATACTTTAAAAAATTATTTGAACTTAAACAAAAAGGAATTTTAACCATAAGCCCTAAGCTGAGCTATTAGGGGTCTGCCGGTGGCCAGTGGCCTGCCTGTAGGCTCACTAAAAAAGGAAAGCTAGAAGTTTTACAACATGAAAAACCTCCAAGGTGATGGCATGGAGCTCATTTTAAGAAAACTGGAGGAGCCTCAAAAGAGCAGGGCAGTGTCATCAGGAAGGACCATGGCTCTGCATGTGGCAGGCAGGACCACCACATGAGACTTGTAGCTCCAAGGAACCTGTTTCCCCCTGGAACCTGGAAACCACAAAGAACTGACACAGCAGCCTCTCAAGAGACAGGAGGCCTGGAGACACAGGAATTTAACCACCTGCTAGACAAGAGCCCAATCAGTAAGACACAGGAAAAATTCTACCCTACTCCCTGAGACCTGTGCAAACGATCAAGGTGCCTCCTGCCCACACAGCAGCCAGATGTCATGAGCAAACAGCCAAAGAGAGCCCAGGACAAGGCAGGGGTCCTGGGTCTGGACTGCTTCCACCCTTCCAGTGGTGGTGACCTACTCCTCACACACTGAGCCTGTCCCACCCATCCTGCCCCACAGATTCTGTGCCACTACCAGACACACTGTGCACATTATTTCACACATCTCTCAAAAGCTCAGAGCTGCCTAACTGGATATCCCAGCACGACCCTGAGGACATCAAGACTCCAGTGGTCAGGGACTTCCCCTGGGGTCAGTTGTCCACGCAGGCTTGCTGAAGACTGCAGAATGTCCAGACCAGCTGTCAGTCAAGGAGTCAGGTGGGCTCTGCCTTCCTACTGCCCTTCTCTCATTTTATAAAAGGAAAGATACCTACCACCCTGAGTCATACCCTGGCACACCACCCCAGGGCATCAGAGCCTCTGGAGGACCTCACAAAGAGTCTGAAATATGGTGCCATGCTGCAAAAGTGCACAAATCCTTGTACTAGTCAGGTGGTATCCATCTTCCTTCCAAAAAACATAAGAGTCTAATCAAGTTGTCATTTAATAGTTGATATTTAAAATATATTTTGTGAACTGGGGTGTACTTTAGTGGTAGAGTGCGTGCCTAGCATGCACGAGGCCCTCAGTTCAATCCCCAGCACCAAAACATAAATACAAACACATACATACAAACACACACACAAAATATGTCCCTAAAAAATCATTTAATGAGGCCAGGGTGCAGTGGCTCACACCTCTAATCCCAATGGCTTGGGTGACTGAGGCAGGAGGACAGTGAGTTCAAAGCCAGCATCAGCAACTTAGTGAGACTCTGTCTGTAAATAAAAAATTAAAAACCGAGCACGGTGGCTCACGCTTATAATCCCAGCACTTTGGGAGGCTGAGACAGGAGGATTGCAAGTTCAAAGCCAGCATCAGCAACAGCGAGGTGCTAAGCAACTCAGTGAGACCCTGTCTCTACAAAAAACACAAAATAGGGGGCTGGGATTGTAGCTCAGTGGTAGAGCGCTTGCCTCGCATGTGTGAGGCCCTGGGTTCGATCCTCAGCACCACATACAAAGCAATTAAGTAAAGAAATTGTGTCCATCAACAACTAAAAAAATATTTAAAAAAAAAAAAAAAAACACAAAATAGGGCTGGGGATGTGGCTCAGTGGTCGAGTGCCCCTGAGTTCAATCCCCAGTACCAAAAAAAAATTTAAAAAGGCTATGGATGTGGCTCAGTGGTTAAGCACCCCTGGCACCAAAAAAAAAAAAAAAAAAAAAATCACATAATGGTCTCAGTTCAATTAAGCAATGTTGCTAGAACAAAACTTCTATTCCAATTTACTTATTTATTTATATCTAAAAATGAGAAACGGGCGGAAAAAAACAACATTAAACCTTGTCTCACTCAAACACAAAACTCATCAAGGTACATGAACCAACTACAAAACTCTAAAAAGCCCAGCCATGTCATTATGTGATGCATGCCTAACCAGGCTGTATTCTACGTTGACTGATTTGACAAAATTTGTGATATGTTATGCTGTTTTGATCAATGTATACTACTAATTATAAAGACAGCCCAACAGAGAAGTAAAATTTCAACACTCAGAACTTGGCGGTAACAAAAAAATTTAGATTTTTCAAAATTTAAAGGTATATGTATATCTTTGTGGCAGATAAGATTTAGGGGTGAAGAATAGAAGTATATTAGGAAAAGAGATTGTTCACGCCTGGTCTTGGGTGGTATTAAAATCACAGTTATAATCTGTTTCATGCAGTTCAGTGATGTTAACAGCTGGTTTTCAAACTCTCTGCCATGTTAGTGCTAGATACAAACATTTTTAGACATATTTTTTAAAAATTTTTTTTGGTTGTCAATGGATCTTTATTTTTTATTTGTTTATATGTGGTGCTGAGAATTGAACCCAGTGCCTCACACATGCCAGGCAAGTGCTCTACCATTGAACCACAACTCCAGCCCATAGACATGTTTTTAAACAGCTGTCTAGGCCCCACCACGTATGGTCATGGTGAGGAGCCATCTCCCTTTCTGCAGGGGAAGCCCCCTCTCTGAAAGCACATCCTCAGCCCAGCTGCAGGTTCCCGCTACCCTGGGCCCTCTGTGGCCAATCTCGTTCATCCCAGTTGCTGTAGAACAGGTGCCTCACACAGGGGTCGGCAGAGGCGGCCAAAGCAAGGCAGGAACAGTGTTCCAACCTAGCACTGCAACTGCTCTCTGCAGGCGCTGGGTGTGTCCTCGTGTAGCCTGTGCTGTCCTCTGCTCCGCAGAGGCGCTGGTGGCCTTACCTTGGGGCTGGCTGCTTCTTTGTCTGCTGTGGTTTTAGATGCGTGAGGTATCTCTTCTGAGGATGCCTTCTTTACTTTCTTGTTCTTTTTCTCTGTCATTTCGGGACCTTTTCTTTTCTGTTTTGCCATCCTGCAACAGACAAAGCACACTGCTAAATACATAGAAAAAAAGAGCCTTCAGCCATATGATATTTTTAAACAAGAGAGGAGAGCACTCTCCTACTACAAGAGACCACAAAGGTATTTCATGAAATATAGTATATAAAAGTTTAAAATAAAAAGTTAAACTCCTAGTTCATCACCAATTTAACATTTTGGCATATTTCTATTTTCTGGGTGTTTTTACTTAGCATAGCTGCAACCAAGCATACATTACATATTCCATTTTTTTCTTTTTTCTTTTTTAGATGGCAATCTTTTATTTGTTCATTCATTCATTCATTTATTTTTTATGCAGTGCTGAGGATCAAATCCACTGCCTCACATGTGCTAGGTAATAAGCACTCTATCACTGAGTTACAATCCCAGCCCCATATTCCATATTTCTGAACTCACATGAATATAAAGCTCTTAAAATTATGAGAAATACTGTTTTTGTTTTTGCTTTGTTTTGTTTTTTGGTACCAAGGATTGCACTCAGGGGCACTCAACCACTAAGTCACATCCCCAGCCCTATTTTGTGTTTTATGTAGAGACAGGGTCTCACTGAGTTGCTTAGTTCCTCACTTTTGCTGAGGCTGGCTTTGAACTCACGATCCTCCTGTCTCAGCTTCCTGAGCCATTGGGATCACAGGTGTGTGCCATCACACCCTGCAAGAAATACAATTTTTAGTGACAAGATCACAATTTTCCAATGATTAAAATTTGCTTGCCTTAAAAATTGGGGTTATTTTTATTTTCTACAATTCTGGGCTAACTCATATTCCTACACAGGCTATGGATGAGTCACCCACCCTACCACAGGCACCTGACCACCTGACCACTTGCAGGTGGAAGGGCTCCAGGATCACCAGGAGATTGGGACATCTCTGACCAGGCCAGTCACGAGGACTTGTACAAGAACTATGGGATATGAGAGGACAGATGTGCCTATCAGGTCTATTTCCTCAAGTACGGTAGCTAGTTACTCCTGTACAAGAACAAAAAAGAAGTCCATGAACTATAAAACAAATTCCCTCCATGGGATTATGTGATGAGGGAACCAAGAGAAATGGCTGAGGTTGCCAGAGTCTGGAAGCCCAGGAGGGGAAGGGGGAGAGAGCCCTGGGCCTTGCAGGAAGATGATGGCTGCTGCTGGGTCCTAAAGTGGAGACCAGACTGCCTCCAGGAGGAAGAAGTGGAAACTAGCAGCCCAAAGCACCTACCCACATGGAACACGCATTCTTATTGGGGAGACAAATACATGCCATGTCAAAAGCTGAGAACTAAGGCTGGGATTGTAGCTCAGTGGTGGAGCACTGCCTTGCATGTGTGAGGCACTGGTTTTCTAAAAAAAATATTAAAAAAAAAAAAAAAGGCTGAGAACTAGCCGGGCACAGTGGCACACGCCTGTGATCCCAGCGGCTCAAGAGGCTCAGGCAGGAGGATTGTGAGTTCAAAGCCAGCCTCGGCAATAGCAAGGTGCTAAGCAACTCAATGAGACCCTGTCTCTAAATAAAAAATACAAAATAGGGCTGGGGATGTGGCTCAGTGGTTGAGTGCCCCTGAGTTCAATCCCCTATGCCCCCCAAAAAAGTTGAGAACTACTATGCAAAAAAGGGTAGGAGGGGTTACGGGAAGGTGACCATGTAAACAAGACAATGGGCATGGAAGCACAGCTCAGTGGTAGAGCACTTGCCTCGCTGTGCAAGGCCCTGGGTTCAATCCCCAGACCCCCAAGAAAAAAAAAAGAAAAAGAAGATGATCATAAAGAAAAGTGCCCAGAAGTAGCAAGCGTCCCTAAAGGCCAGATTTGGGGCCAAATACCACTCTATGTGAGAGAAAGCAGGGGAGCATAAGGTGGACCTGGGACACAAGGGGAGCCAGCACCAAGGACCTCCAGTCCCATTTGGATCTGTCACTTTTTACAGCACACTAAAAGCATATTACTATTCTGGAGTCAGAAAATTCCAAACTCCATATTCCTTAATTAAGCCTTATCTTTAAAAAGTATTTGAAGCCAGAGGCTACAAATTTCAATTAACTGTGTAATAAGATATCTTGAAAGAATGAGAGACTGTTGACACAGGGACACTGAAAACACAAAGGATGTCGCCAGCCCATTACCTTGTTAGAGAAATAAGTTCAGCAAATATTTACACACCAGTTACTATAAAAGTTAAATCCATATTCATTCTGTAAGTTATCATTAAAAACTTTAATCACTAAGTCTATTTGCTAAAAAGAAAAAGACTTTTCCATATTATGGAGTGATTTCTTTTAACAGTTCTAAGAGATAACTCATAACTCTGGGACACTGAATGTTTCTTCTAGAAAATATTTAATTTCATTTCTGGTCAACTGACTTTCAACAAGGGTGACCAGGCAATTCAAAAAACAGTCTCTTCAACAAATGGTGCTGGGACAACTGGGTAGCCACACATGAAACAATGAATTTGAAGCCCTACCTCACACCACACACAAAAATGAACTCAAAATGGATCAAAAACATAAATGTAAGAGCTAAAACATAAAATTGTTGGAAAAAAATGTAGAAAAAAAATCTTTATGACCTCAGATTAGACAATGGTCTCTTAGTACCATAAGCAGCAAAAAAATAAATAAAAAGATAAATTGGACTACAACAAAATTTAAAACTTTTATTCTGCAAATGATGCCAGCAAGAAAGTAAGACAGCTTACAGTATCAGAGGGAGCATTTGTAAATCACACATCTGACAAGACCCTTGAATCCAGAATATGTGAACAACTCCTAAGAAACTCATTAACAAAAGGCAAATAACTCAATTTTAGAAAGAGCAAAGGTTTCAGTACACATGGAAGACCTGAAAAGATGCTTCATTAGTCATTTAGGAAATGCCAATCAAAGGAGGCACCACTTCACATTCACCAGGATGGCTACAGTTAAAAAAAAAAAAGACAGGTTGAGGTGGCTTAGTGTAGAGTGCTTCCCAAAAGTCAACTCAAAGTGGATCAGAGGAATTAGACCAGAGACCCTGCACCTAACAGAAAAAAAAGTAGGTCCATATCTTCATCATGTCAGATTAGGCTCCGACTTCCTTAGCAAGACTTCTAAAGCACAAGAAATAAAATCAAGAATCAATAAATGGTATGATTTCAAACTAAAAAGCTTCTTCTCAGCAAAAGAAACAATCAATGAGGTGAACAGAGAGCCCACATTTTGGGAGCAAATTTTTGCCACACGCACATCAGATAGAGCACTGATCACCAGGATCTCAAAAAACTTAACACCAAAAAAATAAACAACCCCATCAATAAATGGGCTAAGGAGCTGAACAGAATTACCAGAGGAAGAAATACAATCGATCAACAAATATATGAAAAAATGTTCAACACCTCTAGCAAGTAGAGAAATGCAAATCAAAACTACTCTAAGATTTCATCTCATAAGCCGGGCGCGGTGGCTCAAGCCTGTAATCCCAGCACTTAGGGAGGCTGAGACAGGAGAATCGCGAGTTCAAAGCCAGCCTCAGCAACGGCGAGGTGCTAAGCAACTCAGTGAGACCCTGTCTCTACATAAAACACAAAATAGGGCTGGGGATGTGTCTCAGTGGTTGAGTGCCTGTGAGTTCAATCCCCAGTACCAAAAAAAAAAAAAAAAAAGATTTCATCTCATGCCAGTCAGAATGGCAATTATCAAGAATACAAACAACAATAAGTGTTGGTGAGGATGTGGGGAAAAGGCACACTCATACATTGCTGGTGGGAACTGCAAATTGGTACAACCAATCTGGAAAGCAGTATGGAGGTTCCTTAGAAAACTTGGAATGAAATGACCATTTGACCCAGCCATCCCACTCCTCGGTCTATACCCAAAGGATTTAAAAACAGCATACTACAGTGACACAATCACTTCAATGTTTACTGCAGCACAATTCACAATAGCTAAACTGTGGAACCAACCCAGATGCCCTTCAAGAGATGACTGGATAAAGAACAGGTGATATATATACACAATGGAATATTACTCAGCAATAAAAGAAAATAAAATTATGGCATTTGCAGGTAAATGGATGGAGTTAGAGAATATCATGCTAAGTGAAGTAAGGCAGTCCAAAAAAAAAAAAAAAACAAAGGCCAAATGTTTTCTCTGATAAATGGAAGAGAAAGGCAAGGCGGGGGGAGGAGAGGAACTTTGGATTAGCCAAAGGGGAGGGAGGAGAGGAAAGGGGGCATGGGGAGAGGAAAGATGATGGAATGAGATGGACATCACTACCCTAGGTATATGTATGATTGTACAAATGACCCTACTCTGTATACAACCAGGGACGTGAAAACGTGTGCCTCATTTGTGTACAATGAATCGATAAGCATTCTGCTGTCATGCATGTATAACTGATTAGAACAAATAAAAATAAAAAATAAAAAATAAATGTAGAAGCCGGGCGCGGTGGCTCAAGCCTGTAATCCCAGCACTTTGGGAGGCTGAGACAGGAGAATTGCGAGTTCAAAGCCAGCCTCAGCAATGGCGAAGCACTAAGCAACTCAGTGAGACCCTGTCTCTACATAAAACACAAAATAGGGCTGGGGAGGTGGCTCAGGGGTCGAGTGCCCCTGAGTTCAATCCCAAAAAAATAAAAAATAAAATTTTTTTTATTTTAAAAAATAAAAATAAAAAATAAAAAAAATAAATGTAGAGTGTACCAAAAAAAAATGAAAAATAAAAAAAATAAATGTAGAGTGTTTCCCTAGCAAGTGCAAGGTGCTAAATTCCATCCCAGCACCACAAAAGAACAAGTGAGTAAAAGAAAACAGACATAATTGTTGTGGGCTGGGATTGTAGCTCAGTGGTAGAGCGCTTGCCTTGCATGCGTGAGGCACTGGGTTCGATCTTCAGCACCACATAAATGAATAAAATAAAGATCCATCAATTTTTTAAATTTTTTTAAAAGACATAATAGTAATTATTGGTGAGAATGCAGAAAAACCCAAGCTCTCATTCACTGCTTGTGTAAGTGGCACAATCACTTTGGAAAACAATCTGGCAGTTCCTCAAAAAGTTAAAAACATGCAGTTACCATATGACTCAGCACTCCTAGGTGCATCTCCAAAGGAAATAAACACATCCACATTAAAATTTGTAT
>CM053415.1:13479322-13521931 GCA_028644305.1 Xerus rutilus | reverse complement strand
CACGCCTGTAATCCCAGCACTTAGGGAGGCTGAGACAGGAGGATCGCGAGTTCAAAGCCAGCCTCAGCAACAGCGAGGTGCTAAGTGACTCAGTGAGACCCTGTCTCTACATAAAACACAAAATAGGGCTGGGGATGTGGCTCAGTGGTCGAGTGCCCCTGAGTTCAGTCCCTGGTGCCAAAAAAAATAAATAAATAAATAAATAAAATTTGTATTCTAATGTTCACAGCAGTATTACTCACAATATCCAAAGGTGGAAACAACCTAAATGTCCATCAATGGATGAGTATATAACCTACAGTGTGTCCAGAGTGGAATATTATTCAGCCACAAAAAAAGTGAAATATTTATATACCTACAAAATGTGTCACCTTGAAACATGATGCTAAGTGAAAGGAGCCAGACACAAAAGACCACATATTATACAATTCCACCTGTATGAAGTGCTCAGGATAAGCAAACCAGAGATTAAAAAAAAAAAGGCCAGTGGCTACTCAGGGTACGGGAAGAGAAGTGGCAGTGAATGCTACGGGAGACAGGGTGTCTTTTGGGAGGAGGAAAATGTTCTAAAATTAGATTGGTGATGGTTGCACAACCCCATGAATACACTAAAAAAAAAAAAAAAAAACTATAATCTCTCTCAAGTTACTATAAATTTAAAAATATAATGTTAAAGTGCTGTTTAAAAAAATAAAGATATAAACGGGAAAATACATGTGGTAAGATGCCTGCCGTAGAAGCCTCCTTGTGCCCTTAAAGTAGGCTGTCTGTTCGTGGCCAAGGCTGAGCTCATGCTACACAGCAGCTGAGTAGCCTGCCACCATGGCCCTTGATCATTGCTATTCCCAGTGACTGGATTAATTTCCGTAGAGCAATGAAAACCCAAGATTTTCCCGCTGTTTGGTGGTTGGGAGGATTTAGAGAGGGTCCAGGATATTAAAGAAGCTAACCCTAAGTACCACTGAAATTGAAACTGCTTTATGGAATTAGCAATGAGAAGCCTCACCAAGGCCAGGCCCTGTGCTAATAACACGCTTTACATTGACCAGCCCACCCACCCTTGTGACCCGTGCAGCTGGCGAGCGGCGGAAACAGGCACACCTGCCCATCACAGTAGAAAATCAATAGAGAATGTCTGAAATTGGCAAATAACAACATCACAAGCATATTATTTAGAAACATGGAAGTCATCCCAGTAGAAATAGCTGCAAGATTAAACTGCTTGCCTATAAGGAGCATGACTAGGGGCAAAAGGGGGACAAGTGACTTCAGTCTACAAGTTGTCTAGCGCCACGGCAGTTTTCAGTTACATGCATATGTGACAGCTAATTTGATAACCTAAAAAATAATGACTTTTAACTGGGCATGGTGGCACATGCCTGTAATCTCAGTAACTCAGGAGACTGAGGCAAGATCACAATTTTGAGGCCAGCCTCAGCAACTTAGCAAGCCCCAAGCAACTTAGCAAGACCCTGTCTCAAAATAAAAGATTAAAAAAGCT
Organism: Xerus rutilus; assembly: GCA_028644305.1. Lineage (NCBI taxonomy): Eukaryota > Metazoa > Chordata > Mammalia > Rodentia > Sciuridae > Xerus > Xerus rutilus. Next base: position 13,520,430 of record CM053415.1, on the reverse strand, counting down.
GGGGATGTGGCTCAGTGGTTGAGCGCCCATGAGTTCAATCCCTAGTACCAAAAATAAAAATAAAAATAAAAAGGGCTGGGGCTGTAGCCCAGTGGTAGAGAGCCTCTGGGTTCAACCCCCAGTGCCAAATACTAACAAAAAAAAATCAATTATTTACATAAAAGATTTTTTAAAAATTATACTGTACAGTATTGGTCAGAGAACAGGGAAAAGGACATTATCATGCCCTGCTAATGGGAGGACAAATTGGTACATCCTTTCTAAAAGGTAATTTTATAACATTTATCAAGTGCTTTGGCCCAGTAATTCCACTGCTAGGAATTCATCCTAATGAAATAATCATGGACAGAGATTTATATGTACACAGACAATAATGGCAACACTATCTCTAATATTAAAAAATTGAAAACACCATAATTGTCCAACAGTAGCAGGCCGGGTAAATGAATGACTCCTCTGTGCAAAGGAATATTCCAACAAAACCATTAACAACTGTGATCTCGAGGAACATCAGTCATGTAAGTAAGTGCTCATAATAAAAAGGGAAAAATCAGATATAAATCTACAGAATATGATATGACTCATTTTGTAAGAAAAATTATAGACAAACATGCACAAAGGAAAAAACTAAAAGGACATATACTAAAATATGTACATTTTAGCAGTCAGATTATAAGAATGTTTATTGTTTTCGTATGCTCTTCTGTAATTTCTACAATAAAAGCATAAGAAAAGAAATTGTTTTAAGACACAGCTCCAAAGCTTCAATGAAGCAATTCAACCATTCCACCAATAGAAAGCAGATGGGCCAGACTGAACAAGCACAGGACGACGAGAGCTGCCAAGCCACACAGCCAGTGGTCAAGTTGGCACAGGCAGGCAGAGCTGCAGTCTGCAGGTGGAAAAGCATCTCACAGGACCTTGATCAGCCTACAGACAAACACCAGGCACACCTTTATTAAACCTAAAAATACCACCCACAAACCCAGCTGCCACCTCTTGCCAGGGATATCTCGGTTGGCAATGGTGTGGTGTGGTCTGGGCAGGTTCTACAGGGAACCTCCCAACCCACCACTTAGGGTGGGCTTAGGCCCACCCTAAGCCGACAGATCTCCAAGGGCTCGGTGCAAGGAATACAGGAGCAAAGTGGCAACCCCACACCTGGACTGTGGCTCTGCTCTGACCCATGCTGACCCATGCCTAGGCCATGCTCTGAACTGCCTGTTTAGATGAGTGGCCTCCCAGCCTCTGCTATTCTGCCCATGGATCTGCTCCATTCTCTCCCTCCTGTGACCCATCTGAACAATATTACTGTAGTCACTCCAAGCCCACCACTATCCCAATGCCAAGCATCCACTACCAATTCCACCTCCTATCTTTCCACCAACACCCTGGAATTCAATTCTTTTTTTTTTTTTAAATATTTTGTTAGTTGTAGATGGACACAATGTCTTTATTTTACTGCTTTGTATGTGGTGCTGAGGATCGAACCCAGAGCTTCATGCATGAGAGGCAAGCACTCTACCGCTGAGCTATAGTCCCAGCCCCGGAATTCAATTCTTTTAACCCCATCAAGACCTGCAAATCAGCTGGGCGTGGTGGCGCAAACCTGTACTTCCAGCTTTCGGGGAGGCTGAGACAGGAGAATCACAAGTTCAAAGCCAGCCTCAGCAACGGTGAGGCGCCAAGCAACTCAGTGAGACCCTGTCTCTACATAAAACACAAAATAGGGCTGGGGATGTGGCTCAGTGGTCGAGTGCCCCTGAGTTTAATCTCCAGTACCAAAAAAAAAAGACCTGCAAATCACCGATCCTTCTACATTTCAATGTCTCTCACCCCTCTCTGTTCTCACTTCCACAATATAATTTCCATGGTCTCTCATTCAGTTACTCCCTTATACTCTCTCGACTCCTTGTGGCTCTCTCCCTTCATGGCACTTGCCTGTAAAACCCCACCTCTGGGACCTACTCCTGCCTGCATGTGTAGTCTAAGCCCGCAACTCCACACAGCTGAAAAGCCCACAGACTCAGGCCGACCAGTCTCAGTTTAAATTCAGAAGCTCTAACTTCAAAGGGGCGGTCAGTGCTGCGTAGTGATTGCACACCTCCCTACTCCCACCTCTCTCCAGACTGACTCCTTCCTTTGCTGTTCCTCATCTCACACCTCCAACATCTTCTCAGTGGATGACTTCAGTTTCCGATCACTGAGAACACAAGAAATCCTAGGGAACTTTCACAAGCTCCCACCACATCACCCATCCAGCCAGCATGTCCATGTTCCTATGGGGCCAGCCCCTTTACCTGAGTGGAGTCCCCTCCCCCTTGCCCTTCAAGGCAGCAGTTTAAACAAGTCTCCCCTCTCCTGTATCACAAGCTCTTTCCTTTTACTACACCAATTACAACCTCCCATATCTTATCACTCTGCTCTCTCCACCTGCCCCTCAATGCACACTGCATTTCTCAGGAACTCCTGTCCACTCTTGAACCCTCTCCCCAGCCCCTTTACCACAGTGGCATCCATAGAGCTAGGTCCCATTGCTGATTTTTGGCAGCATGTGTCAGTTGCTCCCTGCACCTCTCTTGGCATGCATGTTCTACTTTTCCAGCAGAAACAGCACATTTTGCTGTCTCTTGATGGCCCTGATCTTGAACCCTAAAGGTTCTGGGCTCTGGGCTCAGGCTTCCTTACTCTCTGCTATCTCACCTAGCCATGTGGCTCTAAATATCAGTTAGATGCTGATGGCTTCTAGCTTTCTCCAATTGGAGGCTTTTTTTTTTTTTTTTTTTTTTTTTTTGCGGGGGGAGTACTGGAGGTTGAACTCAGGGGCACTCGACCACTGAGCCACATCCCCAGCCCTATTTTGTGTTTTATGTAGAGACATGGTCTCACTGAGTTGCTTAGCGCCTCGCGGTTGCTGAGGCTGGCTTTGAACTCACGATTCTCCTGTCCCAGCCTCCCCAAGTGCTGGGATTACATGTTTGCACCACTGTGCCCGGGTGGAAGCTTCTTCCGGGCTCTCTCTGACTACATTGCCGACTCACTCATGTAACTGTACATACACTTACACATCTCACCTGCACGCATATCATGTCAAGACTCACTCATGATACTCAAAGCTCCTGATCAACCTCCAAAAACCTGATCTTCCCAAGGTGTTTGATAAAGTCATCTGATGAAATCCAGATTTTAGCTCAACTGCAACCTCAATGTCACTTACACTCCTCTTGCTTTCTCACACTCATCCAACTACCACTAAACCCTGTTGGCTCAAAAGTATCCAGAATTTCACTCTCTCTCATGGCTTGCTACACATCTCAGTTCTGCCCTCGCCCTCCAGCTGATTTCCCATTCAGAATGATTTTAAAACACCTACGTGAGATTACATCTCACCTCCAGCTGATTTCCCATTCAGAATGATTTTAAAACACCTACGTGAGATTACATCTCACCTCTGAAAGTTTCCCAAGGTTTCCCCTTCCACTACAAGCCAAAGTCCTCCCTAAGGCCGCGGGGTCCCAGATGATCAAACTGCCCCCACCACAACTCCTCCTTTCTCTTTTCATCACTTGGCCCTGGGAACACGGGGCACCTTGCTGGTTTGCCTGCACCTGATGTTTCCACTACCCGGACGTTCTTCAAGCTACCAAGGTGTCTCACTCCTTAACCTGCTTGCCTGTCCACTCTCCATCTGCCTGTCGTGACTTTTCTCCATGGTACATATCACCACCTAGTGCGTGATCTTCCTCATGGGTCTCTTCTCTCTAGAACCTAGCTCACCTGACCCGAAGTTTGTCTGTTTTGTTGACTACGGTTTCAGCAATATCGACACACACGAGGAACCCGGGACGTTTTTTAAGTGAATGAATGGATGACGAAAGGAAATGCAAAGCATGCTTACTACGTACAGATAGAAAGGGAGCGCCGAAGAGCCTTAGCAGGGGTTCATAAAGCTCCAATCCGCAAACACCGGACAAGAAAGGCAGGCGCCTAGACCCAGCGCGTCCTCCGCTCGCCCGCGCCGGCCGGCGAGCCCTTCCACCGACGCCGCCAAGGCCTCCGCCAACCCACGTGGAGGGGCCAGCGCGCAGGATGAGGATCGCCCGCGCGGCCCAGATCGCAGGCACCCAGCAGCAGCCCCGCGCGCTTACCTGTGCCCACCTGAGCCCACCTGCGCGCGCCCTCGGGTGCCTCCGATGCCAGCTTCCGGCCGGCCCGGAGCCCCAGGTACACACCAGTCCCGCCTTCAGCCACGCGGCGCCCCGCATTGGGCGAAGCCTGCCTCAGTCCTCTGGCCGACCAATGGCAAGCGGCAGCCTCACGGGGGCGGTACACCGCCCGGGCGCAGAATGGTGACGTCATCTCGCTGAGCCCCAGTTGCCGCGCCAGCGCCAGTTGCCAAGGCAACTCGCCCTGCGGAAGACACGTGCTGGCTCGCGTAGTGCAACTCTCAGCCTCCTTCAGAGTTGGAGCGGGTGAGCTCGAACTGTGGGCATCCAGGCTTAAAACTCGGGTGCAGAAGGACAGGTGCTAAAAAGTAAAACACAGAATAGGGACCGCTGCAGTGGCGCTGTGTGCCTTAAAATGCAACAAGGTGACGCATTGCGCATGGATGTCCGCAAAGGTGCAGAGGCGTCCTCCAAGGACCGCAGTTGAGAGCCGAGGCCGCCACAGGCGGGATGGGCGTGGAGTGCGTGACACTCCACCGTGTGCAGACCTACCGGGAGCGGACGCGAGGAAGGATAGAAGAAATAAAAAGAATAGGTTAGGGGGCTGGGATTGTGGCGCAGTGGTAGCGTGCTCGCCTAGCACGCGTGAGGCACTGGGTTCGATCCTCAGCACCACATAAAAATAAAATAAAGATATTCTGTCCACCTACAACTAAAAAAATAAATAAATATTTAAAAAAAAAAAAAAGAATAGGTTAGAAATCCCGGCGACTCGGGAGGCGGAGACAGGAGCATGCCAAGTTCCAGGCCAGCCTCAGTAATTTAGCAAGACCTTGTCTCAAAAACTAAAAAGGGCACTTAGGGAGGCTGAGACAGGAGAATCACGAGTTCAAAGCCAGCCTCACCAATGGCGAGGTGCTAAGCAACTCAATGAGACCCTGTCTCTACATAAAACACAAAATAGAGCTGGGGATGTGGCTCAGTGGACGAGTGTCCCTGAGTTCAATCCCCAGTACCAAAAAAAACAAAAAAAAAAAAACTAAACTAAAAAGGGTTGGGGGGGTATAGCTCAGTAGTAGAGCACCCCTGGGTTCAATCCCCAATATGCCCCCCCACACACACACACACACACATACCAAGAGATCAAAAGGAAGGACACAGAAATATGATTTTTTTTTCTGGGTACCCGAGATTGAACTCAGAGCCACTGGATTACTGAGCCACATCCCCAGCTCTTTTTGGTATTTTATTTAGAGACAGGGTTGCTAGCACAAGTTAATGCTCTCTGGTATCACTTGCTTTGATAATTTGCTTTCTAGTTTTTTGCTGTTATGAGTAAATTATAATAAATACCTGGTTTGTCCCCCTTCTGTGCATATAGGAGGGTGTCTACAAAGCACATACTCAGACTTCTCAACACTGAGTTGCTTAGGGCCTCACTCAATTGCTGAGGCTGGCCTCCAACTCACAATCCTCCTGCCTCAGCCTCCCGAGCTGCTGGATTACAGGCATGTGCCACCATGCCCAGCTCAAAAATATAATTTTAATCTTAAGTTCCAAGTACCTCTCTAGTCTGATCACTCTCCAAGTTAGTTTTTCTAGATCTGTCACTCCCAAATTTCTGGGCAATCTGTAAATATTAAGTTACTGGAAGCCGGGTACGGTGGCGCAAGCCTGTAATCCCAGCACTTAGGGAGGCTGAAACAGGAGAATTGCGAGTCCAAAGCCAGCCTCAGCAACTGCGAGGTGCTAAGCAACTCAGTGAGACCATGTCTCTACATAAAAAACACAAAAAATAGAGCTGGGGATGTGGCTCAGTGGTCGAGTGCCCCTGAGTTCAATCCCTGGTACCAAAAAATATATATAATAATAATAATAATAATGACTAGAATAAGTAAAGAAGAGATACAATATTTTAAGAAACCTATAATTTAGGGGATTTTCTAACATTATCTACTGATCAGATAATGAGACCTTGTGAACCACCAGACACCCATAAAGCACCTTGTGATCATCAGAATGATGTCATCCTTACCTTCCCATGCCCACCCCTCACCAAGTTTCTTTGAACCCCAAAAGTGTCTCTCACTCTTGAGAGGATCCACATTCTCCCTTGAATGCAGCTTTGCTTTCTTAAATAAATCTGTTAGGTAGGAGCTGGCAATGAGCAGTGAAATGCAGGCAAGGTCACAAGCGTTCTTTAAATTACTTTAGGGTCTTCTTTAAACTACTTCCAAAGTAGACCAGAGTGCAAAGGGTGGTAGTTACTTTGTAGAAAATAAACAGAAGCAAGAGATTAATGGGACTAACTCTTGACAGAGTCCTTTGATGTTGATGTAAAGCTAGGAATTATAGCTATAAATGTCTCCATTTGTCTGGGAAGGAAGATTCCTTTAGTAGCACAGGCGCACTAAAGTAACTTCTGACCAGCTAATGACCCCAGTGCCCACGTTAACATGAGATTGACTTGTAGATGAAGCCCCTCTAAATAAGATGGCCACCAAGACAGTTCCAGAGAGGACTAACTAACTCCATGGCCCAATGAGGAGTTAAACACTTGATTGGCAAAGAGTACAGAAGGAGGTCCCCAACTCTCCTGGTAAACATCAAACAGTAATAAATTTGGAGACAGCGTTTGTCCTTCTCTGCTCAGAGATGGCCCACTCTCTCTCTCGAGAGTGCTCTCTGCTTAAGCCTCGCTTTGTTTTTACTTTATTTCACCTCACTTTCATTTTACTTTCACTTAGAATAAAGTTCTCTTGCATGACTTTTGGTGTCTGACTTTTAAGTTTTCTTTTGTTGGAACATAAGAACCAAGATTTAGAGTTTCAGCTTCTTGCTTTCCTGTGACATCTATCTCTGACTGATGCATGCTGAAATTCTTTTCTATCACTTAAGTCAAGAACCCCACTCATCCTGAGTTGAGGCCCCTCTGGAAACTCCTGGGACCTCTTCTGGTGACAGATACCTGGTGAATCAATTTTCAGCTTTTAGAAATAATAATCTAGGTGTTTTTTGCCATGGGAAGTTGTCAGCCAACTTTTGAGATGAGCATCAGTGGGATGTAGTGAGTACCAGAGGAAAGGTGGAATCGAGGGGACTTGGGGTGCTAGCACAGGTTAATGCTCTCTGGTTTCACTTGCTTTGATAGTTAGCTTTCTAGTTTCTTGCTTTTATGAGTAAATTATAATAAATATCTGATTTGTCTCCCTTGTGTGCATATAGGAGAGGGTCTACAAAGCACATACTCAGACTTCCCAACCACAGGAACTAGCATGTTGGAGATTCAGTTTTCAAACAGCTCCAACTGGCTTCCCACAGTGATCACACTACTCCACCGAAAAAACACTCGCCCATACAAATAATATATAATAAAATATGAATACATGAAAACACAATTGGTTTTGCTTACTTGGCTCTGGGAATGTATGGGTAGGCAACGCACATCAGCTTTCCACCGAGCACAGTTAAAAATTGATCCAAATATAGCTATTTTTTAAAAATTCTAGGGTGGGGATATAGCTTAGTGGAACAGCACTTTCCTAGTATCTGTGAGGCCCTGGGTTCAATCCTCAGCTCAGGAAAAAAATAAAAAATTCTGGTCTCATTCCCCATATGGGACAATAAAAAAAGAAAAGAAATTGTTTTATGGCATCTGAGTGCTAATTGAGCAGTAAAATATTATGAGGCTAATAAACAAAATTTTAAAAAATCCCAAAGCAGTTAGCCTGACATTTAGGACATGTTTCGCTTAGAGGGCAGGCGGTTCTAGAAAAGACAGCAGAAAGACTGGGAATCTGAGCAGGAATTCTGGCGGTTTTGTAGGCTGGAGGCCCAGAGTTCAATGCCCTATCTTCAGGTTGAGAGCGAGGAAAGCTACACTGTGGGAGTGACCGTGAACTAGAAGTATACCGACCTCACAGGGCCTCCTGAAATCCACCTCAAACTCACCTTAGTGTCTTGAAACTGCATTGGAAAGATTCAGGAATCATTGCTGCTGCCACTGGACAGTTGAGGGAAGAAATAGTGAATTCTAGAAGGCAATCTCCTGGGCCCCAAATTAGATTTGCTTATATATTCAGTCCAGCTCCCTTAGAAAATAGCTATGTATGCAAGATGACAACATGATAGAAAGCCAAGAAAAACCATGTACGGTGGCTGGCTGACTTACTCATCTGACACTATAATGTCATGGATCATGATACACAGCTCCACCTTAACATCACATGTTAAGGTGATGTCCAGTGGTAGTATTTTAGGGCCCGGGGCACATGGAGCATCCTCAGTGGTTTGTGATCCTCTGCAGGAGAAGGCCTGGCTTCATTCCAGAACCCAGGGGCCTATTGTGTGGCTCTTATTGGGGTTTGCCAAAGATCCCACAGTCTTATGCACCACATACCTCTCTAGCATCTTGGGTCTTCCAAGTTATATAGTCCAAGTGCAAGACAGTTGATACTATAAACCCCACGTGCTGCAGAGCCTTCTCTTGCCAGCAGACTCAGTCAAAACTCAAAATCAGACTTCCAGTTACCCAATACATGGGTGGTGGCCATATTAAATATGATATAAGTAGCCTCCAAAATCCAAAGGGTCGGGGCTGGGATTATGGCGCAGTGGTAGCGTGCTCGCCTAGCATGCATAAGGCACTGGGTTCGATCCTCAGCACCACATAAAAATAAAATAAAGATATTCTGTCACCTACAACTAAAAAATAAACATTTTAAAAAAATAAAGAAACATCTCTTTAAAAAAAAAAATCCAAAGGGTCCAGGAAAAGGTAGGACTCTTAGTGGTGGAAGATCATATTTATGTTCTATTTCTGCATAACAAACGAACCCAAAATTTAGCAGCTTCAAAGAATATTCATTTTCTCAGTCTCTTGGGTCAGGAACATGGGCATGGCTTAGCCCTGTGCTTCTCTCTTGACTTGTGGTACCCCAAGCTAAAGTAGAGGATCTGTCAGGCTGTGCTTTATCTGAAGGATTGTCTGGGACCATCCACTCCCAAGCTCACTCATGTGAATACTGGAAGGACTCATTCCTCAAAGGTAACACCCTCCTGGCAGTTCCTTGCTATGTGGCCTCTACACCAGACACTTTATGACATGACAGTTGGCTTTGTCCAGAGTCAGTAAGAAAGAGGGATGCAAAGATGCATGGACTACCTCTTTGCAAACTAATCTCAGAAGTGACTTCCCATGGCTTTTGTCCATTACATTCAGAGAGGGGATATCCCCAGAACAAGAAAACCAGGAGGTAGGCATCACCAGGGGCCACATGAGAGCCTGCCTGATCCTGGAGGAAGTGTGATCACTTGGTCCTGGGACATATGGAGGTTGTTCTGGTATGCCCAGACCACTGGACCCCTGAAACTTCATTCATACATCCAACCCCTGGAGCTCAGGGCTTCATATCCTCCTTCCCTGGACGTGAGTGTCCTACCTGGGCACTCAGAGTGCTTGCCACGGGCTCATCACCAGGTCTGATGAGAATGATGTCATCTATACTGTGGATCACTGGAATAAGACACATGTCCCTGCAAACACTGTTCATTTAAACTCTGTGATGAGGAGCTGGAGTTAACACAACCCCCACACCAGGCAGCAGAGGTGATCCCTTGTGTCTCTTGTGTGAGTACAAATGGTGTTCCACTCTCTCTTGATAGGAACAGATCAATAATCACATGCCAGGTGCCCAAAGCTGTGCTGATCAGTTAGAGTAGATGCCACCGGCACCATAGCTGCAATGAGGGGACATGAAGCAACAGCATGCGCCTCAGCCACATGATCCACAGGAACACACCCTCAGCACCCACATCAGCCACGATATCCTCAGGGGCATCTCCTCAGCACCTGCTTCAGCCACATGATTCATGATGTACCTCCCACCACATGCCTTGGCCACGAGGAGCCATGTGATCCTTTGGGGACCTCCTTAGAGCACACCTAGCCATGTGATCTTCAGAGATACATTTTTTCATGTCCAAGGGTGCTGGTGCCCAACACCCATCCAGGCGAGGAGCTGACTCTAATTCTCCCTCCTGACCAGTGATGACTGTTGCAGCAGCTTTCCTTTGGACTGTTCTACCACAGTGGCACTTACTCCATGGATCAGAGACCTAACTGCAGGGTCTATTGGCCACCAAGGTGGGTCCACCTTGCTGTGCACCTAGAGTGAGTCAGTGGGCATACAAGACCCACTGTGAGCAAGCATGGGTGAGGATTCCTCCATCAGGCACAACTCAAAGGGAGCCAGGAGCCTGGTATCAGCACCAAACCAGACCCTGTCTCCTACAGTCAGCAAAAGTCCCAGATTGACCCTGGTGCAGTGGCACACGCCTATAATCCCAGCACTTTGGGAGGCTGAGACAGGAGCTTCACGAGTTCAAAGCCAGCATCAGCATCAGCGAGGCACTAAGCAATTCAGTGAGACCCTGTTTCTAAATAAAACACAAAATAGGGCTGGGGATGTGGCTCAATGGTCGAGTGCCCCTGAGTTCAATCCCTGGTACCAAAAATAAGTAAATAAATAAAAGTCCCAGATTGCTTTCTCCCAGGGTACAATCCCTCCTGGCCTTGGTTCCTGTGAGGGGAACCTGGGGGAATGTTTATTTTATAGACTTTCCACAACCCTACAGAATTCTGCTGACTTCATTTCAGTGGATGGGTCCTGGCCCTAAGGACCAGCTCAGTCTGCAAATTCACCCAGGGACTATGACTTCCTTGGCTGGTGGCTGATAATAGGTGTATGTGTATCATCTTCCCCCTGCCCCCCGCCCCACACTGGGGATTGAACCAAGGGGCACCTGTCTACTGAGCTACATCCCCAGCCCTTTTTATTTTGAAGCAGAGTCTTGCTAAGTTACTTGGGCTGGCCTCAAACTTGTGCTCCTCCTGCCTTGGCCTCCCAAGTTGCTGAGATTGCAGGGGTGTGATACGGTGCCTAGCTGGCTCATCAGCTCTTGATCTGTACTAATTATACAAACTAAGCCATCCCTTGTTGGCTGCCCATCTATCTCAGTCCTGGAACACCAGTCTGGCGGCCATTGCCACAGGAGCCTGCAGACCTTGTCCCCTGGCTGCCACTCTGGCCTTGCTTCCTGTGGTTATCATTTCATTCACTGCACCTCTGTTCTCTGTTCTGCCAGCCCTGACCTACAGGGGGCAGCCACACTGAGCCTCTGGAGGATGCTGGGCTCCTCCACCCCCTACATATCCTGGGAGCTTCAGGGAATGCAGGCCTTTGCTCCCCCAGAGAATGGTCAGCTGTGGATGTTCTGGTCTCTCCCCACAAATCTGTTCTAACACACCCACCCTGTGTGCATCCTGATGGCTATCAGGTCAGTTTTAGCACTAGCACCTTAGTTGCTGAAGGTCATCATTATTTCTGAGCTTCAAAAAATCATCTTTTTGACAGAGGATATAGAAAAAAATTTTTTGTTTTATTTCATTTTTGGACATGCCAGTCCCCTTGAGCTCTCCTAGTGCTCAGAAAGTGGTTTTAAGTATTGTCCCCCCTAAACACACTGGGCTCCCTGGAAAAACAGCTGATTCCAGGGTTGGAGCAGTGGAAACAGAAGATGAGAATATCTCGTTAGGCCAGTCAGTAAGGAAGTGGTCACGAAAACAGGCAGAGACTTAAAGGACGTAGGAATGAATGGTTCTTGTATAACCAGACAGCCATGTGTAAAAGATAGAAGGAAGAGCCCTACCTCACACCGTACTTGAAAATTAATTCAAAATGAATCAAAGATCTACATGTAGGAGCTAACACTGTAAAAGTCCTAGTATAAAACATAGGGGTAAATCTTCACAAACTTGGATTTAGCAATGGTTTCTTAGATGTGCCACCAGAAGCACATGCAACTAAAGAAGAAATAAAGTGGACTTCATCAAAATCAAAAACTTTTGCACATCAGAGGACACCATCCAAGAGAGTGAAAAGGCACCTCTCAGGATGGGAGAAAATATTTGTAAGCAATATATCTGATAAGATCAGGCAATTCAACTACCTAAAGACAAACAACCCGGGGCTGGGGCTATAGCTCAGTGGTAGAGCGCTTGCCTAGCATGCGTGAGGCCCTGGGTTCGATCCTCAGCACCATGTATAAATAATTAATTAATAAAATAAAGATCCATCAACAACTTCAAAAAAAAAAATTAAAAAAAAAAAGACAAACAACCCAACTTTAAAATTTATAGACTTTTCTCCAAAAGGAATATGCAAAATAGCCACCCAGTACATGAAAAGATGCTTAATGTCATTAGTCAGCAGGGAAATGCAAATCAAAGCCACAATGAGATCCTGCTTCATACCCAGTAGGATGTCATTACAAACAAAAAACGGAAGAAAAAAAAAAAAAACATTGGCCAAGATGCAGGGAAATTGGAATCTTTGTCCTGCACTGGCTGGAACGCAGCTGTACTAGTACAGCCACCATGGTGCTTCAGCGAGTAAAAAACTTGTACATAAACCTTCACAGCAGCTCTCTTCACAACTCAAAGGAGGAAATAACTCAAATGTCCAAGTGATAAATGCACAAAGTGGAGCACATCCCTACAATGGAATATTACTCAGTCATAAATAGTGAAGGATTGAGGGGTGCTGCATGGGAATGAGCCCTGAAAACATACGAAATGAGAGAAGCCTGACACAGATGTGGAATGCCTCTGCTCATGTGAACTCCCAGGAAGTCATAAGGTAAAGGTGCTTGAGAGGCTGAGAGGAGGGGGACACAAGTGTGCAGTGGGTGGGGTCTCTTTTTGCAGTGATAAAAATGTTCTGGGGGCTGGGATTGTAGCTCAGCGGTAGAGCGCTTGCCTCGCATGCGTGAGGCCCTGGGTTCGATCCTCAGCACCACATACAAAGCAATAAAATAAAGACATTGTGTCCATCAACAACTAAAAAAAAAAAAAAAATTAAAAAAAAAATGTTCTGGAACTGGACAGAGGAGCTGGTAACACAGCATTGCAAAGGTACTAACCATTATTGAACTGTTTACTTTAACACAGTTAAAATGGAAAAAAATAAAGAAAGGCTCAGTGGTAAAGAAGAAGAGGGAGAGGAAACGTTCTTTCTAAACTTCTGGTTAGAATCGGGAACCCATTTTGCAGGAAACTAATAGAAAATGTACGCTACTAAAATGAGAAGTAAACAAGAAAAAGACACAGAAGACAGGAACTAGGAGATCCAAAACATGAGACATAGGCAATCTCCACCTGATCTCCTTGTTAAGCGAGATCCCAGGAATCACAGCTCTGCATTAAACATGGTGGGTGAGCTGGTGCGGTGGCACATGCCTGTAATCCTAGCAATTTGGGAGGCTGAGGCAGGAGGATTGCAAGTTGGAGGCCAGCCTAGGCAACTTAGTGAGGCCCTGAGCAACTTGGCAAAACCCTGTCTCAAAATGAAAAGGGGCTGGGGTTATGGTGCAGTGGTAGCGTGCCCGCCTAGCACACGTGAGGCACTGGGTTCAATCCTCAGCACCACATGAAAATAAAATAAAGATATTCTGTCCACCTACAACTAAAAAATAAATATTTTTAAAAAATGAAAAATAAAAAGGACTGGGAATGTGGCTCAGTTGTTAAGCTCCCCTGGATTCAATCCCTGGTACCAAAAAAAAACCAAAACAAAACACACACACACACACACAAAAAAAACAGTAATAACAAAAAACAAACAACAACAAAAGAAAATAAAACAGGATGACCAGAACAGCCTGAAACATGTATGGAAAGATTTACTCCAAAAAGATGAAATTGATAAAAAGAAATGTGATGTATCTGAATATTCCAATTGGTGATTCAGATAAATGTTAGAGAGTTTGGAACTGAAAATATGTGTGAATGTAAAACAACTAAACAAAACAGAAACAAAAAGGTAATTGTTTTAAGGAAAACAAAAATATCGTAAAGGAAAAGGAATCATGGTTTACAATAACAGCTCGATTCTACGGCCAAAATAAGGCAAACACAGCTTATGGGCCTTTAGGAAAATGGAAAGGGTGGCAGGGGAAGGAGTGAGTTCCTGAGAGAGATGCAAGGAAGAGATCAAATTCCCATTTCCTCTGCAGAAATTAAGATGTTCCTAAAACTGAAAATTCATGGAGTAGCTAATAAACATGCTCTTCAGCGATACAAGTTTTAAATGGCTGCTTCGGAGAAGGGAGGAAATGGTTAAAGGACAAACAAAGGTGGGAAACTGATTTTTTTTTTTTGTAATAAAACTTGCAGGGCAGCCGGGCGCGGTGGCTCACGCCTGTCATCCCAGCACTTAGGGAGGCTGAGACAGGAGAATCACAAGTTCAAAGCCAGCCTCAGCAACGGCGAAGCGCTAAGCAACTCAGTGAGACCCTACATAAAACATATCTACATAAAACATCTCTACATAAAACACAAAATAGGGCTGGGGATGTGGCTCAGTGGTCCAGTGCCCACGACTTCAATCCCTGGTATCAAAAAAAAAAAACCTTGCAAGGCTATTTGAATGTTTTTATGTTATGTGCTAGTATAACAAAGATAAAAATTAAAATATTTACTAAAGAAAAAAAAGCAAAAGATAGTTCAAATGGCAAGCAGCTTGGGAAGCTGAGGCAGGAGGATGGTGAGTTCAAAGACAGCCTCAGCAATTTAGCGAGGCCCTGAGCAACCCAGCAAGTCCTTGTCTCTAAATAAAATATAAAAAAAGTCCGGGAGTGTGGCTCAGTGATTAAGACCCCTGGGTTCAACCCCCAGTACCAAAAATAAATAAATAAATAAATATTTAAAAATTGTGAATTCTATGTCATGTATTTTACTGTACTAGAAGTCCGGGCTGGGGGTTAGCATGATATAGCAGTTCCCAGCATGCACAGGCCCTGGGCTTGATCCCCAAACTTTGGAGGTGGAGGAAAAGTCTGTCTCTCCCCCTTTAATGTAGTTATGTTCGTCAGTAAGAACTAGTCTGGCCAGGCATCGTGACACATGCCTATAATCCCAGTGGCTCAGGAGGTTGAGGCAGGAGAATCACAGGTTCAAAACCAGCCTCAGCAACTTAGCCAGATCCTGAGCAATGTGTCGAGACCCTGTCTCTAAATAAAATATAAAAACGGCTGGATGTGGCTCGGTGGTTAAGCGCCCCTGGGTTCAATCCCTGGCATCAAAGGCAAAAAAGGAACTAGTCTGTTTATTTCTGTCTTGAACTTAAGTCTCCTCTCTCACCACCCTCCTTGTTATTTACTTTTATTGAATCTGTAAAATAATAACATGAGGGCTGGGATTGTGGCTCAGTGGTAGAGCACTTGCCTTGCATGCGAGAGGCACTGGGTTTGATCCCCAGCACCACATAAAAATAAATAAATAAAATAAAGATGTTTGTGTCCATCTACAACTAAAACAAATTTTTAAAAAAATCCTTAAAAAATAAAATAATAACACGATTCCAAAAGTTAAAACTAGATAAAAAGTCACACTCAGAGAGTGTCATTCCCTTTCCAGTCTGCTACTTCACTTCCACCCACCCCACCCCAAGGTAATCAATTTTTTTTTTTTTTTTTTTTTGGTACCGGGGATTGAACTCAGGGGCACTCGACCACTGAGCCACATCCCCAGCCCTGTTTTGTGTTTTATGTAGAGACAGGGTCTCACTGAGTTGCTTAGCGCCTCGCCATTGCTGAGGCTGGCTTTGAACACGCAATTCTCCTGTCTCAGCCTCCCTAAGTGCTGGGATTACAAGCGTGAGCCACCGCGCCCGGCTTAATCAATTTTTTTTAAAATATATTTTTTAGTTGTAGGTGGACACAATACCTTTATTTTATTTTTATGTGGTGCTAAGGATTGAACCCAGTGCCTCACGCATGCGAGGCAAGTGCTCTACCACTGAGCCACAACCCCAGCCCCCGCAAGGTAACCAATTTCATTTGTTCATCTTGTGTTTTTCTAACAATAATAAACAGATAAATGAATATTTACTTCTCCTTTTTCTCACACAAAAGACAGCATTCCACCCAGCCTTCTGCACCAAGCTCCTTTCCTTGTTCTGGAAGCCTCCCTCTTACACAGACGTCTTCATTCTTTTCGACAGCTTATGGTATTCTGTGTGTGGCTTTGACATCGCTCAAGTCATCACACTCTGTTCTGTGAGCGGTTAGCTCCTCTCCAATCCTGTAGCTATAAATAATTGTGCACTGAATAATCCTGCACACATATTTTCATATTGGCGGCACAGCTTCAGGGTAGATTGCTACAAGTGGGGTTGCTAAATATATCCTGGTTTCCCAAGCTCTTGCCAGGTTCCTCCAGCAATGTGTGCAGGACTGTTGCCCCTCAGCGTTCCCCGTAGAGAACATTGTATAAATTGGGATCTTTGCTAATCTGAGAAATGGCATCTCAGTGTGGCATTGATTTATAACTCGCCTACAATGAGGGGAGGTGATCATCCCTTTACAAGTTCAAAGGCACCTTTGAAACTCTTCAGTTACTAGCTGTTATTCACCTTCCTCTCAGGTTTCTGACCCTTCCCCTCAGTACCTGAGTTCTTCACACACGAGAAAGCTGTGGGTATGCTGTGACACCTCCTGACTTGTCACTGTCCCCTGACTTTGTGTGTGGTGTTCTCTGCCTCCAAGTGTCCTTTGTCACCATGCAGTTTAACTTACCAATCTTCCCTTGTTCCAAAAACATCCCCAGACCCAGGTCATGGAGAAACTCATGCCTGTTTTCTCCTAGCACTTGTGGAGATTCACTGTTCACGTTCAGATGTCTCATCTGAGTTCTTTCCTGTGTGTGAGTAAAGCCCAGATTCAATTTTATTTTTCTAATTGGCTGTCCAGTTATCTCAACACCAATTTTCAAATAAAATTTTTTAGATGTAGATGGACACAATATCCCTATTTTACTTATTTATTTTTATGTGGTGCTGAGGATCGAACCCAGTGACTCACACATGCGAGGCAAGCGCTCCACCACTGAGCCACAATCCCAGCCCCACAAATATTTTTAAAATTCACCTTTGCCCAGTGATTTGGTACAACTCATCACATATTATTTCTATATGTACTTGAGTCTGTCTCTGAATTTTCTATTCTATTCTCTTACTGTCTATTCATGTGTCAGCAAGATACCATTTCAATTAAACTTTGTCATGTGATACCAAACAGGGCTAATGCCCTGCAGTGCTTCTCTCAGTATTCCTCTGTTATTCTTTCATGTTCAGCTTTCCACATGCACTCCAGTATCAACTTAGTAGAAAAAAGCTTGCTGATAGGTTTACCAGGATAATTTCAAGTATATAAATTAATATAGAGAAAACAGATGTCTTCATGATGCTGACTCTTCCAAGAACAGGACTGTCTTCCCATTAGTTGATATCTGCTGCCACATTTCAGTCTTTGGTGTGTATCAAAGTTGTATCCAGTATAGGTCTGGCCTTGTTTATTCCTAAGTACCTTATTGACACTGTAAATGGGATTTTATCTTCCGTTATATCTTCTGGTTGATGATAGGAATGAAGGCTATTGATTTAAGTGTGACTTTTATATCCTATCACCTCACTACATTTTTGATTATTTGGAGAGGTATATACATTGAATGAACTTAAGGAAGCATTGCTTATCCCTACTTCATTAAACACTGTTATTGACATCTGGAATACTAAACTCTCCTCTTCCCTTACCCGCAATGCTAATATTCCCTAGAGCACCATTTTGGGTCCAGTACTGCTATTTCCTTCTCTGGCCATCTGTGTGCCCCTCCCTTTTGCCTCTCTCCATGATTTTAAGTTCCCATGGCCTCCGATCTCAGTGCTAATGACTTCTGAATTCTACTTCTAGCCTAAACTCTTCCCCAGAATTCGTTACTACTTGGTTCCTCTATACAGTCATCCAACAAACGCTCCAACTCAACAACCCAGCACGTGACTGCAGTAAGAGCTGGGCACTGTCCTCAACCCTCTCCCTCTGCATATCTTGTTGAAGTAACAATGGAAAATCTTAAATGAGCTTCTTGATCTCCACCTCTCCTGCTACCTGCCTCCTGCAGGTTCCTTAACCTCTCAACTGGTCACTGACAGCTTAAGGATCTCCTAATTTCCATTTTTACCCTTCTAACCCTTTCTCTGCCTCACACAGCAGCCAGAATGATCATCTTAAAATGTGGATAAGATCATTTTGCTTTTGATTCTCAAGAGGGTAAAATGTTTACAATATTAAACTTCCTTCCAGGTTCCTGTAATTACTCTGAGGGCTTGTGGCCCTTCTTCAGACCTGCCCAGGGGAAGCCAACACCTCTTTCCATAACTGTAAACCATACAACATGGCTATGCACATAGTTTATGATGTTCAAAATGAGAATTCATAGAAATTTTTGACTTGTAGTACTATTAATTATCACAAAATCATTTCTTCAGCCACAGAAGATACAGTTTCATATTAATGGTATTATTCTGGGGGGAATGTGTTAAGTCAGGGCAGCACAGAGCCAGGTAAGGAAGCAAGCTGTCGCCCCATGACAGGACAATAGCCACACACAGGTGATTCCACAAGGCAGCACCACATGGGCACCAGTAGCCAGTAACCAAGTGGAACCTTCTTACTTTTTCCCTAGACTCCCACAAGTGTCCCACCGGACAGTAACCTTTCAGTTTTCTTTTTCGTGGTCCTGGGCATTGAGCCCAGGGTGGTTTATCCCTGAGCCACATGCCCAGCCCTTTTTGTGTTTTATTTTTGAGACAGTGTCTTACTAAATTGCCCAGGCTTGCAATCCTCCTCTCAGCCTCTCAAGTGGCTGGGATTACAGGTACGTACCACAGTGCCTAAAAATTTTAGTTGTTTTTGTTTTGTTTGTTTGTTTGTTGGTACTGGGGATTATACTCAGGGACACTCAACCACTGAGCCATATCCCTTGCCCTTTTTATTTTGAGACAGGTTCTCTCTAAGTTGCTTAGGACCTTACTAAATTTGTTAGGCTGACCTTGAACTTGCAATCCTCCTGCTTTAGCCTCCTGAGTCACTGGGATTACAGGCGTGCACCACCACATCTGGCAATCTTAGCTTTTATTATTTTTTATTTTTTTATTTTTTTGGTACTGGAGATTAAATTCAGGGGCACTTGACCACTGAGCCACATCCCCAGCCCTATTTTGTGTTTTATGTAGAGACAGGGTCTCACTAAGTTGCTTAGTGCCTTGCCATTGCTGACGCTGGCTTTGAACTCGCAATTCTGTCTCAGCCTCCCTAAATGCTGGGATTACAGGCTTGCGCCACCACGTCTGGCTAAATCTTAGCTTTTAATACATTGAGAAAACACTACACTGTAGCTCAGGCATGTGTGTGGAACCTTCTACAAGTAGATGTTAGCAGAGCTTCCCCCTGCCCCCTGCATTCTGATAATAGGCAGGAAAAATGAAAATAACAAGAACACAAAAATAAAAAGCAAACAGTAAACAAGCTCTCTAAACAACATTAACTAATGCCAGGGCCTAAGCTCTCTCTCACTCACTTTATTCCCTTGTGTAACAAACTGTGGTTATAAGTTTTTATATCACTTTAGCAAAATCAAGTAAATCAAGGCCAGGCATGGTAACACATGCCTGTAATTCCAGCAACTCGAGAGGCTGAGGCAGGAGGATTCCAAGTTCAGGGACAGCCTCAGCAACTTAGTGAGGCCTTGTCTCAAAAATAAAAGTAAAAAGGACTGAGGACTCTTTCTCTACATAAAACACAAAAAGGGCTGGGGATGTGGCTCAGTGGTCAAGTGCCCCTGAGTTCAATCTCCAGTACCAAAAAAAAAAAAAAGGACTGAGGATATAGCTCAGTGGTAAAGTGTTCCTGAGTTCAAACCCTACCACCAAATACAAAAAGCAAAAAATTAAAATAAAATAGTATTTAGCCAGGGAAAGTTCACAGGGACCAAGCTGAATCAAGCTAGCTTTCCTCTTCCATGCTACTGTCTTGCAAAACTGAATGTCAAAGATCCCAACTCTCAAGCTTGAATTCAGAAAACTAAGAATATTTCAGTCCCTGACCCATTTCAGAACCAATTTTTCAAGTCTGATCTTGGGCTTATTGCAAAGAATAAATTTGGAAAGTTAATTTAAGATGCCCCTTTCACACTGCCAACCTACAGCACTAAACCAGGACTGATGGGCTATGAGGCTGTGCTTCCTGTGACATTGTTCACAACTCCTCACAGAGCCTTTTGGTGACATCTGGTGAAAAGGTTTGATACTGCAGCCATACACCAGCATGTCAGCTGTCCCCCAGACCCTGGATACCAGGCAACTTGGCCTTGATTCCTACTCAGGGAGAGACTCGATGTGCTAGCCAAGGCTCAGCTCCAGAGAAAGAGGGAAGTAGTTGAGGCAGAGAGAGATGCCACTTCCCTGGCGTGCTTTCCGCTTGCTGTAGATAGAGTGGCTGAGATTTAAGATGCCAAGCACTTGAAAACACGTGTCCCACCAGCAAGAGAAATCATTCAGCTTATGCGCCCGCTCTTACTACACACCTGCCTTTATTGTAGACCCAAAATCATCCCTGCAAAAGGGGGTTGACAGCTCAAAAGCCATCTTGACAGCAAGGCTGCAGCTGATTGGCAGGCATGCAGCAACAACCTTGGACAAGCCACATGAACTGAGAGACTGCCACCAGTGCAGCTTTTGTTTCAGTCGGATATCCCAACTGTGCTCCTCAGAGGGTTTCATGGGTACCCAGGCCACACTGCAGCAGCTCATTAAATGACACAGAGGACATCCAGTGTCATCTGACCAACCCAGCACCATTCATGCTCTGTACCACTGGCTACCATGTCCGGGTGCAGAATTGGGGCTACACAACCTGCTCAAGGTAATTCAATGGGAGGCAATATGGCTTAACCCCAAGTTTTGCAATTCTACCTTCCGTCACCCAGAGCTCCTCAACATTTCCACTGAAGCACCCCTGCTGCTAAGGAAAACAGATCCCTCCTACCCTAGACTGGGACAGAGCACGGAGCTGCCGAGGATTGACTCAAGTGCATGCAAACCTTTAACCCTAAAGAACAGTTCTCCACTCTACTACTAATCTGAGCACTTTCTATCAAAGCCTAAACCCACCCAGGTCCCCTGTTCCTGGCCATGTGCCACCTGTACCCACTACAAGCAGCTCAAGTGCACTCAGGTCAACCAACCTCTGCTGTACTTCCAAAGGGCAACCACTAGGAAGATGCCTGGCTCCCTTCACCAAAGATGCACTTATTCAAATTATGCCCGCACCATGTTTTCACCAGAGTGGGAAAAACTAAACCAGTTAACAACACAGCTAATAAGGGTGTGGGAAAATGCAGGGGAAGTATGACCTTCTCACAGCAACTTGACACTTCCATCAAAATTTAAAATGATCATCCTCTTCAGCCCAGAAATAGCAACTTGGAGACCACAGTGAACATCGCAGCAATGGGTAGAGAGGTCATGACACAGCCACAGCCCTGGAGTACCCTACAGATCTTGGGTAAGACCTACTAGTGCCACCAGGAAGACGCTATGGTGGAGTCAGAGGGAAAAGTGGGCAGCACAGCAGGCAGACCATGACCTTGATGTTTACAGACATGTTCTTGCAAATGCACAGAAATCTCTGGATTAACAAGACATGAAGACTTTGTTCCAGTGTGTGTGATTTAGGAGTAGGAAAAATTCATGTTCCTAACTTAAGCCCTTTTGAGCTGAGTATCTATGAAGAGTGACCAAGTTAAAATATAAAGCAATCTGAGCTTATCAGTGGAAAGCCATGTCCCACTAGAATGTTCCAACTAAACCTGAAGATGGAAAAACCAACAGGCTACTAAAGTCACAATCCCTCCTGATAAAAAACATAGGCACAGGTTGTCCTGTATTTGAAACTCACAGGACCAGAAATGTTTTGGTGTTTTGGATATTTGCATATACATAAATGAACTATCTTGGTGTGGAGATCCAAGTCTAAACACAAAAATTTGTTTCACATTTCATATACACTTTATATACAGAACTAAATTGATTTTTAAACTTTTCTCTGAGGTGTTGAGGATTAAATGCAGGACCTCAGAGGCTAGATAAGTGCTCTACCACTAAGCTATACTCAGCCTGAAGATCATTTTATATAATATTTTTGGTGCCTGTGTTTCGATTGCAACCTGTCATGTGAGGTCAGGTGTAGAACTTACCTTTTGTGGTGTCATGTCAGCTTTCAAAAAGCTCTGGATTTATGCCGGGCGCAGTGGCACACGCCTAACCTCAGTGGCTCGGAAGCCTGAAGCAGGAGGATCGTGAATTCAAAGCCAGCCTCAGCAATGGTGAGACACTAAGCAACTCAGTGAGACCCTGTCTCTAAATAAAATACAAAATAAGGCTAAGGATGTGGCTCGGTGGTTGAGTGCCCCTGAGTTCAATCCCTGGAAAACACTGGATTTTGGAGCATTTCAAGTTTTAGAATACAGATGCTATACCTGTAATACTTTGTCCTTTAGTTTGGATGCTCGGGAATAGTGCTATCCAATGGGAATGTAACACAAGCCACTTACCTAAGTTTTTAAATTTCAAGTAGCCACAGTCAAACAAATCAGAAACAGATGAAATTAATCTTCATGCTTTATTAATCAATCACATCTATCATTTCAACATAATACTGATGTTTTTAAAATTACATTTTAATATTGTCTTCAAAGCCTGGTGCTTGGCTCTCAATCTGGATACATACAGCTCAATGTGAACAGTGATTTGTATTTAGATTTCACAAGACTTAATTCTACAGCACACGCTTAGCATTTGCAAGGCTGTGTTAAAACCCTAACACAAACCCACCCCCCCAATTGGCAGTTACAAAATTGATTCACATACCCAAGTTCCCAACATACTTCAAGGTTTTCTAACAACTGAACTGGGTGGTTTTTAGACTTAAAAGTTTATCTCCTTCTGCTTCAAAATCATAAAACTAGGGGCTGGGGCTGTGGCTCAGCGGTAGAGCGCTTGCCTCGCATGCGTGAGGCCCTGGGTTCGATCCTCAGCACCACATACAAAGCAATAAAATAAAGACATTGTGTCCATCCACAACTAAAAAAATATTTAAAAAAAAAAAAAAAAAAAAATCATAAAACTAGCCCCTATAGCCTCTAGCACTTAAAGCCCTTTGCCTGCTATCGTGGTTTTAAATTGCTCTGGAAGTTTCTATCACTTCAATACCAGACACTGCTTCATCTTGCACAGCTAGCATTCTGTGACTTTCTTCTTGCAGTTAACAGCAAACCCAAGTAACAAATAAGCTGTCTCACAAGCCAGCCTGACACCTAGTTGAAGAAGTCAGCTGTGGCAGACAGCACATGGAATCCAAATGCATGGCCTCCCTCGAGAGCAATCCAGCTCCTGAGTCAGGACCAGGCATAGGACTGACTCACGCTCTCTCAGGGACTGAGGCCATCCTGGACAAGGACCCTTAATAATACATCCCGTTTCCTAGGTTCAGACAGACACCTCATTACAGAAGCCACATGGGCAAGACCCCAGACCTATGGTCAGTTGTCTGTTGTTTATATGCTGGAAAGTTCCCAAAGACTGGAACCAGTTTGCTGCCAATAACAATCCAGCTTACTCAGATCTCACTTTTGAAGCCACCAAATTTTGTTGCTGTGGTGATATAACCTGCCTTGGAGTATCAATATCCCCAATTGTTGGGGCTGGGATTATGGCGCAGTGGTAGCGTGCTCGCCTAGCACGCGGGAGGCACTGGGTTCGATCCTCAGCACCACATAAAAATAAAATAAAGATATTGTGTCCACCTACAACTAAAAAATAAACATTTAAAAAAAATATCCCCAATTGTTTATTTTGCCAAACAATTTGAATGCTTTATTAGAAATGTTTAATAAAGTCTGACTCCCTGACGTGGGAAGTAACAAAGCACCAGCACGTCAGTCACCTGCAAAGCGAAACAGTGCATGGAATGATTTCAGGTGCAGCATCAACAACAGATACTGTCGTGCTGTCATTTTGCTTTCCACCTAGAAGAGAACAGAAAGAACCGACTATTTCAGATACCTCCTCATTACCTCAAAGTAGCCGATCTTTCAAAAGAGTCCCGGAGCCCAAGAAAGATGTCCCAGAAGCAGTTATGCTATGGCCTGCTATGGCCTGCTATGGCCTGGAGCTGGAAGGGACTGTGCCTGTAACTTCGGGCTCAAGTCCACCTTCCATGCTTCCTTGGGGAAGCATGCCATGTCACACAGTTGGCTGTCACTGTATTATGACTACTGGACACAGAGCAGCACCCAAGATAAACACACTGACCTGAGTCGCTGGGCCAGCCAACTGGATGATGGCTTAGACTCAGAAGCGCTGGTTGCTGAGCAGCTAGAGAGAGGTGAGACACATGTTCAATCCCTTCTTGTTCACCGGGTTCAGGCATGGACCACACCAGGAGCATCGAGTGCAGGTGAAAGGGATATACACTTCCTCTTTCATTCAATGGCAAGGGCAGCCCAATGCTGCTGCTGGAGAAAGGTGCTAGCACTATGGGGTGAATAGCATCCCCCAAATACCTGCTAAAGCCCTAACCCCTAGGGCCTCAGAATGTGACCTCACTTGGAGACAGGGTCTTCACAGAGGTGAGCAAGTTCAAGGGAGGCCAAAAGAGTGGGCCTACATGACCAGTCCTCACAAAAAGGGGAACACCCTGGGAAGACAGAGATCTCAGTGACACATCCACACGTCTAAGCTCACCAGAGACTGTTGGCAAACTGTGAGGAGCTGGGAGAGGCCTGGAGCAGATCCTCCCTCCGACCCCAGAGTTAGCCTCCCGATCTCTCTTTTGGCCTTCCAGCCTCCAAACAAGTATAAAAGGATAAATTCCTACTGCTGAGGCAGCTTGGTGTAGTCCTTTGTTACAAAAGTCACCAGAAACTAATGCAGCTGCCTCTTACTTTAACTCAGAATCTAATCCTATCATAGCCCCCAAGTATACAACAGATACTTTAGTGTGGAATGATGCTCAAAGTTGTTCCATGCCCCACACCAGCCCTGCCCCAGGGTCAAGCTGGTTCTCCTCCTGCATGTGTTGCATGCCAGCAACAGCCAGGTGCCTCTCCTCACCTGGCTCTGCAGCTGTGGTCCAGTGGGTGTCTGTGCTGAATGCAGAAATTGCCATGGCACTGCACACAAGCCAGCTGCAGCATCTCCTTCTTTTTGCATCCTTCTTTTGAGCATCGGTATGTGAAAACCTGGGAGAGCAAAGTCACTTCTGAGAGCAGGGCTTTAACAGCCCCCAACAACACCACACACTCAACTAGAAACAGGTCTCACCCACGTGGATGGTCCTATGGAGACCCCTTAGTGTCAGGTGAAAAGATAAACACAGAATGAGGAATTGGCAAAATTGGGGATAATGTGAAGATGGCCAGAAGCTATCCCCAGAAGACTAGGAAGAAAAAGACCAAAGCAGAGGAAAGGAGGCCAAGCAAGGGCGTGACAGAGGGCAACTGCTCTGGGGAGCTCTGGGTCAGCAGAGGATGTCCCCACAAGGGGCCAGGAAGTGGAATATCTATGTCCTCCACACCCACTGGTCACTGTTTATTTTTAAAGAAGGGACACGTTGATATAAATACCTGGTACTTTCTTTTTTAAATATTTATTTTTTTGTAGGTGCACAGAATATTTTATTTTATGTGGTGCTGAGGATCGAACCCAGTGCCTCACGTGTGCTAGGTGAGCACTCTACCACTGCGCCATAACCCTAGCCCCAATACCTGATACTTTTGACTCCCTGTGAATTAAGAAGGTAACTGAAGGGGAGGTGTCCAGCAGCCTGAGAGCCGCCTCTGGCAAAGACAGGCAGGCAGGCAGCTTGAGGGCCATGCAGCAGGCACCTGTAGAGGGCCCCATCTGCAAAGGCAGGCACAGCTGCGCCAGCGCAGGATGGGAGGGGAAGACTCAGGTAGTAATTCTGAGCTGAGCCCAGAATGAGGAGCACCTCTCCTGACTTGGGAGAGGTCAGCGTGCGGGTGGAGGTCAGGCCTGTAGCAGGTTCGCATCCATGGGGAGAGTGAGCAGGCGAGGAAGGCATCTGCGAAACACTTCCGCTTCCACACAGGGTTGTGCGTGAAGACTAAGAAATACAAATCCCATTTCTTTATGTTTATTCCTTTTTTTTTTTTTTTTAATATTTTTTTTAGTTGTAGATGGACACAATGTCTTTATTTTATTGCTTTGTACATGGTGCTGAGGATCGAACCCAGGGCCTCACGCATGCGAGGCAAGCGCTCTACCACTGAGCTACAATCCCAGCCCCCCATTTTTTTATGTTTAAAATTGAAAACAGAAAGCAAGAGTTAAAGGGCTTTACCTCACAATTTACGTAATTGTGAGGTATTTAATGGAATGTACTGATTAACACAGCTGATAACTACAAACCAGGATCTATAACTAGAAACTGATTTAAGTGTAACAAATGCCAATTCCCTAGAAGAAAAGCTCTTTTATAAGACACAGGTTCCACGTGCTTATTTTGGAGAACAGCAGAACAGGGAGGGGCCATGCAACCAAGCAAGCAGGTGCATGAAAACCACCTGAATGAGTCTCCCTGGGGAGGGCAGGTACACAGCCAGCCCAGCCCAGACCTGGGGGGTGGCAGGGGGAAGGCAGGCTCTGGGTCTGCAGTCCAGGGGACAGGAGAAGGCTCACTAAAGCCAGCCTTTCCACCACCTGGCTGAAGAGTGGATCACAGCTGCTGGTTCTGCCCTTCCTGAAAAACTGGAGAATTAATGGAGAAGAGATTTCTTGAAAGATATAAACCCACAAGAGCAAAGAAGGAAAAGAAAACAATTGTAAGACTTTAGGAGCTAAAGAGCAGGAGTCACTACAGAGGAGTAGTGACAGACTTGGCAAGTAGGACAAAGATCAACTGTCAGCTAGGAGAGCACAGAAACCCCACTCAGGGAACAAAACCCCAGGAGCTGGGGGAGTGGGACACAACAGTGACTGCAGCCCTGTTTCAGGAGCAGGTCATGACCTCTCTCAAGTCACGACCTCTCCTAGATGGGGGTCGAGGGAGGCTGCTGGGCTGGGGAGTGCAGCTCGGGGAGGACGACAATGGAAGGAAGGGAGAGCAATAGTAGGTTGAGGTGCCACTCAGACCCTGGGCTGCTCTTTCCACTTGGCTCCCGGGACTCTGGAGGCCATGAGCACATCCTCCAGGCAAGGCGAGGGACACCTCTGGGGAATCCTATTAGTCCAAAAGAAAAACCAGAAGATACAGACCTCAGGGGCTTCCTGAGGGAGTGAACCAGGAAGATGACCCCAGCGAAGGCTGAGCCCATTTTGCACTTTCTGAGTAGCCAGCCCAGAGCAGGCACTTGACATGCAGAGAGGGCAGGTGAGGAAGCCCCGTCTAAGGACAGATCCAACAGGAGAAACCTATCAGGGCTCCTGTGCCAACGTACCAGGAACCCAGAGAGAAGAAAGGAGAGAATGGAGGAAACTAAAGACCAAAAGAACATTCCAGAACTCTGGGGATAGAGTTGCCAGTGGGAGGGCCCACTCTGCCCAGCACAAAGAAAATCCTTCAAGGCGCTAGAGAAAAACTGGGCCAGGGTCAGAGCAGGAAAAGCACAGCACAAGGGATCTCCGGCCTGCTGTCCTGGGAGTAACAGAGGCCTGGACACCCATCCAAGCACCTCCAACTACACCAGGAGGGCAGAACTGGAAGAAATGTGTGCGCGAATGACAGAAGAGCAGATAGGAGCTAAATCCTCAGCGCACAATGCAGTAAACAGATAAGCTAAAACTGAAGAGCAAGCAAGACAGGTCTGGGTGGAACAGTCATGAGCAGAAAAAGCAGTTACCACAAACAAGCAAGCAGGACCCCTGAGCATGAACACACTGTCTGGGGAACAGGAGCCTGTTGTCACCCTAACACACGTCCCCTAAGGGAACAGATAAACAACTTCAATAAAAATACGGTAGCTGGGGCTGGGGCTGGGGCTGTAGCTCAGTGGTAGAGCGCTTGCCTAGCATGCGTGAGGCACTGGGTTCGATCCTCAGCACCACATATAAATAATAAATGAATAAAATAAAGATCCATCAAGTAAAAAAAAAATACTTATAAAATTAAAAAACAAAAAACAAAAAACAACGGATGCTACCAAACCAAAAATACAATGTCTGGAGCTGGGGATATGGCTCAGTGATAAAGCTTGTCCAGCATGTGCAAAGTCCTGGGTTCCATCGCCAACACCATAAAAATTAAACACCGAATATCTGAATTTTATAACATTTTACCTGCTCCTAGGAGCTTAGAAAACAAATGTGCATTAATTGCATTAACAGAAAACTCCAGTTTATTCCTGTAAATAAACAAAGCCCTAACTAAGAACCCCTCATGTTTAGGGACTATTTCCATAACTAAAAACTCAGGCCATTCACAACACAAGCAAACAAGCATTTATCATTAAGGGGTTTACTTTGTACATAAATTAGTCATGAGGACTAATTTTTCACGGTTGGAAAGCTGACGTTCTTCCCCTAAGGAAAAACTAACATTCTCAGGTCACAGAACTGACCCAGAACTTGTTCTTACCTTCTCTTTCTTCTTCCCAGGATGATACATGCAGTCTCTGTCAATGTGCTCTCCAACCACCACATCTGGTATCTCTCCCCTTTTTACAGGGATAGGGACATTGCAAAGAGGACATACAGGGACCTGGACATCCTAAAGATAAAGAATGTTAGATGACATCTGAAATCCACATAAAGAAAAGGTGAAGCACCAGCAGAGCACACGAACTGGCATCCTGACCACTCCTGAGAAGACCTGCCCTACATCTTCAGAGCAGAGATGACAGCAGAGAACACTAAGCAAAAGATCCTCCAGCTCGCTTCAAGTGCCCACCACTTCTGTGATCCTTTGGTGGCTTCTCACATGGCTTTACATGTAAGGAAGAATATCAGTGCACAGAGGATGCACACTGAGGCAGAGTGCTTGACCCATAATCACCACTGCTGACTGCAAGCCCACGGGGCACCCAGCAGCTGACTGCCAGGATGGTTAAAATCTTGAGCCAGGCCAGGTATAGTGGTGCACACCTATAATCCCAGCCACTCAGGAGGCCAAGGCAAGAGTATCCCAAGTTCAGGACCAGCCTCAGCAACTTAACAAGGCCCTAAGGAACTCAGTGAGACCCTGTCTCAAAATAAAAAATAAAAATAACAGTTGGGTACAATGACACACCTGTAATCCCAGCAGCTTGGGAGGCTGAAGGAGGAGGATCACAAGTTCAAAAGCCAGTCTCACCAACTTAGCAAGGCCCTGAGCAACTCAGCAAGACCTTGTCTCAAAAAATTAAAAAATGGGGAGCTGCGGTTGTGGCTCAGTGGTAGAGTGCTTGCCTAGAACGTGTGAGGCACTGGGTTCAATTCTCAGCACCACATATAAACACATAAAGTCCACTGACAACTAAAAAATATTTTTAAAAAAATTTAAAAATGGACTGGGGATATGATTCCATGGTTAAGCAGCTCTGGGTTCAATCCCAAGGACCAAAAATATTAATAAATTTTTAAAAAGGGATGGGGAAGTGTGGCTCAATGGTAAAGCACTCCTGTGTTAAATCCTCAGTACAAAAACAAAACAAACAAAACAAAACAAAAACCCTGAGCCAGAACAGGAGCTGAGGGAATGAATCATGAGAAAAATAAGGTGGCCGTTACATCAGGCAGGTGACAGTAATCAAAAAACTGTGGAACTTGCAGTCTGTGGGTGGAGCTAAAAGTCTCAGAGTGGTGTTCTTCAGTTGGCAAGTCTGCTGGCAAAGAAATAATGCATTACCAGGTGACTTCTGGCCAGACTCCTCCAAAAGGAGGACCTGGGAAGGCCCAGCTGACACATGAACAGGATAGGTCTAGTCATCAGTGCCTTGTAAACACAGGAAGTGAGTCACTCTCCCATCTGCCTTGATGACCCAGAGAGGAGAAGGGTCAAAGCATGTGATTCCAAGTTACCACACTCCATCTGCCACCAGGGTGAAGTGGCAGAGTTCACTGAAACCAATTGTGAACCACCCAGAAACAAAGTGAGCACAAGCTAGAAACCACCTGAAAAGCTAACAACAGAAGTCTGAAGCCCACAGACATCTGTGAGTTTCTATTGTGTACTATTTGAATCATCTAAAAATATACTAAGGCTGCAGGTGCCCAAATGAATAAGCACTTTTAACACCTTCCTGATTAGACCGCCTGTCAAGCTCTGAAACATTCCCTATGCCCATAAAGACAGAGCTATTTTCTCTTGGTACAATGGATCCAAGGAACCAAGTACTTTAACATGAAAACTGTGCTTTGGAAGTTAGGTTGCATGTACAAAAGTTAAAGACAGTTACAGCTGGGCCAAGAGGGAGGAAAGTTTCCCTGTAGCCTCAGGAATCACATCAAGGGCGGCAGTCTGCCTCCTAGACACAAAAAAAGGTACCATATGGGAAGAATGTGCTTTCAAGACACACACTGTGATGGTTTCCAACCACAGGGCTCCTGCTGACATTCCAGCTATCCCAAAAGATCTACCGCTTACTAATGATCCCCTTGCAACCAATCCCCAAAGACCTACCACTTACTGATGACCCCCTCGCACACAATCTAGTAGAGCTCAATGCATGAAAAGATGCAGCATCTAGGGCTGGGATTGTAGCTCAGCGGTAGAACGCTTGCCTTGCATGTGTGAGGCCCTGGGCTCGATCCTCAGCACCACATACAAAGCAATAAAATAAAGACATTGTGTCCATCTACAACTAAAAAAAAAAATAAAGAAAGAAAGAAAAGATGCAGCATCTAAATCTATTTCAAACAACTTGTGTAGCCAGTAGGGCCAAATGAAAATTCTCCAAAACAAGTTATTTCACCTCATCTCACTGTCCCCTTTCCTCCTTTAAAAGCCCAGTCCTTCTACCATGAGGGGACACTGGCTCATTTGCTAATAAACCTATGCCTCCTGATTTGCAAACCGATCCTATGCCTAGATAAACACTACTTTTGCATTTATTTTAACCTTCTTTATCGTTCTGTGGTTCAGAGTTACAAATATTTAACTCCAAAAGTCCTGAAAAAATAAAATCTCAAACTTTAGAGCTGTACTGTACATCAGAACTTTCTGCCATGGTGGAAACACTCCTTACCTGTGCTGTTCAATACAGAGGTCACTGGCCACACGTGGCCACTGAACACTTGAAATATGGCTGGTGCAGCTGACTGATTTTACACTTTATTTAATTTTCCTTAAGTGGCCACCTGTGGCTAGTGTCTGTTATAGCAGACTGAGAAGCTTTAGACAGTACAGGTTAGAACCTTCTGAACAGAGTGTGATGAATTACCTTCTGGAATGCAAAAGGACACTTATGGCCAGCATAGGTAAAATGATCTTTACAGAAATCTTGCTTACATGCATCACACTTTAGTGGAAGAAAATCTAAAAAATACAAACAAAACAGTAAAGACTTCTAAGGATTAAAACAAAATAATTATAGCTCATACTAAGCAAGTACTTACCTATACTAAGTGCTTTGTGCCTATGAGATAAATGTATCTATAAGCTATCACATGTGAGAAAACAACTTTAGGTTTTGCATTTAACAACACCAAATGACATTTAAAGATCTATCAGGCTCTTTTCAAGAGCCATCCTATTTCTAGCGGCATCATAGTTATTTTTTGGCACCAAGGATTGAACCCAGGGGTACTTAACCACTGAGCCACACCCCCAGTCCTTTTTTGTCAAAGTCTCACTAAATTGCTGAGGCTGGTTTTTTATTTATTTATTTATTTATTTTAATAACTTTTTTTTTAGTTGTAGATGAACATAATACCTTTATGTATTTTTATGTGGTGTTAAGGATCAAACCCAGTGCCTCACACAGACGAGGCAAGCGCTCAACCACTGAACCACAACTCCTGCCCCTGAGGCTGGTTTTGAACTTGTGATCCTCCTGCTTCAGCCTCCTGAGCCACTAGGATTACAGGCATGCATCACCATGTCCAGGGCATCACAGTTATTTAAGCAGTACTTATATCTACTTGATGCTGACATATGTGGACACTCAGTAATAATGTTTAATGTTGAATAGAGCCTACTTGCCATGCCAGAGTCCCAATATTGATAAGCCATAAAAAGAATCATCAGTTAATCAAGGTAATGTCCAAATCTCCCAGCTGGGGGCCATAGGGCACACCTGTAATCCCAGCTATTTGCAAGGCTGAGGGGGAGGATGGCAAGTTTGAGGCCAGTCTAGGCAACAAAGCAAGACCCTCATCTCAAAAAACCAAAAACAAAACAACACAAGACACATAAAACAGCCAACAAGCCGGGTACGGTGCACAGGTCTGTAATCCCAGCACTTTGGGAGGCTGAGACAGGAGAATCTTGAGTTCAAAGCCAGCCTCAGCAACAGTGAGGTGCTAAGCGACTCAGTAAGACCCTGTCTCTACATAAAACACAAAATAGGGCTGGGGATGTGGCTCAGTGGTCGAGTACCCCTGAGTTCAATCCCCAGTACCAAAAACAACAACAACAAAAAACAGCCATCAAAATACCATTTTTTTATTAATGTGCTCTTAAAAGCGCTTACCTAGTTGCTTGCAAGTCTTTTCTGAACAATGCTTCCCCAAATCAGGAAACTCCATTATGAAAAGTGTTAAAAATACAGGTGGCAGTCAATCACCTAGGAGAATTAGAAGTTAGGAGGACAGAAATGAAGGCCTTGAGTTAGTCTCCAGGATATATAACATCAGCTACTGAAAGCAAACAGACATCCCCTTAGGGAGCACTAAATGTGCAAGTCTTCCTAGGTCCTTGCACAAGACTTAAGTATCACAAATTCTTGTTGCCTTTCAGCCAAAAGAAAAACTGGAGTTTTAGCACAAATACTAGCCTCAGAACCAACCCCATGAGCAGAGAGAAGTGCTTTTTAGTCCTTTTAATCCCTAGTTTATGAAACTCACAAGACTTTGGGTTTTCACTAAAACACCTTTCAATTCATGCTGAAAGAGGCTTCCCATGTTTCAATTCACACAGCTGCCAGGGAAAATTATAGTCCTGATGGACTTCAAGTCACAATTTCACTTACTGAATATACTTGTTGACATAAACAAAAACTCTGTTGCCAGGTGCTAAATCACATTAACTGACTACACTATCCAGAGAAGTTTTAATTCTGTCCCTTGTCTCTCTCTCTCTCCCTGATGCATTGAGCTTATTCCTTAATGACATAACTAGGCCAGAGTTGATTGGGGAGAGGTGCCAGCCCTTAACTCACCATGGAAAACAGGCAGATAACTAATGAAGTTGCTGCACTAGAGAAAGGACTTAAGACTACATACGGGTCCTTCCATGACCTGCATCCACCCAACTTCTCAAAGCTCTTGTCCCTCCCAGAATTCAAATAACCAGGATATTTTTCCAAGTCTTCCCATGAGCTCTCTCCACATTCCTGGAGCCCCCTCTTAAGCTGCCCTGTGCCTGGAAGATTCTTGTCCCTGCTCAGCCCTTTGGGACCTCCATTTAAAATGTCATATCCTCTAAAGGGTTAGCCCTAACACTCTTGCCAGCTCCTGTCTAGTTGAAACGCCCTCTACTCCTCCTTTTCCAAACCACTACAGCTCCCAAGAGCAGAATCCTGTTGATTTTGCTCAGCCTTTACAGACGGGCTTGACACAGTGAACACAGACTAGGTGTTCCGGGATTTGTTGTTGTTATTCAGATATTTCATCAGAACCTGATCTCCATTCCAATCCTATTCCTGATCTTATTCTTCCTCACTGCACTGGGCTGAGGATGCCTGGAGGGGAGAGGAGGGGATCACTGCTGTGACAGTGAAGCCTTGTCTGGGCCGAGGCTGACAGCGAAGAAACACAAGCACCGCCGGAGGGTTGGTTTACGAACTCTCTGGCCCTGACACAGACCCCGACCCCTCACCGGCCCATCCCGGTACCTGGATCTCGTCGGGGACCACGGCAGCTGGGGCCAGTATGTGATGGCAGAGACAGAAAGCGGTGACGTTGTCCGTGGTCAGCCTCCAGGACCAAGGTAGCAAGAACGATGACACCGGGAAACACACCAAGGTGCCCACAGCCCATCCGCATCCACCGGGAGAACACCATCTCCGAGCACCCCAATGGGGTCCATTTATCAGCGTCTCAGAGCCGCCCAGCCCGGGCGTCCCCGGCGCGCCCCGACGACGTCACTCGCAAGCCAGCCAATCCCGCCGGGCTACCACGACGTCAGCGGCCATCTAACCAACCACGTTGGCCCGCGCACTCCCCGCCCCTCCGCCTCCCTTCTCGAACAGTCTCGCGGCGTCTTGCGGCGCGCGCCTGAGTCACCGTGAGACTGCTCTGCTGGGTCTGGGGCCTAGGTGCCCACGGTGGCCTGGACGGCCTCTGGGAGCTGGCTTCCGGAGGCTGGGCAGCAGGGCCAGGTCGTCGGTGAGGCCAGAGCCTCCGTTTCCAGCAGGCGTGCCCTTGGCAGTCAAGTCGAATTCTGGGAAAGAAATCCCGAAATGTGCGCAGGCCCCGCCTGGTGCCTGGATTTCAGTGTTTGGCCACATTTGCTCCCTGGCACCCTATCCCCCCAACAAATACGTAATATATGAAATATCAAAATAATATAAATACAATATATAAAATACGTATGTATATCCACATATATATGGGTATGTGGCTCTACATATGTATTATGTGGATATGCATGTGTATTATATATGTGCACATATATGTGTATACGTATATGTGTGTATAGATATATAGATAAGATTCTTTCTTACTAATAGGTGTGGGAACTGAAAATAATGTAGCCTGAGAAAAAGGAAAAATAGTCATTCACTGATAGCTTTCACCTCCCTCAACAAATGTCTTCCTGATGTTAATCCCAGGCAGGAAGGAGCGTCTCACCACACCGAAGTGATAACCTTTGGCAGGCGTTAACCTGCAAAAACACAAGACCCTTGACCTAAGAGCTCAACTTCCTGAGCACTAAAACTGACTATCTTATTGATTGATGGAACAAACCCCAGATTCCTAAGTGCCCACAATGCTCACCAGACCATCTCCTGGGATAACCTATTTAAACCCAGTCTCTTTCTTTGGGGGCTCATTTTCCACCAGGAAACTGGGTCCCATCACAGCATCACTTCATGCCCGCATGCCCTGTTCCCATGTGAAGCTTTGTTCCTGAATAAAGCGCTGAGCTGTTTCGCCCCGGTCTTTTTGTGCTAACACAAGTTGCATTCTGTAAAGCCAAACAGAAGAGCAAACAGAAGAGCCCAGGACTGAACCAGCAACCTCCTGGGGAAATACAGGGTTAGGTCTCCCTGAGCCCATTGTTACACCTTATTTAATATATATGGTTGATTCATCAGTAGTGGGTTCATGACCAACATCCTGGGAACATGTGGTCTAGTCTCTGCGGGAGGAGGCTTCTGGAAAGGGATTTCCTTCTTAAATACCCATCAGAACATGGCCCTCTTCTATAAGGTATTTTTGTGGCACTAGGAAATAGGAGCTCTCTTGCTGAACTGAGGGCTGGCTAAGCCAGGGCCAAATCAAGTTGCTGATGTGGCAGAGTAGAGAGGAAGGACCTAGGCTGCTGATGACATTATTGAGCTGCTAAACAATATGGTTGTCTCTTTAACATGAGATTACATGTTTATGTTCAAGGCACTGGTGGTGGTGTTTTCTAGTATTTGCAGTCAGAAGGATTCTTAACATGAAGTGAAGAAAAATTATTTCAGTTTAGGACGCAACCAGCTATGAGACAGATGTAGAAAGTTAGCCAACAGTTGGATACATGAGTGTGGAACTCGGATAAGAGGTCTAGCCTCAGGAAATAGTCAGAAATCTTCAACATAAATATGTGACCACATGCTTAAGTGTTGATGAGATTTCCTAAGGAAAGGAGGAGAAGAGTCCAGGCACAAAGCCTTGAGGAAATCCAATATTCAAAGATCAAAGGAAGATGAACCAGCCCAGTCAATGGAGAATGAACCACCAAACAACTTAGGAGGTAAATAAGAAGGAAGCAAAAGTCAGGGAAGAGAGCTTTCTAGAGGGAGAAGCAGTGAACTGTCCAGAGCAAGATGAGGATGGAAAGGGTCTGTTGGATTTAAGCACAGAGGTCATCAGTGCCTGGAGAACAGTCTGAGAGGTGGAAGCACCAGTCAGACTGAAATGGGGTGGACAGCGAGGAGGAGGTGAGAAGTGCAGCTGGGTGCCTGGCATAGCTGTACACCTAAGGAAAGTTGGAGTTTGTCCCCATCCAGCTTGGATAAACAGGCGAGATTGCGCACTGCCACTTTTCTGCTTTGGATACATGGTCAATATTGCTTTTAATTTATAATTCATATCTTCCACAAATATTTATTGGGTCCCTGCTGTGTGCACAGCAAGCACCCCATTAGGTCTCAAGAAACAAGATTATGCCGGATCCCCGTCTCTTCCTAGGAGCTTACGGTCTTATTCTGAGACAACTGGACAGTAAGTAAACATTGTGCTTATTGGGTCACAGGGCAGAGACTGTCATCATTATTGGAATTCAGAGAGTAAATTCCCAGAGCAGGCCTGGATACATAAGACAGAGTGTCTAAGATTTCACAAAGGAGGATGATCTGGTGGGCCTCAAAGATAGGAAACAGGACTAGGTAAGGAAACTAGGGGAGACTACCAAAGCCAAGGTTATGTTGGCCTGGACTCCTGATGGCAAGTGACAAGAATGCAACTCAAAATAGATTTTTTTCAAAAGGGGAGTATTGGCTCCTAAATTTTAGATGCACCTGGATCCAAGAACTCAAATGAGGTCCTTTGGTACCCTTGCCTCTGAATGCTGACCTCTCTTCTGCTGAAGAGCAATCCCTAACCTGGCCACAGCTGGTAACATTGAGTGTCTCCCCAGGGTCTGTGTCAAATCCACAACGGACTCTGATGGTTTTTGTGAGTCACGTTTGGGGGTGACTACTCATGAGCCTATCTGGGACACTTCAAGAATGAAAATTGGGTGCTATTGATGATTTTGGTGGATCAATAGGCATAAACTGGGACTCTTCTGAGAAAGCAGGATGTACTGTCACAGTAGTCCTGAGTCCATTTGATGTGGACACTGATGTTGACCCTGCCAGAATCACATAATATAGGGGGGAGATAGTGATCTGAAGTACAATGCCACTAATAGATGGAGGAGGGACCTGCAGAAGGGGATGGGAGGAAGAGGGACGGGAATGCCAGAACATGTCAGTAGTGTCCATATCAGTAGTTAGTTGGCAGTTCAGGGATGGAGAGAAAAAGATTAAAAAATAAAGTGTAAATTTTGAGATCAAGATACCTGGATAAAGTTGGGACCTACAATGTGAAGCAAAGAAGTCTGAGCTTATTTGATCGGTTATGGAGACAGATTGTTGTTCAATAACTTGGTATGTAAGACTGATGTTTGAGGAGTCTGAAAGGTTCACGCCAAACTGGACACAACACACTCCATGTAACCAAGAGATCTTTATTCGGAGGAGGGCGATGGCAGGAGAGAGAGCGCACCGAGAGGTGGCCTTTTAGGTACCTTAAGATGGGGGAAGTGGGGGTTGGTAACTTATCTCTGGGTTTGCATCCTGTCGGTTACCTATTGGCCCAGGCAATCTGCCCAATGTCACACAGGCCTGATGTCACTATGAGGAGTCAGGGCCCATGGAGAATCGAAAGCTAGGAATTAGGGAGGGACATGGGCCTAGCCCTACAGAGACAAATTAGAGTGAGTTGCAGGATATTTCCGGAAGTTCAGAGGGAACCAGTAAAGCGGAGGTGGAAGGTGGGGGATGGGTTCAGGGAGCAGTTAGGAAACAAAGTCGATAGAACTTGTTGTCTGGTGGGGCCTGAAGGACAGAGAGGGAGGGAAAACCCAGCTTCAGGCTCGGAAAAGAAAACTGGCTAGGGAGGTGACCAAGGGCCATCCATGTTAACAGATAATGTAGGTCTGTCTGATGCCATGTTGAATTTTGGAGAAATTCTATGAACAGGAAAGACTCAGAACTAGAAATGGGATAATCTTTAAAACCAAAACCACAGATGAAGTCTCCAAGAAAGAGTTTAAGACAGCCAGAATTGAGCCTGAGGACACCTTCAGGTGAGGGTGGGAGGAAGAGGAGACAGAAGAGAATCTAGGAGAGACGAAGAAAGGATGCAGGTGTGCTGTCCAGGGAAGACCAGCAGGTAAGTGACCAAAAGTGGATAATACTCTGCAGAAATCATGGGAGAAAAAAGAAAACCCTTTAAGTCATTTGGCCAGAGGTTTTTATGACTTTGGGGAAGTCATTTCCTTTGCTGTAGCGCCCACTGTGGGCTGGGTTACGCTGTGTGATCCCAGTATAAAAGACCCCATGGTTGGACACGCCCACTGTCTGTTCTTGCTCCTGTTCCATGTGTGGAGGTCAGCTCTGCTCATGCTTTCCTCCGGCGCCTGGGACAATGACAAAGCTGCTCTTGGGAGCACTAATGGCAGCCTTGGCTCTGGACGCCTCAGCTTTCACATGTGGCTTCTACTCACAGCTCACTGGCCACCGGCACATGGTCCTGGTCCTAGTATGTGCCCAGAAGGGGAGGACTGGAAATACTTGTTGAACAGTAAAAATGACTAACCACATAGTGTAGCAGTCAAGGTCAGATTAGGGCTGAAGGAAGAATAAACCGTGGAATGTGTTCCTTTCATTGTGGATCATGGCATCTGCTCTGCCTCGGTGACACTTTCTTGGAATTAGACCATAAGGCCTTTAACTGTACATGATGCTGATGCACTTCAAGTGGCAAAAATGGGTGGCATCAGAGCTTTATCACAAGGACTTGGGGGAGAACAATAAGACCAGAAGTGTCTCAGGCAGCCTCAAAATGAAGCAGTATGTCACTTTAAATTCTGAGTGGCTGCCTATGTGCTTGCAGATTACGGCTCATAATGAATGTAGGGAGACCATAAACTGCTCAGCTCCATGTTCCTCCTGGAATCTTTCCTGAAGCACTTGCTTCCTAATGAAC
This sequence comes from Xerus rutilus, assembly GCA_028644305.1. NCBI lineage: Eukaryota > Metazoa > Chordata > Mammalia > Rodentia > Sciuridae > Xerus > Xerus rutilus. The sequence continues at coordinate 13,481,249 of CM053415.1, read as the reverse complement.
AGAGCCCTTGCTTCCTGCTGGGCAGGCAGGCCGTGGAAGTCCTTCGTCTTCTGCTGGATGTATTCCTCTGCTACAGTCATGGGCTCCAGCACAGTGAATCTGACAGTCACTAAGGGGGATGTTATACTTGGAGTAAAAATTGCCAACAAAAATCAAACTCTGTATTGCCCTGGACATGTGATACAGAGCATAAATATTTCATAGAAACAAAGACAGCTAGAGTTTTTAATTCCAGAAAGTAATTATAAGATAAACTACAGGAGATGCAGAGTATGATTTGCCTTGTGATACATTTGTAAGTAAGCCCTGTGGAATAAAAAATAAACTGCCAGGTTCCCAAGAGAATGGGAAGCAGCTGAACAGGGAAGAGATGACTTAACACTTTCTTGTTCCATTTCTTAATTTTGTGATGTGATATTATCCAGCATATGGGACCCCTTCTATCACAGAATCTGGGTCATGTGACACCTGCTTACTCCATCCTTTGATAATGAGCCAGTGCAAGGACTTCTATTTCAATCTCTTTCTAAATATTGGCAGAAAAGACTTGTCTGGGAAAACCCTTTGTTCAATGCTTCTTGAGTCCCCAACAATGAGGGACGCATATCTGTTTGTTGTGAATGATTGTCCATATGAATTTCTGCATATGACTTGAAATGCAAACACAGAATGAAAAAAGAGAAAAATGATCCAGCATTGAGACTATGGTAAAGACACTAACCCTCACAAGGAGTTTTTTAACCTCCCTTGGAAGAATTCCATTATTGACACCAAGCAGCTGAGACTGTGTGTCAATTTCCTTTCCCCTCAGGTATCCCATCCTTTCCACATGCAGCTGGCTCACTGATTTGTGAGATAGACCCAAATGCTCTCTGCTCAAGAGAACCTCTGGCCCCATGGGTGGTCAGAGTCAGAGGTCTCCAGAAAAGACAATTGGTCCCTTGCAGACTGAGCTGTGGCTGACATATCTCTTAGGTCAGTGGCAGTTGAGGATAGATAAGCAGGGGACAGTGCAGGGCTGGCTGGGAGCTTGGCAGCAAATGCACCTGAGTGAAAAAACTGGAAAATCAAAAACTCCAGCCTAGTTACCCTTGTTGGATTCTTATACTGACATCAGAGGGTGGGTGAACAGGGACCCTTGGAGCAGTCTCTGCCTTCTGTCAATCTCAGATGATTTTGATGTGAACAGGTTAGCAGTGCAGTGCCCTTTGCTAGAAAACATGTTTACTTATTTTGAAGGTTTGTTGTTGAAAAAACCCCCAGCTGTTGTCTCAGAGTAGAACAGCCGGGGCAACAAATGATGTAATGGGCATGATATTGGAGTCTCCCTAATTTTCTCCCATACTTTCCTAAGTAGACATGAAAGCATGCTGTGAACTGTATAATGCAAACCTCTTGATTCACAGAAGTGTCGACATGCAGAGTGTGATTGGTTTGGTTGATGTGCAGATGATTATCTGAAATGGGATGATAGGAAATGGCACTTTGTTTTGAATTTAAATCTCTGTGCTGCATTTATTGGGAGAAATAGGAAAATCGTTTTGGATCAACTTGGCATATTTGTGGCTACTCCTTTGCTTTTATAAATGACAGGCAGATACTTTAGCTCTGGCTTGGGAAGCTATTAGCCCCTTTTCACCAAGCAGTGATTATACTTACACTATATCATTTACAACATTGATACATCAAAAATATCATTTTTAGCTGGGCATGGGGGTGCAAGTCTGAAATCCCAGCTACTTGGAGGAGGAGGATCACAAGTTCAAGGCCAGCTTCGGCAATGTAGTGAGATTTTGTCTCAAAATAAAAATTTTAAAAGGGCTGGAATGTAACTCAGTGGTCCAGTGCTTGCCTAGCATGTGCAAGGCCCTGGGTTCCATCTCCAGCATGAAACAAAAGAAAACACATCATTCTTTTTTTTTTTTTT